>CM076570.1:1600599755-1601276919 GCA_034641835.2 Pinus albicaulis
TTCGTCAAATGGTTAGCCGACTCCAATATGATATGTCTACCCCAGTGTATTTCATTCAAAGGATGCTTGCCGACTTCTTCATATTTGTGAGTCCATGGACCCACGGAGATTTGGAAGTGTCAAATTTTAACAAGATAGAAGAAGATGAAAAAGGAGGAAGGAGATTTGGAAGTGTCAAATTTTAACAAGATAGAAGAAGACGAAAAAGGAGGAAGGAGATTTGGAAGTGTCAAATTTTAACAAGATAGAAGAAGACGAAAAAGGAGGAAGGAAATTGGCTAAGTAAACCATGTTTACCCCGCCAGCTCCATAAAGAATATTGGCAAAACTTATTTCTTGGGCTATATGTTATTAAATTCGATTGGACATATACTGCCCACTGTTAAGTTTAAATTCCTTTAAATCTAAAGGTGGGCAGTATATGCCCCACCGCATTTAATAACGTATAGCCAAAAAAATAAGACTCGCCAAAAGCATTTCCATATAATTAAAAAAATTTAAATATATTGTTATGAATTTCAATTTTTCTTTTTCAACAAAAAAAATAGTCTAACAACAATAGTCCGACATGTGAATTAAAGGAAAGCTCCCTACCTACTTAATTTAAGCGAACATTTTCCCCGATCGAGGTGGAATGCGGTGGGGAGTGGGCTATGACGACACGTTGCCGAAGGGATAGCGCCGCGTGGGGAAGCCGGACGGCAACGTGGCTACAACATGCAGAATATGGAAGAGGAGGGTTGGCGGGGGAGTGGATAGGACATTTCCCAACTGAGCTAATACGTATGCCATTAAAAATATGTGGTAAACAGCTGGAAAATCTAGCAAGGCTGTTAGGTGTCCATCGAGGTAAGCGTCGGAGGAACGTCCCGAGGAGAATTAAGAATGGTGGTATGGCAAGCTTTCTCACAATTTGGCTTTGCAGTGAAGCTGGTTCCTCCTGTGCATCCCTGGGAAGCCATTGTCGTCGACGTCGGTCGCCTCTGCGGGTTGCTTGGTATGTATTACACTTTTACCTAGCTGTGAAAATGAAGTTGGTCTCTGAATTTCAACGCATGCGGACTCTAATTCTGGTGTTTTTAGTCTTACTGTACAAACGTTTCGCTCAGTTTTAGGGAGTCTGTAATTGCCAAAGTTCTGCAAGGTCCGGAATATTGTCTTTTGACAGTCTTCATTCTATTTGTATTAGGAGCTTTGATGGAAATGTATGCGAGTCTGCTTAGCATTTGGTCTGCATGCAGTTTTGGGGAGTCTGTAATTGCCAGAGTTCGGCAAGGTCCGGAATTTTGTCTTTAGATAGTCTTCATTATGTTTGTATTAGGAGCTTTGATGGAAATATCTGCGAGTCTGCTCAACATTTGGTTTACATGAAGGAAAATTACAAGTCTGTTTGGGCGAGTAGAGTAGCGTCATTTATTGGGGATGTTGTTGATGTTATTAGGTTGTTGAATAGGGTTGTCAGTTGTTAAAGGTTTATCAGTATCGTGGGTCTGTAGAATTTGGGATTGGGTCTACTTTTGGTTTGGGCCTGGGTTCCTGGGTTGTTTTTATATACTTTGGCTCTGGGTTGCGAAGGGTTCTGAGCATGCCCATTGGAAGCGGTAAATGGATGTTAGTGGGGTTTATACATGGGATTTTCCAGTTTTGTGGGGTAGTAGAATTGGGTTTCTCTGTTGTGTTTTAATGCCTATGCTTCGGGTTACGTTTGTTGATGCTGCAAGTAGATTGGTCAAGATGAAGGGTGCGTCCATCTACTCTCCCTCTCATGTTTCACCAACCTAATGTATTTCCAGTTTCCTGATATGTAATTGTCTTGGAATTGTCTATCGTTTGGTGGATTCATGAGTGTTTGTTCTTGCTTCTGATAAGATGGTGAAGAAAACCAGAGGGAAAAAGCCTAATGGAGACAAAGGCAAAGAGCCTATCTCATCCCGGCCAACAAAAAGAGGTCAGAAGTCAACAAGACAGCTCGTGGAACCTCTAATTCAAACCTTTGCAGTAGACACTCCTAGTTCTGTAAAATCTCGTATTTATGGATGGGAAACAGAAGTTATAAACAACATGGAAGAAGAGGATGATTTGGCAGCGGAAGAACTACATAATATCATTGGAGATCCAGGGCAAACTCGTGAGAGAATCTCTTTGTTCCAGCACTCAATAAGAACATATTGGTTGATAAAATGTTTGCTGGCAAAAGCTGTAATGTCAACTCATGAAATAGGAGAATCAAAGTTAGGTTCCATTTTGGCAGACATAAACAAAAACATTTAGAAAATCAACCTTTGTCAATTGCATTAGTATGCTAGACTGGGCAAAATGGAGAAGGATATCAAAACGTTGCAGCAGGTTGAAATACCAGGATCCACTGCCAGAGACCCCACCCTGGTGGAATCAGAAGATGATTAGAGATTACAATACTTCTTTTTGTTTAGCGGATAGCTTTACTTTTTGTAAATGATATTATTAGCAGACTTTGATATTAGTTATCTTAAGACTTTGTGTAGATTATTAAGGAAGTTTATGTTTTGGATGGCGTACAATGCACTTAGATGGCCAACAAACCTGGTTTCCTTCGGACAGGTTGAGGTCTAAAATTTGTATCTATGTTGCTCAGTTTTTATATTAATAAAAAATGGGAAGGAACTACTGAGCTTACAAAAAAAAAAAACTAAGCGAACATTTGATATGTACCATGCATCATGACATCATGTGTTGTCACTGTAGTGGTTACACAATGCCAATGGCCCATCAAGAGAAAGAAACTATTACACCTACTTACTTTTACTTTTGGAGGTGCCATAACATTTTTTTACTTTTACTTTTAGAGATGCCATAACATTTTATTATGGAGGAAGCTTATTTCTCATCTATGCACCCATAAATGTTTATGAAAAGTAAATGCCCACCGTCAAATGGTGTATTGCTTTAATCTTATGGTAGACATGCATTTTTGGGTGCATAGAGTGAGAAATAAGCTTAGCCTTTTCTTATGTGAGTGGATGCCCACCTATTAATGAATCGAGTACACACCGACAGAGATGGTCATCTTCTTATCTCTGTGGATGCCACCTGTTTTGCATAATAATTTACAAGGGCCCCACAAACAAAGGAATCACATCAGATTTGCTTTATGTGAGGGCCCAACCAGGAAACTACCAAGAACTTCTTTCTTTGCCTTTCAAATCAACGTAATACTTCCATTCTATAAATTATAAAATAATATTTTAATAAAAAAAGAGAAGGGAAATCAACGTAATACTTCCATTCAATGAATCATAAAATAATATTTTAATAAAAAAAGAGAAGGGAAATATATGCAAACTGAAATAAATCATCGGGATTTCAGTGCAGTCTTGTTTTCAACCGATTGGCGAAATATTGCGATACAGAGACACAGAGAGTCTCAGAGTTGCAGCTGCTGGTAGGCACTTTGCGGGATTGAGGGATTGGAATATTGAGATATAGAGACACAGAGAAGTTGCAGGGGCGCCGTTGGTAGGCATTTTGCACTTTTCAGATCAATTTTGAGGGTGAGCTCAAACACGCAGTCTCTGTCGTTTATATTCGTCTTACATTGTTTCTATTATTACTCTCTACTGTATCCCATGGCATCTCCTGCTACGTCATATGAAATCGGTAACAAGTATTCTCCATTTGACGTTTTCATTAACCACCGGGGTCCTGATGTCAAGAAAGGCCTCGCTAGCCATCTCTACCATAGCCTTACTAGACACGGATTAAAGGTATTTCTTGACACTGAGGAATTGGAAAAGGGCGACAATTTAACTCCTCAAATCGAAGGTGCTATTAAGACCGCCACCGTGCATATTGCGATTTTCTCTCCTAGATACGCGCAATCAAGCTGGTGTCTCAATGAACTCGGCCACATGTTGGACACCCGGAAAACAATAATTCCGGTCTTCTATAACGTCAATCCTTCAGAACTTCGATGGGTGCGAAGTGGAAAAGGAAGGTATGCTCAAGATCTGAGCATTCTCGCAAAGAAGAGAGCATTCGAATCTCAACCACGACACAACTCCCATACTATTGAAAAATGGAAAAATGCTCATTCTGATGTTGCAGACATAAGCGGTTTTGAGCTGAACACGTGTAACGGGTAAGAGAATCACGTCTCCTTCTTGTTATTCTTAGTCTTTTACTGGATTGTTAGGTATGTCATACTTCATTTCTGTAAACATTCCTTGCTTATGATTTAATGGTGAACAATACAGTGATAAGGGGCTGCTCGTCCAGAAGGTCGTCGCTTCTTGTTATTCTTAGTCTTTTACTGGACTGTTAGATATGTCATACTTCATTTCTGTAAACATTCCTTGCTTATGATTTAATGGTGAACAATATTCAGTGATGAGGGGCTGCTCGTCCAGAAGGTCGTCGAACAAGTTTTGAGAAAGGTTGCGAAACCACTGCTGAATGTCGCTAAATATCCAACTGGCCTCGATGACAAAGTGAAAGATTTTGAGAGGACAGTGGTCTCACAGTAGCAAAGCGAGAAAACTACAGTTGTTGGAATTGTCGGTTATGGCGGGGTTGGAAAAACGACCCTCGCAAAAGAACTTTTCAACCGTTTAAGATCAAATTATGATCAATGTTGTTTTCTCTCTGATGTGAGAGAAAATGCAGCCAAGGGCCTTCTAAACGGATTGCAGAGCACGCTTCTTAAAGACTTGGGTCAACCAGATGTACACATAAGCAGCACCCATGAAGGCGTAGAGATGCTCAAAAGGCATCTCTCACATTCTCCCAAGGTTCTCCTAGTTATTGATGACGTTGATCATATGAGTCAATTAGATGCATTATTTTTACCAATTAAAGATGTCATTCATTCATCTAGCTTCATTTTAGTTACATCTCGGGACATGGGCATTCTTAAAAAATCCGGGATTCTAGAGTCATTTATTTACAAGCAGACAGGCCTAAATCAACAACACTCCCAAGAGCTATTTTGCCTGCATGCCTTCAACCACCCTTATCCTCGTACTGGATTTGAGCAAGTGGTTGAACAGTTTTTGGATGTCTGCGGTGGATTGCCTTTGTCTCTTCAAGTAATCGGAGCGCTTCTTTGTCATGAAGATTTGCACTATTGGGAAGCACAATTCAACAAAATCTCCAAAATACCTCCCATAGATATACTAAAGAGACTGAAGATTAGCTATGACAGTTTGGATGATGATGAGAAGCAGATATTCTTAGATATTGCGTGTTTCTTCATAGGAGAATACAGGGATACCGCCATAAGAATATGGGAGGTATCCGACTGGCAAGGATGGCTGGGTCTCCCGAACCTAGAAAACAAATGCCTGGTGGAGGTGGACAGTGAAAACCGTATAAGAATGCACGACCACCTTCGTGACCTGGGCAGAGATATCGCAAAAAGAGAAATTCCGCACCGGCTTTGGCGGTCAGATGACATTGTGTCCGACTATTCACCTGTACGTATTTTGAAACTTTCGACTGACTTTCAAAATAGGGCTGTATTATCAAAATTGTGTTTCTCATGTTTTTTATTTTAAAAACTTTGCCATAGTGACAATCTTGACTCTAGGAACTCCGAATGGACAATTCAGGTGCGGGGAATTAGCATGGTTGGAAAATCTTTGGAAATACCAACTAATATAAGCGGATTGCAGCTACTTAGGGCTCAAGGTAATGGGGTTGAAAGAATATTTAGTGTTCCACAGCCACCACATCCAGTGTGGCTCCGCTGGGATTCCTGTCCATATTCCTCCCTACCTTCTTGGATTCCAGTAAATAATTTGCGAGTTTTGCATATACAAGGGGAAAATTTGGAAACACTCTGGTAAAATCAATCTCAGGTAGTCATGTTGTTTCTTTACATTCACAAAACCGTTGTTTTGTTTTTTCTTCAAATTATAAAAATTGCTTCCTCTTCAGTTTTGTCTTGTCTTCATATACATTATCTAAGATTTCAAATGGAGAGGATAATCCCCACTTTTGAACATGCTAACGTTGCAGGCACCTCTGCAGTTGAGGGAATTGAATATTGATGCTAACCTTTCTAATGTTCCAAAGTCTATTGGAACGCTCAAGCACCTTGAAAAATTTGTCCTGCGATGGAGGGGATGGAGGAGAGACAACAGTTGGTTGAGCAAAAGTGTTGATCTTGAAACTTTGCCAGAAGAAGTCTGTGGTATGCATTCCTTGAAACTCTTGAAGTTAGAGGCATGTCAAAATATGAGGTTGCTCCCAGATTCAGCTGGGAATTGGAAGAACATCCAACGTATCTACTTGCCCGGGTGCTCTGCCCCTACAAGGACTCCCAGATTCAGCGAGGAATTGGAAGAACATCCAATGTATCTACTTGCCCGGGTGCTCTGCCCTACAAGGACTCCCATATTTAGCTGGGAACTGGACGAACCTCAGAGAAATCAACCTATACAAGTGCTACTCCCTGCAAGGGCTCCCAGTTCCAGCTGGGAACTGGACGAACCTCCAAGTTATCGACTTAACACTGTGCTCCGCGCTACAGGAGCTCCCAGATTCAGCTGGGAACTGGACGAACCTCCAAGTTATCGACTTGAGTTGGTGCCTAGCTTTGCAGGGGCTCCCAGATTCATCTGGGAAGTGGTCGAACCTCACAAAAATCGACTTGAGCGGCTGCAACCAACTGCAGAGGCTTCCAGATTCAGCTGGGAAGTGGACGAGCCTCAGAGAAATCAACTTGACCTACTGCGAGGAACTGCAGGGGCTCCCAGATTCAGCTGAGAACTGGACGAACCTCCAAGTTATCGACTTAAGTTGGTGCCTAGCTTTGTAGGGGCTCCCAGATTCATTGGGAAGTGGACGAACCTCACAAAAATCGACTTGAGCGGCTGCAACCAACTGCAGAGGCTTCCAGATTCAGCTGGGAAGTGGATGAACCTCAGAGAAATCAACTTGAGCGACTGCGAGGAACTGCAGGGGCTCCCAGATTCAACTGGGAACTGGACGAACCTCCTGTTGGAATTTTGAGAATTCCAAGTGAAGAGAATAGGCTCTCCTCCTAAACACAGAGAAGTTAAAAAAAAATTGACAGGAGACAGAACTTTCAGGGCTTTAAAACAAACTTCTATTACTTCCAAAACTGTTACAAATTCTTCCTCTTAAGAGAGGGATAAACAACTATGGTGACTGCTACAGACGCAGTGCACATAACTCTCTGTCTCTCAAGAGCAATACTATTTCTACAATAGTCAACACACTGCTGTGTATTTCATTCTACTTCCGCGCTGCTGTGCGAAACAATAAAAAAAAATACAATTACTTTAGACTTTGCGGGCCTTTGGCTTTTATATGCCGCGCATATCAAAACATTACACAAACCATATTAAAACTTTTAAAACAGATACGATGAGCGCCATAGAAGGTGGGGACCACATCGCAATCGCAAACAACAAACAAGTGCACACAATAGAAGTTCCGATTGCGATCCGAAAGCGGATGCGATTGGCAATTATAAAAGCTGCCTCATAAACCAATCGGGTCCGACACCTCAACAATATGCGATCGGGCCTCGTTCAAAAGAGTTGCGATTGCCGATCACAATCCGGATGCGATTGAACTTTATTAACTCCACTGTATTCTACCATCGGGTCCACACTTTTAAACAATGTGCAGTCGGGCCCAAAACACAAAACCTTCCGATTGCGATTGGACAACCGGATGCGATTGCCCATTCAACTGTGGCATATAATATCATTGGGTCCGGCTTTCAATCGGGGCTCATAACAAAAGACCGCCGATTGATCCTTGCGATTGTGCTCCTGCGATTCCATTGAAATATCGCCACGTGGTCAGGTGGACCCACGGGCCTCCGCTGCTGTGGGGGGGCGATTTTAATATATGTTTCGGTTGTATGTTTTATATAACCGTTCCGCTGCGGAACTCTGCCATATCAACAAGACACTTGGTTTATAATATATGCATTGCAATTTGCAATTGCGATTTGATCGCATCGCATCGCAGATCTCTTCATCAACAAGACACTGCTTCAAAAATAACTTTGGTTGTTGAGGGCTTTAAAGCCCGAAATGACTGTCTTAACTCAATCTGCCCCTCTGTAAAGCTAATCTCTGTTCTTCCGTAGACAAAAAAACGGCTCTGCCCATCATTGAGTTAATTCTTCTGCAATTCGTGGCTGCGGCCCATCAGGAGTAAATTCATCTCCATTCTTCTTCAATGCAGAGTGCTGTACACTCAATCTCTGTTGCTGCTGCTGCTGTTGCCTTTGTACTTTGTTCTTTGTTCTTCCTGCCCAAGGCACGGTAGGTGACTTCAATATTTCAACACTCCCCCTTAAAGTCAGCTGTTGGGTTATTCATCATACCCAGGCATTTTCTTAGAAATTCAAATGTCTTTTGTCCCAATGGTTTAGTTAAAATATCTGCATACTGCTCCTCTGTTTTACAATGCTGTAAAACAACTTCACCATTATTCACCAATTCTCTGATATAATGATACTTTGTGTCTATGTGCTTTGTTCTTTTGTGAAACACAGAATTCTTTGACAATGCAATAGTTGAGCTATTGTCACAATAAATCACAGTGCCCTTTACCTGTTCTTGGCACAAACTTCTCAACATTCTTCTCATCCAAATTGCTTGACATGCTGCTGCTGTAGCTGCCACATATTCTGCCTCTGCTGTAGAAAATGCTACAATAGGATGTTTCTTGGAAGCCCATGAAATGGCTCCTGAACCCATATGAAAAACATAACCGGAAGTACTCTTCTGATCATCTACACTTCCAGCCCAATCACTGTCAGTGTATCCAACTAATTCTGAATTTTCTGAAGTAGTATATAAAATACCAAATCCTTTTGTTCCTTTCACATACCTCAGAATTCTCTTTGCTGCTTGCCAGTGTGCTTCTTTTGGCTTCTCCATAAACCTGGAAATTAAACTAACAGCATGCATAATATCCGGCCTAGTTGCAGTCAAATACATGAGGCTGCCAACTATGCTTTTATATAAACTTGGATCGACATTCTTGCTGCTGTCATTCTTACTTAACTTCAATCCCATTACTGTGGGAGTAATTGCAGCTTTGCACTCCTGCATGTTAAATCTTTCTAGAACTTGATTCACATACTTTGCTTGAGAAATAAAAATTCCTTTTTCACCTTGCTCCACTTCTATTCCCAAGAAGTATCTTAATAAACCCATGTCAGTGATTTCAAATTCATTTTTCATGACTGTTTTAAAATTTTCAACAAGGTAATCATCATTACCTGTAAAAATTAAATCATCAACATATAAGACAACTATCAATAACTTACCATCCTTTTCTTTGATGTAGAGGGTGGGTTCTCCCTCACACTTTTCAAATCCATTCTCCAATAGATAAGAATCTATTCTGCTGTACCATGCTCTTGGTGCTTGTTTCAGCCCATAAAGAGCTTTCTTCAATTTGCAGACCTTATGCTCTTGGCCTTTCTTCTCATATCCAAGAGGCTGTTCCACATATACCTCTTCCATTAAAACTCCATTTAAAAATGCAGATTTTACATCCATTTGATATACTTTCCATTTATTTTGTGCTGCTATGGACAGCACTGCTCTTACCGTCTCCATTCTTGCAACTGGTGCAAAAGTTTCTTCATAATCAATCCCATACTTCTGCTTATATCCTTTGACAACAAGTCTGGCCTTGTGTCTTTCTATTTTTCCTTTAGCATTGCTTTTGGTCTTGTATACCCATTTAACTCCAATGACTTCTTTACCTTCTGGTAGATCTACCAATTCCCATGTTCTATTCTTCTCTATGGCTTTAATTTCTTCATCCATAGCTTCTATCCATTTTCTATCTTTAATAGCATCTTCAAAATGAATAGGATCATCAACTTGACAATACAAAGAAAATAAGGAATTCATACCTTCATCTGCTTCTCCTTGCTCATAGATTTCTCTAAGGCTTCTGAACTTTGTTCCTCTTTCACTTGGTGTAGCCGTGCTTGATGAAGCACTCGATTCTGCTCCTTGTGGTGTACTAGGTGAACCACTGCCGCTTCTTCTCAAGGGTGTTCTCACTGCCGCTTGAGGCGTCCCTTGCTGGCCTTGCGCTGCTGGAGGTTGTGCAATGGATGGGTTATTAATCTCAACCACATCTACATCATCTTCATCATGAGATAAACAGTTTTTGACATTGAATGTTTTCTCAATGCTTCCATCCCACGCTTCCTCTTCGATGAATTGCACATCTCTGCTAATTATAAACTTCTTTGTGGATGGGTTATACAGTCTGTATCCTTTGGAATATTCACAATATCCAAGGAAAATGCACTTCTCCCCCTTACTATCCAACTTATTTCTCAATTTGTCTGGAATGTGTGCATATGCTACACACCCAAAAACTCTCATGTGGGTGACTCCCTGTTTTCTGCCACTCCACGCTTCTTCTGGAACTTTGTTCATCACTGCTTTTGTGGGGCATCTATTCAAAATGTATACAGCACAGTTTGCTGCTTCTGCCCAATACTCATTCGGTAAGTGTTTCGCCTTTAGCATACTTCTCACCATCTCCATTATGGTTCGATTCTTCCTTTCAGCCACTCCATTCTGTTGCGGCGTGTACCTGGTGGTAAATTGCTTGTGTATGCCATTCTCTCTGCAAAAACGCATAAATTCTTTTGAGATATATTCTCCTCCTCTATCTGTTCTGAGGACTTTAATGTGCAGTCCACTCTGTTTTTCTACAAGAGCTTTAAATTGTCGAAATTTCTGAAAGACTTCACTCTTATACTTTAAGAAATAAACCCACACTTTTCGTGTGAAATCATCAATGAAAGTCAACATGTAATCGCTGCCCGAAACAGATGCTGTTTGCATCGGCCCACATAAATCTAAGTGGATTATCTCCAAAGGTGCTTTCGCCCTTATGCTTTTCCCTGAAGGAAAATTTTATCTATGTTGCTTTCCCAAGATGCAGCCTTCACATAGGCTGTCAGGCTTCTCTATCAGTGGTAAACCTCTTACCATTCCTTTTCTGTGCAGCAAATTCAATCCTCCGAAATTGAGATGTCCAAATCTCAAATGCCATAACCAATTTTCATCCTTTGCTTCCTTCTGGAAGGCTTCTTGTGTTACAGCTGCTACATTCTTTCCTTTTTGCTTCAAGTCAATGTTGAGCTTGAGCAGAAACATTCTATTGCTGGTCATTTGAATTTCAGCAATAATTTTCTTACTTGGAGGAATATCTTTTATGGTGCACACATCATCTTTGAATATAACATTGTAACCTTTGTTTATGAGCTTCCCTACGCTCAAAAGATTACATTTCAGACCTGGAACATAATACACATCAGGGACAAATTTTTGCTCCCCATTCCTTGCTCGAATACTTACTCTGCCTTTCCCTTTGACAGAGATTTTAGTATCAGTCCCTGTGGTCACTTCAAATTTAACTTCTTCATCAAGATTGGCAAACATTGCTCTGTTGCCAGTCATGTGATTACTACATCCAGAATCTAAGAACCAAACATCATCTTCTTTATCTTGTGCTACATTACAAGCTAACAACACATTACTTGGGTTCTTTTCCTCTTTTGCTACATTAGCATTTTTCCTATTCCTCAAGTCATTTTGCTTCTTTCTACATTCATTGGCATAGTGCCCATATTTCTTGCAATAATGACACTGGACATTGGATTTGTCATACCTTTGTCCACGAGCATGTTGGTGTTGATGTCCACCTTGCTGGCTGTTGCATTGGCCATGGCTCTGGCTTTGACTGTTGCTCCTTCCATGTGAATGCGAAGAGCTCTCCCTTCCACCTCTATTCTGGCTTCTGCCTCTTCCTCTTCCTTTTCTTTGACCTCTTCCTCTTCCTGAAAGCATCTGGGTCTTGAAGGCGTGCTGAAGAGATGAGTGTTCATCTCTGCTCAATCTTTGTTCATGAGTTATTAGTGAGGCATGAAGTTCATCCACTGTGAACTGTGAGAGATCTTTGGTCTCTTCTATGGTGGTAACAATAACATCAAACTTTGAGGGTAAGCATCTCAAAAGTTTCTCCACAATCCTTCTATCTTCAAGAGTTTCTCCATGGGATCTTATCTGATTGATAGTCCCAATCACATGTGTGAAAAATGTGTCAACACTGTCTGACTCTTTCATGCAAAGAGTTTCAAAATCTCTTCTCAGCAATTGAAGTTTTGTTGTTTTCACTTTCTCCATACCTTGATAGGCTACTTTCAGAGTTTCCCATGCCTCCTTGGATTTCTTAGCTGCTACTATCCTTGGAAACACACTCTCATTTACAGCTTGATACAAACAGAAGAGAGCTTTAGCATCCTTCTTCCTATTATTCTTCAACACATCTTTCTCTGCTTGAGTTAAGGCATTAAAAGCCTGCTCATCAGCTGGTTCTGTGAAACCATCTTCTACTAGTTCCCACAAGTCTTGTGAGACAAACAGGGCTCTCATGGTAATGGCCCAATAATCATAATTCTCTCCATTAAACTGTGGAAGCTGAACACTTCCAAGACTCATACCAGTGCTTGGTCCAGCCATTGCTTCTTAAACTGAACTCAGACTTTAAACAAACTGTCTTTCCTTCTTGAAAGAACAAATTATTTAAACAATAAACAACTGCACTTTTATCTTTGAGAAATACCTGACCTTGACTACTGTTGAGCTTTTCACGCTGCTGGAGAGAAACGCTGCAACAGGTCTTCTTCTTCAGCTTCTTTGAAATCTTCAAAGAGCCTAGATGAGCTCTGATACCATGTTGGAATTTTGAGAATTCCAAGTGAAGAGAATAGGCTCTCCTCCTAAACACAGAGAAGTTAAAAAAAAATTGACAGGAGACAGAACTTTCAGGGCTTTAAAACAAACTTCTATTACTTTCAAAACTGTTACAAATTCTTCCTCTTCAGAGAGGGATAAACAACTATGGTGACTGCTACAGACGCAGTGCACAGAACTCTCTGTCTCTCAAGAGCAATACTATTTCTACAACAGTCAACACACTGCTGTGTATTTCATTCTACTTCCGCGCTGCTGTGCGAAAAAAAAAAAAAAAATACAATTACTTTAGACTTGGCAGACGCTGGCTTTTATATGCCGCTGTTTAAAACGATACAAAACCATATTAAAACTTTTAAAGCAATGAATCAATGCGGCATAGAGAGGTGGGGACCACATGTGTCGCAAAACAACAAACAAGTGCACAATAGAAGTTCCGAATTCACGATCCAGCGGATCGTTAGCAATTATAAAGGCGCCTCATATGTCGGAGTCCGACACCTCAACAATGTGCGATCGGGCCTCGTTCAAAAGAGTTGCGATTGCCGATCAAAATCCGGATGCGATTGAACTTTATTAACTCCACTGTATTCTACCATCGGGTCCGCACTTTTAAACAATGTGCAATCGGGCCCAAAACAAAAAACCTTCCGATTGCGATCAATGATCCGGATGCGATTTACCAATAAGCTGTGGTACATAACCGGATCGGGTCCGGCCTTCAATCGGGGCTCATAACAAAAGACCACCGATTGATCCTTGCGATTGTGCTCCTGCGATTCCATTGAAATATCGCCACGTGGTCAGGTGGACCCACGGGCCTCGCGCTATACGGGAGGGCGATTTATTATATGGTTTCGGTTGTATGTTTTACATAATAGTTCCGCTTTGCGGAACTCCGCCATATCAACAAGACACTTGGTTTATAATATATGCATTGCGATTTGCGATTGCGATTTGATCGCATCGCATCGCAGATCTCTTCATCAACAAGACACTGCTTCAAAAAATAACTTTGGTTGTTGAGGGCTTTAAAGCCCGAAATGACTGTCTTAACTCAATCTGCCCCTCCGTAAAGCTAATCTCTGTTCTTCCGTAGACAAAAACGGCTCTGCCCATCACTGAGTTAATTATTCTGCAATTTGTGGCTACGGCCCATCAAAAAGTTTAATTTCTTTCATACGGATTTCTCCATGCTTCTTCAATACAGAGTGCTGCGCACTCAATCTCTGTTGCTGCTGATGTTGCCTTTGTACTTTGTTCTTTGTTCTTCCTGCCCAAGGCACGGCAGGTGACTTCAATATTTCAACACCTCCAAGTTATCGACTTGAGTTCGTGCCTAGCTTTGCAGGGGCTCCCAGATTCATCTGGGAAGTGGACGAACCTCACAAAAATTGACTTAAGCGGCTGCAACCAACTGCAAAGGCTTCCAGATTCAGCTGGGAAGTGGACGAACCTCAGAGATATAAACTTGAGTTACTGCAAGGAACTGCAGGGGCTCCCAGATTCAGCTGGGAACTAGACGAACCTCCAAGTTATCGACTTGAGTTCTTGCCTAGCTTTGCAGGGGCTCCCAGATTCATCTGGGAAGTGGACGAACCTCACAAAAATCGACTTGAGCGGCTGCAACCAACTGCAGAGGCTTCCAGATTCAGCTGGGAAGTGGACGAACCTCAGAGATATCAACTTGAGCTACCGCGAGGAACTGCAGGGGCTCCCAGATTCAGCTGGGAACTGGACTAACCTCAGAGAAATCAAATTGAACTACTAGTTGGCCCTGCAGGGGATCCCAGATTCAGCTGGGAACTGGACAAACCTAGAATGTATGAGTTGGGAGGGTGTTCCAATTTGCCGTGGACTGGGAATGTGGTGGAGCTGCTGCGCCAACGGGTTCATATTGAAAAACAATGGCACTGCCGTCATTTAGGTCATTCATAGTTGTGGCAAGCCCACACGTTGGACACAGAGCTCCGTCATTAACCTTCAAAGGAATAGCCAATATGTATGTATTTTGTCATCACTCCTGTTAGCTCTACATCTTGCTTAATTGTAGTGATTAAAATTTTCCAGGCTTGAATATTTTTACCGTCTATAAGGTGAAGAAGATAAAGTATTATGGATGGATTTCATTTACTCCATTCTCATGCACAATTTATAATGATATTATTTCCATTATTCTTATATGCATCAATATAGTTTCATATAGTGTGATATTTTATATTTTTCATATAGTAATTCAATTCTATAAAAAAATAACTTTTAAAAATATAAGTTAATATTTTTTAGTTAATAAATTAAATTTAAATGGTTATATATTATTATTTATTATTAAATTTAAATATTATAAAAAAGATAATATTTTAAGTTTATTTTTATAAATTAAATATGGACAAAATTACTCATTTCACATATGAGCCACCTTAGAAATATGTAAATATTTATTTTTTAATATAATAATATGTTTATTTATTATTTTCAAATATTTTTAATGTGAAATTAGCTTGCTTATCTTTAAAACAAAATGTCTTACTATTATGAAAGATTGTAGGTAAAATAGAGTGTTAAAGGATTTGCTAATCTTTACAAAAATTTGTTTAGTATTCTTAATAAATGTTTGTAAAATATGGTGGTGATCAAATATAGCAGCTGTAATTAAAATAAATTATAGTATTATTTTTTTTTTAAATTGTTATTTTTAGGGAAGTCACTTGAATTCTCAATGAAAAGAAAAATTTACAAAACTATTAAAATTAGAAAAACTATATATTTACATAATGTTGATAACATTTCTAAGTAACTAAGATTTTCATTGGGAGAATAATAAAAATATTCCATACTAAAATAACTCTAAGAAAGATGGGATTATGCATTTTCAATCATCTATTTCAATAATTATTGGAAATAATGGAAAGAAACTTATCGAGTTTTCTAATACTTTTTGGGATTTATTGATCTCTCTCGTTTTGTTACTTTTCTTCTCCTATCAAAGCTTTGCAAATAACAATTATATAGAAATTAGAAGTACATGGAAAAAAATGGGAATGATGAGAATGAGTGACCCACTGGTGTGTGCTAATGATATGTCTTCAATAGACCATTTCTACTAAGAAATGCTAATAAAAAGTGTTACGAGGTAATACACCCTAGGGTCTGGGTTGGAAACCCCAACAGAGCAGGAGGCATACATCAACAAGAAGCATACAAACTCGCAGTGCTAATAATTAAACTAGTAAAATGGGAAGGAGTAGTACACGTAGGTCCTATGTTTGAAGGTGATTTCGCAGAGTTCAAACACTTTACTTCTCCTAGTGCTCCAAAACCTGCAACTCATTCAAGAAAAACACATATACTACTAGTAATTCAAACCATGTTCAAAATATTAGTGTTAGATCATATAAGCATTAAAACATGAAATGATTCATAAGAGGAACTTAACATGTATAAAGCATAAAGATCATGAATATCAAGAATGAGACAGAGCTTCTTTATTGATGAATGCAGAGCAGTATGGAGGAATACTGTCTGATTTAGCCATGGTTCCAAGCGAAATTGTCCTTCGAATTCGTGTATCCCAAGCAATCTTATTCCAAATGCATACACCATGCATACACATGGATGTCATATAAGACGAATGAACATCTCTGTAAGGGAAACAAAGGTTTCCACAATCTGAGAGTGTAGGAGGCACATGGATAAATCAGACTTGATTAGGCACTAAATGGCTACAATATCAATATCCTATCTTTATCCTCTGTTTAGGTCTTCCCATGAGGTGAATTTATACCACACCAAAACAGTTGTTTCAGTTGGGATACACTTAGTCCACAAGTTGTTGTAGGTAGGCTTCCAGTATAACCCGTAAACCCCACCCAAAAAATAGCGATTTTTATATTTTTTCATATTTCAAATTATATACATGGGTTGAGTATAGATGGACCCATGCGTGTACGCACTTTTGAGAGGGCAGAGTCGTGTATGGAATTTAAAATAATGCTTTTTACATAAAGGACCAAGTGTGAAGGGAAAATGTTGTCCATGGCCATAACTCAGAGAATCAAGCATACAGAGGTGGAAAATGATGCTATAACAGATTTCCCCTAATATATGAGGTCAGAAGGGGTACATGATGGCTAAAATGTATTAAGTGTATAAGAAGAGTCATGCGAGGACTTGGGAGGATTTCACCAAATTTCAGCATACCAAAACCAATGGAAGAGATTAAAAAGCAAGTTCATGTCTGAGGCGGGCATACCCATGCTCAAAGATAGTAAAGCATGTCCACATATCAAGTATAGAGTGGATCCAATATGTATAAAAGTACAAAAGAAACTGAGAAATACATAGTGGATCATTTGATCGTAGCCTCAAAAATACATATCAAGGTCATGTCACAGTATCACATATAGAAGAATTGATCAATGATGCTGAAAAATATATCTGATCACTGATGTCACATAACTGATCCTCAAAGTACCAACTCTTAAATGTGGAATAATGGTGTTCTCAGGTGCCAACATATAAGATGTTGTTGTGATGAACTGCAATATATGAGGTGGATGGTGTCACTAGCAGAAAATTGAAGGAGATGACAAGTGAACCAAAACATGTTGATGCAAACCCGAGGTCTTCACTGACCGCCATGGTACATTTCTACACTATGGGAATAAATGAGCTGAAGTCGACCATATGAGAAATCATTTGATTACCGGTCATTGATGTATATCATTAACAAACACGATACAACTCATTGATAATGATGAGGAGAGTTAAGGTACCCCAATACAATATAACAAGTGCGAATAAATGAGTTGAAGTCAAACACTTGAGATAATCTACCAATCAGGAGACATTGATGTATTCTCACTATTGATAGTGAAGGATTCTCCCACTGATGACTGCAAACCCTAAGGTACTGAAAAAGGAATCTAGACCTTATTCCTAGAGCAATGAGTTAGAGTCGATGGGAAATCATCTACTGGAAGGAAGGCGATAAGGCATCCCACATCAATCCAATGCGAGTGTAACCTGCAGGCCAATAATTTGGAAGGAATCATACAAAGAAAGATGAAGTAATCAAACTGCAGCATGTTTCTGGCATACACAAGACATGGCTAGCAGACAACAGAAACCCTTTGAACCAACCAATAATGAAAGCTGACACCGAGGTGAGGAATCCACCAATAGAGTCAAATGGAAACTAATGTACTGCACGAATCCCAATGTGTGATAATGTAAGCTGACGTTGAACACAAGGGAAACCACTCAATCAAATACCCATGATGTTTATTGATGTTGAATACAAGGTCACTTATCAATGATGGAAATAGGGTCAAGGTGTAGCTCTAGGCCTACTCTCAGAGCAATTTTTCGAAGTCGATAAGAGAAAAATTTCCAGTAAGAAGTCAATGGAGACCTTCTTAAATAGCATGAGTAAAGGACCAAATAGCTAATGTGATAGAACATAATCTGACAGACTAGGTATAGCCGACTGAAAAATGAATCAAGGGACACTGCAGAAAGGCCGACTCACGTTTACTTCACTTAAACTAAATCACAACTCAAATGTGACTATATGGCAGCATATGATAACTTTGTATAATTTTGTCATGCAAGAAGCATAAAAAAACTCTCCATATGATTGGAAGAGATAACCAACCAGGGGAGTATTGACTCAATAACAAGGTTATGGCTCTCTTAAGTGAAACTAAAGCTCATCCCAATGGAGGAAAGACTTGCTTTTGAGTGCGTTGTTCAAGGGCGACACAACTGACTCTAGCTAGCATCAATTATGGAAGTAAGGTCTTGTTCCCACTCTCTGTAATATTCCCAATTAGCAGCAACTAAATGGTAATATTAATTTTTGGCCAGTTTAATTTTTATAAAGTTAAGTCAGTTAATAAAGTGGGTGAGAAGATACTTAGCCTACACTTAGGAAATAAGCATTCCCTAAAGTCACTTGAACACATTATTATTTGGCAGCGTGGGGCCCAGGGGTTGAAGTGGCAGTGTGAAGGAAGTCGCAGCGTGGGCATCGTGGGCCCGACAGTGTAGAGAGAGAGGGACAACGTGGCCAAGAGGGAAAACACAGTTTTGGTGGGGCCTAGGTGAGAGCAAGGCTCTCCAAGCATAAAGAGGGAAAGAGGCTCCTCAGTCATTCATTCGATTATGCATCTATGTTTTGTCTCTTGACATTGAGCACACTTTTTTTGTTGAGCGAAGTCTGCAAGTGTTGTTTAGCACACCGGGTGTCTCCAAGCGGAGATCCCAACCTCAACCCCGGGGGAATTCATTAGGGGAATTTTGAGGTCTAAAATGGGCCTCCTAAGGAAATTATAAAATAATAGTGGAAAAAATCAAATAAAATTTGACGACATCATCAAATTTTAGAGGGAAAAATGAAAAAACTACTTTTTCAACTCATATTTTCAACTTATCTCCCAATTTACTCAGTTCTTGGGCTGGGAGGCATCATCAGGATGCGGCGTTTCTAATTCCTCAACTCAAGTGAGGGACCATGTTGCATATTTTCGATGGGTCCTACTACACGAAAAATGAGAAATACATAAAAAACGTGATTGTAATCATGTTTTTTTATGTATTTCCCATTTTTCATGTAGCACGATTCATTGAAAGTATGCAACATGGGTACTCCTTGGATGAGGAATTAAATTTTTCATCCAACGAGTACTCCCTCTCGAAATTTGAGTAAAAATTGTGGGAGATAAGTTGAAAATACGAGTTGAAAAAGTAGTTTTATTATTTTATTATATTTTAATATTTTTACCCTTCTATTTAAAAAATGGTAAATCATCCCCCATGGTTGACATCATCATCTTGAATCCTATTGGTTGTGTTAGACTCGGTCTTGTCAGTGCTCCGCCATAGTCAAATTCACCAAAGTTCATTTCTCGTCATTTGCAGTCATTGATGTTACTGTGGTCCAGAAAAGAGTCATTTCACTTTCTAGGTCTAGGGTTTGTCTTCAGAACGTTGAATAATGCCCTCAGGCCATGAGGATGTCTTCAGTGAGTTTTTATTTCAAGATTGTTATCGTCAATAATGCGAGATTGATTCTTCTCCAAAACTCTGTTTTGGAGAAGAAATCGTCAAATTTGTTTTTTATAATAAATTTGTATTTTAAAGTCTTCCATCATGGAGTACTTCGAATGCAGCTTTCTCTGGACTCATACTCTATAGCTTCATCATTTGAAAGCCATCCAAGTGATTCAGATCCTTTGGTATTCGAGCAAATAGTTGGGTATAGTGCAAATATTATTATCATTACCATAAAAAATGGAAGGAGGATGGGCTACCGTTTACGATGGTATCTTAGAGTTAAGAAGGAGATTGGAAGAGGGAGCTCGGAGCAATGTGTTGACAGTAGAGGAGTCCATGATGCTTTATACTACTATCCACAACATGCATAGCCCATCAGAAGAATTGTATGAAAAATACAGTGATTCAAACAAAGAGTACATCGCTTCTGTAGTTTTACTAGCTGTAAGTAAAGTTCAGAGTAATGAGGAGTTAATGTTGAGAGAACTTGTTAGGAGATGGGAAATTTACAAAGTGATGGTACGGTACATGGAAAGGCTTTTTCACCATTTGGAATTCATCTTCATTCCAAGGCGCTCCCTGCCTACACTTACAGAAGTTGGACGCCTGTTATTCCATGACATTCTCTATGATCATGAAATGCGGATTCAAGTGAAGAATTCGCTGTTGAGACTTATTAGGCAAGAGCGTGATGGGCAAATAATTGATGGGGTTTTGGTAAAAAAAAAACGTTCTTGCAATTTTTGAAGAGATTAGAAACCCTGGTGCCATTATGGATTTCTATACAGATGATTTTGAAAAGGACGTTTTCGAAGGTGTTAGAGAACGGTATCCTGAAAAGGCTGCTTCATGGATTTTAGAGTATTCAAGTACATATTATCTATTGAAGGTGGAGGAATGTTTGAAATGTGAGGACAGAGTTGCCCAATATTTGCACTCGAGCAGCCAAAAAAAGCTATTGGAGATTGTACAAACTGAACTCCTGTCCCGTTACCAGACTCGACTTTTAGAAAATGAACATTCAAGCTGCCTTGCACTGATTAGGGAATATAGGAAAGAGGATCTTTCAAGGATGTGCAGGCTATTTTGCAGAATATCTAATGGCTTGGTACCAATTGCAAATGCTTTTAAAGACTTTGTAATGATTAGTGAAGGAACTTCACTGGTTAAACTGGCAGAAGATGTTGTAGGGGAAAAAGGATTTAGATGGAGTCCAAGAACAGGTTGCATATGTGGGGACTGTTGTTGAAGCTGTATGACAAGTATGTGAAATATTTTGCAGATGCCTTTCAGCACAAGTATTTTTTTTTTTATCAAGCTTTAACAGATGCACTTGTTCCAAAAGAAGTTGCAGGATACATAACTCCCCAAATGTTGGCCACACTTTGTGATGATTTACTTTAAAATGGTGGGAGTCAAAATTTAGGAATGTGGTCAAATTTGTGACCTATGTTTGTGATAAAAAATCTGTTTAAGAAATTATATAGGAAAAAATTAGCCAATAGAATTTTGTTGGAAAAAACTACAGATCTTAACCATGAGTTGAGCATTCTGTCACAGCTAAAGCAGCATTGTGGTGAGCAGATGACATCAAAGATGAAAGACATGGTTGCAGATTTGAGAAGAGCAAAGGACAGCCAAAGTAGATTTATGGCATATCTTACTGATAACCCAAATATCCATCTTGGAATGGACTTGGCTGTTACAGTGTTGACTTCCAGATTTTGGCCAAGTTGCATGTATTCTGACATTAATCTACCTTGGGAAATGGCTAAATGTGTTGAGGTGTTCAGAGACTTTTTAAGCTTGCTGATGATAGGTTATCAGAGAGCTCCCTGTATCATGTTTTCTGCAATTGTATTCGTCTATGGGAAGATGATCCTGATGAAAGAGAAGTGGTTTTACTGTTGAACAGTGAGAACGAGATATATATACTTACGCCTTCAGGGCCAAGTGAGACAGGAATTACTTTTAAGGTCTTGGGAAGTCATAAACTCCAAGATATAAAAGATATCCTTGTTGGATTGGGCTTGCAAGCTGTAAGGGTGCGTATTGGTCATGTTGTATCTTACTTGTTTCTGACACGTAGTATTATTAAATCAAGAGAGATGTTTAGCATGTTGGAACAATGCTTTCTCAGCATACCTGTTCAAAGTTCTGATTCATTTTTGCATAGCTGGGAATAGGTGCAAATCACACTTTTTGAGAAGCATGTTCTTGGAGGTCTCAGGTTGAACATATCCTTGTACGCTATGCTGCTACTTGAGAAAGATAGTGCATGGTTTGCACGGTCGCTCTTCTTGACGACAGACTATATATTTCTTTGCGTTGAAGATTTGGCGCAATTTGGATGTGTTTCGGTGGAGGCTTGCATGCGCGCTGCTCAGAATGAACAATTGCCACTTCGAGTCGTAGTGCAGGTACTCTATTTTGACCAGGTAAGGGCTGCAATGTTTAGTGAACGTCTGAATAAGTTACCGGATAATATTAAAGCCTTGCTCATGGCTCAAAAAGTTATTTAGTCAAGTGCATTCAAAGATGAATTGGATTCTAGCAATGAGAATTTTGAATCGTTAAGTGGTGATCTAACAAATATGAAGCTACAGCTAGGAGCCGGACAAATCATGGAAAAGTTAGTTGGAGGAATGAAGTCTGAGTTTAAAGGGCCGACTGTGTGTTTGAAGACAGCGCGGCGCATTGGGATAGGCCGCGGCGCACTGGGTGTGTGCGGCGCATATAGCCAAAATTTCCTTTGCATTTTTCTTCTGGCGCGGCGCACCCACAGCGCGCGGCGCACTGGGCTTGTGCGCGGCGCACACACACAAAAAATGTTTGTTATTACTCTCTTACTGCAGGTGTCATATCATTGTTTTTCATTCGTGAAGGGGCACGCTTCGATACTAAACTGTTGAAAGCATTCCTCATTCTTCAAGCTTCAAAGCATGTATTGAATCCATTTTTTAGCACGCACCATAAACCAGATGGCGGGATTCCGTAAAAAATTACAATTATTTCTTGATATACAAATCCGTTATGTCGGACAAATGCTGGAGGAGGTGATGGGGTAACTACAGCTGGCTCACGGCATGGTCCAAGAGGTTCAGGAAGTGTCTGTTTTTATTATCATGAAATAAGATTGGTGGAACTTTGTTCTCGTCATTAAAGGCGAAATGTTAGTTTAAAAGCTAGTTTTATTAAAAAAATTGGCTTTTATTCAAACGACAAGTCAAAGACCGGAGCTAAGTTTAAAATGAAGATATCAACCATAGCATAGAAATAGGAGTAGATAGTCTATTTGTGTCTTCAGTTATAATTTGGAAAGTCTACGCTATAGTTTCCGCTTTTTCATTGGTCCATCAACAGATTTGAGTAGAGAATGTAACGCTGCTCCTTTTATAGATGATTGGCTCATCTCTTTTGATTAAACAAATCCCTTATTTTTGGTCGATTTGTTTTCTCATAGTTGGATTTATTTATTGTACTGAAAATCATTTGTAAAGAGGGGGGGGGGAGTTTTGGAAAATGTGTAGAGGAATAACAGAGAGCTTCACTGTACAGTTTTGACAGAGATTTAATGAAAAGATACAACTCTGGTTCATGAGATTCCCGTGGTATGATGTTTGGCATATGTTTCTTCTTTGTTTTCATATGTATCCTGTTATGTTTACAGTTCATCCATAATCATTTCCAAATGAATGCTTTTAAGTAGAAAGGTAGAATCCAGATAACTGCTCTGCCTTGGGAAAGCTTTTCATGTTTATGTGTAATTTCTTCTGTTTGATAAGGATTCATCTATTATGCCCTTGTCAACCTCTTAGCAGTCTTGCCACTCCATATACTTTCAAATTGGAATGCTAAACCTATTGCCTATCTTGCCTCACGAAAAAATCTGTGTCCTTGATTTAATTCTCTGCTCATGCTGTTCCTTGGTCCCATACAACCCAGAAAATTCAGCCATTCATTAAATTACCTCTTTCCATATTTATTTACTAGCCTAAAATTAGTATCCATTATAAGTCATCTCAGGCCCTATTGGACATCTTTTGTCGAGATAGACCCGGAGAGAGCCCTCTCCTGTCCTCGTAGGGCTAGCTACGAGGCTGAGCTTGGTTTGATGTTGCCTTGAGTTTTACCTTATTTCAGCCTAAGGTAGATTCGAGCGCTAACAGGTTGTTATAAAGTTTATTTTTGTTGTACATTTTTCTTAGGAGGCCCATTTTAGACCTCAAAATTCCCTAATGCAAGTGCCGGCTTGAGTGAGGAGTTCTATCCATTGATTTTCAGGTGAGAGCCATAGCATCTTCAACTAGGGATTATGCACTTGCTTGGGTAGTGCAGTCTCAGGGAGAGATCATGTAGTTCTTGGAGGAGGAAGTGCCAAGAGTGAAGATTCATCAGGGGATTCAGCCTAGGATAGTGAGAAGGGATCAGCCCTTAGCTATTCCATCATTTTGGTAGAGGAGGATGATGGCAGTGTGGGTGCAGGCGTTAAGGAGAGTTGCTCAAATTTTGTTAAAATTTTTTCTAATTTAGGAGGAATTAGTTCCTGGTCTTTGTTTCCACTCTCAGTCATAAATATTTATTAAGTTTGTTTGATAAAACTAATAAAAAGACATAAGAAATTGGCTGAAAAGCAACAGGGCAATTTCGTTCACTCATGTCAAGCGAGAAGGCAACAAAGTTGCAGATCTCTTGGCCAATTTTGGAGCAGATAGCACTAACACACTCATTCATGCCCCCCTCAACATTATCCATGAACAAGAAATGCTACAAAATTGCACCATGTTGGTGCACAAGGATTTCTCTTCTCCGAATGCGGATGCCTGCATGGAGTGATGGGACATTGGTCCCTACGCATCTCCCGAAGGAGCTCGCGTGGGGTGGCCATATGGCCCCCTGTACATGCATTAATGAGATCTTAACTCCGCTAGCTCGCGCAGACATTACTCCACTTGCTCAGTCACTCCTTCAATTTTCTATGGATGTTCATTCGGCCATGGAGTTCGTTCTAGACTGTTCGGATAGCTGTGATGGCAGTGGTGGTTTCCCGCTTCCTCTAATCGGTGCTTGCCCTCCAGGCTTTGTTGAGCCCAGCGCTCGCACACACACTGGCCGTCGTTGCACTCTTCTTGCCTATTTCGAACCGCTGCCGGGGCATCATTTCTCTCACAACCTCTTCTATGGTGCCAATTCCCCTCACTCTGCTCGGATGGCGAATTTATGTGGTGTCATTTCCCCTCTCCGTGCTCGGTTGGCGAACTTCTGTGGTGTCAATTCCCCTCACTGTGCTCCTGAGCTTTTTGTCCACCCCTTCTGTTGCAGATTTCACCACCCCACCTCTACCTCCATGCCGCGCCTTCGCCACAGAATGAGGTGTCGGTGAGGCACCAGTCGGGGCCGTGCTTCTCACTATCGCCCTTCCTCCAGCTCAGCTTTGGGGTCTTCCTCAGCTAAAGAGATGCAAGTCCAGCCTCAGGCGATGTGTAGCTTCAGAGGACGAGGTCACCATCGTGAATCTGTTCATTTTTCTCAGCCTGTCCCTCCCCCCTCTGTTGACCCTCCTAGTGGTGCAATTCCTCCAGTCTCTCATGCGTCTGCGATCCTTCCCATTCGCCAAACTTCTTAGCGTGCTGACTTCCACTTTGAGTGTTCCTTAGACAGACCCATTTTCACGGCTTTTATCACTGTAACTCTCAGAGAAGAGTCTCCTCACCCTGTTCCCTCCCCTGTAGCCTCGCCCCTGCCCCCTCCTGTCACTAGCTTCCCCAAAAGCTCGGATTTGCCTGCAGAAATCGCTCATCCATTCAAGGACGTGCCACGCAAGGAGGATGTAGTCACTGATAAGGAAGGCGCTCTCAAGGGAGTTATGGGAGATAGCATAGATGAATATTGGTGCAGAGTGGTGGAAGAACCTCCGTCTCCAGCACATGATCAGTGATTTTCCTAGGTTACAGCTTCTTCTGGTATTTTTTCTCAATTACTGTTGGAATCTTTTGTTTACTTGCCTCAATGCTCAGTTGAAAAAGCTGATTGTTACTTTCAGTATATATCTTTCTGTTAACTTGCTTTGTATAAACTGTAGGCCGGTTTCCCTTCCAAGGGTGGACAAAATGTTTCTTAAAGGACTGGTTTCCCTCCTAGGGCAGTCCAGACTCTTTTTGTTGAGCATGTCTATCAAGCCCAGTGTTCAGGCTCTCACATATGACACTGAGGCAGTTTTGTACCAGTAAATTTTATACATAATAGAATTAGTTTTACTTAGAAAAAAAAAACTAATAAAAAGACATGCGGAAGAAAAAGTCCCCTTTACCCTTGAAACATTATAACTCACTTTCAAACCAATGTTAAACCTTTGGAAACAATGTTTAAAAACCTCTCGGCAATGTAATAATTTACTTTTAAAACAATGTTTAAACCCTCTCGACATCACATTTCCAGACTTAAAACTCTTAATAAAGCTCTATTGAAATAATATTAAAACCTTCGGAGATGGGGTTTCGGACTTCAAAATACTTTAATAAAAATATATTGCATAAAATCTATCCTTTAATGATCACGTTCAAATAGAAAAAACCACTCGCAACCCAAAAGCGACACGACAACAGTGACCAGTTTTCTCCAAAACGGCTTAGTTACAAACTTTCGTTTTCGATTGCGTTTAAACACGGATTTTTGCCAGATTACAATTTTAACTTCAACTCTTCTTGAAAACCTCCTTCTCCGCTGCATAACTAAACAATTATAGATCAATTATCACTTCGATCTCAAACAAAGAAAAGCCAATTTATTCAATTTCTTCTTAAATATTTACATAGAAGTTAATACCCTCAAATTCTACACAGAATATATAAATCAAATGGATTTTCGGAGAGATGAAACCCTCCAGGAATTTTCCAAGCAACAACAGATAAATAAATTTTGCAATTTTATTAAAACAGAGGCAAAACCCTCTCAATCAAATCTTCTACAACCCAATTCAATTTCCTCCTTCTCAGAGGTTACATTTATAGTTTTTACATAACAGTCGACCTCCTCTTGAGGATCGAATTCTCATAATTTAGATAAAATCATAATTACATAATATCTTCCTTAAATCTATCAAATGAAAGCTAAATATACTGAATCTAATCTAAAACAGTTCAATCTTCCTAGATATTAGTTCAACCCTATCTAGTACAACTATAAATTGACAGCTAAAGGTACCAACACCTTTGCTTGTAACTTTTTTTTTTTCATATTTTTGGAATAATTAATGAAGCCTTTTGTCTCTAAGCCTCATGCTCCTACATCAGACTCCTGAGGACAAAAATCTTCATGGGCTCCTGTCCATGAGCTCCTCCACAGAATTGCCCAATTTCTGCAGCATAGTTTCTGTCATCTAGATAGCATCTTCAATTGGTTGATCCCTCCACTTGATCAAATATTGAAAATACTCCTGTCCCCTGGTTTTCTTAAGAACTTTCTTGTATAAGATCCTTTCTGGCTGTAGTGTCTTTGTTGTGGGTAATTTTTTTACCCAATCATATGGTAATTCAATTTCATAAGCATTTGTAGAAAAATTCCTCAATATCCTACATGGTCCTATATTTTTGAATTTTAACTTGTTATACTCCCTCTTTGGAAATCTTTCTTTTCCTAAGTATGCTAAAACCAAATAACCAACTTCAAAATTAACTTCTCTTTTGCTCAAATCTGCTCTATTTTTGTACTTGATGCTGTTGTCTTGTAGTTGCTGCTTTACCTATTCATGTATTTCTTGAATTTTTGAAGCAAACTCCTCTCCTTCAACACTTATCATTTCTGCTTTTCCCAAGTTCCTCAATTCAGATAATCCTCTTGGGTGAATGCCATAAACTATATGGAATAGACTCTGTCCTGTACTTCTGTTAGGTGAATCATTATATGCATACTCTGCCTGTGGTAAAATATGATCCCATTGTTTAGGATGTTCTCCTGCAAGACTTCTCAAAAGATTACCCAAACTCCTGTTCACTACTTTAGTTTTCCCATCAGTCTGAGGGTGATAAGCTGAGCTGAAACTCAGTTTAGTACCAAGCTTCTTCCACAATGTCCTCCAAAAATGACCAACAAATCTGGTGTCTCTATCAGAGACAATACTTTTAGGTAACCCATGTAATCTGACAATCTCCTTGAAAAACAAATTGGCAACATGAGTAGCATCACTGGTTTTATAACATGGAATAAAATGTGCCATTTTTGAAAATCTGTCAACTACAACATAAATTGCATCATTTCCTCTCTGTGTTTTAGGCAATCCTAAAACAAAATCCATACTTACCATATCCCAAGGTCTGTTTGGAATAGGTAATGGAATGTACAAACCTGCATTTTGACTTTTCTCTTTTGCATATTGACAAATTTTACAATTTTTCACATACGTTTCCACTTCAGATCTCATCTTTGGCCAAAAATAAAAATGAATTAGTTGCTCACAAGTCTTATCAACACCAAAATGTCCAGCAAGTCCATCACTATGTTTCTCCCTGATTAAATTTTCTCTCATAGAACAATTTGGTATGCATAACTGATTTCTTTTGAACAATAAACTCTCTTGCAAGAAATAATCTAACCACTGACTTCTGTCAATCAAAATAGGATTACAACATGCTTCAAATGCTTCTTTGAAATCCAAATCTGTCTTATAGAGTTCTTTAAGAAAATCAAAACCTAACACTTCAATTTGACTTTCTTGAACAAGAATTCTTTTCCTACTCAAGGCATCAGCTACCTTGTTTGCTTGACCAGTTATATGCTTCAATACAAAGTTAAAAATTTGAAGATATTCAACCCATTTTGCATGTTTTTGATTCAGTTTAGGCTGTTGCATAATATACTATAAAGCATGATTATCTGAATATAGCACAAATTCTTTAGACATTAAATAATGTCTCCACTTCTTCAATGACTGTACAATTGCATAAAATTACTTATCATAAGAAGAGTACTTCCTCCTTGTCTCGTTCATCTTCTCACTGAAATATTCTACAGGTCTATCTTCCTGACTTAATACAACTCCAATAGCTTCTCCATTGGCATCACATTTTACTTGAAATGGTTTATTAAAATCAGGCAAAACTAAGACAGGTTTCTCAGTTATCTTTTGCTTTAAGAACTGAAAATTCCTTTCAGCTTCAACAATCCACTTGAATGGTTGTTTGTCCTTCTTTATGGTTTCAATGATAGGTGCATTGATCTTACTAAAAGTCCTTATGAATTTTCTATAAAAACTAGCAATACCATGAAAACTTCTTACCTCAAAAACACTTTTAGGCGAAGGCCACTCCACAATTGCCTTTATATTCTCTGGATCTATTTTTAATCCTTTAGTAGAAACAAAAAAACCTAGATATACAAATTCTTCTTTCATGAATGAAAATTTCTTTAAATTTATCAGTAACTTCTCTTGATGTAACTTCCTTAAGACATAATTATGATGTCTCAGGTGTTCTTCCTTTGTTTTGTTGTAAATTAATATATCATCCAAATATACTATTGCAAATTTACCAATAGATTCCTTTAATACTTCATTCATAAGCCTCATAAACATGCCAGGTGCATTTTATAAACCAAAAGGCATTACCATCCATTCATATAATCCCTCATTTGTTTTAAAGGTTGTTTTCCATTCATCTCCTTCCCTTATCCTAATTTGATGATACCCACTTTTCAAATCTAGTTTTGAAAAATATCTTGCTCCACTCAAACAATCCATCAAATCTTCAATTATAGGTAAAGGAAATCTATACCTGATTGTTATCTTATTAATTGCTCTTGAATCAATGCACATTCTCCAACCTCCATCTTTCTTCAGACTTAATACTGTAGGTACTGCACAAGGACTCAAAATTTCTATGATCAAACCTTTGTCAACCAATTCCTGTACTTGATTTCTGATTTCTTCATTTTATGTAGGAGTCATTCTGTAAGCTGCTTTGTTTGGAAAATTTGATCCTAGAATCAAATCTATCTGATGGCTGATTCTTCTTACAGGTGGTAATTCATCAGGAAAAACATCCACAATAATATCACAATAGATTTCCAACATTTCTTGAACTTCAATTGACAAATTAGAAATTTTAGTAGAAGTAAATACTACCTTAGGTTTGCAAACTAAAGCAAAATTTACCTCATCATCTTCAATCTGCTGCAAGTATTCTATTCCACTCAACAATAAAGCCTTTGGATCAAACCTTTTTCTTGATGCATCTTCTTCTTCCATAGGTAACAATGTTTGATTCATACCATCTCTGAAAAACTTGTAAGTGTTTCTCTTTCCATCATGTACTGCTGCTCTGTCATACTGCCAAGGTCTACCCGGCAATATGTGACACACATCCATAGGCATCACATCACACATGATTTTATCTTTGTAACTGCCCATTTGCAATTCTATTTCACATTGTTCCTTTACTATCAGTTGATGTCCTTTCTGAAGCCTTGACACCTTGTAGGGTGTTGTATGTTCCCTTGTCTTCAATTTCAACTTTTCCATCACCTTTGTAGAGACCAAATTATCTGTACTGCCACTATCAATTACCAATTGACAACATTTCCCTTGAACTTTGAACACACTTTTGAACAAAGTCTTTCTCTTTGTTGGTTCAGCAACTTCCTTTTTTGTTTTAACAAAACCTTGTTAACCACCAAAGATTCTCCTTTCTCTGGCACAATTTCTTTCTCTGTTATAGGCAACTTTACTGCTTCTTCTTCAGTTTGAGCAAAAAATTCATTTCTCTGGTTTGTCCCCACATTCTCTGGACACTCATAGGCTCTATGTCCTAATTTGTTACATCTGTAACATCTGACTTCTCTTCCTCTGTTTCTGCCTCCTCTTCCTCTATAAGGACTCCTTCTGCCACTTGTATCACCTTCTGCGCGTGCATACTAAGGTGAGCTGCTGTTAGCTCCATCTCTTGGTGCTGTAGATCTTCCTCTACCACCTTGACTTCCTTTTCCTCGGAAATTACCTCTTCCTTTGGAAGATTGCATTCTTAGGAGTTTTTCTTCAACTTTTAAGGCCATCTGGTAAACCTCTTCTATTGTTTTAGGAGACAATATACTTATCTCATCTTGAATCTCCATTCTGAGACCATTTATGTACATGGAAATCTTCTCTAATGTATCTTGAATTTGTCCTGCTCTTATGCTCACTTTGTAAAATTATTCTGTGTACTCTTTTACTGTCATTAATCTCTGCCTAAGATTCTGCATTTGTCTAAATAATGAAAGCTGATAATCACTAGGCAAAAACTTACCTCTCAGCTTTGCCACCATTTTGTTCCAATTCTTGATTGGCTGCTTACCAACTCTCCTTCTTTCTGCTTGCACTCCATCCCACCAAAGTGCTGCATGTCCTTTCAACCTTGTGACAACAAAATTAACTCTCTTTTATTCACTCATCTCTTCATAATCAAAGCATTTATTCATTTCATTGATCCAGTCTATCAACTCTTCTGGATTTAATCCTCCTGCAAAAGCTGATACTTCAAGTCTAGGCTTGGATGTAGATCCTAAAATTGATTTAAAGAGTCTCATATCAGGAGTAAGCTCAACATTTTCTTCTTCTTCTTCTTCTTCAACTTCAGGTTCACTGACATCTTCAGGATCTCTCTGTTGTCCTGCTTCTATTGCTTCCAATCTGGCTTGAATTTGCTGCATAGTCTCTAGTACTTTAGCATTTGCAACTGGTCTACCTCTTCTTCTACCAGCACCACCTCCTCTACCAATTCTGACAGCCATATCAGATTTCTTTTTCTGACTTTTGGAAGACTGTTTAGTGTCTGAAAAATGCTCTCAAGACTGCTCTGATACCACAAATGATGGCAGTGTAGGTGCAGGTGTTAAGGAGAGCTGCTCAAATTTTGTTACAATGTTTTCTAATTCAGGAGGAATTAGTTCCTGGTCTTTGTTTCCACTCTCGGTCATCAAAATTTATTAAGTTTGTTTGATAAAACTAATAAAAAGACATGTGGAAGAAAAATTTCTCTTTACCCTTCGGAAACATTATAACTCACTTTTAAACCAATGTTAAACCTTTGGAAACAATGTTTAAAAACCTCTCGGCAATGTAATAATTTACTTTTAAAACAATGTTTAAACCTTCTTGACATCACATTTCCGGACTTCAAACTCTTAATAAAGCTCTATTGAAATAATATTAAAACCTTCAGAGATGGGGTTTCAGACTTCAAAATCCTTTAATAAAAATCTATTGCATAAAACTTCGGGTCCATACCTTTGTTTTAAACCTCGTGCAACTCCCGACGCGAACACCATCGGATCTCCAACACAAATGATCGAACGACTATCGTGTTCAATCAACCCCGGTGACTTATCAACCAAAAGTCGCGCGAAACTGGCAGTTTCACCTCTGTGACGTGTCGTGATCTGATATGATCGCTTTCAAATAGAAAAAAACCACTCGCAACCCAAAAGCAGCGTGACAACAGTGACCGCGTTTTATCCAAAACCGCTTAGTTACAAACTTTCGTTTTCGATTGCATTGAAACACAGATTTTCGCCAGATTACAGTTTTAACTTTGACTCTTCTTGAAAACCTCCTTCTCCGCTCCGTAACTCAACAAGTATAGATCGATTATCACTCCGATCTCAAACAAAGAAAACCCAATTTCTTCAATTTATTCTGAAATCTTTACACAGAAGTTAATACCCTCAAATTCTACACAGAATATATAAATCAAATGGATTTTCGGAGAGATGAAACCCTCTGGGAATTTTCCAAGCAATAACAAATAAATAAATTCTGCAATTTTATTAAAATAGAGGCAAAACCCTCTCAATCAAATCTTCTACAGCCCAATTTGATTTCCTCCTTCTCAGAGGTTACGTTTATAGTTTTTACATAACAGTCGACCTCCTCTTGAGGATCGAATTCTCCTAATTTAGATAAAATCCTAATTACATAATATCTTCCTTAAATCTATCAATTGAAAGATAAATATACTGAATCTAATCTAAAACAGTTCAATCTTCCTAGATACTAGTTCAACCCTATCTAATACAACTGTAAATTGACAGCTAAAGGTACCAAAACCTTTGCTTGTAACTTTTTTTTGGATTTTTGGAATAATTAATGAAGCCTTCTGTCTCTAAGCCTCATGCTCCTACATCAGAGGAGGCCACTATTTGCAGAGATACATTCAGGGCCAACGTATTTCACTGGGATAGCGTTATTCCTCAAGGGAGGTGATTTTCTGGGGTCATCCATTCCGGAATCCCTTTCTGGGCTTTTCTGGGTATTTGGAGGAGATACCATTCCTAGAATTTCGTATTTTTGAGCAGGGGAACAACCCCAAAGAGCCATCCTATTCCAGCAGTAGCAGCAGTCCGGTAGCTACAACAACAACATTTTGGAGATAACGCAGTCACTGATAGAGAAGCCATTCCTTGAGCAAATCTGACAGTATTTTCATATTGCCTTGTGCAAGCCAATCTGCCATGATTCTGATCACCTTTGTACTCATTGTATCTTTTAGTTATATAATAAAATGGCTCAGCATTCTCCATGTTTTTCGTTATTTATGTGATGTATCTCTATTTGCTGTAGTTTCTCGTTTATGTTGCTTTATATTGTTGTTTATTTCTACACGAAATATTACAGTGGTATCAGAGCTCATAGACTTGGCTCAGCCTATGGAGAAGATTGTCTATGAAACCAACAGGAAAACCATATATCACTTACTAGGGAAGGACGTATAAGGACCAAAAGCGGAGGCTTGTGGCCACTTTTGGAGAGGGTGACCGCATTCCGATAGTGGATGCAGAAGAGGAGGAACCAATGGTAGAGGAGAAAGATGAAGGGAAGGAATTCAAGGAACTTCTCCTAAAATCTGTGCATGAGTTATCAAGAAGGATAGAAGAGATGGGGAAAATTTTTACCACAGACTAGAGACAACGGGAAACCCCAAGGGGTTTCCACATTGGAGAAGGGTCCGACACCTCCCATCACTTGCAGGAGTAGCTCACAGTACATCAGATGGAATCACTTACTCCCCCACGTTCCATGATGCCCACATTCATAGCTACGGGCATTGGAGTAGGAGCACCTCAGGAGCTAGAACCGATTCACATGAGGGATTATTTTGCTAAGTATTAATCCTACGGGCGAGAGTTTGGTGAGGCTCTCACTTTCCATGACTTTGTGCAGCTTAAGAAGGACAATAGACCCACTGTTGAGCCCCAAAGATGTCCTTTTATTTTACCAAATTTCACCTCATTTCCTTTGTCCCTTATCAATTACAGGCTTAAATGATCAATAGGATTGATTAAAATCACTTTAGGAATCTATATAATGACTGACTTGCTATATTTTCATGGCTTTGTTGTTGTAGTATTTTTTTGACTAGACTCAGCTACATAATGCAGCCATTCTGTAGCTAGTCGCCTATTCTGCAGCTATCTTCATGTTCTCACAGGTTACAGGTGTCACTTCAAGGAAATACGCATATCGTTGAAATCCACAACACTCCCACATCATTCTTTTCTCTCTACGAAGTCTGAGCAAGAATCTATAGGTGGTTATGCACGTGGAAGAGATCAAAATTAAGAGGTAGAATCCTACCGGGACAAGGATTCTACAGATGTCTTTAGCCAAGTACGAGGCCTCCACAAGAGTCCTAATTTGATTTTGATTGAAAAAGACACTTTTTCCTATTCCTCCTCTAGGGTAGTTATGTATTTCTCTTATAAGAATGACTCGGGAGACCGAGAGACAGTTAGCTAGATTGATGTTTTATTGCTAGATCTCAAAAGACCGTAATACTCTGTTTTTGAAGTATTTTTCCTTTAATGAAAGAAGTACCACTTTATTGCAAGATCTGAGGAAATATTGAGGAGATTTGTATGCTAATCTGGTGGTATAAGGCCCCTACTGCCCGAGAATCTCTGTGCATATGGTTTAGATAAGTAACTTTAGCCTTGTTTCATTCCTAGTTTAAGCAATTTTCTGAACTTTGTGTTTTATACTCACTTGCATTGGATGCTGCAGCTAGTCTTATTCTTACAAGTTGTTATAAAATATCACTAACACTAGATGAGATATAGATGTAGTATTTTAGAGCTTAGTTGCATTTTTCTGAACTTTATGTTTTTATGCTCATTCACACCAAGTGTTACAGCCTGCCTTGTTTTTATGAATTGTTCTAAAATATCACTAATACTAAACGAGATAGGGCTATAGTTTTTCAGAGATTAGCTGCATTTTAGTTTAGCTGTAATAGTCCGAAGGTTAATAGAACTCTAGTTCAGTTTCTGTTCACTATATTTCAAGTTAGGTTAATTGTATTCTAGTTCAGTTGTGGTCACTGTATTTCAAGTTTGATTGATTGCATTCTAGTTCAGTGCTATTCATTGTATTTCAAGTTTTATTCGCTGTTAAATTAGACTTCATGGCCTTCATTATTTACAAACTAAACTTGTTCTTAATTTCTATTAATAAATCATTATCATAGGAACAAGAATTGGTAATGTCATTTTGAAAGTCTTGATTGTTCTGCAATTTCTCATAATTTCACAAACTGCCTCTTTTCCAAAGCTTTTCCAAAAGATTTATAACTCTTGAATAAGGCTTAACAGTGATATTTTGAGTTTTAGAATGGATTAATTTCAGTGTCATAAGTTAATTTAGAGTAGAGTTCCTCACTATGTTGCAGACTATCTTTTCCAAATGTGTTCCAACAAATTTCTAGCCATGGATAAGATTTTCTCTGTGATCTTGTAGGCTGTTGTTTACTTAGAAGAAACTCATTGCATTAAACTTATCCTTTTATCAAGTTATTCCAACATATTTCTAATGAATGAATTGGACTAAGTTCATGTTGTGAGTTATTGAGTTCATGCTATGAGTTATTTTAGTGTCATAAGTTAATTTAGAGTAGAGTTCCTCACTATGTTGCAGACTATCTTTTCCAAATGTGTTCTAACAAATTTCTAGCCATGGATAGGATTTTCTCTATGATCTTGTAGGTTGTTGTTTACTTAGAAGAACCTCATTACATTAAACTTATCCTTTTCTCAAGTTATTCCAACATAGTTCTAATGAATGAATTGGACTGAGTTCATGTTATGAGTTATTGAGTTCATGCTATGAGTTATTTTTCTTGTTAAGTTTTGCATTTTCTGTTCTCAAGTGCCATACATAGTTTAGAATAGGTTTTGCTCTGTTTAGTGTGACCAAAAACTTCTCCTTGCCAACAATTTAGTTCTTTTCCTCTTAACATAAAAACACAAAACTAAAAACACTGAAAAACACCAAACACAACGAAGAAGAAAGAAGATACCTAGGCACATATAGTGCACTTCACTTCAACAGTTTACTAGCCCTGGTTGACAATTTATGACATCAATTTAGGAACACTAAGTTGAGCAAAAATTTTGGCGCCATTGCCGGGGAAGTGTAACTAGGTAGCCTTGTTTATTACCTCCCAAAAACAATGAAAGAGACTCAAGGGATAGATTCATAAGAGGCAGAAGCTTGATCTCTAGAACACCACTTGTTTCACCAAGACCAAGAAGCATTACACCTCCAAATCAAACCCACATTCCATCCTTTACTGATCCTAGACTTCCAGAGGACTTAAGATCAGATATTCCATCAGAAAGACCTTCCACTTAATTCACTGAACCTGTTTTAGAAGAAGATTCAAGGACCCCTGTTAGAGACACAAACTTTTCCACTTCCACAGAAGAATCAACTATGGTAGAAGAAGGGGGAGGAGGAGTCTTTAATGGAGAAAACACACTATTTGGAGGAGGTAGAGGTAGAGGTAGAGGAGAAGGAGGTAGAGGTGTAGAAGGAGAAGGAGGTAGAGGTGAAGAAGGAGGCAGAGGAAGAGGTAGAAGAGAAATGGGAAGCTCTTTTGGATTTCCTATAGTAGATGAAGAAACCAATGAAACTATGAAAAAAATTTCACCCTCTGTCCTTCCAAACTTTTATGGACTTAAAACTGAAGATTCTGAAACCTTCCTATTTGAATTTGAAGTCCTATGTAGAACCTATGACTACTTACAAGATGCCCAAAAACTTAAACTATTCCCTTCAACATTGAAAGGAGCAGCATTAAAATGGTTTATGAGTTTGATCAACAGTTCTATTAGGACATGGGAAGACATGAAACAAGAATTTCTAGAGAGGTATTTGGATTATTGTATGCTAGTCAATCATAAGGAGGAAGTGTTTAAAATGTTACAAAAATAGGATGAAAATTTGGAAGATCTGTTGGAGAGGTTTAACTATAACATCAAGAGGGAAAAAATGGAAAACTTAGACCAAGATACATTGAAAGCTCTCTTGTTGAAGACAATTAGGGATGAATGGTTAGATATCCTTAACATGATGGGAAAAGGAGATATATCTCAGCTCACATTACCTGAAACAACTGAATTATGTATCAACCTTTCAAGAGGGAAATCTAAAACTGTAAAAGGACCAAGAGACCCTGCTCTTGCAAGGGCAAGTAAGTCTGCTTCTGGGACAGTAAGTAGGGCAGAAATAGGACATATGCTTGATGAATTCAAATCTGACATTTTAGGGAGTCTTAGTGAGAAAATAGACACACTTAAGCTTCAAAACAAGCAAAAAGCCGAATCTGATGCCTTAGCAATCTTTTGTCCCAAATGTAGAAAGAAGCATGCCTTGAGAGAGTGCCCTTTGGATGCAAAAGTTGTAGAGACTTGTGTAATTTGTTCAGAAAAACATGAGACCAAGAGTTGTCCTTCACTTCCTGGTCTTAAAGCTGTCTTTCAAGAAGAAACTCTTACAAATTCCACAAAATATCTCAATTTTGTCTCTAGAAGGCCTTGGCAAGGACCTCAAACACAAGGATTCCATGATCAACTGTATAATCAACCCCCACCAAATTGGAATTCTTGGCAGCAACCTTGGCCCCAATTCCAGAATAAATCTCAAACTTGGGCACAAGGAGCACAAAATCCCTATGGAAGATACTCCCAGTACTATCAATATCCACCATCCTATCCACCATATCCACATTTCCCTCCTCAACAAAATCCTCAACAGAATCATCAAAATCCACAACATCACAATCAACCACTTCTATTACCATTTTCTCAGAAAAAAAATCACTTGCCTGCCCAACCCATACCAAACCCCAAAAATAAAAATCCTTAGAACACATACATGATAGAAGGCCAACAGTTTCCAACTTATTTAATCACTCCTTTAGACCTTAATGATGTTCAACTTAGGTCTGGAAGAATACTTGAAAAGATGAAACCTTCTGTAATCATACAAGAACAGAACAACTTCGAGGAAGATTCTTTATGGGTAAATAAAAGTCTTGAAGAAAACACATCTTTTCAAGACCCAAATATTGAAAAATCAAAACAAAAAGAACCAATAATTTCAACTCCTATATTAGAGCAGCCATCAACATCCACATCTACACCTCCCTTTCCAGAAAGATTACAAATTGATAGGGGTGTAGAAAAACAAATTATGGTGCCTAATTATGATTTCCTAGATGAGCTGAGAAATGTTTGTATTAAGATCCCATTATTGCAAGCTATCAAGGAAATTCCAATCTTAGCAAAGACAATAAAGGAGTTGAGCATGAAGAAAATAGGAAAAAGAATAAGAGAGATAAAGAAAATTCAACTGGCAGGAAAAATATCAGATATCATGATGGGTAAGATTGCTATTCCAAAGTATCTAGACCCAGGAAATCCAGTTGTTAAAATTCACATCAATGGAATTGAGATCCAAAACACACTTATTGATTTAGGAACAACAATCAATATTATGAGTAGACAAATCATGGATAAACTGAAACTTCCTAATCTTCTTTTTACACCCACATTATTACAATTAGCGGACAGATCTGTGATCAAACCTGATGGGGTAATAGAAGACATTCCAGTGTCCCTAGACTCTTGGGAGTATCCTGTGGATTTTATGATCCTAACTCCTAAGAATAATCTAGGAGGACACCCTATTATATTAGGAAGACCTTGGTTAGCTATAGTTGATGCTTTCATTAGTTGTAGATCCGGTGATATGTACATCTCTGATGGTAGTTCAACCAAGAAATTTACCTTGTATCCTCCAGCAAGAACAATTACAAAATTAGATGATACTCAATGGATAGAGGATGAAGAAGACTTACAACCTCTCTTCACAATTTCAGAAATTAGTGAAGATAGCCAGATTCTGAATACCTTAGAAAAATTTGAATCCTCTTCGGAATACAAACATGAACAATTTCAAGAAGAATCCAACATTGATTTTTTATCATCAAGACATATGTCTCTCTATTCCATGGATAAATTTGGCAGCTCTACAATTGAGATATTTCCAGGAAAAACTTTAAACATAAACAAGAACCTAGAGAAATCTCAACAAGAAGAGCTAGTCAAGATATTACAGAGACATTCTTCTGCATATGCATGGGAGTACAATGATATGAAAGGGATAAGCCCCAAGACTTGCACTCATCACATCTACATAGAGGAAAATTGTAAACCAATCAGACAACCTCAAAGACGGATGAATCCAAATCTTAGGGAGATTGTTAAAGAAGAATTGCAGAAATTGTTGAATGTCAACTTTATCTATCCTATTTCGGATAGTCAGTGGGTTTCTCCTTTGGTAATTGTGCCAAAGAAAAATGGTAAATGGAGGGTATGTATTGACTACTGAGAATTAAACAAGGCAACTCTTAAATATCATTTTCCCCTACCTTTCATAGATCAGGTATTAGATACCTTAGCTGGCAAAAAGTACTTCTCATTCCTAGATGGGTTTAGTGGTTATAATCAAATTCAAGTAGCACTTGAGGACCAAGACAAAACCACATTTACCTGTCCTTGGGGTACCTATGCTTACCAAGTATTGCCATTTGGATTATGCAATGCACCTGCAACATTTCAAAGGGCAGTATTAGGAATTTTTTCAGATCTAATACATGATTGTGTAGAGGTATATATGGATGATTTCATAGTTTATGGAAACACATTTGAAGAAGCCTTAGTAAACTTGGAAAAAGTTTTAAAAAGATGTAAAGAAGAAAATCTTTCACTTAGTCATGAGAAGTGTTTTATGATGTTTACTGAAGGAATTGTTTTGGGACATCACATTTCAGGGGATGGGATTAGAGTTGATGAGTCAAAAGTTGAAGTCATCTCTAACTTATCTATTCCAAGTTGTCAAAAATATGTTAGGAGTTTTCTAGGATTTACAGGATATTAGCGAAGGTTTATAGAAAACTTCAACAAGATAGCATCTCCACTTTTCAAATTACTTACCAGGGACTGTGAATTCAAGTGGAATCCTGATTGCAAGTTAGCCTTTGAGACCCTGAAAACAAAAATCTCTGAAGCACCTATTTTAAGGGGACCTAACTAGAAGTTACCTTTTCATATTTCAATAGATGCCTCAAATACAGCTTTAGGAGCAGTAATGGGACAAAAAGACCTGATTCCTTATGCCATCTACTACACAAGTAAAAATTTGACTCCTTCAGAGTTAAATTATACCGTAACTAAAAAAGAGTTTTTAGTTGTTGTTCATGCCATAGACAAATTCAGACACTATATAACAGGTTATGAAACTTTTTTTCACACAGATCACTCTGCAATTAGATATTTAATGAACAAATCAATTACTAATGGTAGAGTCATAAGATGGTTATTGCTTCTACAAGAATTCAACATTACCATTCTAGATAGGCCTGGAAAAAAAAAAACAGTAGCTGATTTCCTATCTAGACTCCAAAACACCAAAGACAATACCCCAGTTGAAGATCAATTCCCTGATGAATATCTTTTTGCAATTTCTACTCAGACTCCTTGGTTTGCTGACATTGCTAATTATTTAGTTTCAGGGAAATTTCCTTCAATAATGAATGCAAGAGAAAAAATAAAGATCATTTATGACAGTGCAAAATATTCATGGGTTGCTAATGAGTTATACAAAACAGGTCCAGATTTTATCATTAGAAGATGTGTTCGGGAAGATGAGATGCCTGAGATCCTCAAGGCATGTCATGATGAACCTTTTGGCGGAAAATTTGCTGATAAAAGGACAGATTATAAGGTCCTTCATTTAGGATACTATTGGCCATCCCTTTTTAAAGATGCTAAATGACGTAGGGAAAACCCTACATTACCCAGAATCTTCAATACATTTGCGTCCATGCTTGAAACCTCAATCTGACAATTCATATTACGCACAATTTACTTCATGCATCCCAATATAAATGAGATTCGATCCTTTCATCCAACCAATAACTAATCTTAACATTCATATGAGTGGATAGTAAATTCAATATTCAATCAAAGCCTTTTATTCGACATCAGAATCGAAACTCTTCTTAATTTAAAGAGATTTCTGTTCTTTTTAGAATTGAAAAAAACTCAGATCCCACATAATCCTTTCATAATGCTTTCAAACCATACGAAGCAACCCAGATTTGTTGATCCAACGCCTGAATCAATTCACAACTAGCTGAATTGCAATATGCCACCAAAATTTGGTGTTTTCTCACGATTTTTTGCGATATCAAAATAACTCTGCAATTAAAATGCGCTCCACCTCCGATATGATCCGATGCGATGTCAATCACTGTTCTAAGGTGCTCCAACTCTGACATCCACTGATATATCAATCAGCGGTCTCGAATCTCTATTGATATTCACTGGCCTTTTCTTACTTCTATGCTTCTGATTGAACAATCAATTACATTGTAATTGGTCTCAATTTCAACAGATCGGTTTCAATTATTGTGGCACCTCTACGATTTCATTCGATTTTAAGAATCGAACAAGCTTAAGACATAAGCTCTGTGCCTAATTCCAATACCGTTCATCACAGTTTCGACACGGTATCATCGGAGATCTCAATTCGCAAATTAGGAGATTGCAATATGCCACAAGATCTTGACATTTACTCCACCTCGATGAGATATCACTCTACCTTCACAACTCCGATGAAATTTAATCAGCGATCGGAGATCACTGACTGAACTACCCAACTCCGATCCGATTCAATTGGATCTCAGAAATCGGCGATTGAAATGCGATCTCAATATTAGTCTTCCAAATTTCCGATGCGATCCGATCGGAAATCGGAAATCGGAATGTTTTCCATGTTACCACCTGCAGCCTCAGCGATTTATCACAGATTTGGTATCCTTTTAATCCATCTTATAACTTATTCGCATCCAGTTCATTGCTATCTCCTTTTGATTTCGATGCAATGAATTCTGTGGGTCAATGAATTTCATAACTGATATGTATATCAATTCAACTCTATTCCAGAAGATCGGCGAAGTCTTTTAGACTATCCCTTTGTATTGCAGAGTTTCTAATTCACAAAATTCGACCACACCAGATTTGCAATAACCACATAATTATTACAACTTTAATAATAACATAGATTGAAAACATTTCAAGCGATTACCAAGAAACAAACACATCAAACCGATGGCTCAACATATATCGATGGATATGACATTCAAATTGATCATAATATAAGAAAAAGACAGAGCCTTGTCTTTGCCAGGTCATACAACACTCAAATCTTCACCATTGTCATTCGATTTGGCCCAGAACATAATTAATTTCAAAATACTCAGAAAACCAAACAGGATTTCGGCCTTCGGCCCAATTATACAAAGAAATTGACTTCTGTCAAAAACAATCCACACACATCCATTTGAGCTTTCGCTCCACTCCAAATCACACACTAATTCTAACAAATCTACCAGTAGGCTTCCACACAAAAACTATTCTAATCTCTCTTTTCTCGCTCTCTCGCTCTCTCCTTTAAAACAAAGGATATTAAATTTATGCTAACTTAACTATCTCCTCCATATTTGGAGGAATAAATTAATTCACACCTTATCCTAATCTAAACAAATTATACTACTTGGCTTGATCTCCACGCAGGGAGGATCACTTGCCATTTATTCCCAATTTCTGTTTTGAATTAGGCCACTCTTAACTACTTACATTTAATTGAAATTAATACAAAATTAACACCCAAGTCTTCCTCCAAACTTGTATTTGCCACAACATGTGAGCATTCCATCACATTGCTGGCTAGGTCTAGATGCTCCTGCATCAGACTCCCAAAGTTTAAATTCAACATGATCTCTTGATCATGAAATTCTGTTCTGTGTCCTCCTGGATCCCATACTTGGTTTGATAGTCTATCCTTGGTTACTGCTGTTGTTGTTTGTCCCTCAAGTCTTCCGCCTTTGTGCTGTAATGCCTCACTATCTGCTGCTATCCTTTTCACATATTTTGCTGCTGTTTTGCTCACTTTAATTTGCAATTTTCCATTCCCTTCACCTATACCATTTCTTCCAGCCGATCTTCCTTTCTTCTTTTGTCCTGTATTTGTTTTACTGGAATGCTGTAGTATGAGTTTCCACAACTCATCCAATTCTTTGTCCATTTCACTTCTCATGTGTTGAATACTATTCTGTTGCTACTGATTGTGTTCTTGAATTAGAACATCATAATCTTTGTGCCAATAATCTTCCATATACATTTCTGAAATATACAAATGCCTTTTCTCAGGTTCTTCTTCTGGTTTCTCATTCATGACTTCATCATTCCTTGCTTCAAATTCCAGCATACCTTCCATTAATCCGATCTGTTTTTCTTGGTTCAGATTGACTTCACATTGCCCTTTTCTTGCATGTAAATCTTCATCAAAATTAATCAACTCAATAAACACAAATGCTTTACCTCGGTTCCTCATCAAAAGATTCGACTTATACCACAAATCTGCCATCTCATCTGGAAGTTCTCTCAAAATTTCTGCACAATCTGCAATATCTGTCTTTAATCTTTCTTTACTCTGGCTTTCTTCAAGGTCAATGATCCTCAATGACTGCTCAATCTTCAATAGCTCAGTGTATCCTTTGATTTCACTAATTCTTTTTCCATCCTTATTTTGACTTATTCTTCGAATGTCATCTGAGTGGACATCTTCCTGCACTTGGTTATAACTTCCCTCCTTATTCTGCATATGACTATAAGTAGTCATCTCTTCATCTGTTAATACAACAGTCTTCAATAACTGTTTGTCTTTCCTCAAGTCGATATAATCTGCAAACACACAACAACCTTCAGTTTTCAAAATGCAATACCTTTCATTTTCTTTTGATGCTTCAAGCACCAATCCTCCATCATAGATCTTTTGGATTTCAACGGATCCTTCTTGCTATGACTCCATTTCTCTGAGTCTTTCCTTCTTTAACAAATAAATATGAATTTGTTCAAGTTCCCTGAACTCTTTCATCAGTTTGCCATTCCACCTCTGTTGCAATAGCTTCCATTTCACCCTTTTCTTCAGTCTCCATCTGTATCTTCGGTCTTCACTTGTCTTTCTTTGTCTTGTCAGACCAATTTCTGGTTCTTCATTCTGCTGCCAGCTTCCATACTTCTGCAAATTAATGCCTTCCTCAAATTCATTCTCATGTAGCTGATCATTCCTTCCAAATTTCTGGTTACTTCCACATTCATCTTGCTGAGTTAATATTTCTGTCTCCTTTATGCCTCTGAGGACATAACTTCCTTGTTTCTCCTGATCTTTCATTTCACCTTCAAATAATCGCTGCTCAATTTCTCTGATTTCAGCATCATATTTATTAATGTTGTCTTCCACACCTTTTCCTCCATCAGGTTCTGTAAGCTTCGTTTCTCCTTTCTCGTAGCCTTTGCCACTTTGCTCTTTTCCGCATGGTCCACCCATTCTTCTGGTCTTCAACATTTCTCTGCTGCATCTTCATCAATATTCCAATATGGAAATCTATCTCAGCTTTTTCTTTGTCAAATTCTTCTTGACTCATCCTCATGCCATTTGCTTTGGAACCTTCCCTTCTGCTGTGGCTTCTTTGTGAACTTCTGCTATGACTATCTGTAGTCATTTTCTTCTCTTCTCTTTCCATGAGCTCCTCACTCTTCTACAACAAGCCTCTGCAACAACAAGTCCTCCTTACTCCAATCTTACCTCACCAAGCTCTCCTCACTCAGTCTTTTGGTAAGCACGACTCCCTATTTGGAAACTTCTCTTTGAGCAACACCTTTTCTCCCTCTAGGCTTCTGCAATCTCTCACTTTCTTTTTCGAAAACACTTCAATGGTCCTCTCTGTCCAATCTCTTGTTGGATTCTTCAGGTTCACTGCCACTTCTAAGGACTTTCCTTATTCTACTTTTAAGAACACATATGGCTCTTCTCTCACGGATTCTCTATATTGTTGCATTCTCCAATTTCAATAGAGCCAAGCTCTGATACCAAAATGATGCAGAGCAAACCCTGCATTACCCAGAATCTTCAATACATTTGCGTCCATGCTTGAAACCTCAATCTGACAATTCATATTACGCACAATTTACTTCATGCATCCCAATATAAATGAGATTCGATCGTTTCATCCAACCAATAACTAATCTTAACATTCATATGACTGGATAGTAAATTCAATATTCAATCAAAGCCTTTTATTCGACATCAGAATCAAAACTCTTCTTAATTTAAAGAGATTTTTGTTCTTTTTAGAATTGAAAAAAACTCAGATCCCACATAATCCTTTCATAATGCTTTCAAACCATCCGACGTAACCCAGATTTGTTGATCCAATGCCTGAATCAATTCACAACTAGCTGAATGGAAATATGCCACCAGAATTTGGTGTTTTCTCACGATTTGTTGCGATATCAAAATAACTCTGTAATTAAAATGCGCTCCACCTCCGATATGATCCGATGCGATGTCAATCACTGTTCTAAGGTGCTCCAACTCTGACATCCACTGATATATCAATTAGCGGTCTCGAATCTCTATTGATATTCACTGGCCTTTTCTTACTTCTATGCTTCTGATTGAACAATCAATTACACTGTAATTGGTCTCAATTTCAACAGATCCGTTTCAATTATTGTGGAACCTCTACGATTTCATTCGATTTTAAGAATCGAACAAGCTTAAGACATAATATTTACGCCTAATTCCATGATCTGAAATTGTGAGAACAAATTATTTCTCATATAGAGATTGACTGTAGGGGCATTCACCGGATCTTTCACCTTTCAAAGAAAGGATGAATCCGGAGGCTATCTGGCCCTTCTACAGACTCTGCCTAAAGAAATAAAAAGTAATCACAAAGATCCGATCAATGAAAGTATTTGTTTTAACTGCAAATTATTCATTGATCCAACTTTAATGTGTGAATAGGCAAGTATACATATTCTGCAAATGAAGTGTAGTGGTTTGAAGCTGAACTAATAAGTTGTGTTCAATGTTTAAACCTGCTTGGGAAAAGATAGCTTATAAAAATTTACTGTTTAAAGGAGCAGAATCTGAAAATATGCAACAAAATTATACTTATGACAGCAAATAATTGTTTAAGCGGTTCACCCCTCTCTTGGGCTACCTCCGCTGGGTCCAAAAGCCTCTAATTAGGCTTTTTCCTCTTTGATTAAATGCTCAAAATGTGAATAAAACTGTATAGAAGCCTCAAATGGAAAAATACACTGCAAAAATAGATTCAGAAGGCTCAAATCAGTGTAAAATGACTAAACAAACACCTCCATAGGATGAAGGTAGTCCAAAACAACTCTTCTTCCCTTAGGCCCTGGTGGCTCCACGACCAAAAACGCTGGTAAATTCTCTGTTAGAGCACCCTGATGGCTCTGCAAACACTTCCAACAGCTCCAGAATGATCTCTACACCCAAAATCAAAAACAATTTCGTCCTAAAAGGACTTTCCTAGCCAAATTTATGGCTAACTGAAGTTGGCCCTTCAAAAGCTCCGCTAACTGTGGAGAACTGGAGTTAACTCCAGTTAAAAATGTCAACTTCCCCATCTTTAGCGGGCACGCTCCAAATCTGTCGGGCGGTTATAATAAATGTTGGGTGGACGTGGTCACATGCACCACCGTCCAACCCGCCGAAAAATGTTAAATCAAACGGTTTTTTAAAACCATAATGTTTTACTCCGCCGGATGTTATGCTCGGGTCACATGCAATGGTTTTAATAAATGTTATCATATCCACTGCAATGTTTAACAAATCTGCTCCACCATTTAATTGACCACGTGCTCGTGCCCACGTATTGAATCACACGTTGCCACGTACTAAAACTCCACTCCAACCTTTGATCACGTTTGAAAACCCACGTTGAATAGAACACGTGCCTTGACACGTAAGCCACATATTAAAACTCCGCTCCACCTTTGTATTAACCCACGTGCCATGACAAAACTTTAGAATTGTGGGTTTAAAACTCGTTTCAAAAACATTTCGTTGCCAATTGACTTATGGGTTTAGTATATATGTGTGGGTTTAATAATATAATTTTAATAAGGTTTTTAAAATTTAATTAAAACATATATAAAATAATATAATATATGATTAATTAAAATCATATAAAATATTAATAAATATATAATTTTAATTTATCAATTAAACCTTAATAAAAATTAAAGGTTTTCCCAACACATAAAATTAAAAAACTTTTCTTTCAAAATTGAAAGTCATTAGGCGTTTTCAAAATGCAATATCTCCTCCATACGGTAATGGATTTCAGTGCCATTCATGGCGTTGGGATCGTATCTCCGAGCTCTTTCCAGTCAATCTATTTCGGAGCAATTCTGAGTAACTTCATTTTTGAGCATTTTTCTACAAGAGACTTGATCTCCTGATCACACCTCCCAAATCGGAAGCTTTTGGATCCTCAAAAGCTTTCTGATTACTGAAAATGATGATGTAGAGACTGATTCTCCACTCTTCCACCCTTGAACAACTGAAATCTACCCGATTTCATCAAATGAAGCTTTTTAGAAAATGTTAATCTGTCTCTGGAATCAACTGATCGACCATTGCTAAGATTGACGGAGTCATGATGCAAATGATTAAAATTTGCAGAAAAAAAATTGTAATCTACAGAAAACACACTTTTTCTACACTGATCAAACTTTCCAGAAGACTTAAAATGACTTTCACCTTGCAAACTGTTCCCATGGCGAATTGCACCATTCTGAAACAAATTTTTCCCATGCTAAATTGTGTGTCCTTCTTGCTTGCACTGCTTTGCTTTGACACTTCATTTTCTGCATTGGCTGACCCAAAAGGTAATTCTTGCAACATAACATCATCTTTTTTCAAAGACGAACTGTTATCAAACTGAGACAAATCATTATCAACATCATAAGAAGGCGAATGCTCAAAATTTGGTCGTTTCAACATTAACAAAGTTAGACTTTGACTTGCATTAACCAGTATTTTCAATTGACCTGCATGGAGTAAAGAAGATTCCAGCTTCTTCTTGTGAGCTCTCACAATGTACTCTTTACCATCTTTGAACAAGTGATACTTGTTTTCATGGCGATTAAAGATGGCCTTCCTGTCAAATAAGTAAGGACTTCCCAAAACAATACCTGAGATATCAAGCGGCACCACATCAAGTTCCACTGTGTCAATAAAGTGTGCAGTTATTGAAAAGCGCAATATGCACTTCCTTGAGACTTGTAAATTGGCATCCTTTCATATCCATCCAAGTGGATAAGGCTTTGGATGTGGAATGGTCTCAAGTTTAAGCTGCTTGACCAAATTTTCAGATATAAGATTTGCTTGTGACCCACTGTCAAATAGTGTGTCAATTTTGGTATGTTTTGAAATTACCCTCCCATGGAAAAGCTCTATCCTCCTCTTTTCTTCATGAGTATCTTTGTGACAATTCAAAGAGCTAGAACTGGGATTTGTGTCTTGCACCACTTCTTTCCCCTTAATGTTCTTTAAAACCATGCCTATGCTTTTTGTCTCATCTCCTGAGTCTGACCCTAAGTCTTGCTCAACTGTTGCAACAATTTTCTCCTTTTCTTTGGTCTTGTTTTTGTTCTTGTATTTTTCTGGTTTCAGTTCAGGATGAAGCTTCCAACAATGATCTTCATCATGACTTTTCTTCGAACAGTTCTTGCAAAAGAACTTTCCTTTGTCTTTTCTTGAATTTGCAACTCTCTTTTTTCCTTTGTTTTTAAAATTACTATCCTCATCAAAAGAATCAAAAGCATTCTTTCCTCTAGCTTCTAAATGTGTAGCCTGGACACAGACTTCATCTAAGCTGGTAGGATTGAACAATATAATAGTATGTTGCAAATAATTGTGAAAACCTCATATGTATTTCAACAAGGTGTCTTGACTTTGTAAGTCTACTACAAGTAGAAGTGATCTCCTTCTAAACTCTTGGGTATAATCTTGCACATTTTGACCCTTAAGTTGCCTAAAACTTTGCCAATTCATGATTTCTTTCTGAATATGAGCAAGAGGATAAAACTGTTTCTTAATAGCTGTAATAAACTCATTCCAAGTTAGAGTTATCTTACCATGCTTTTTAATTTACTCCCTAGTCTTGGCTTCCCACCAAACCAAAGCTGCTCCATCCATTCTCAAAGAGGCTAATTGGATTTTTGTGTCATCATCATGCAAATTCTGAATTCTTAGATAGACTTCCAGTTGTCTAATCCAATTATTCAATTTTTCTGCATTCACGTCATCATTAAACATAGGCAACTCAAACTTCACATCAAGCTTCAACAAAGGATTTTTAAGAGATGTTTTTGTTTCGTGTGACTGATTTTCAGAAGTTGAAGAGGATGATGTGGAAGAAGAGGATGACGATGGAGATGAAGGATCACCGTGTCCTCCATTCCCTTTCTTAGACTCATCTTTGTCTTTCTTTCCTCCTGAAGAATTTCCTTCTTCTCTTTGGTTTCTAGACCCTTCTCCAGCAATCCTATCATTTCTCTCCTGGTATAGGATCCTAACCATCTCAGTCAAATCCAAGAAAGCTTTTCTAAAGACTCTTTCTTCTTCCTTGGGATCCATTTTCTCATGTACTTCTCCTTCTCTGGAAGACATGTTTGTGGCTGACTCTAAGGCTAATGAGGATGAAATGGAAGGTGGATGTAATTTCACTCTAGCCCTCCTTGGTTGAGGATTAAATTGTTCTCTAACCAATTGACCTTCCCCTCTTTGCAATTTCAGCCTAGTAAGCATCAAATTTTGCAGAATAACACAATTTACTTGCACAAATTTCACAAACTCTTAAGCAAAACCTTGAGCTCCGATACCAACCTGATCTGAAATTGTGAGAACAAAGTATTTCTCATACAGAGATTGACTGTAGGGGCATTCACCGGATATTTCACCTTTCAAAGAAAGGATGAATCCGGAGGCTACCTGGCCCTTCTATAGACTCTGCCTAAAGAAATAAAAAGTAATCACTGAGATCCGATCAATGAAAGTATTTGTTTTAACTGCAAAGTATTCATTGATCCAACTTTAATGTGTGAATAGGCAAGTATACATATTCTGAAAATGAAGTATAATGGTTTGAAGATGAACTAATAAGTTTTGTTCTCTGTTTAAACCTGCTTGGGAAAAGTTTGCTTATAAAAATTTACTGTTTAAAGGAGCAGAATCTGAAAATATGCAGCAAAATTATACAGTATAACAGAAAATAATTGTTTAAGCGGTTCACCCCTCTCTTGGGCTACCTCCGCTGGGTCCAAAAGCCTCTAATTAGGCTTTTTCCTCTTTGATTAAATGCTAAAAATGTGAATACAACTGTATAGAAGCCTCAAATGACAAAATACACTGCAAAAATAGATTCAGAAGGCTCAAATCAGTATAAAATGACTAAACAAACACCTCCATAGGATGAAGGTAGTCCAAAACAACTCTTCTTCCCTTAGGCCCTGGTGGCTCCACGACCAAAAACGCTGGTAAATTCTCTGTTAGAGTGCCCTGATGGATCTGGAAACACTTCCAACAGCTCCAGAATGATCTCTACACCCAAAATAAAAAAAAAATTCATCCCAAAAGGACTTTCCTAGCCAAAGTTATGGCTAACTAAAGTTGGCCCTTCAAAAGCTCCGCTAACTGTGGAGAACTGGAGTTAACTCCAGTTAAAAACGACAACTTCCCCATCTTTAGCGGGCGCGCTCCAAATCTGTCAGGTGGTTATAATAAATGTTGGGTGGACGTGGTCACATGCACCACCGTCCAACCCGCCGAAAAATGTTAAATCAAACGGCTTTTAAAAACCGTAATGTTTTACTCCGCCGGATGTTATGCTCGGGTCACATGCAACAGTTTTAATAAATGTTATCATATTTGCTGCAATGGTTAACAAATCCACTCCACCATTTAATTGACCACGTGCTCGTGCCCATGTATTGAATCACACGTTGCCACGTACTAAAACTCCACTCCAACCTTTGATCACGTTTGAAAACCCACGTTGAATAGAACACGTGCCTTGACACGTAAGCCACATATTAAAACTCCGCTCCACCTTTGTATTAACCCACATGCCATAACAAAACTTTAGAATTGTGGGTTTAAAACCCATTTCAAAAACATTTCGTTGCCAATTGACTTATGGGTTTAATATATATGTGTGGGTTTAATAATATAATTTTAATAAGGTTTTTAAAATTTAATTAAAACATATATAAAATAATATAATATATGATTAATTAAAATCATATAAAATATTAATAAATATATAATTTTAATTTATCAATTAAACCTTAATTAAAATTAAAGATTTTCCCAACACATAAAATTAAAAAACTTTTCTTTCAAAATTGAAAATCATTAGGCGTTTTCAAAATGCAATATCTCCTCCATACGGTAACGGATTTCGGTGCCGTTCACGGCATTGGGATTGTATCGCCGAGCTCGTTCTAGTCAATCTGTTTTGGAGCAATTCTGAGCAACTTTATTTTTGAGCATTTTTCTACAAGAGACTTGATCTCCTGATCATTCCAATACCGTTCATCACAGTTTCAACGCGGTATCATCGGAGATCTCAATTCGAAAATTAGGAGATTGCAATATGCCACAAGATTTTGACATTTAATCCACCCCAATGAGATATCACTCTACCTTCACAACTCTGTTGCAATTTAATCGGCGATCAGAGATCACTGACTTAACTACCCAACTCCGATCCGATTCAATCGGATCTCGGAAATCGGCGATTGAATGCGATCTCAATATTAGTCTTCCAAATTTCCGATGCGATCCGATCGGAAATCGGAAATCGGAATGTTTGCCATGTTACCACCTGCAACCTCATCGATTTATCATGGATCCGGTATCCTTTTAATCCAGCTTATAACTTATTCGCATCCAGTTCATTGCTATCTCCTTTCGATTTCAATGCAATGAATTCTGTGGGTCAATGAATTTCATAACTAATATGTATATCAATTCGACTCTGTTCCAAAAGATCGGCGAAGTCTATCAGACTATCCCTTTGTATTGCAGAGTTTCTAATTCACAAAATTCGACCACACCAAATTTGCAATAACCACAAAATTCTTACAACTTTAATAATAACATAGATTGAAACCATTTCAAGCGATTACCAAGAAACAAACACATCAAACCGATGGCTCAGCATATATTGATGGATATGACATTCAAATTGATGATAATATAAGAAAAAGACAGAGCCTTGTCTTTGCCAGGTCATACAACACTCAAATCTTCACCATTGTCATTCAATTTGGCCCATAACATAATTACTTTCAAAATACTCAGAAAACCAAACAGGATTTCGGCCTTCGGCCCAATTATACAAAGAAATTGACTTCTGTCAAAAACAATCCACACACATCCATTTGAGCTTTCACTCCACTCCAAATCACACACTAATTCTAACAAATCTACCAGTAGGCTTCCACACAAAAACTATTCTAATCTCTCTTTTCTCGCTCTCTCGCTCTCTCCTTTAAAACAAAGGATATTACATTTATGCTAACTTAACTATCTCCTCCATATTTGGAGGAATAAATTAATTCACACCTTATCCTAATCTAAACAAATTATACTACTTGGCTTGATCTCCACGCAGGGAGGATCACTTGCCATTTATTCCCAATTTTTGTTTTGAATTAGGCCACTCTTAACTACTTACATTTAATTGAAATTAATACAAAATTAACACGCAATTATTCCTCCCAACTTGTATTTGCCACAACATATGACCATTCCATCACATTGCTGGCTAGGTCTAGATGCTCCTGCATCACTAAAGAGTATGTCAAAAGGTGTGACAGTTGCCAAAGGGTAGGGAAACCTTTTCCTTTAGGTGAGATGCCATTGCAGCCTCAGGTACATATTGAACCTTTTGAGAAATGGGCTTTAGATTTTGTAGGACCTATTAGTCCTCCATCAAGACAAAAGAAATATATATTATTTTGCACTGATTATGTTACCAAATGGGTAGAGGCCAAGCCATTACTTTCTGCTACTGAAACATCTGTAGTTAATTTTCTTTTTGAGGATATTTTTACTCATTTTGGTGTCCCAAGGGAAATTGTTATAGATCAAGGAGCTCAATTCACATCAAGGCTAGTGGAACAAATGATGGAGAGGTACAAAATCAGACACAGAAAATCTACTCCCTATATTCCACAAGCAAATGGTCAAGTGGAATCTACTAATAAGGTTATTGAAGGGATCCTAACAAAGATTGTTCATTTACATAGAAGAGATTGGGCAGACAGGCTTCCTGAAGCTTTGTGGGCCTATAGAACTACATGGAGAAGCAAAACAGGTCATACTCCCTATGAAGTTGTTTATGGAAAACAAGTTTTGTTTCCCATAGAGTTTCAGATTCAGAATTTTAAAATGGCAGTTCAGCTAGGACTTGATCTAACAGAGGCGCAAAAGCACAGATTGGATCAGATTAATGAATTGGATGAGATCAGACAGGATGTAGTCCAGAAAACAAGTATAGTCCAACAGCAAAGGACTAGATGGTATGATAAATACATCAAGGAAAAGAAGTTCAAAGAAGGTGACTGGGCCCTCTTGTTTGATTCAAAGTTCAAAGATTTTCAAGGTAAATTCCAAACACATTGGCTTGGGCCATATGAAATTATGAAATTTTTTGACAATGGAGCGATAAAAATCAAGACAATAGATGAAGAGAAGGTCACTTTTCTTGTAAATGGTCACAGATTGAAGCTGTATCATAAGCCACTTTCAAAAGAAGAATTTGTCAAGAAATTCCAGGAAAACAGTGATGTGGAGTTAATGAAGAATAATTTTTCTTCTTCATCGACTTAATTGAATTTTCTGAATTCAAATGCATGAAAAAAAAAAGTATAAACATGAAAACTAATCACTGATTAGCATGTTTATACAGAAAAGATAAAGTGAAAATCAGAATCCTTCTGACACTTTAGCTTTTCAAATTTGTTCTTTTTCTGCAAGCAGCTATCACAAAATCATTAGTGCAGACCCATTTTCCACTTATGATCCATTTCACTCCATCATGTATCACTTCATTCATATTTCATTCACTCCATTCATCCATACTTTATTCATTCCATTCCATGGTCCATCTCATTTCCATCTCAGATTTTTAAGTTTGATCTATTTCTGCAATTGAATAATACAAATCATAAGTTGCAGGCCACTTTTTATATTTCATTCCACTTTACATTTATGATCCATTCCATTCCATTACATTTCACTTCATTCATGTTCCATCACACCATATTTCATGATCCATTTTAACTCATTTCACACAACCTTCCATTCATGCTTCAAACCATTCCATTCCATGTTTCAAAGCTTCTACAGGTATATTCTGCATCCAGTCAGACATTCTGCAGCCAGTCAGACATTCTGCAGCCAGCCAGACATTCTATAGCCAGATATCCTGAAGGCAACTATCCGGTAATCACTTGATCAATAGCAAATTGATTCTGCACATCTATGACAACAAGCAAAATAAAAGGGATTACTAAGACTGAAGAATCAATGATTTTCAAAGGAGGACAAAGCATATTAAAACCACAAAAATTAAAGGAAAGGCAAAGGTAAATTTGTGAAATTATTATGATGACAGATTATGAAAGTTGTAGTATAGTTAAGTCATGTATAATTCAAAAATTTATTTTGATTAGTTGTGTTGATCATACCTATTAAACCTATCATAAAAACTTTGGACAAAATCCCTTCCACTCCGCCATACCAAATCATCATTTATTAAAAATTGACGGTTAAGTACTGAAGTGACCTATTCGGTCACATCACTAGCCGAAGTATTCAAGTGATGATTTTGAAATTCACACAAATTTTTCTGCGGTCTTTTCTTCCGTGATAGCTCTCGAACTCATTAATCCTTGTGAATCACCCTCACCATATTTCACTCATTCCGTAACCAATTCATGTCATCTTCCCGTAGCTAATTCCTACTGCACAAACAAAGAAGGCGTCTTTGAGGTAAAAACAACTCTCTAACAACCATTTTCACCGTGGATTGAAGAGCAGCAAATTGAAGGTTAAGAAAAGAAGCCATGGGTCTCATTGTCAAGTCCAAACCAGTCGGAACCAAATACTTAGAGGGTTACCCACAGATCAGAGAAATGCTACATCAAGTTGGGTGGTTACAGTTTTTGGAAAAATTCAATGGTTTTCATAAGGAGGTAGCTAAAACATTTGCACGGTCCTTCAATGGAGCAGAAGTTGAAATAGGAGATATAAAGTTCACTATTACAGAATCTTTCATTGCAGAGGCAACAAAATTACCAAGACAAGGTGAACGATGGTTCAAAAATAAGGAATTTCATAATGAGGCATGGAGGCAAATGCTCAAAACACCAGGTATGGATGTTTCAATTTTTAAGAAGGGTATTCCTAGCTCAGCACTGAAGAATAAATGGCGGAATTTGTTGCTCATTTTGCACAAATTTATAACTTGTGAGGGAAGGTTTGGTACCCTATATGTTTATCATATTCGGTTAATGATGCATTTCTTAGATGAAGAAATCAATTTACCCTTTTTCTTACTTCATAGCCTAAAGAGAATGGCCTCTAATGTTCAAAATAGGGTTCAATTCTTGGAAACCACTTTGTATCACCATGGCCTAGTTAAAATCATAATTGAACATCATCTAAGAAAGGTGGGAGACAATTGGGATGAATTCCTAGTGAGGAATCACTTTGAAGAACCGAAGGAATCTCCATCTGAAGGCAAACTTACAAGAAGAAGCAGAAGAGGGAAAACTTCCAAATCAGTTGAAATTAAAACTGGTAAGTCCATACAGGAGGACAGTGAGGAGATGATTTCTGAGAAATTGGATGAAATTAAGAAACATCTTAAAAAGGAGAAGATAATAAGAAAGTGTGCCAAGGAGAGAGGAGAAGGACCATCTAAACCAAGACGGAGCCACAGACTTAGAGGTATATTGAAGAAAATAGGGGTTAAACAAACGAGAATTATAAACATTGAGGATGAAGAAACACCAACTGCTAGATCACCCAAGTATCAGTACGAAGAGGATCTTGATGAAGGAACTCCAGAAATAGACCCAACACAACAAAAAATCTATAATTATGTTGAGTCATTAGGGAAGAGAGCCTAAGAAAGTAGAGGAAGAGCTCCTAGCCCACCAGAATCTGCAATTGATGTGTTAAGAAGAGACAAATATGAGTTAGAAGTACTTAATAGGCATATCAAGAATGAGAATGACATTTTAAGGGAGCAGGTTAAGCTGAAAAGCAACATGAATGCAACTCTCTCTCTACAAATGGAAAAATTGTACAAGGCTAGTGACAAATTGAAGAAGAAAAACAAAAAGTTGAGCAGGGAACTTATAAATTTGAGATTCAAGTTGGTCATAAGGAAGCCTAAGAGGCCATTGAAAATTAGGCAAAGCAGAAGAAGGAGGTTGGATTTCCTAGCAGAGGTCTCAGAATATATGGATTAATTGCATGAGGACATGCAAAAGCCTTGCAGTGGGGGTATGTTGAGCCCTAAAGATGTCCTTTTATTTTACCAAATTTCACTTCATTTCCTTTGTCCCTTATCAATTACAGGCTTAAATTATCAATAGGATTGATTAAAGTCACTTTAGGAATGTATACAATGACTGAATTGCTATATTTTCATGGTTTTGTTGTTGTAGTATTTTTTTGACTAGACTCAGCTACAGAATGCAACCATTCTGTAGCCAGTTGCCTATTCCGCACATATCTTCATGTTCTCACAGGTTACAGGTGTTACTTCAAGTAAATATGCATATGGTTGAAATCCAAAACACTCCCACATCATTCTTTGCTCTCTACGAAGTCTGAGCAAGAATCTATAGGTGGTTATGCACGTGGAAGAGATCAAAATTAAGAGGCAGGCTCCTACCGGGACAAGGATTCTACAGATGTCTTAAGCCAAGTACGAGGCCTCCACAAGAGTCCTAATTTGATTTTGATTGAAAAATACACTTGTTCCTATTTCTCCTCCAGGGTAGTTATGTATTTCTCTTATAAGAATGACTCGGGAGACTGAGAGACAGTTAGCTAGATTGATGTTTTATTGCTAGATCTCAAAAGACCGTAATACTCTGTTTTTGAAGTATTTTTCATTTAATGAAAGAATTACCACTTTATTGCAAGATCTGAGGCAATCTTGAGGATATTTGTATGCTAATCCGGTAGTAGAGGGCCCCTACTGCCCGAGAAGCTCTGTGCATATGGTTTAGATAAGTAACTTTAGCCTTGTTTCATTCCTAGTTTAAGCAATTTTCTGAACTTTGTGTTTTATACTCACTTGCATCGGATGCTACAACCAATCTTATTCTTACAAGTTGTTATAAAATATCACTAAAAATAGATGAGACATAGCTTTAGTATTTTAGAGCTTAGTTGCATTTTTCTGAACTTTATGTTTTTATGCTCATTCACACCAAGTGTTACAGCCTGCCTTGTTTTTTATGAATTGTTCCAAAATATCACTAATACTGAACGAGATAGGGCTGTAGTTTTTTAGATATTAGTTGCATTTTAGATTAGCTGTAATACTCCGGAGGTTAATGGCACTCTAGTTCAGTTTTTGTTCACTATATTTCAAGTTAGGTTAATTGTATTCTAGTTCAGTTGTGGTCACTGTATTTCAAGTTTGATTGATTGCATTCTAGTTCAGTGCTATTCATTGTATTTCAAGTTTTATTAGCTGTTAAATTAGACTTCACGGCCTTCATTATTTACAAACTACTCTTGTTCTTAATTTCTATTAATACATCATTATCATAGGAACAAGAATTGGTAATGTCATTTTGAAAGTCTTGACTGTTCTACAATTTCTCATAATTTCACAAACTGCCTTTTTTCCAAAGCTTTTCCAAAATATTTCTAACTCTTGAATAAGGCTTAACAGTGATATTTTGAGTTGTAGAATGGATTAATTTCAGTGTCATAATTTAATTTAGAGTAGAGTTCCTCACTATGTTGCAGACTATCTTTTCCAAATGTTTTCCAAAAAATTTCTAGCCATGGATAAGATTTTCTCTGTGATCTTGTAGGCTGTTGTTTACTTAGAAGAACCTCATTGCATTAAAATTATCCTTTTCTCAAGTTATTCTGACATATTTATAATGAATGAATTGGACTGAGTTCATGTTATGAGTTATTGAGTTCATGCTATGAGTTATTTTAGTGTCATAAGTTAATTTAGAGTAGAGTTCCTCACTATGTTGCAGACTATCTTTTCCAAATGTGTTCCAACAAATTTCTAGCCATGGATAAGATTTTCTCTGTGATCTTGTAGGCTATTGTTTACTTAGAAGAACCTCATTGCACTAAAATTATCCTTTTCTCAAGTCATTCCAACATATTTCTAATGAATGAATTGGACTGAGTTCATGTTATGAGTTATTGAGTTCATGCTATGAGTTATTTTTCTTGTTAAGTTTTTCATTTTCTGTTCTCAAGTGCCATACATAGTTTAGAATAGGTTTTTCTTTGTTTTAGTGTGACCAACAACTTCTCTTTACCAACACTTAGTTTTTTTTTCCTCTTAGAATAAAAACACAAAACTAAAAAACATTGGAAAAACACTAAACACAACAAATTGAGAAGCAGATACCTAGGCACATATAGTGCACTTCACTTCAACAGTTTACTAGCCCTGGTTGACAATTTATGACATCAATTTAGGAACACTAATTTGAGTAGACACCCGCAACCAGAATAGAGGGGGAATATACACATAGGATGGGGATGTACAACGTACGGTGGGAAGATTTTTCCTGCCAACATTTGACGGATCATCCAAGTGTTCGAAAAAGGCTTGGGTAGAGAAGATTGATATCTATTTTCAGCTCAATTAGATGGCAGAGGGAGAGGCCATCAAGGTAGTAGCGTTGCATCTAGAGGGAGAGGCCCATGATTGGTGGTTCTACGTTATGGCCACGCTAGGTCACTCAATTGTGACAGTGTATGCAGAGTTTACATGGAGATTGGTAGAGCGGTTTGATCGGAGGGATCGAGAGGAGAATTTTGTTGAGATAACCAAGCTCAAGTAGACCAGGAGCCCAGATACCTACATTTCTAAGTTCCTGAGACTCTCTGTGATGGTACCTGACCTGTCCTCGACGAGGATGATATACATGTTCATTGATGGGATGGTAGAACCTCTGTGGGGTTGAGTTAGATCTATGAGGCTGGCTACACTTCACGATGCAGCTGGGAGGACTAGGGATTTTTAGGATGCCCTACCGAGGACCAGAGCTCCTTTACCCCAGAGATCGGAATTTCAGCCGAAGGGGCAGGACATAATGGTTCCACCTCCGAGGGGGAGCCAAGGCAGGGGACCTTTGGATGATGAGACCTGATACGAAAGAATCTATGCTTCACATGCTAGGAGCTGTGGGCACCGAGACATCGTTGTGTCACTGGGAAGGCACACTACATAGAGGTATTCTCTAACAGTGATAAGGAAGAGGATGCATATGAGGAGATGGAGGCAGGAGGTAGCAGTATAGTATAGAGAGGAGATCATCCACCACCTCCACCACTAGGAGAAGGAGGGGCAACATTTGCAGCTATTGGGGGATTCCTTGCTTCTTTGCGAGGGGTTCCCAAATATTTGACACTGTGTGTCTGGGGTAATGTGCAGGGACAACATGTTTCAGTACTAGTGAATAGTGGGGCTACCCAAAATTTTATTGATGCACAATTGGTAAAACGGAGGAGCATACCGACTGAGAGCTTTGATGGGTTTTTAGTGTTGGTACCAAGTTCCAGAACTATGCATTGTGCTAGGTATGTGCCAGCTTTGGCAGTGACTATGGGGACTTACAATCTGACAGATCATTTCTTTGTGGTGAAAATTCTAGACACCAACATGTTACTGGGAGTGCAGTGGTTGATCACACTGGGGAAGGTCACTACTAACTGGGAGACCTTGGAGATGGAGTGGACAGACAAGAAAATCGAGAAGCATGAGATGATTTGGGGCATGCACACTTATCCACCACAGATAGTTTCAGCACACCGGATGGAGGTAGACTTCTGGAAGAGAGATATAGAGTGGGCAGTAGAGCTACGTGTTTCAGAGATAGGGTCTACAGGGCAGGCCATACACTCATATGTGCAATAAATTTTGGATAGGTATGCTACAGTTTTCGGGGATATACCATGAGGGCAGCCACTGGATCGGGGGTTTGAGCACAACATTGAGCTGGAGCAGGGCATACAGGTTGTGATTACTACACCCTATAGGAATCATAAAGCCTACACAGATGATATTGAGAGAGCTATTCATGAGCTCTTAGCATTGGGACACATTCGATCCAACACTAGCTCGTTTGATTCTTCTATCGTACTAGTGAAGAAGAAGGATGGTACACTGAGGATGTGCATCGACTATTGGGCTCTCAACAAGAATACCATGAAGAACCGATACCCCATCCCATCGATTGATGACATGATGGATGAGTTGAGGGGGTCGAAGTTCTTCTCAAAGATTGATTTGAGATCGGGTTACCACTAGATCTATGTGAGGGACCATGATGTCCCCATGATAGCTTTCAGATGTCACTATGACCACTTTGAGTTTCTGATGATGCCTTTTGGGCTAACCAATGCACCATCCACTTTCCAATCCTGCATGAACCATATCTTTCGTGGTCAACTGAGGAATTTTGTGCTGGTATTTTTCGATGACATCTTGATATACAGCCAGATGTGGGAGGAGAATATGCAACACATTAAGATTGTATTGCGCATACTGGAGGAGCAACATTTTTATGCTAAGCTCTCCAAATGAAAATTTGGATTGACAGAGATGATTTACTTGGGGAATATCATTAGTGTGGATGGAGTGAGGGTCCACGAGGAGAGGATCTCATCCGGGATTGGCCAGAGCCGAAGAACGTGACAAAGCTTTGGGGGTTTGTAGGCATCTGCACCTACTACCAGAAGTTCCTCAAGGCATTTTTCCAACTTGCTGCACCCCTCACCAATCTTACCAAGAAGGGGAAATTTAGTTGGACAGACACAACAAAGAGGGCTTTTGATAGGCTCAAGGAGGTAATGAGCAGCTGTCCAGTTTTAGTGTTGCCAGATTTCACACAGCCCTTTGTCCTTGAGTGTGATGCATCTGGAGAGGGGGTAGGCATAGTCCTGATGCAGAGAGGCCACCCCATAGCTTTAAAAAGAAGAAAGCTATTGTTGCATGAGAGGTTGTATCCAATATACTACAAGGAAATTTTGGCTATCATGCATGCACTGGCCAAGTTTCGACAGTACTTTGTGGGGAATAGATTCAGGGTGGGGACTGACCACAATAGCCTTCGGTTATTTTTAGAGAAAAATTAGTTGCAGGAGAGGCAACAGAAGTGGGTCAGCAAGATCCAGGCATACGATTTTGATATCAATTCTATCAAGGGGAAGAACAACGTGGTGGCCGTTGCTCTTTCATGTACACTGAAAACATTGTCTCTGGTGATCTTAGACACAGATTGGAGGGCTCAGTTACTGATGGAGTACTCCAAGGACCGTTTTTCCTACGAGACATTGGATGGACATGTCATGGATGACAGATACAGGGTGATGGATGAGGCGATATATGTCAAGTATCGGATTTTCTTTACTGGGAGCTCTCAGCTCAAGGAGAAGGTAATACGTGCCTTATGTGACTCACCGCTATCGGGCCACTAGGGGTTCACCAAAACCTACCATGCTATCAGGGAGAGGTTCTCTTAGAAGGGCCTCAAGGAGGACATACTCCGACATGTCAGGGAGTGTGAAGTATGTCAGCGGAACAAAGGGGAGATGAGCCATCTAGCAGGATTACTACAACCACTTCCCATTCCAGAGTGGAAATGGGAGAGCATTTCAATGGATTTCATCACAGGGTTACCCACGGTGTAGGGCAAGGATTTTATCTTCGTAGTTGTTGATCGACTGACAAAGTACACACACTTCTTCACTATATCAATGAGGTACATAGAAACACAAGTGGTAGAGTTGTTTTTCAGGGATGTTTTTAGGTTGCATGGTCTCCCGAAGACCATTTTTAGTGATCGGGACAGTCGTTTCATGGGCGGCTTTTGGCATGACCTCTTTCGTTTGGTGGGTGAAAAGTTGACTCTGAGCACCAGTTATCACCCTCAGACAGATGGGTAGACAAAGATAGTGAAAAAGTGGCTGGAAGGCTACTTGTGAAACTATGTCACTAGGCAGCAAAAGGCATGGTTACATTGATTGAACTTGGGAGAGTACTGCTACAACACTACCTTCCATATGTCTTTTGGTATGTCCTTGTTTTACATTTTATATGGATATCATGCTTTTCCTTTTGCTGAAGTGATGTTTGGTGCTAGCAAGGTCCCCAGGTCTAAGGATAGGATCTAAGAGAGTCAAGATATACTCCAGGATCTTAAGGACAACTTAGCTACAACATAGAACTAACAAAAGCTGTATGCTGACAAAGGACGGGTTGAGAGGTAGTTTGAGGTAGGGGACTTGGTCTACCTATGACTTCAACCATATCGACAGTCCATGGTGAAGAAGAAGGGGGCAGAGAAGCTCAAGCCCTGCTTCTATGGACCATACAGGGTGATATGCAGGATTGGTGAGGTTTCATATGAGCTAGAGCTACCCACAGGCAGCAGGATCCATAACATAATCCATGTATATTGCTTGAAAAAGGCATTGGGGCAGCATGCGACTGCAACTAAGGAGCTTCCACCAACAGATGATGAGGGACATTTGGTGTTACATCCAAAAGCCATCATAGATACCAGGGAGAGGCAGCTGTGGAGTAGGACGGTCAGGGAATATTTGGTGAGGTGGAGGAACTTGCTGGATGAGGATGCCACTTGGGAGAGTGAGAAGATTTTGCAGCATCCATCATTGCAGTTGCTTGAGGACAAGCAACATTTCGGCGAGGAGTGTTAGGCTCTTATAATAATAGGATCCATAATTTTTGAATTGACTATGATTAGTATTGTAATATGTACATACTTTGCTTTCTGCAAATTTGTTTTCCCATATTAAAAATAAAAAGTGTAAAGAGGGTAAAAGTCCTAAAAGAAAAATCAAAGGACTAAAAGAAAAAGATCAAAAAAGAATATAACAATATGAACTCCAAACAAAAAGGGATAAAATAGATCCTGAAAATGATGCAAATTTGAATTCCATTACTTTGAAAAATAAAAATTGTGTGTAGCTTGTCAAAAATGCCACAATCCATGATAATAAAACAACTCAAAATTGATTATTCATGCTTTAAATTTCATGTTGATAGATAGAGAATAAAGATCTAACCATATTGTTTAATCTTGGTAGATCAGTAGATAGGTAGAGAATAATAAATGAGCTCAATGGTTTAATCTGAGCCATTGGAAGTAATAAGGTTAGAAATAGATAGTTTGTTGTTAAAAGAAAAATAAAAAGGGTATGCAAGCCTAAATGCACCCAAAAAAATGAAGAAAAAATGTTAGGGTAGATGATGGGTAGGCAGAAGCAGTTTTTCACAAGGCATGGATAGAAAAAATTGATCATCTCATACTTACTAATTTCCCTCTAAATTCACTTCCTTTAGTTTTTACCCTTTTCCCTTACTTCACTCCTTTTTCCTACAAAAAAACCCCTTTTCCTTAGTTTAAATGCAATATTTTCCTTTGGAAAAGTAAAACCCTTAATTAACTTCCATTTTCATTCAAAAATACACCAAAAACCCCTAAAATACACTTATCCTAAAGTTTCAAGTTTAAAATAATAATATTGAGCCCCACTATGAAAATACGACCTCGATATTAGTTTTAACACTATCCTTAGTGTATTTTTAAATCCCGCACTTATTAACATTTCACTATATATCTGTTAATCCCTTCATTTACATTAATCGTTTGATTAAATTTATGTATTAACTCCCTTTATATACATTTATCACGTATTTAATTAATTCCCTTATATATTTCCCCTAACCTTATGATAATTAATATTATATCATATCATATTACCCCACCTATACATAGGTCCCACTTTCCTCTAACCCATTGGTTATAAATTAAACCCACCTTCATATAATCTGGACCAATGATTGTGTTATAATCCATAGCATGACGTTATTCCTCGGGCCCTATGCCTATCAAAATCGTCAACAGTTCAATGATATTTTCCCAACCGTCAGATCTTGATTGATCTAATCTAATGGCCAGTAATCCTTTTCGCATCCCCGAAAGCCCGACCTTTAACATTACTCCGACCTTGCGAAATGAGCAGTTTTCAGAGCCCTGCTCTTGGCTAGGTGGCGCGATTTGATTGCATCACATCCTTAAAAAAACTACTGCCTACCACCTTCAGTCGATGCGAAAACCACAAGCATGTTTTCCTACCCATTGCAAAAACTGTTTTCATTTGAATTAACCCCAAGCATTTAATGTTTAACAACTGTTGGTTAAAACCTCATAAAGACCGCCCTTTTTAACCTTTTCACCATTTCTGTTACAATTTTGCACAAACAGAGCTATTGCCAACCTATTCCTGAGCTAAAGAATAGCCATCGACCTGTTTTCAAGCCATTTTTCAACCATAATTTGAAACTCTTGCTGCCAAAGACATTGCAGAACCAATATGAAGCATTATAAAGACTAGAAGAGCCTCAGAAAAGCCTTCTGCTACCTCAAAGAACCTTTATGCAAATCAAAAGCTTCTTTTCTCCAGGTATTCCTGAAATACCAAGGCATTTACTTACAGAAAAGAAGTAATCAATAATTGAAACTGTGTAGAAGCTTTGCAGACCAAAAATAAATCCCCTATTTCTTATGAAGCATTTTCTGCAGACCCTAGTTATCCTTTAATAGAATTCCCAAGGCCTGAGTCTGTTTTTTATCACAGAGAGTACAATTTGATTAATTGAAGTATTATAGACTAGAGAATAATCCATTGTTTCATTCCAAACCCTTCTGCAAATTGTAATAACCTTTAAAAACATTCCTAAAGGTCCCAAGACTGTCTTTCTAAGCCCAATGAGTAATCAAATTGATTAAAATTAATAGAACAATGACTTCTCAAGCAATTGTCATTGTCAATCCCCTGCAACCTCCAGTTGTAGATGTGGAACACACTCCCTTAGCAGACTAAGACTTTAAAATTAGTGACCCTGTCACTGATTTTAATCTCCTAGAGCTCCAATGCTGGAGGCATGAGAAATCAATAGATCAAGCTGATGATGTCTTTCTTTGGGAGTCCAATTTTCCCAAGTATGTTGTCCCACAGACCTTCTAGTGTCTGGAGGTGATTATAATTTGTAAAAATTGTTATTTCCCTGATCAAGAGCCATTCTAACCCTGGGAAATAATTCTTATTCACTATTACAACTGAGTCAATTAACCAAATGCTACAGAGTCAACCTATACCAGATGAAACCCCTCTGTCTATTGAGAGACTTACCCAACTATATATGAATCTAGACTTCCCTAGGAGGTTCCAGATATTCCAGCCATTCATGTCTTCATCAGCAGAAGCTCCCAAGACTAGCCCTCCTTATCCAGTAGCTATATTTTCTGAAAGAACCAGACATATCATTTCAATGTTGTCTAGTATTTTGGGTTATTTTACAGATGAGCATGTTGATGCTTCAGTCTTAGGGTTTTTTTTCTATTTTCTCCCCTAGCCAGCCTCCTGCTACCATTTTAAATTTTTCCCAGTATATTGTTGATACTATGCATGAAAAACTTGTCAACTTACTTGAAGAAGGTGTCTTCAAGTATTCCTTTGTTTTATTCCACATATTTTTATACTTCCAAGCTGAAAAATTTACCATCAACCTTCAGAAGCTGGATGTTGAAGGTAACCCACAGTGAGTTATCTTTTGGACTTCCTTAATCAGGAAGGAATCAACAAAATTTACATACACTGATTTCATTCACTCTTTCATCCATCCTATTTTCAACAAGATGAACAACAACATTCAACCCAGATTCAGTGAGGAGATTAAAAGAGTCCTACAGTTATCAGAGCATAGTAGGAATGGAGATTGGTACCAATACCAAAATCACACAGAAATTAGGGCATATAGATAAAATATTTTTCCATATAAGTTGCCCAGATACCTCCCAATGAGGTTATTTTCCCTTGAATACATTAGGCAGATCCTTAATTCTGTTAGTATAAATTTCTTGGCCTCCAAAAACAAGACACAATTTAAGATAAAGAATCAAGTTGGCCCTTTCATTTGCAAAAGCAGAGATGCAGGTCCACAAGCAGAAAAATATTTGCAGGAATTAAAATTCAGTCAGAGTTTCCAGTGGTATTATGATCCTTTAGGAGTATTAAACAAGTTAAGAGTCAAATGTAAATTAACTCCTTATGTACATGAATCAAAGCCAGACATTGAGAAGTACTCTAATCTGTCTGAATGGTTGGAGAACACTTTGAAAGAGGCTGACAAGCAAGATGATACTAGTTCCATCTTGCATACTCCAACCCAAGAAGATAGGAACTCTAAAAGGCTAAGATAAGAAGGATCATACATAGCACAGACTCTCACTGAAACTAAATTCTAAATGATGTACATGAAGAAGCCAAAATTAAACCTCGTAGGAGAGGAAGTTGAAACAATTGAAATTATTGATACTAATACAATGGTCAAAGAGAATGCACCACCTGCAGTTTCTGAAGAAACACAACAACCTTCAACAGCCAAAAATCAGATTATCCAAAAGAAACACAATGTTGAAGTATCATCATCCAGCAAACCATTAGAAAAATAACTTGATATTATGCAGAAATACAAGGAAATCAAGATTAGAAATGAGGCATTAAAGACTGAGACATATACCCAATACTGGAAGCAGTCACCTAGTGAATAAATCATATTTCTTTCTGCATTTGACTACAAGACTAGGAATATGCAGATGACCTTCCTACATCCCACAGTATAGCATCCAAAATCATTAGCAGATTATAAAAAGACATCATATGAAGTTCAAGAAAAATATCTTCATCCCATAGATCAAATAGAATTTCACAAGCAGGCTGGTGAAATGTTATATTCTACCATGACAAACAAATCCATGAGCGTACAGAAGTTGCAAAACACTCTAGAGAAAATCAAAGATCAACTAAAACTAGAGAAGGAATCTTCACATGCTAAATATAACAGAATTAAATATTTGTAAGATTTGGTTATTGAAGTAGGATATGATCCTAAGAATGTAAAAGTTGCAGAAGAGCTCATAAAGAAGAAAAATGAAGACATTGTTGCATTAAAGAAAAAACTCAAATTACCTCCTACAGAACATCCATAGGTAAAAGAGGTATTACAAGATGCAAACCAAAAAGATGAGATGATGAACCTTATTCTTCAGTTAACTACCCAACTGAAGGAAATGGAAAATGAAATTGACAATTTAGTACAGGAGAAAGAGGCTAGCAGTGAAGCAGTCCCTGTCACTGTTATTCCTATGGTCACTATAGCTGTTCCATCTACCTTATCAGATTCATTGGCCCCATCAGTTCCAATAGCTACAGCACTGCCTGTTACATCAGCAACTAGTTCAGCAATAGAGTCATCTACATCAACAACGTAGGCTAATGATGAAGCCAATAAACTAGTAAAAGCAATGCAGGATATGTCCATCCAGGAAAATGAAATCAATAGACTCAAAGCCTAGTTGAAAAGTCTGGATGATGAAAATAAACTAGTTCAAATTATCCACAAGAATGAAGAATAGAAGATAAGCAGGTTGAATGAGAAACTGAAGAAGTTAGAAAAAGAACTAACATTAAAAGAACCAATGGCACAAGACAAGCAACAAATATGGGCCAATATCATTGAATCTGTCAATGATATTTGGCCATCCATTCAAGTTCTTTATGAGAAAAAGGATCTTATCAAATCAATAGTGAAGCCATCCATAAAATAAAAGAAGATCTTGGTAAGAAGCCAGAAGAGGCTAATGAGATCATCAAAATTCTTAATTCCAAGAATAAACATGAATTAGAAGAGATTTCAATTAGTAACAGGACATATACAATTATTGAAGTCAAGAAAGTGATTTCTAAAAAGAATTTGATGATACAACTAGAAGAAAAATGTCAGAACATGGAGCTTTCCATAACTAGGTTCATGGTGAAGTTTGATATTTTGAGGCAGAAAGGCCTTCCAAATCCTCTGGTTATTAATGAAAGATTAATAAAACAAGAAGACTATGATAAGAAAATCAGAGAAGTGGCTAAGGAACAAGCAAAAAATTTAGCCATGTAGAGAATTCCAACAGGGAAAGTTCTATACAAAAGTTTTGAGAATATTTTTACCTACAACATAAGGAAAAACATTCATTTATCAACAAGCCTACATTTTCAAAGTATACTGAGGCCGATGAGATATTTAGAAGGATGGTAAAGATCAAATTACTGAATGTAGAAAGCTGGGAGAAATTGACTGATTTACTATAAAAGTAAAACAGTAAACAGAGCAATCAAAGTTTAAAGTGAAAAAACAATAGTGACAGTTAAAGAGTATTAGAGTTTAAAGTGTATAAGATGAAAGTCAGAGGTTAAAGTCAAACAGAAATTACAAATCAGAGTGAAAGCTACCAACGTAAAGGACACTCAAAAAACCCAACAAACAGCCTTCATTGAGCAACAGCCGAGATAAATTGGCAAAAGATCAAAGACAACAAATAGTAAATTCAATAAAAGTAGGGACAACTTGCATTAGTTAGATAGTTGTCTCTATCTTCTTACATGAAGATATTTATCTTTCATTAAATAAATCCTAAGTTTGTTTTAGGATATTTTGTAAGAGTTTTTGTATAAATACTTCACATTTTGAAGTATTGAGTGTGGATGAATTGCTAAACATTTCTATAGTTGTATTATTCAGGAACCTGAGGGTGATTGTACCATTTTTCAAGTCAGTGAACTGGATTGAGCAGTAAAGGCATTATATTTCAGGATTCATGGGTTGAACTACTTCAATGAAGTATTTTCTACTTGTTCAAACTGTTATTTTTTGAAGTTTTCACATACTTGCATGTTTTCTAAATCTAAATGATATAATAGGAGTTTTATTTTAGAATATGTTTAAAAACACTCTGTCTTGAAATGTTTGTCATTTATATGTTTTTCTATGATATCTAAACTAGGGAATTCTTAATTTCTCTCTGATTTCGATTGACCTCTGTCATTTCCTTCTTTATCCAGATTTGAGAATTCTTAACTGCTCTCTCATCCCAATTAAAACCATTTCACCATTCAGCCCAAAGATCTGAAGTAACTTAGCTATCTTGCCTTGTGAACACTTCTCTTTTGACCTTGATCCTGCATTGTTTCTTGATACATTGAATCCATTAGCCCAATGGTAAACAGACCTGCAGCTATCCATCTAAATAAGTAATTCCACCACCAAATCCAAATCAAAACCAAAACCCCAATCAATCTCACATAACTAGCCTAAAATCAACTAAAAACAACAAAGTTAAATCTTAAAGAGAGACCCCTCTCTGAGCATTAGGAGGCTAGATCCTAAAGCTTACAAGTAGGTTTGTGGTTACCTCTAGTATTATTTAAAACAAAATCAAACATCTACTAACCCTGAGAATTATTGGAGTGATAACATTCTGGCGACCATACTGGGGAACTAACCAATCCTCAGTTTTAAAACAAACCTTAAAGGAAATATTTTTACTTAGCTTTCCACCTTAAGATTGTTTTAGGGTTGTTAGAAAAATATTTCATAAAAAAATAGAATTATGGATTCTAGAAGAATCTACTATACCAGGTCTAATCCTGATCCACAACCTGTCATAATAATAGATAATCCTAATGGAATTTTAAAGATAAAAAAGTAGAAAGTTTGGGAAATAAAATTCCATTAATAAAAGCAAATTCCCTCCCCAAACAATTATCAAGTTTACAAGACATTGAATTTGATTTAACTTTTGAGAAATATTTGTTTAGAAATAAAACAGAAAATGAAATCTATGATAGTGTAATTGATCCTGATTTCATTTCATTTATTGAAACTAAGAAGGATATTTATTCACTTGATTCTGAGATAAAATATGTAGAACAATTTGATAAACTTGATGCTTTAACTGCAACTTTGATTAAGGAAATTGATGAAACTTATTTTCAACATTTTTTTGAATTGAATTATTTATCTACTTATACCCCTAAGCCTTCTACCAGTCATTTAGAATCTGTAAATTCAAATTTATTTAGTACCACCTCATCTATTATATCCACCACACTTCATTCCACAGATTCATTCATTCCCAAGCTTCCACTTCAACCTGTAATTTTATTTCCATATCCCAACACCTCAAGTTCACCCTCTAGCATTTCTACTACATTTTCTAGTACTTCATTCTAATTTCCAAGCACCTCTTCTAGCATCCCAACTACATCTTCTAATATCCCAACCTCATCTGCAAGTACTTCAAGCTCCTCTCCAAGCCGTACCAATATACCTCCTAGCCAAGCTAGAATCTTAGCCATGGCTACTAGATATGCACCTTTGGTTCTACAAGCCCCTCTACATGCCATGCCCCAATATTACCAAAGTAAAATATTTCAATTTGATGGTATTGGTCAGTACACTGCCCATCAACATATCAATAAAATTACTGATTACTTTGAACTGCCTGAAATAGATGAAGCCAATGTTCAAATGAGACTTTTTGCTCATACCTTAGCTGGTGATGTAAAGAAATGGTTTAAAGGTTTACCTACTGGCAGTATTGCTGATTTAGTTTCTTTCCATAGGATTTTTATTAATAGATGGGACTCGGAAGAAGAAGAAGAATCCTTTAAAAATTTTGTTTGGATTTGAAAACATGAAAAGAGCACCTAATGAAACAGTTCAAAACTATTGTACAAGATATAATAGTATTTATAATGCAATCCCTACCAATCTTAAACCTCCTCTAGACTCTGCCCTGATCAAATTCCCTGATGGATTTGATATGAATATGGCATACAAACTGAGAGAGAGAAACCCTGAAACTTTAGAGCAAATGAAAAGTAATATTGTGAGTGTAGAAGCAATTTTTTTAGCTAAGAAAGCTAGATTGAGAAATGAAAGAAGAGTCACAATAAAAGATGAACCATCCATCTCAGACCTAAAAATAGATAGTTTAGCAAAAGCTATGAAAAGGATGATGGATATATTAGAAAGTATGGAAAGGAAACCCCAGTGGGATAATTCACAACAAGAACAACAAATAAGAAATCCCAATTTCAGAAAAAATAATAACACTGGAAAATCTAGAGAATCAACACCTGATCAAATAATAAGACCGCCTTTCCAAGAGAACTATGCTGAAATTTCTCACCAAAATGATGATGATGAAGACACTTAGATTAACCTAATGGGCATTAATGAAAATAATACTATTTTTCTTACACAAGAAGAACATGAATTATGTGAACTACAACAGTTGCAGTTAGAATCTGGAGAGTCTTTTGATTATAAGAAAGGTTATGAATTTTCCATTAATGAAGTTCATAAGCAATATAACCTTAGAAGTAAGAAAAATGTAGAAGCCTATACTAAGAAAATGCTCAAACACAGACTAGGAAAACAGTAGAAGCTCCTACAACAAAAGTATTGAAAATTCTCCCTAGAGAAACCTAGCAAAACTCTAGTTCGAATTAGAAAAATTCAAATCCTAATCAGAAAATTTCAAGTCCAAAGCTTGCACCCAGTTGTAAAATTGTAGACATCACAGATACTACTGATCAAAATTTAGTTGATCCTAAAAAATATGTTGATGCTAAAACAACATCTACTGTTGATCAAAAATCAGCTGATCCTCAAACATATGTTGCTGCTAAATCAACAGTTGATCCTAAAAAATCAGCTTCTGCCAAAACAGCTGAAACTTCAAAATCTGCCAAAACTACCACTACTACTCAAACTGTCCCTGATAAAAAGAAGATTGAAAACAGTAAAACAGTGGAAACACAAAGAGAAAAACCAACTGTAGAAAAAGAAGAGAAAAACACCCAAACTGTAGTTAGTAAAGAAGAAATTATTTAGTTAGGAAAAACACAAGTATCATTTAACATCCAAACTATAAATACCAATTCCTTTAAGAGATTTGGTAAAACATGATTTAGATAAATCACAGATTATAGAAACACTGAACATTAATGAAGGAGAAGACTCTGTTAATTTGAATGATGACCAAACAGAACTATTATTTGGCCCTGAAGTGAATAGAAAACATCAAGAAGGTGGTGTTCCTCCTTTCTACATTAGCTTAAGTATTCATGATCAAATTTTACACAATGTTATGCTAGATTCAGGAGCTTCATACAACTTGAAGCCAAAAGCCATTATGGAAACCTTGAATCTAGATATTACAAGACCTTACAAAGATCTTTATTCTTTTGATTCTAGCAAAGTGAAATGTCTAGGCTTAATAAAATATTTGTGTGTCACTTTAGCCCAATACCCAAGAAAAAGCATAGTCATGGATATTGTAGTTGCTGACATCCCTCCAAAGTATGGAATGCTTTTATCTTGCTCATGGGGAGCAAAATTGCAGGGATATCTACAATTAGACATGTCTTATGCCACCATATCAGTTTTTGGTCAACCCAAAAATATTTATAGAGAGACTTTAATGAAGTACATGGTCAGTAGTGTCAAAAGACCTTGAAACTATCCTATTTATTCTACACCTACTGATATGGAATCTTTCATTTTATGTAATTCATAAACTGGTCTAGTTAACAACACAGCTTTAAAAAATAAAAACAAGGAAGTAGACAGTGATAATATTTTTCATGAATCAATGGGGCACTTAGACTTTGATGGTTCAGTAAACAAACTAGGAGCAGGAGCAGGAATTTGGATACATAAGATGGAAAACAATTATTCTGAAGGTCATTCCTTTAGATTGAACTTTAAATGTACCAACAACATGGCTGAATATGAATCTATAATCTTAGGACTGCAAATTTTGAGAAATTTAGGAGCAAAGAGAGTCTCTATCATGGGAGATTCTGAGTTAATCATAAAGCCAATAAGAGGAGAATATTCTGTGTATAATCCTGGATTAATCCAATATAGAGAAACAGTGTTAGATCTGATTAGTGAACTGCTTGAAATTGACTTTGCTATAATTCCTAGAAAACAGAACATGCAGGCACACAATTTAGCAACTTTTGCTAGCACCTCTAAACTGCCTTTTCTACCAAATCACCAATATATAGTAGAGGTAATACATAGGCCTACTATACCAAAAAATCTAAAATATTGGCAGATATTTTCACAGGATGAACAAATTTACAAATTTATGAATGCTGAGGGAGAATTCCAGAATTGTAACATAGATAGAGATTGTACAGTAGATCAAACTATAGATAGTGAGATAAACATAAATGTTGTATATGTAAATAATTTAGATTTTACTGAACCCACTAAATTCACTTAAGTAGAAATAGATAAATTAGAAAATTTAGAAATAGAAGAAATAACAAATGATGATCCTGAGATTTTAAACCTTAAGAATAACTTTTTGCTTAAGGGATTAGCCCCTTTAGAAGATCTTTTTTATTCAAATGATGTAGCAAGAAAACCAAAAATGGAACCATTAAGATCAGACATAGAAGAGTGTAATATAGGAACAGAACAGAAGCCTAAGCTCATCAAACTTTCCAAAGCATTACCTCAAGAAGAAAAAGTGAAATACATAGCTTTGTTTAAATAATTTCAAGATGTGTTTGCATGGGGTTATGAAGACATTAAATCTTATGACACTAGCACAATACAACACAAAATACCTATCGAAGAGGATCAAAAACCATTTAAATAGAAGCTTAGGAGAATCAATCATGTTTGTATGCCTTTGATTGAAAAAGAGGTAAAGAGGATGTATGAAGCATAGATCATTGCACCTATCAGATATTTTGATTGGGTTTCAAACTTAGTTCCCACTAGGAAGGAAACAGGGGAAATCAAACTTTGTGTTGATTTCCGAAATTTAAAAAAGGTGTCCCTAAAAGATAACTATCCCCTCCCGGCCAAAATGGACCATATTTTACAGAGGGTAGTTGGCTCATCCAGGATTTCATTACTTGATGGATTCTCTGGATATAATCAAAGTTTAGTTCAACCAGAAGACCAACCAAAAGACAAAATTTACTACTCCTTGGGGTACTTTCATGTATTTGAAAATGCCTTTTGGATTAACGAATGCAGGATCCACATTCCAGAGAGCTATGGACATAGCTTTTGCCAAATAAATTCATGATTTTCTTGTTATTGATCTAAATGATATAATTGTATCTTCAAAAATTGACAATGAACATCTAGATCATTTGAGACAAGTGTTCATCAAATGCAGAAAATTTGGTATTTCTTTGAATCCCAAAATGACACTCTTTAGACTTGAAGAAGGTAAAATTTTAGGACATATAATATCTAAAGAGGGAAATATGATAGATCCTGCTACAATAGAGGAAATTCTAAACATAATTCATCCTAGAAACATAAAAGAGTTACAAGCATTCATAGGCAAAATTAAATTTCTTAGGAGATTCATTTCAAATTTAACAGAATTAATTAGAGAACTAAATAACATGTTGAATATAGACTTAGTACTTAAATGGAAAGTAGAGGCCAAACAATCATTTGAATAAATCAAACAAGCCCTTACAAGAACACCAGTCCTAATAAGTCCTGATTTCAAAAAATATTTTATTATTTTTTCTTTTGTTTCAGAACATACAATTGCTACAATCTTACTGCAGAAAAATGATCAGGGCTATGAACAGCCCATTTCTTTTTTCAGCAAATCCCTTAGAGATGCATCACTAAAGTATAACATAATGGAAAAATAGGCACTTGCTTTAGTGAAGGCTATTAAAGATTTCAGAGTGTACATATTGTATTCTCACATTATTGCATATGTTCCAAATTCAGTAGTTAAGGGAATTTTGACTCATAATGGGCCAGATGGTAAAAGAGGCAAATGGATTGCTACTATTTTGGAAGATGACATTGAGATTAAGCCCACCAAACTCATTAAAGGCCAAGGTTTAGCCAAACTCATCACTGAATCAAATTTTCAAGCTTTAGATATTAATTTCATTGGCGCACTAGATAATCAGGAAGAGATGGTGACTCCACATATTAGTGAAGCTTTTATAGATTCACCTTGGTATTCAAACACCATATTTGTTTTACTAAATTTACAAGCTCCTCCTGGATTAACTAGAACTAAAGGTAGATTTTTGAAAATGAAATCAATGAAATATTGTATCATAGATTATGCTTTGTTTTGGAAGGATCATGGTGGTGTCTTATTAAATTGTTTACTAAAAGAAGAAGCTGGTAAAATTATGGAAGAGTTTCATGCAGGTGATTGTGGATGACATTTTTACTGGAAATAAACTACTGATACAATCTTGAGGGTTGGTTTTTACTAGCCTACACTTTTTGTAGATGTTAAAAATCATGTGACCTCCTGTCACAAATGTCAGATCTTTGAAGGGAATAAAAATCTATTACCTTTACCCCTCAAACCCATTTCCACAGAAATGCCATTTCAGCAATGGGGTCTAGACTTCATTGGTGAAATCCACCCACCCTCCTCTGCCCAACATAAATGGATATTTACTTCCACAGATAACTTTACTAAGTGGATAGAAGCCATTCCTTCTAGACAAGCCACTGATACTGTCATAATCACATTTCTTGAAAACAATATATCATCTAGATTTGGATGTCCCCATAAGCTCATTATTGATAATGTAGCTGAATTTAAGTCTAATAAAATGATTGACTTATGTAACAAATACCACATTAAACTTGGCCATTCCACTACCTATTACCATCAAGGTAATGGACTCGCAGAATCCTCCAACAAAAGCCTAGTAACCATCATCAAGAAACTGTTATAAGACAACAAGAAAACCTGGAACAAAAGTTTAATTAATGCCTTATGGGCAAACAGACTTACCACAAACAAGTCCATTGGTACATCCCCTTATCAGCTAGTATATGGGATGGATGATGTTTTTCCATCCTCTTTATGAGTTCCAATAATGAAGATGATCCAAGAACTGCAGGTAGAAATCAATGATATTCTGAGAAGAATAAATCAGACCATACACTTGCAACAAACCAGGGAGGAAGTCTATGTCAAATCTCAAGTTATCCAAGATAAAATCAAAAATATTTTTGACAAGAAAACAAAGGAAGATGATTTTTACATAGGTGACAATGTTCTTAAATGGGATTCTAGAAGAGAGGAAAAAGGGAAACATGGGAAGTTTGATTTTCTTTCGAAAGTCCCTTATGTCATTTATGGTTACATAGGTAACAATGCCTTCTTTTTGAAGGAAATAGATGGATTAGATCTACCAGGAGGACCAGTCAATGGTAGGATTTTGAAGTATTACTTTTCTCCAGACTAACCATTAATTCACTTTGTTTAATTTGCTCATTGTACATAACATTACAAAGCATAGTTTGGATTGGATGTTTTTCTTAAAAAATTGAAGCCCGAAGAAAAGGCCCTAAGCTTTGAAAGACAAAATACCATAAGTATGGATAAAGCGGAGTTCAAAAAACAGTTTCAAGGCAAACTCAGTCAGCATTCAAAGGCCATTGATCTTAAAGTTCTTGACATTTCACCAGGAAATTCCATCCCCATGTGGAGCCATTGTTAGGGCCCTATAATAATAAGATTCATAATTTTTGAATTGACTATGATTAGTCTTGTAATATGTACATACTTTGCTTTCTGCAATTTTTTTTTCCCATATTAAAAATAAAAAATGTAAAGAGGGTAAAATTCCTAAAAGAAAAATCAAAGGACTGAAAGAAAAAGATAAAAAAAGAATATAAAAATATGAACCCCAAACAAAAAGAGATAAAATAGATCCTGAAAGTGATGCAAATTCAAATGCCACTACTTTTTACTTTACTTTGCAAAATAAAAATTGTGTGCACCTTGTAAAAAATGCCACAATCCATGATAATCAAATAGCTCAAACTTGATTATTCTTGCTTTAAATTTCATGTTGATAGATAGAGAATAAAGATCTAACCAAACTGTTTAATCTTGGTAGATCAGTAGATAGGTAGATAATAATAAATGAGCTCAAGAGTTTAATCTGAGCCATTGGAAGTAATAAGGTTAGAATTAGATAGTTTGTTGTTAAAATAAAAATAAAGAGTGTCTGCAAGCCTAAATGCACCCAAAGAAATGAAGAAAGAATGTTAGGGTAGATGATGGGTAGGCAGAAGCAGTTTTTCACAAGGCATAGATAGTAGAAATTGACCATCTCATACTTACTAATTTCCCTCTAAATTCACTTCCCTTGTAGAAATACCCCCCTCCCCTTCATTTTTACCCTTTTCCCTTACTTCACTGCTTTTTCCTACAAAAAAATCGTTTTCCTTAGTTTAAATGCAGTATTTACTTTTGGAAAAGTAAAACCATTAATTAACTTCCATTTTCATTCAAAAATACACCAAAAACCCCTAAAATACACTTATCCTAAAGTTTAAAGTTTAAAATAATAATATCGGGCCCCGCTATGAAAATCCCACCCCAATATTAGTTTTAACACTATCCTTAGTGTAATCCCGGATGCGGGTGGGCCTCATGTTTAATGGCACGCATCTGGTCAGGTGGGTTGGCGTGTGGCTCATCACCACCACCACCCATACTCGCATGCTCCAGTTCTTAACTGCTACCGTCCTGTTCTTAATTGCCAATTTATGGAAGCTCACTCCCCGAAATCTGCTCGTTCCTTCTTCTGTCATGGCGCTCTCAGACGAGCTCATTTGTGTTAAACCTCTCCACGTCTGTTGCTCCCTTGCTACTGCTGAGCATAGCTCACGCACCAGCACAGGGTCTCGATGCGCTTTAAGCTGTTGCATTACCATTCTTCCGGGCTTCCATTTCACCAACTTCTCCTCCTGTAATCTTTCTCGCCCATCATTTTCACCAACCAGCCATCCGCAGGTTCAAACTGCCCTTGTCGTTCCCCCTGTTCATAACACCATGCCTCGCCTTCGCCCGAGAATGCGTTGTAGGCGAGGTGGTTCCAGTGGGCGTGCAATTCACAGGTCCTCCCCCTCCACTTCCGATTCTTCATCATACTCTTCTGAATTTGGACCAGTCCGCTTTCCTGCATCGAGAAGAGGTCGTGGAAGGGGTCGTAATCGATTTAATCCAGCTGGGCACTTTCGTTTGTAATCCAGGGCGCATTCTCACCATGCTCGTTTTCATTTCCCCTGCAATATTAACAACATCTCTCTCCTTGCCATGGTTACCATCGACCTCCGGGCAGCCTCCTCAGAATAGGTCTCCTTGGGTCAAGTCCTGGTCATTCCAGAGGCTTCTCTGGAGCCCAAAGCGGAAGCCGAGCACAGCAATCCTCAGGCGGACAACCAGCAGAATGTAACTCCTGGCATGGAGGCCAATATGGGACTTCAGGCAAGCTCCACTGCTCCAATTGATGGCGGACCTGAGCGCCAGGATGGCCCTCCTCCTGAAGATGATGATCCCTACAAATTTGGCTGCCTCATTGTTGAGGAAGATCCTCCCTCTGCTCATTAAATGTAACCAGGTTTGCGCTTCCGGTTTTTTGGTCTCCGTCAGCCTGAAGGTGTTCAATTTCAGTATGGTGCTTCTGCTTAATTTTTCTTCTGTTCTTATGGTCACTCTTTTGTTATATGGCCGGTCTCCCCTGCACGGGAGTCATAATTCGGTTCATGTCCTTGTTCTAGCTCTGGTCACAGGTTTTCGAACTTTCATTTTTGGTTTTGTTATGGATCGAAATTGTAAGATTCTTGCCACTCTGGCTTACTCTATAGGGGGCATTCTGTCAAGGTCTGTTCAATTTCTAGTCATAGAAGTCAATCATCTCTTAGGAACAGACAGGATCACAGTTCTTCAAAGTTCTAATGGTCAGCTTCCTACTTGTTTTGATGGTCAGTTATCAACTTGTTATGTAAGAATGCTGCAGAAATGGGCTGGAACTCCTGAGGCCTCGGCCTCTTTGTAATCTTATTTTGTATCAATATAGAAGTAGCCATATTAACACTATCCTTAGTGTATTTTTAAATCCCGCACTTATTAACATTTCACTGTATATTTTTAATCCCTCCATTTACATTAATCATTTGATTAAATTTATGTATTAACTCCCTTTATAAACATTTATCCCGTATTTAATTAATTCCCTTATATATATTTCTCCTAAACCTTATGATAATTAATATTACATCATATAATATTACCCCACCTATAAATAGGTCCCACTTTCCTCTAACCCATTGGTTATATATTAAACCCACCTTCGTATAATCCCAACCAATGATTGTGTTATAATCCATCGCATGACGTTATTCCCCGAGCCCCATGCCTATAAAAATTCCCGACAATTCAATGCTATTTTCCCAACTGTCAAATCTTGATTGATGTAATCTGATGGCCAGTAATCCTTTTCCAATCCCTGAAAGCCCAACCTTTAATATTACTCCGACCTTGCAAAATGAGCAGTTTTTGGAGCCTCGATCTTGGCTACGTGGCACGATTTGATTGCATCGCATCCTCGGAAAAAATACTACCTACCACCTTCAGTCAATGCGAAAACCACAAGCCTATTTTCTTGCCCGTTGCGAAAACCATTTTCATTTGAATTAAGCCTGTGCATTCAATGTTTAACCATTGTTGGTTAAAAACTCATAAAGACCGCCCTTTTCAACCTTTTCACCATTTTTGTTACAATTTTGCGCAAACATAGCTATTTTCGACCTATTCCTGAGCTAAAGAATAGCTACCGACCTGTTTTCAAGCCATTTTTCAACTAGAATTTTAAACTCTTGCTGCCAAAGACATTGCAGAACCAATCCGAAGCATTATAAAGACCAGAAGAGCCTCAAAAAAGCCTTCCATTGAGAACCTTTATGTAAATCAAAATATTCTTTTCTCCAGGTATTCCTGAAATACCAAGGCATTTACTTACATAAAGGAAGTAATCAGTAATTGAACCTGTGTAAAAGCTTTGCAAACCAAAAATAAAGCCCCTATTTCTTATGAAACTTTTTTTGCAGGCCCTAGTTATCCTTTAACAGAACTCCTAAGGCCTGAGTATGTTTTTTTTCACAGAGAGTACAATTTGATTAATTGAAGTATTATAGACCAGAGGATAATCCATTGATTCATTCCAAACCCTTCTGCAGACTGTAATAGCCTTTCACATCATTCCTAAAGGTCCTGAGACTGTCTTTCTAAGCCCAAAGAGTAATCAAATTGATTAAAATTAATAGAACAATGAATTCTCAAGCAATTGTCACTGTTAATCCCCTGCAACCTCCAGCTGTAGACGTGGAACACATTCCCTTAACAGATATAGAATTTAAAATTAGTGACTCTATCACTGATTTTAATCTCCTTGAGCTCCACTGTTGGAGCCATGAAAAATCAATAGATCAAGTTGATGATGTATTTATTTGGGAGTCCAATTTTCCCAAGTATGTTGTCCCACAGACCTTCTAATGTCCGGAGGTGATGAGACTTTGTCAAAATTGTTATTCCCCTAATAAAAGAGCCATTCTAACCCCTAGGAAAGAAATATTATTCACTATCATAGCTGATTCAATTAACCAAATGCTGCAGATTCAACCTAGACCAGATGAAACCCCTTTGTCTATTGAGACCCTTACCCATCTATATCTAAATCTGGACTTCCCCAAGAGGTTCCAAATATTCCAAACATTCATTACCTCATCAACAGAAGCTCCCAAGACTACCCCTCCTTATCCAGTAGCTATATTTTCTGAAAGAACCAGACATATCATTTCAATGTTGTCTAGTATTCTGGGTTATTTTATAGATGAGCATGTTGATGCTTGAGTCTTAGGGTTTTTGTCTATTTTCACCCCTGGTCAGCCTCCTGCTACCATTTTCAAATTTTCCCAGTATATTTTTGATACTATGCATGAAAAAATTTTCAAATTACCTCAAGGAGGTGTCTTCAAGTATTCCTCTATTTTATTCCACATGTTTTTATACTTCCAAGCTAAAAAAATTACCATCAACCTTGAGAAGCTGGATGTTGAAGGTAACCCACAGTCAGTTATCTTTTGGACTTCCATAATCAGGAAGGAATCAACAAAATTTACATACACATATTTCATTGACTCTTTCATCCATATTATTGTCAACATGTTGAACAACAACATTCAACCCAGATTCAGTGAGGAGATTAAAAGAGTCCTGGAGTTATCAGAGCACAGTAGGACTGGAGATTGGTACGTTTACCAAAATCACACAGAAATTAGGGTAAATGGATCAAATCTTTTTCCATATAAGCTGCCCAAATACCTCCCAATGAGGTTATTTTCCCTTGAATACATTAGGCAGATCCTTAATTCTGATAGTATAAATTTATTGGCAGCCAAAAGTAAGACACGGTTTAAGACAAAGAATCAGGTTATCCCTTTCATTTGCAACATCAAAGATGCAAGTCCAAAAGTAGGAAAATATTTGCAGGAATTAAAATTCAGTCAGAGTTTCCAGTGGTATTATGATCCTTTAGGAGTAATAACAAAGTTAAGAGTCAAATGTAAATTAACTCCTTATGTACATGACCCAAAGCTAGACATTGAGAAGTACTCCAATCAGTATGAATGGTTGGAGAACACTTTGAAAGGGGCAGACAAGAAAGATGATACTAGTTCCATCTTGCATACTCCAGCCCAAGAAGATAGGAACTCTAAAAGGCTAAGAGAAGAAGGATCATACACAATACAAACTCTCACTAAAAATAAATTCAAAATGATGTACAGGAAGAAGCCAAAATTAAATCCTGTAGGAGAGGAAGTTGAAACAATTGAAATAATTGATACTAATATAGTGGTCAAAGAGAATGCATCACATGCAGTTTCGGAAGAAACACATCAGCCTTCAACATCCAAAACTCAGATTATCCAAAAGAAACACAATGTTGAAGTATCATCATCCAACAAACCAGTATAAAAATAACTTGATATTATACAGAAATACAAGGAAATCAAGACCATAAATGAGGCATTAAAGATTGATACATATACCCAATACTGGAAGTAGTCACCTAGTGACCAAAGAAGATTGCTTTCTGCATTTGACTACAAGACTAGGAAGATGAAGATGACCTTCCTACAGCCCACAGTAAAGCATCCCAAATCATCAGTAGATTATAAAAAGACATCATATGAAGTTCAAGCAGAAGATCTTCATCCCATAGATCAAATATAATTTCACAAGCAGGCTGGTGAAATGTTATATTCTACCATGAAAAACAAAGCCATGAGTGTATAGAAGTTGCAAAACACTCTAGGGAATATCAAAGATCAGCGAAAACTAGAGAAGGCAACTTCACATGCTAAAGATAACAGAATTAAATCTTTGGAAGATTTAGTTATTGAAGTAGGATATGATCCTAAGAATGTAAAAGTTGCAGAAGAGCTCATAATGAAGAAAACTGCAGACATTACGGCATTAAAGAAACAACTCAAATTACCCCCTACAGAACATCCACAGGAAAAAAATGTATTACAAGATGCAAACCAAAAAGATGAGATGATGAACCTTCTTCAGTTAACTGCCCAACTGAAGGAAATGGAAAATGAAATGGACAAGTTAGTAGAGGAGAAAGAGGCTAGTAGGGAAGTAGTCCCTGTCACTATTATTCCTATGGTCACTACAGTTGTTCCATCTACCTTAGCAGAGTCATTGGCCCCATCAGTCCAATAGCTACAACACTGCCTGTCACATCAACAACTACTTCAGCAACAGAGTCATCTACATCAACAACATAGCCTAATGATGATGTCAGTAAACTAGTAAAAGCAATGCAAGATATGTCCATCCAAACAAATAAAATCAACAGACTCAAAGCCCAGTTGAAAAGTATGTACGATGAAAAGAAACTAGTGCAAATTATGCACAAGAATGAAGAACAGAAGACAAGTAGGTTGAATGAGAAATTGAAGAAGTTAGAAAAAGAACTAACATTAAAAGCACCTGTTATTCATTAGTAATTTTCACTATCTGCAGATGACTAAATATCAGTTCTAGATTTCTAAAACCAAGATTCCTGAATATTGTGAGTTTTAGAAATATCACTGCCTTCGTTATCCTTATATCAAAATTTTCACTATTCTACTATTTTTCCATTCCATGGTTAAACTACCACTCTTAAAATAACCTTCATGAGCTTGTGCCACTCATCTATATCCTATTTTCCCACTTATAACCTCAATACCATATTTTTCTTTTTCCCATCACTCCACTGCCCATCTAGGGTTACCAAATAGCCTTTCATTTCCATGTTCACCAAGTCCCTCAAGGTTTGATGGTCTCAAAACCATCTCTGTAGGCTCTTTAGATAAACCAAGTACATTGGCTTTTGGATCTTAAAAAACATTACTTTGTCAATTCTCTGTTTTTTACACTTAAAGACTCTAAAACCAATTTCAGTCAAAGGCCAGGTCAAAGACTCCTCCCACTAGGTCAATGATGGTTTCATAGGTTATAAGGTCATCATTGGCGTTCCAAATATTATTTTTCTTGTGAAAAAGGCTGATTCAAATGAATTGGAATGTTGAGACATGGTTATTTAAAGAAGATCTAAAAGTCCCCAAAGAAGGCTACCTTGTCAAAATTCAAGTTTGTGAATGCTAAGATTTTGACACTTATGTAGGAGCGTTAAAGAGATCCATCAACAGAAATTTGATGAGGTAGGTTGTATGATCCTAGATCAAGACAACTCATGGCAAGAAGACAGGAAAGCACTTATGCTTAATAAAACCTAAGGTTTTGGAAAGATAGGCAAAGGAGGTAAAGTGAAGATGTTAGATCACCATGATGACAGTAGAAGGAAGATTTGAAGGGACTATTGTAAGTGACATCTAGAGTTTTCCAAGGTAAAGTGTCTCACTGCCTAAAAAGAACAAAGATGCAAAGAGTATTAGTAAAAGGAAGGTCATGCTATCATTTCAATCATTTACACTCAATGATCAAAGGGATAAAGACATAGGTTTGAGCTTCAAGATGAAAACCCAAGCTGGTTATAATATTGTTGTTGTGTAATTGAATATATCAACCTTTAAGAATATCAGAAAATGCTAAGTCAGTATGTCATGGCACCTGCAAATCGGAAGTGGCCTAAAGAGGAGATAGAAAAAATGATTTTGAAGTCTATAGTGTGTGTCAAAGGTGAGTTTATTATGCCTAAGGATCAGTGAGAAAGTTGAAAACAAGATATTCAGTCACCTGCTAAGCACAAGGAAATTTGATCTCTGAGGTAAGGACAAAGAAATGTTGAAGATAATGCTTTATGTTTAAAACTTCTAATGCTGTCAAGGGTAGAGCTGCCATGCTTCAAAGATCAGAGGGTAAAGCCATTTCAAGGTTCTCATGATCACCTTCCAACAAAGAAGTTAAAGGCATAAATACGCCAAAGGAAATTCAAGTTCACCATATCAGCAACTTGCAGAGAAAATAGAGAAAAAATGGTCAGAAAGGAAAAGGTAGGAAAGGGCCATTTAAATGTTTTTTAGCCACCTAGAACAAAAAAGGTCAAGGGAGTATCAGTTAAATGAAAAATCTCAAAAGCACTAGCAAAGTGGGTTATCTAAGTTAAATTTATTTTCCTAGGCTATAAAGGACCTTTTTTGTCCCTCACCCAACTCATTGTGCACTTGCAACAACAGTCAGAGCATCCAAGACAGAAATTTGAGAATTTTGTTCAGATTTTGAGAAATTTTGCCTGGCACTACGCGTTCAGGCAGGCACTACGCGTTCAGGCAGGCGCTACGCATTCAGTGCTCGGTGCTGCGTGCTCAGAGGATTTCCCAGTGAAAAATTGCACTGCGCTACGTGTTCAGAGATACGCATTGCACGTTCGTGCAGGCACTACCCGTTCGCCTAGGCAAAGCCTGACAGCCCAAAAAAATGTTCAGGCGCTACGCGTTGGGGAGGCCTGACAGGTCGAGGATATTCAGGCACTGTGCCCAGGGAAGCCCGACACCCAAAAACGCGTGCAGGTGCTATGAATTGGGCAGTGATGACCCGAAAGCGCATGCAGGCACTACACGTTGGGAAGGGAGGACCTGATTCTGTGTGCAGGTGCTACGCTTTCGCCTGAAGCTCCTCCTCCACCTAAAAATGCCAAAAAACAATAGAAAATCTCCTCCAAGCTGTAACAAGGGACTTTCAAGGGAATTGTAAATTGGTAGGTGGATGTCTTGCTTCTTCCTACAATGAATTTTGATGGTTTAATGTCAAAAGGAATTGACCAAACCCTAAGGAGTGAAAAACCCTAACATTCATGCTAAAATCCTTGTTTCAACCTCCATCATCTACAAACAAGAATATATCAGTCAAGTAGGGTATGAAGTAGTATGGTTCCAGTGATTTGAAGATTGACCATTCATCAAAGCTTGAAAAACTCAGTCATAACACCTACACCTTCCTCTCACTCACTTGCAAAGGTTTCATTTCATCATCATTCTAATTCACTTCTCATATTAGGTTTCACAAGTAGAGGTAGGGTTTGTTTAAAAACAACAGTGATCAAAATGTCAGGAGAAGGAGGGAATGTTAGTAGTGAAGAAGGCCAAGTGCCTAGGAGGCAGAAACATAGAGGTGGGAAGGTTAATAGGTTTGAATCTCAAGACACTGTGGAGCTTAATACCTCTCCTATGATTATCACCTGTTTCCAAAATGTAGGGTGTTTTCAGTTTTGTGAAAGAGTCCAACAAGTAAAAAGTCAACCAGGACTCACAAGGTTATTCATCCTTAACCTACATGAAAAAAATCAAGCTTTGCAGAGGTGACCTTTGAACTCTCCTCATATAACATTTCCCATGCTACAGGTATACCCAATGTTGGTGAAAAGTGGTTCAAAAGAGAAAATTTAGATATAAGCTGCTATGAGCCTTTTCTCAAACCCAGATACAAAGAAGGCTGCAAGCCTATCTTCCCTTTTTCACATTTGTTGGAGAGGTATGCACCCTTGATAAGGGTCATCATGAAATATTTTACATGTGAGGGAAGGTACTGTAGAATTTACTCCTATCATATTAGATTACTCATGCATTCACTAGGGTTAAGATGCTTCATTTACCCTACTACCTCTATAGGAGTATTGATAAGATGTCTTCTGTTGTTCAAAGGAGGAACTATTCCCAGCAAATGAAAAGTTTGTTTCACCACTCTCTAATCAAGATGGTTATGCTACATCAGTTGGAGAAAAAAGGCATACCATGGGAAGTGTTCATTACTCATGAAGTGTTCACAAACCCACAACCCCATCCTCAGCAAAATTTTCCCTCATCATCTCATCCTCCTCCCCCTCCTCCCCCATCATATCCTAATAATCATGCTTCATCATCTACACATGTATCCTCACCTCAAGAAAACCTTCCTTCCTCACCTTCTCCCAATGTATCAGATCCAGAAGGAAGTGACCATGATGACCAATCAAATACTAATGAAGGAGAGAGCAATAATGATGAAACACACATTGAATAAAAAGAGAGTGAAGAGGCAGAGGTTAGCAATGAAACAAAAAACATAGAGGTAGATGAAATGAAGATGAGGAAAATGATGAAGAGAGCATTCAATATAATGATGATGATGTTGGAGATGAAGAGGCAGAAGGCAATCATGACAATAGTCATGAAATCCACAAGGACAACAAGAATATCACTAATAATGACAGTCAAGATGCAAAAAATAATGAAGACACTGAAATGGTCACAATCAAACCTCTTTCTTTGACTTACCAAATAGGAGAAAGGCATGTGTTTGATGCCTCTAAAATGCAAGGGGCCATACCTTCTGCATCAAAAAAAAAGCTTGACAAAGGCAAGAAAAAGGTCACTGTTGGAGATAAGAAAGGCAAGCATAAAACTAAACAAGAGCACCAACTCATTGACCTTCACAGTGAAAATGAAGATGAGGAGAGGATTACAAGAATCTTGCTCCAAACCAAGGATGAAAAGATCAAAGACCTACAAATAAAAATTGGCATGAAAATGTATAAAATTGAGTATTATAAAATGAAAACAAGCAGCTGAAGAAAGTACAAAGGGACCTTGGCCTACAGAAAAAGATGGCCAAGCACTATGCATTGAAAAATCAATTTGCAAGGCCCAAGCTCAAAAGAGCCCTTACCAAAATTCAATCACTCAAGGAGGAAAAAGACTATGCAAACCTTGGAATTCTTGCTGAAGCTTCCCTACAGGCCTCCCAAACCCCATAAGGAAGATATCTACAAATTTTGGGAACTTTTTGATTTTTTTTTTGTTTTTGCTGATTTTAAGGCCTGAAAGCACAACACCCTTAGTGCTATGCTTTTCCTAAAAGCATCCTCAGCGGGAAAAATTTACATTTTTGGAATCCTCAGCTTAATTACAACATGCTCACCAAATTTCAGGTCATTTGGAGCAGTTTTGGTCCCTCAAAAGGCCCAAACACATGCCAATTTTCACCTTTCTGCCATGTTTTCAGGGTTGGCGCTGCGCCTAGAGCAGCCTTGGGAGTTTTACTTTGTGAACCGGTTAATGAATTCCAATAAAAAAACCAGAGGCAGTTCTAGAAAGTAGACTCAACATGCTTTCCAACGAGCCATTACGGAGCCAATTTCGACATCAGGAAGTCCATCAAAACGTGGCTGCAAGTGGACCCAGTTTTCCTGTGCAGGTACTACGCTTTCAGGCCTATGAAGCTATCCCCTTACAAAAAAATAAAAAAAACACACTGAAGGATATTTTCGAGATTTTTTGGGCAAATCACTCCAACTTTGATTAAGGAGTTATGTTTAGGTTATCTTTCATTTATTGCAATAGTTATTATGTGCCTTGGGCCTTGCATGGCCTCCTTGGAGATAAATGACATTTATGGTGTATTTATGGTTTCTAGAAGCCTCTTAGGGTTTCCACCTCCTCATTTTCTGATTAAATAGAGCCTTGAGGCCTTATTGTAAATTTTTGGTTGGTTGTTGAGCATAATATGATATAGAATCTTAGTTTTTTTGTGAAATTGGCTTTGATGTTTTGTGATGGCTTTGGACTGAGCAGCTGTGGATTGAGCTCATTCTTAGGATTCATAAAGCTTTGTTGAATGGTGATGTATTACACCTTTGTACATGTTTTCTTCAGTTCTCATTATGTGTCTGTGATCATGGGATAAAAATCTTAGAGTAGGATATGTCTTTTGGCACCTTGCTTTGTTTGCCTCCTTTGATCTTTATGTTTTCTTCCTTGAATTTTAACTAATGAATTCTTTAGTTCTCTTTAGTTTTACTGAGATGTTATGTTAAAAATCTATTTGTTTGCAAGTAATTTTCGGATAATCCTTAACTGCTCTCTAAGTTTACTAATACGTTGCTATATGGTCTGCTTAGTATTGTTTGATTGAAGAATCCTTCATTTCTCTTCAAGTTTTTACTATGCTAATCATGCTAAAAGCTTTTCCTTGTTATTATATTGTTAAAGTATCCTTGATTTCCCCTAAACTACTATATTCACTCCTCCATGTTCATTTCACTCACTCAAAACCTACTTAGATCCATTTGGCCTTGTTTACTTGCCCTATGAAACACCCTTGAACTATTTTTTCACTCTTCAAAGACCTTTGTAGACTCCATAGCCCAATGGATTGATCCTCTCTTACTCTACTTATTCTTCTTGACAACTTATCTACCCAAAAAAACAAACAAGCAAACCCTAATCTCCATAACTAGCCTAAAATAAAACTCTAAAATCAAACAAGTTAAACCCTTTACATAAGCATAGAGAGAGCCCTCTCTAAGTCCAGGAAGGCTAGGTCCTAGGACTCCAAATATTGGTTTGATGTTACCCTTTTCTTTTTGGTCATTGCCAATCTGCCAAAACTATGGGGACCTAACATAGTGGTGATCACGGTGGGACGTTCTGAGTTAGTGACAATCTAAGTATTCCATAGGACTTCAGAAACCCTTGTTAGATAGTATCCAATGATTCATTACCACCTCATCGCCCTAGCATAGTGGTGATCACGATGGGACCTCTGTGTCAGTAACATCCTAAGTACTCCTTAAGACCTCAGAAAATCTCTATCAAACTTAGAAAGCTTGAAGTGTTAGCCAAGAGTATTACCAAACTGATTCACCATGCTAGCAACATGATGACTCAACTAGAACACACTCATTAGAGACCTTAGTGTTACATAGAGAAACTCAAAAAACCCCTGAAAACATCTCTAGATTGGTTTTTGTCAATTGTTGGTGGTGGACCACAAGTACATATCCTCAAAACAGCAAAAAACATCCACCTGGTGACTCCATTAGCCTCTAGTAGGCCTATTAACTTCACTAGTTCTCATATACTTCCCTAGGATTGTGTCGAATCAGCTCTAAGAAATTTAGAGGCCTAGTCACACACTGTGTGAGTTCAACAAACATTAAGAGAGGTATACCTTTCAAAAAACATTCATAAACTTTCAGCCTCTGTATACTTCAGGACTAAAATCTGGCTTCATAGAGAATTAGCACTAGATCTCACCCTGACCCAAACCCCCTACCATAGTTGATGACTCGTGTTAGAGTCAGCCCTGGCTGCCCTCCGTCAGTGATCATTTCGTCTTTTGCATTTTCATTATTAGGTGTCTCACTTGTTTCACTTCTTTGCATATCACTAGGATCATGCCATGAACTGACGAAGGCTCATCCTTGATCGTGTTTCTCATGTTATAATTGCTAGCCGCTATTTTAAAAAAAAAAAAAAAAAAAAAAAAAAAAAAAAAAAAAAAAAAAATATTTTCTTAAAAAAAAATTATTCATAGTTATTGTCATGATATATGAGGTCATTAAAATTGTCAGTAAGTGTCCTAGGTCTTGGTGTCTAGGGTTTTTCGGTCATTTATAAACTAGTCATCAAGCCTGCAAGGTGAGGAAGGTCCAGCACTTGTGATTTTTATTTTATTATCATCAACATATGTTAAAAAAAAATACATTTCTAGTCCAAAACTCTGTTTTGGAACTAGAAATTTGTCATTATCATTTTGTAATAAATTTGTAATTGTTCCGCCATGAAGACATTGTAAAAAGCAGACCCCTGGTGTCTTTTCTCTAGCCAAGACAGCCATATCCCTGCAAAAAGACAATAAAATCATCAGTATCGACCTCAGAGAAACCAAAGCAAGTTTGTATTTGGAAAAGCCAAAGTGAAAATTACAAGAACATTTGTAATGTGGGTTTGAAATTAGATTTGGAATAAAGTATGATGGTGAAGATATTTTTGAAGTGTATAAAGGCCAAACAAGTTCATTTGAACCGATTTCATTTGCTCCCAAAACGTATTTGCAAAATTGAAAGCCGATTTCAGACTTTTGGAGGGCGTGGACAGGGTTTTAGGGCTGCGCGACCCAAGTTGAGGCCGAGCGACCCACCTGGGCTGCGCGGCCCAAACAGAGTTGGTTTAGCACAGTGGGTTTGCACCTGCGCGACCCACCTGGGCTGCGCGACCCAAACTGAGCCTGCGCGACCCACGCAGAGACAGCATTTCGGAATTGTGCTTGAGCGCCCAGATTGGCTCGGAATTGACTCCAGTTGCCTTCAAAGCAGGTTTTCTTCAATCACTTGGGGTTTGCAAACGTATTTGTGTCATCATACATGATTCTAATATGCAAATGAAGGATTTAAAACCCCACTGTTATGAGATTATTGTTTTCAGGGTTAAATGAAAATCAATGGTGTAAAAAATGGGTTTGATGTCTGAAACAGTGATATGGTCAGCCTTTCATAAAACATGAAAATCACTCTGCTCTCATACCCATAATACCACTGTCACCATTGTTATTGTTATCCCATGATTAAACCCTTTGAGTCACATTTCTCATGTGTGTAATGAGTCACATTGCCCAATGTTAGCATTTGCTCATGTTTTTGTTTGCCCAATGTTAGCATTGTTTCAAATGACCTATTGAAACCTTTATGGTCATAAACTCGTAGGCAAACCTATCACTGATTATACCATACTCTCCTTTGACTAGATGTGTCCAAACTTTTAAAGGTTGCCTACTCCTATTTTGTCAAAATTTCATTTGCATTCAAAACAGAGATGCTGCCTTTCAGCCCATTTGAAACAGAGATTTTATCCATAGTTTGATTCCTTGATGGTGTTTTGGCGGTGGGATATTGATTGAATGTTAAACATACGTCCTAATCTTGCTTTCACTGCATTCATATCAGCATACACATTGCCAATGGTTTGATCAGAGATATGTCAGAGACAGAGTCAGAATATGAGCCAGGGTCAGGCAGTGATTCGGTGGCTGAAGGTAATGTGCCACGGAGTTCCCGCAGAGAAAACATAAGTGGTGATCATCGCAGAGAGGAGCCTACCTCTTTGGCTCGGTTGCAGGCATGTCCATTAGCTATGGATTGTTTTCGATTCTTGTCATGTTTCAGATTTTGTGAGATGGTTGTGCAAACCCGACCTCATCATGAATTAGCACGTTTGTTTGTTCTTCATTTGCGGGGTGATCGGGTAAACCTGGCTGGGGTTGATTTCATTGTATCGCCTTTGACTATTGCTCAAGCCACTGGCATACCTAACATAGGCGAGGAATGGAGCAAGGGTAAGCAGTTAGAGAAATTTCACTATGAGCCATATGTTAAAACTGGATATGTGGCTTACTTGAGCAGAGTTTTTCCATTCAGATTCTTGAGAGATGAGTATGCACCACTCATGAGGCTCATTATTCAGTATTTCAGTTGTGAGGGCAGGTATGCTCGTCTTTTCTCGTATCATGTTCGTTTGCTGATGCACTTCATAAGGGTGCGTATGATGAATATTCCTTATTTCATATACCGCAACATAGAGAAGATGGTTACATTTGTGCAGAAGAAGACGAGCCCAGTGCAGCAGTACAGGAGTATATATCATTTCGCTTTGATCAAAATCTTGGTGTCACATCAGTTGGCAGAGAAGGGCATCACTTGGGAGGATTTCATTTCTAGAGACTTTTTCAGAGTGCCACAACAGCCTCCCGAGGCAGTTTATGATGCAGGAGAGCCCTCACACCAGCCGGACATGCTTGAGGTTGGGCATATCATTACTCCTTTGGTTCAGACATATCAGCGAGGCCACAGGGCCTTATTTGCAGCGACACGGCTGGTACTATCTCCACGTGAGGTGGAAGGGGTCCTGCCGACTTCATCGACACGGCGAGTATTATCTCCACGTAATGTGGAAAGGGTCTCGCTTTCTTCTCCAGTGCAGGTACAGGTACAAGACAGGGGCAAGAGGCCCATGCATGATGAGGTCCCATCAGGAGGCCGGGACACCGATATGACAGTCATTGATGTTGATACGGGCTCTCCTAGCTCGAAGCTGAGGGAAGTCATCCAGGAGCAAAGAGCCGAGAATGATCAGCTGAAAGACCAATTGCAGAAGGCTCAGTGGGTGATTAACTATTTGGAGCAGCGCAACAAACAGCTTGAGGATGAGCTCACATTTTATGAGGTGCGCCAAATCCGTGAGGACAGGCAGTGGAATCGAAAGAGGCCCGGTGACATGACACCAGCTGACAGAGATACTGTACTCACGCGGGTAAATATACATCTGGAGAAGCTATTGGCGAAGTCCAATCGCGACAAATACATGCTTCGCCACATGAAAGGCCATTACTGGGCTCGCATGCATGTTTGCAAAGCGAGAATGAGGATCATGAAGAGGAGGTTGTGCAAGGCATTTCGACGGCGGAAAAGGCCTAATCCACTTCGGATTTTGGCCGAAGCTTCATTTAATGAGCAAGACACATGATGGAGGACCTCCGCTCCGAATTTGGGCAAATTCGGAGAAAATTTTGTCATTTCCAAATTTTTGGTTTAAAAAACAGGTTTTGTGGCTAGGTGGGTCGCGCGCTCTTGCGCTCGCATTTTTTTGAGGCACTTGCTGGAGGAGATTTTTACATTTTTGGATTTTTCATGGTTAAATATGCATCCTCTCAAGTCAACTTAGCATTTCAACAAAATCTGGATGGTCAAACAGCTCAAAAACACCATAAAAAACACCTTGCTGCCACCTTTTGCACCAGCAGGAAGTACCTCTGGGAGAATGAAGTTTTGAGGGGTCAAATCAACTCCAAATTCAGAAATTCCACTTGGGTTGGAAAGTAGACATCCAGAGCTTTCCAACGAGCTATCATGAGCTCAATTTGGATGTCGGGAGCTACCTCAAAATCAGCCTGAAACATGAGCGACCCACGCAGTTCAGGAGCGACCCACCTAGAGAATTTTTTGAGTTTTCAGCTGCCAGCTCAGTATTTCGCCTATTTTGGACCAGTTTTGCCTATGGATATAATTCTTGGGTTTTTATGATGTAAATTCATGTTTGATATGTAACTTTGGCTTGTTTTTATCTCTTCTAGAAGATTCACTCTCAAATGAGTAAAAAATCATGTAATGGATCAGTTTCCACTCTTTTAGAGGCAAGTGGTTAGCTGCCCAGATTGTAGTTCCATGATTAGAATTGGTTGAAACTGATCCCTGAAGAGGGAATTCGACCCCTAGAGGTGGGGAAAGGGGTTAGAGTGATCTATATATTGTAATTTCTGAGGCATTCTACAGGTTGGACTCTTGGGATACCTTTGATACCATTGTACATATTTTTCATATTTTGGCTAAGGAAAGATCAGGGGTTTTGCGACACTTGTTGGGATCCTTGTGGTGTTCTGTTCTTGATGATGTTTCTCCTTTGTTTACTGTAAGTTTCTTCATGTTTAATGTTGCCATCCTTTCATTATGCTTCTGAACTAAATTGAATGAGTGATTAAGGTTGAATCCATTGTTTACAGTGCTTAGCCTTTGAATTCAGTTAGTTCTATATGTTTTCTGCTGTTTGGAGAGGATCCAAGTTCTTCTTTGCCCTCTTCAGCTCCTCGTTAGTCTAATCTATCCATAAAATCCAATTCGAAGCATCAAGATCATCACCTACCTCGCCCCAGCTTGATCTCTGCAAAGGTCTGACCTTATCCCCGGACCCAAAATTTTGTATTCCCATTACTCCAGCGAAAACCCAAAAAACCAAAAACCAAACATACCTATCTCTTTACTAGCCTAAAATCAGTTCCTATCGTAAGTCATCTCGCATCCTATTGCTTATTTTCTCGAGATTGATGGAGAGAGCCCTCTCCTGTCCTCGTAGGGCTAGCTACGAGGCTGAGCGTGGTTTGATGTAGCCTTGAGTTTTACTTCATTTCAGCCTGAGGTAGATTTGAGTGCTAACATAGTGGCGACCATACTGGGAAAAATCTCAATGGTTTGCTTGTTGATGTGTTTGTTCCACGAGTCTTAGACGGAGTCTGAAGTCACGCCAGGTAGCTTTCGAAACGCTTTTGTTATGCATAAGCGGAAGTAGATAAACGCTGCTTCAGTCGATCTCCGGTAAGCTTGTGTGTTCAGTACTTGATTTGTAAATCACCCCAGTATATTTATTCGTTCTAGACCTTTTGGATGATTGAGTCTAGAAGTCGAAAGGCTGAAAATAATTTATTGTGTTCCTTGTAATTTTTGTTTTCCAAGAAGATCAATACACTGGCTTCAAGAAGAAATACTAGGGCGAATCCTGACCCTGATCCACCAACAATCTTCGAAAATCCGAATCTGATTCCAAGGACCCTTAGAAAACAAGGGAGCCAAGAGAGTTCTGAAAGAGAAAGCCTATTGAGTTTTGAGAGTTCCAGAGTGCTTACCCGATCTGCATCCTGTCCTGTCAAAATCATATATGTTGATGAAATCCCCTTTGATGCACGGTTTGAAACATCCTTGTTTGTGAATTTTTCCGAAACCGAATTGTCAAGATTAGTCCCAGATCCATTGTTTACTGAAGATTTGCAATATAGATTTGTTTCACAATACTTGGATAGACAGCTGCAAAGTTCTATTGAGGATACTAACACTTTTGAATTTACTGAATCTGCTTCACAAGTTCTTGACCCATCTGAAATTGCATCAAGTTCACGGATCCCTACTGAACCTCCTTTTGTCCCTACCATTCCGGTTCAGCCTGAGTTCTCTGATCCGCAATCAATAGTATTTTCTCCGTTTCCATTGAATACATCTCATAGACCTACTACTCCTACTCCTCCTGTATCTCCTCGACAACAGATTGTTTTCAATCCACCAAGAGCTATGGCTGCTCGTTTTGCACCTCTTGTGTTACCCCAGCAGTTGAATGATATGCCCGCAGACTATCAGAGTAAGATCCCGACATTTGATGGTACTCCACAGAGTCTTCCTGCACAACAGCATGTAGACAATATGGCAGATTTCTTTGATCGTTTCGAGATTGATGAAGAAAATGTGACCATGAGGCTTTTTGTGCAAACCTTTGGAGGAGAAGTACGGAAATGGTTTAGAGCCTTGCCACAAAGAAGCATAGATACATTGGCAGAACTTCAGAGGCAGTTTTTAGACCGATGGGAGATGAAAAAGGATCCGCTGCAGATTACTTCAGAATATACAAATCTCAAACGTAATCCTGGTGAGTCAGTTCAGGATTATATTATTAGATTCAATACAGTATATAATGCTATTCCAGATGATTTGAGACCGTCCAAAAAATCTGCTCTCCTTAAATTCCCGGATGGCTTTGATCCGGAGATGGCTTATTCCCTTCGTGATAGAGATCCACCTACTTTAGAAGATATGCAGAAGGTCGCTGTTAGTGTTGAGGCAAATTTGAATGATAAAAGACCACGGTTGAAAGCAGAGAAAAGAGTGACAATAAAGGAAGAACCTTCTACATCTATATCAGAACAGCACATAGCTCGTGAGTTGGAAAAGGCTTTAAGAAGAATGAATCTTGACAAGGCAGAAACACAGTTTCGGAACCCAAATTTCCGTGGCCAGCAGCAGCCACAATTTAGAATTAAGCAGCGTGAACAAAGAGCTCAAGAGCCAGCAGCCCAACAACAGGTTAAGACTCCACTTTTGCAGAATTTTGTGAGTCATGATTCCGATGATGATGATGATGTGTCAGGTGAGCAAAATCATTTCTTCACTCCTGATGATTTGCCTATTTATATTACTGAGGAAGAGGAGTATGGTGAAAGTTCAGTTGTTCAGAAAGATGAGGATTTTATCCTAACAAATGATGCTAATTTAGAAGAAGAGTCAGATGAATACCAAAGAGGATATTTGAATGCATTGACTGCTCAGCAGAAACAGTATTCATTGAGAAATCGAGATGTGCCTATAAATCCCATTCAGAAAAGAAAGGAAGCTTCAGCACCGAAAACAGATTCACCAATACCACAGAAAATAGGGAAAGAGACAATTCACCCTGCAGCAAGTAAAGTGTCATCAGCTGAGAAGGTGAATCAGTCAAACATAGTGAAAGACAAGGCTGAAAAGAAGGAAATTCCAGTTAAAGAGGTCGAGAAGGTTTCAGCATTTAGCTTGGAAAATGAAATTTCCAAACTGAAAATATCCATTCCTTTGACGGAGATTATGAAGAACAGCAGCTACCGTAGTCAAGTCACCAAAATTCTGAAATTTGATCCAATGATTGACACAGTAAATGTTGAGGATGATCAGCCAGAATTGATTTTTGGGCCTGCATTGAATGGTGAGTCTCCTGACAGTAATGTTCCTCCTTTTTACATCAGTTTGAGGTTGCATGAATATATATTGCATAATGCTATGCTCGATTCGGGTGCTTCGCACAAATTGATGCCAAAGGCAATCATGGAAAAGTTGGGATTAGATATTACAAGAGAGTATCATGATTTGTATTCATTCGATTCCAGCCGGGTAAAGTGTATAGGACTCATCAAAGATTTGGTGGTAAGTTTAGATCAAATCCCAGCGAAGAATGTTTTGATGGATGTGGTGGTTGCCGACATTCCTCCACGGTTCGGGATGATCCTTGCAAGATCTTGGGGGGCAAAGTTGAAAGGTACACTTCAGTTAGATTTCTCTTATGCTACAATTCCAGTCTTCGGTCAAATGAGAAAGTTATATCGAGAGCAGAAGATGAAATACATGATAACTAGCAAAGAGAAGCCAATCAATCATCCTGTGAATTATGTACATACTAATTTAGAGTCGTTTGTGTTGCTTGCTGATAGTTTTAATGATGTAGAAAGTCAATTAGTTCAGGCAGAAGACATACCAGAAATAAATGAGAATTTTAGAGAAGTTTTGCAAAAGAAAGAAGAGAAAAACAAGCTGTTTTGGAGCAATCAGCTGAAGACAATGGGCAGCAAACAGGAAAAACAGAGCCGACACAGTTTCAGCATTTAGAGGACGATGAAGATGGTCTTTGGACCATGGATTTTGATGGTGCAGTGGGTAGCGATGGTGCTGGGATTGGTGTGTGGATTCGAAGTCCATTTTCCGCTCTTGATAAAGTTCCGAGCAATGTGAGAGTGTGTTCTTACAAGCTTGCATTCGATTGTTCTAATAATGAAGCGGAATACGAGGCTCTTATTGCTGGTCTTAAGATTCTCAAGAAGCTGAATGCGAAAAGGATTGCGGTATATGGTGATTCAGAATTAGTGATAAAGAAAGTTAAAGGTGAGTTTCAGGCTAAGCATCCTCGCATGAGGGCTTACCGAAATGCAGTTTTGGATATTTTGAAGTTATTTTCTGATCATACTTTGACATGTGTGCCCCGCATAAAAAATGGTGTTGCTGATGGACTTGCTAAGGCAGCAAGCAATCTTAAGATTCCAATGAATTCCAGCAACAAGTTTGAGATACATGTGAAACACCGGCCCACCGTTCCAGACAATCAACGATGTTGGCAAGTTTTTGAGGATGATGAGGAGATTAGTGAATTTCTGCAGAATAAGGGTAAGTTTAAAGATACCTCCATAGATACAGAATTTGATGATGGTATTGATGACATACAGATAAATCAAATGGATGTGTTGCAACTGAAGGATAACATCATTCCTAAGGGATTGATTCCTTTGGAAGAGTTGTTTGATCAGGATGATGTAGCTCGTAAGCCTACATTGAGGCCAACAGAGAAAGGTGTCGAAGAGGTAAATATTGGGACAGCTGAGAATCCCAAAATGGTGAAATTGTCAAAGTCATTGTCACCAAAGGTAAGAGCAGAATACGTAAAATTGTTATCTTCATTTGCTGATGTGTTTGCCTGGGATTATTCAGATCTTAAAACATATGATACCAATATCATCCAGCATACTATTCCCATCAAACCAAATCAGAAGCCTTTTCGTCAAAAATTGAGGAGGATCAACCCAAAGCTGCTACCATCAATCGAGAAAGAGGTAAATAGGTTGTACAAGTCAGGAATCATTGTGCCTATTCGTTTTTCAGATTGGATATCAAACTTGGTGCCCGTGAGAAAGAAGACAGGTGAGATCCGTCTATGTATTGACTTCAGAAATCTAAATAAGGTATCATTAAAGGACAATTATCCACTGCCAAAGATGGATCACATATTGCAGTGGGTAGTTGGAGCATCAAGGATGTCTCTACTCGATGGATACTCAGGTTATAATCAGATTTTAGTGCAGGAAGATGATCGTGACAAGACTGCATTCACCACTCCTTGGGGAACATTTCATTACGCAAAGATGCCATTCGGTTTAAAGAATGCAGGCGCTACCTTTCAGCGCGCAATGGACATGGCTTTTGCCAATGAGAAAGATGTGTTTTTGGTTGTTTACCTTGATGATCTAACTGTATTTTCTAATTCTGATGAGGAACACTTATATCATCTGAAAATTGTTTTCCAGAAGTGCAGAAAATATGGCATTTCGCTGAATCCAAAGAAGAGCCTTTTCGCCATGGATGAAGGAAAGCTCCTTGGCCACATCATATCTAAAGATGGCATTCGAGTTGATCCTGCACGTGTTGAAGCCATACAGCAGATTGAACAGCCCCGGAACAAGAAAGAAATACAGTCATTTAATGGTAAAATGAATTTTCTGCGTCGTTTCATTCTAAATCTTGCAGAACACCTTAGAGAAATCACGAACATGTTGAAAAAGGACAGTCAGGTAAGGTGGACAGAAGAGGCGGTAAAGTCATTCAATTTGGTAAAGATAGCTCTTTCCTCAGCCCCTATTTTAATCAGCCCGGATTACACACAAGACTTCATTTTATTTTCTTTTGCTTCTGAGCACACATTGGCAGCTGTTTTGATGCAAAAAAGGGATGGAGTTGAGAAGCCCATCGCTTTTTTCAGTCGGATCATAAGAGATGGGGCATTGAAGTATAATATCATTGAGAAACAAGCACTTGCGCTTGTAAAGGCTTTAAAGGATTTCCGTGTGTACATATTGCATTCCCATATTACAGCATATGTTCCTAACGCAGCAGTTGAGGATGTTTTGGTACAGGCAGATCCAGAAGGAAGAAGGGGTAAGTGGATCGCTGCATTGTTAGAGTACGATGTGGAGATTAAACCGACCAAGCTAATCAAAGGACAAGGACTCGCCAAGCTCATGGCTGAAACAAATCTGCATGCTTTAGACATAAATTTAATTGCTGCCATGTCTGATGAAGAAGAAGAAAGTGCGTCCATTCAGGTATCCGATATTTTTGTTTCTTCTCCTTGGTATGCTGACATTTTGTATGTGCTTCAGAATTTGTCTACACCGCCTGGTATGCCTCAAAATAAGAGTAGAACATTGAAGTTAAAGGCTGCTAAATTCTGCATTTTGAATTCTGCATTGTATTGGAAAGACCCTGGGGGTATGTTGTTGAATTTTTTGGTAGAGGAGGAAGCTCAAAGAGTTTTGGAGGATTTTCACAAAGGTGACTGTGGAGGTCATTTGTTTTGGAAGACCACAGCGAATAAGATCCTAAGGGCAGGGTATTATTGGCCTTCTTTGTTTTCTGATGTGTTCAAGGTTGTGAAAAATTGTCATGAGTGTCAAATATTCGAAGGGAAGCAGAAACTACAGCCTTTGCCTCTAAAACCAATCAAGTTTATGCACCATTCCAGCAGTGGGGATTGGATTTTATCGGAGAAATCCACCCAGCATCTTCCGGACAGCATAGATGGATCCTGACAGCTACAGACTACTTCACGAAGTGGATTGAGGCGATTCCCACTCGACAGGCCACTGATGCGGTAATTATCTCTTTCCTTGAAAACAATATTCTGTCACGCTTTGGGTGTCCTAGTAAAATAATCACGGATAATGCAGCAGCTTTTAAGTCTAAGGGGATGGTTGATTTTTGTTTTAAGTACAATATTACATTGGGACATTCAACCGCATACCATCCACAAGGGAATGGCTTGGCGGAATCTTCAAACAAATCCTGGGTGAATATAATTAAGAAATTGCTGGAAATCAACAAGAAGGCTTGGCACAAAAAGTTGGTAAATGCATTATGGGCTGATAGGGTAAGTCAGAAAAGGTCTATTGGTATGTCTCCTTTCGAGTTGGTGTATGGGACGGATACAGTCTTCCCTACTTCACTTGCTGTCCCGGTGGTCAGATTGCTTCAGGAGGCTGGAAGTGAAGAGGATCCTATGCAGCGGAGGATTAATGAGATGATTCATTTACAACAGACACGTGAGGAGGTATTTCAAAATACTTTCAAGTTGCAGGAGCGCATTAAGAAGATCTACGAAAGAAAGGCAAAATCAGATAAGTTTCAGTTGGATGAAGTAGTTTTGAAATGGGATGCCCGGAATGAAGACAAGGGAAAGCACGGCAAATTTGAGAATTTGTGGAAGGGACCGCTTAAGATTGCAGCGTATCGGGGGCAGAATGCATTTCTTCTCAAAGAAATGAATGGAGATGATTGTCTTGGTGGACCGATCAATGGTCGGTTGCTGAAGCGCTATTATTTCTGAGTACTTGCTGCTGATCTCATTTTCATTGTATATATCATTTTACTTTGTTTCATTGCAAGAGTGCACTGATCTCTCATTTTCGGTTTGGGGCCCGGAGCGAAGGCTATAATTCTGGAAATAGAGGTTGGTTGGTTTGAGATTGTAAAGTTAAGTTTATCAGTCTTCTTGTTTAAAGTCATGTCAGTTTGAGTCTAGTCAGTTTTGGTCAAAATTGCAGTCTATCATTAGTCAAATCTGCAGTCAATAAAAGTATTCAAAGTTTGTCTTGTTAAGTTGAAATAATGATTCCATCGCCCAATGGATGAGAGGCACTGTCTGACTCCCCCAGAGATCTGCCGTTCTTGGCATCTCCATGGAGCCACCATCCCCATTGGAGCCAATGTTAGAGTCAGCCCTTGCAGCCCTCCGTCAGTGATCATTTCGTCTTTTGCATATTCATTATTAGGTGTCTCGCTTGTTCCACTTCGTTGCATTTCACTAGGATCATGCCATAAACTGACGAGGGGGTCTGTTGTCCTTTGTTTCCTCATGTTTATACCTGCAACGCTATTTTAAAAATATTTCCTCAAAAAATTATTTATAGTCATTGTCATTATGTATGAGGTCATTAAAATGTCAATAAGTGTCCTAGGTCTTGGTGTCTAGGGTTTTTGAGTCATTTATACACTAGTCATAAAGCCTGCAAAGTGAGGAAAGTCCAGCACTTGTGATTTCTATTTTATTATCATCGGCATTTTCTTAAAAAAATACATTTCTAGTCCAAAACCCTGTTTTGGAACTAGAAATTGTTATTATCATTTTGTAATAAATTGTAATTGTTCCGCCATGAAGACATTGTAAAAGAAGACCCCTGGTCTTTTCTCTAGCCAAGATAGTCATATCCCTGCAAGAAGACAGCAAAATCATTAGTATCGATCTCAGAAAAAAGCCAAAGAAAGTTTGTATTTGAAAAAGCCAAAGTGAAAATTACAAAAACATTTGTAATATGGGTTTTGAAATTTGATTTGAAATAAAATCTGATTGTGAAGATATTTGTGACATTATAAAAGCCAAACAAGTTCATTTGAAACGATTTCATTCCTCCCAAATCATATTTGCAAAGTTGAGGCCGATTTCAGACTTTTGAAGGGCGTAGACAGAGTTTTAGGGCTGCGCGACCCAACTTGAGGCAGAGCGACCCACCTGGGCTGCGCGACCCACGCAGACTCAGTTCAGCACTGTGGGTTTGCAGGTGAGCGACCCACCTGGGCTGCGCGACCCAAACAGAGCCTGCGCGACCCACGCAGACACAGAGTTTTAGAATTTAATTTGAGCACCCAGATTGCCTTGGAAACGACTCCAGCTGCCTTCAAAACAGGTTTTCATCAATTGCTTGGGTTTTTAAACGCATTTGTGGCATCATGGATGGTTTTCAATATGCAAATGAAGGATTTAAAACCCCACTGTTATAAGATTATTGTTTTCAGGGTTGAAATGAAAATGAATGGTGTAAAGAGTGTGTTTGCTATTTTAAACAGTGATATGGCCAGCCTTCTATATAACATCAAATTCAATTTGTTATCATACCCATAATACCACTGCTACCATTGTTAGTGTTATGCCATGTTTAAACCCTTTGAGTCACATTCCTCATGTTTGTAATGAGTCACATTGCCTAATGTTAGCATATGCTCATGTCTTTGTTTCGAATGGCCCATTGAAACCTTTATGGTCATAACTCGTAGACAAACATATCACTGTTAATACCATGCTCTCCTTTGACTAGATGTGTTCAAACTTTTGAAGGTTGCCTGCTCCTATTTGGTCAAAATTTCATTTGCATTCAAAATAGAGATGGTGCCTTTTCAGTCCATTTGAAGCAGAGATTTTATCCATAATTTGATTCCTTGATAGTGCTTTGGCGGTGGGATATTGGTTGAGTGTTAAACATACATCCTAATTTTGCTTTCACTGCATTCATATCAGCATACACATTGCCAAAGGTTTGATTAGAGACATGTCAGAGACAGAGTCAGAATATGAGCCAGGGTCAGGCAGTGATTCGGTGGCTGAAGGTAATGTGCCACGGAGTTCCCGCAGAGAAAACAGAAGTGGTGATCATCGCAGAGAGGAGCCTACCTCTTTGTCTCGGTTGCAAGCATGTCCATTAGCTATGAATTGTTTTCGATTCTTGTCATGTTTCAGATTTTGTGAGATGGTTGTACAAACCCGACCTCATCGTGAATTGGCACGTTTGTTTGTTCTTCATTTGCGGGGTGATCGGGTAAACCTTGCTGGGGTTGATTTCATTGTGTCGCCTTTGACTATTGCTCAAGCCACTGGCATACCGAACATAGGCGAGGAATGGAGCAAGGGTAAGCAGTTAGAGAAATTTCACTATGAGCCATACATTAAAACTGGATATAAGGCTTACTTGAGTAGAGTTTTTCCATTCAGATTCTTGAGAGATGAGTATGCACCGCTCATGAGGCTCATCATTCAGTATTTTAGTTGTGAGGGCAGGTATGCTCGTCTTTTCTCATATCATGTTCGTTTGCTGATGCACTTCACAAGGGTGCGTATGATGAATATTCCGTATTTCATACACCGCAACATAGAGAGGATGGTTACATTTGTGCAGAAGAAGACGAGCCCAATGCAGCAGTACAGGAGTATATATCATTTCGCTTTGATCAAAATCTTGGTGTCACATCAGTTGGCAGAGCAGGGCATCACTTGGGAGGACTTCATTTCTAGAGACTTTTTCAGAGTGCCACAGCAGCCTCCCGAGGCAGTTTATGAGGCAGGAGAGCCTTTACACCAGCCGGAAATGCTTGAGGTTGGGCATATCATTACTCCTTTGGTTCAGACATATCAGCAAGGCCACAGGGCCTTATTTGCAGCGACACGGCGGGTACTATCTCCACGTGAGGTGGAAGGGGTCCTGCCGACTTCATTGACACGGCGAGTATTATCTCCACGTGATGTGGAAAGGGTCTCGCTTTCTTCTTCAGTGCAGGTACAGGTACAAGACAGGGGCAAGAGGCCCATGCATGATGAGGGCCCATCAGGAGGCCGGGACACCGATATGACAGTCATTGATGTTGATACGGGCTCTCCTAGCTCGAAGCTGAGGGAAGTCATCCAGGAGCAAAGAGCCGAGAATGATCAACTGAAAGACCAATTGCAGAAGGCTCAGTGGGTGATTAACTATTTGGAGCAGCGCAACAAACAGCTCGAGGATGAGCTCACATTTTATGAGGTGCGCCAAATCCGTGAGGACAGGCAGTGGAATCGAAAGAGGCCCGGTGACATGACACCAGCTGACAGAGATACTGTACTCACGTGGGTAAATATACATCTGGAGAAGCTATTGGCGAAGGCCAATCGCGACAAAGACATGCTTCGCCACATGAAAGGCCATTACTGGGCTCGCATGCATGTTTGCAAAGCAAGAATGAGGATCATGAAGAGGAGGTTGCGCAAGGCACTTCAACGGCGAAAAAGTCCTGATCCACTCCGGATTTTGGCCGAGGCTTCATTGACTGAGCAAGACACATGATGGAGGACCTCCGCTCCGAATTTGGGCAAATTCGGAGAAAATTTTGTCATTTCCAAATTTTTGGTTTAAAAAACAGGTTTTGTGGCTAGGTGGGTCGCGCGCTCTTGCGCTCGCATTTTTTTGAGGCACTTGATGGAGGAGATTTTTACATTTTTGGATTTTTCATGGTTAAATATGCATCCTCTGAAGTCAACTTAGCATTTCAACAAAATCTGGATGGTCAAACAGCTAAAAAACACCATAAAAAACACCTTGCTGCCACCTTTTGCACCAGCAGGAAGTACCTCTGGGAGAATGAAGTTTGGAGGGGTCAAATCAACTCCAAACTCAGAAATTCCACTTGGGTTGGAAAGTAGACATCCAGGGCTTTCCAACGAGCTATCATGAGCTCAATTTGGATGTCGGGAGCTACCTCAAAATCAGCCTGGAACATGAGCGACCCACGCAGTTCAGGAGCGACCCACCTAGAGAATTTTTTTGAGTTTTCAGCTGCCAGCTCAGTATTTCGCCTATTTTGGACCAGTTTTTCCTATGGATAGAATTCTTGGGTTTTTATGATGTAAATTCATGTTTGATATGTAACTTTGGCTTGTTTTTATCTCTTCTAGAAGATTCACTCTCGAATGAGTAAAAAATCATGTAATGGATCAGTTTCCACTCTTTTAGAGGCAAGTTGTTAGCTGCCTAGATTGTAGTTCCATGATTAGAATTGGTTGAAACTGATCCCTGAAGAGGGAATTCGACCCCTAGAGGTGGGGAAAGGGGTTAGAGGGATCTATATATTGTAATTTCTGAGGCATTCTACAGGTTGGACTCTTGGGATACTTTTGATACTATTGTACATACTTTTCATATTTTGGCTAAGGAAAGATCAGGGGTTTTGCGGCACTTGTTGGGATCCTTGTGGTGTTCTGTTCTTGATGATGTTTCTCCTTTGTTTACTGTAAGTTTCTCCATGTTTAATGTATGCCATCGTTTCATTATGCTTCTGAACTAAGTTGAATGAGTGATTAAGGTTGAATCCATTGTTTACAGTGCTTGGCCTTTGAATTCAGTTAGTCCTATATGTTTTCTGCTGTTTGGAGAGGATCCAAGTTCTTCTTTTCCCTCTTCAGCTCCTCCTCAGTCTAATCTATCCATAAAATCCAATTCGAAGCATCAAGATCATCACCTACCTCGCCCCAGCTTGAACTCTGCAAAGGTCTGACCTTATCCCCGGACCCAAAATTTGTTTTCCCATTACTCCAGCGAAAAACCAAAAAACCAAACATACCTATCTCTTTACTAGCCTAAAATCAGTTCTTATTGTAAGTCATCTCGCATCCTATTGCTTATTTTCTCGAGATTGACGGAGAGAGCCCTCTCCTGTCCTCGTAGGGCTAGCTACGAGGTTGAGCGTGGTTTGATGTAGCCTTGAGTTTTACTTCATTTCAGCCTGAGGTAGATTTGAGTGCTAACAACTCGGAAAATATTTTGTGGCAAACTTCTAGGATTCAAGATTCAAATAGGGTTAGAATAATTCATAGAGCAAGTTCTGTCCCTGAAAATCTCACAGCTTTGCAAGATACCCAATTTGACTTGCATCATCAAAGAAACCTATTTAAAACCAAGTCCCAAAGTGGGATAGACCAGACAGACCTTGAACCTACAAATTTGCACCAAAGTCTTAGCAGAGAAGCCTCTCCTTCTATTCCTCATGATTTTCAGCTTCTCCATCACTTTCGCTCATTTCATTCCAAGTCTGCTCAAGATCAATTTGTTGGTCCAAGTACTTCTGCTACACCCAATCATACATCCACTGCGCAAACCACTCCACTTCATCCACCTCCTCTCACAAACCCTCCCCTTATAAATCCTCCTTGGATTCCATTTCCTCCCATCATGGTAGCATGGTATGCCCCTCTGGAACTACAACAACCTTTGCTACCTTTGCCAAATGACTACCAATCCAAAATCCCTCATTTCACTGGAGCTAACTTTACCACTACCCAACAACATGTAGACAAAATCCCTCATTTGACTACATGGAAGTAGAAGAGGAGACCATGCAAATGAGGATGTTTTCCAAAATTCTAGGGGGAGAAGCCAAGAAATGGTTCAAAAACTTAACTCCTAACAACATACATGACCTCCCTTCTCTTTATCAAACATTCATAAACAAGTGGGAGATTAAGAAAAATCCTCTTCAGATCATGTCAGAGTATAACAACCTTAAGATAAATGTTGGTGAAAGTGTCTAAGACTACTGAACTAGGTTCAATAGTGTATACAATTCTCTCCCACCTCACATGAAACCCCCACAGGGCCTGGCCTTAGTAAAATTTCCAGAGGGCTTTGATCCAGACATGGCCTACCAGTTGACATAAAGAGAACCCCTAACACTAGAAGAAATGCAAAAAGGAGCTATCAGTGTAGAAGCCAATCTAATTAGGAAGAGGGCTAGGATGAGGTCAGAAAAGAGAGTTACATACAAAGAGGACAGTGTGCTCTCAACCTCTTCTTCTAATGCTAAAATTGATAGCCTAGTTAGGAAAGTGGAAAGAATGATGGAGAAAATCAGCTTGAATGAAAGAACACCTCCTAAGGAAAACCAAGTCAATCCTCAAAACATAAATAGGAATCAAAAATTCAGAAGGGACCCCCCTTAAATCAGACAAAGAGAAAATGACCAGCAAATTAGACCTCATTTCCAAGAAAATTATTCAGATGAAGAGGAAAGAAAGGATGAAAAGTTGGAAGAAAACCATGTAAATGTGATAGGCTCTGATGATGAGGACAATACTTTTCTCATCGAAGAAGAGCAACGTCTATTTTCCTCAAATCAAACTAAAACAAACTATGAGGATTCTGAAGACTATAGATTAGGATTTGAGAATTCCATCATGGAGGTTCATAGGCAGTATGACCTTAGGAGTAAGAAAAACCAAGATGCCTCCAAGAAAAAAAAATTAGAAACTAATGTTAGGAAGACCCCTGAAAACACTCCTAAGAGGACAGCAGAAAACACAAACACCATGGCTAAGAAACCTGACCAAAACAAAGACAAAACTAGCCAACAAAATGGTGCCCCAAGCTGCCCTAGTACATCAACTAATGGCCTTGAAAAAACTCTTTTAACTAAGGTTTCAAATTATAATCAGTAAATTAAAATTGCAGAAAAGATCATGGCTGATAAAACTGATGTAAATATGTCAAAAACACAAATACCTTTCAGTTTTGAAGGAGAGATTGCCAAGATCAAGATAACAATACCTCCTACTGAACTAGTTACTCAATATTTGTATAGGTCCCAAGTTTTGAAAGTTATGAACATAGTAAATGACACCAACACTTTAAACTTGACTGATGACAAGCCTAAGCTATTGTTTGGACCTGAGGTGGATGGAAAATTTCAAGCAGGAGTTCTACCTCTCTTCTATGTTAGCTTAAACATACATGAGAAAATCTTTCACAATGCTATGCTAGACTCTAGTGCTTCACACAATCTTATGCCTAATGTGGTGATGGATAGATTAGGCATATACATAACCAAACCTTACAAGGACTTGTACTCTTTCGATTCAAGTATAGTCAAATGTTTGGGTCTAATCAAGGATCTGTGTGTCAATCTGGCCCAAATACTTGCTAAGAGTCTAGTCATGGACATAGTGGTTGTTGATATTCCCCCGAAGTATGGCATGCTTTTATCTAGATCATGGGGAGCCAAACTTCAAGGGAATCTCCAAATAAACATGTCATATGCTACCATCTCGATTTTTAACCAAACAAGGATATTGTACCAGGAAACTCACATGAAATACATGGTCAGTAGCCAAGATAGGCCAAACAACACCCCTCTATATTCCATCCACTCAGACCTTGACTCATTTATCTTGTACAATGAAGATGACATTAATGAAAAATTAAATGAAAATGAGAAAGAGCTAGGCCCACCAGAACAGTCAAATCAATCACCAAATGAAGAAAATGACATCCAAAACTCTAGCATCTCTAAACAACAACACAATGGAGAATCTGAACTTGAAACAATTTGGAACATGAGCTTTGATGAATCTTGTGGCAAATCTGGTTCAGGAGCTGGTGTTTGGATACACAACACAAATGAGGGTCACTCTTACAAACTAGATTTTCAATGCACTAACAATATTGCAGAGGATGAGGCTCTTCTCCTTGGTTTACATTTGCTAAAAGACATAGGAGCTAAGAAAATTTCTATTCTAGGAGATTCTGAGCTGATCATTAGAGAAATCAAAGGAGATTATTCAGCCAAAAATCCTAGGCTAATAGAATATAGGAATGCTGCCCTAGACGTCTTGAAAATTTTTAAGAAGTATGAACTAACCTCCATTCCTATAGCTCAAAAAACCCTTGCTAATGAACTTGCCTTTGCTGCCAGCACTTTCCAAACACCTCATACAAATGAAAATACAAAATATAAGTCAAGTGTAGACTAGCAGTCCTGGATAACATTAATTATTGGCAAGTATTTGAAAATGAAAAATAGATTGAAGACTTCTTGCAGCCTAAAACTAAGTTTGAATTGTTGAAATTAGACTTAATCCATCAAGAAGATTATCTTGCTGAAAAACAAACCTACAAAATAGAGTTGCCTTGTATTTCTAACGTAAACATACTTAAAGATCCTCTTGATGCTGAATTGTCTAAAGATTTGGATCAGAAATACCTTGAGGTTCTACAATGCAAAGATAATTCATTACCAGGAGTTCTTGACCCATTAGAAGAGTTTTTTGACTTCAATGATGTTGCTAGGAAGCCAGAACTGTAAACCACAGAGGCTGATGTAGAAGAATGCAACATAGGCAGCATAGAAAAGCCCAAAATGATCAAGCTGTCCAAAACTCTACCACCTCACATAAAATAGCAATACATTGAATTGTTCAAAGAATTCAAAGATGGTTTTGCGTGGAGTTATGAAGACCTTAAGTCCTATGACACAAACATTATTCAACACAAGATTCCTCTCAAAGAAAATCAGAAACCTTTCAAGAAAAAATTGAGAAGAATAAACCCCGTCCTAGTCCCTCTACTTGAGAAAGAAATAAAAAAGATCTATTATGCTGGGATTATAGTCCCAATCAAGTATTCGTAATGGGTTTCAAACCTTGTGTCAGTTAGGAAGAAAAATGGGGAGATTAGGCTATGTATAGACTTTAGAAACTTGAACAAAGCTTCCCTAAAATACAACTACCCTTTACCCAAGATGGATTATATATTGCAAAGGGTGGTAGGGTCTAAAAGAATCTCATTACTTGATGGCTTTTCAGGTTACAATCAGGTACTAGTACTTCCAAGTGATCAACACAAAATTGCCTTCACTACACCTTGGGGCACCTTCATGTATGTCAAAATTCCTTTTGGGTTAATGAATGCAGGGGCTACTTTCCAAAGAGCCATGGACATAGCTTTTTCCAAAGACATAGGCCTCTTCATAGTCATATACCTTGATGACATCACTATCTATTCTAAAACTGATGAAGAACACCTAGTTCACTTGAGAAAAGTATTTGAAAAATGTAGGAGGTATGGCCTATCATTAAATCCTAAGAAAACACTGTTTGGTCTTCAAGAAGGAAAACACTTAGGCCAAATCATTTCTAAAGAGGGGATTAAGATAGACCCCAAAAGGATTGAAGGTATCTTACAAATCAGCCACCCAAGGAACATTAAAGAGCTGCAATCTTTCATTGGAAATATTTACTTCCTAAGAAGGTTCAAACCCAGCCTTGCTGAAATCCTAAGAGACATCACAGACATGTCGGAAAGAGGAGTAGGAGTCAAGTGGACCATGGAATCCAAACAATCCTTTGAAGTGGTAAAAAAAGCACTCACCCATACACCAGTTCTAATCATCCCCGACTTTACCAAATATTTCTTCATTTTCTCATTTGGCATCGGAACATACTATTGCTGTAGTATTGCTTCAAAATAACATAATGGGGCGAGAAAGTCCCATAGCTTTCTTCAGCAAGGCAGTAAGGGATGCACCTCTAAAATATAATATCATGGAGAAACAAGCCTTTGCTTTGGTAAAAGCTTTGAAATATTTTAGAGTTTACATTTTGCATTCCCATATCATAGCTTTTGTTCCACATACAATTGTTAAAGACATTGTAAATCAAGACCCGGATGGTTAAAGGGGTAAATGGATTTCTATTATCTGAGAATATGATTTAGAAATCAGACCCACTAAACTGATTAAAGGACAAGGACTCACAAAACTCATGGCTGAATCAAATTTTCAAGCACTAGACATGAATATGATTGATGGATTAGAGGAACAGGAAGAATTCATAGCTCCACCCATTGAAGAATTATTTCTGAATTCATATTGGTATGCTGATATTTTATATTTGCTTCTTTATCTTAATACTCCTCCTACCTTGTCCAAAACAAAATCTAGATTCTTGAAACAAAAGGCTTTAAATTTCTACATCATAGATAAAGTTTTGTATTGGAAAAATTATGTTGGTATCTTGCTTAAGTGTTTGCTTGAATATGATACAGATAGAATCATGCATGAGTTGCATGAGGGAGAGTGTGGAGGTCACCTCTACTGGAGAACCATTTCCAACAAGATCCTTAGAGTTGGCTACTATTGGCCCACCCATTTCCCTGATACCCACAAGCTAGTGATGACTTGCCATAAGTGCCAAATTTTTTATGGCAGGAGAAAACTTCTACCTTTACCTTTGCATCCTATCATTGTTGAAGCTCCTTTTCAACAATGGGGTTTGGAATTCATTGGATAAATCCACCCTACCTCATCTGGCCAACACAAGTGGATCCACACTGCTACAAACTATTTCACCAAGTGGATAGAAGCCATCCATTCTAGGAATGCCACTAACTTAGTCATCATTAAATTCCTTGAAACCAACATCTTATCCTGGTTTGGCTGCCCAAGAAAGATCATCACTGATAATGCTGCATCATTTAAGTCAAAGAAGATGGTGAAATTTTGCTAAAAATACCACATCACACTAGGGAATTCAACAACTTATTACCCTCAGGGTAATGGGTTGGCTGAGTCCTCTAACAAAAGCTTTGTGAACATCATCAAGAAGCTGCTAGAAGAGAACCAAAAAGCACGTCATAGAAAACTAATGCATGCACTATGGGCTGATAGACTAATCACCAAGAAATCAATTGGTATGTCTCCCTACCAACTAGTATATGGCATGGATGCAGTCTTCCCAACATCCTTGGGAGTTCCAGTGATGAAGCTCCTCCAAGAGGTGCAATCAGAAGAGAATGACATGCAAAGGAGGTTGAACCAAACCATTCATTTGCAGCAGTCCAGGGAAGAAATTTACAAGAGGACACAAGTAGTGCCAGAAAACATCAAGAAGATCTTTGACAGAAGGACCAAGGCTAGTGATTTTAACATTGGAGACAAAGTGTTGAAGTGGGATTCAAGGAGAGAAGACAAAGGAAAACATGGAAAATTTGAAAATTTATGGAAGGGTCCCTACATCATCCATTTAGTTAGAGGTAACAATGCATTCTTTTTGCAGGAGTTGGATGGAGCTGAGGTATTTGGAGGTCCTGTCAATGGCAGGATGCTCAAGCACTATTTTTGTCAAACTTCCTAATTCGAAAATTTCGTTCATTATACATAACATTGCTTGATGAAAGATAAGAGAAAAAAAAACACAAAAAAGGAAAAAGAAGTAAAAGAGGGCAGGAAACGAATAGGTACAACCCCATACCCAAAAAAGAGTATTGTTGAAAGTGTGAAAGCCTAAATGCCACTACTTGTTAAGAAAATGAGTCTTGTTTAATCATACAGCCTAATCATGATTAAGACATGTTTTAATTTCTGTTGATAGATTAGTGAAAGAAGACTTGTCAGACTATTTAAACTTGACTTGTTAGTAGGATAGATTAGGAAAAGAAATTGCTGGTTCTCAATGCTAAAATCTGAACCAAGGAGGAAGAGAGGGATGCCTAAACAAATTCTAAATCACAACCCTCATGTTTTCTAGTTTTTATTTTACAAAATAAATATCTGTGTGCATCTTGTCCAAAATTCCACAGCCCATGACAAATCAGATTGCTTAATCCTGTTATGATCATGTTTAAATTTCATGTTAGTAGGCTAGAGAATAAAAATCTGTCAAACAGCTCAATCTTGATAGATAAGTAGACTAGGTAGAGAATAAAAAGTTCATTAGCCTAATATGAACTTTGAAAGTGATAAGGGTACAAGTAGATAGTTTGTTTTGCTTTCAAGAGAAAAATAATGTCAAGGGTTTGCCATTCCAAGTGCACCCAAAAGAAGAAAAAATGTTAGGCAAGATATGATGTGTAGGTAGAAATGAAGTTGAAGCAAGCATGCCTTTTTTATTTTGAAATCATAGCTTCAAAGAGAAAAAATCAGAGATGAAGGAAAGAAATCTGCAAAGTGCAAGTAAGGCACTAGTCTTCAAAACTCAGAGATTTGAGCTTTGAGGTCCTGGACACCTCCTAAAAAGGAGCTTCCCTCCCCAAGTGGAGCCACTGTTAGTCATCAGTAATTTTCACTATCTATAGATGACTAAATATTAGTTCTAGATTTCTAAAAACAAGATTCATGAATATTGTCAGTTTTAGAAATATCACTGCCTTCATTATCCTTATATCAAAATTTTCATTATTCTACTATTTTTCGATTCCATGGTTAACCTACCACTCGTAAAATACCCTTCATGAGCTTGTGCCACTCATATATATCCTATTTTCCCACCTATAACCTCAGTACCCTATTTTTCTTTTTCCCATCACTCCACTGCCCATCTAGGGTTACCAAACAACCTTTCCTTTCCATGTTCACCAAGTACCTCAAGGGTTGATGGTCTCAAAACCATATTTGTAGGCTCTTTAGATAAACCAAGTACATTGGATTTTGGATCTTCAAAAACATTACTTTGTCAATACTTTGTTTTTTACACTTAAAGACTCTAAAACCAATTTCAGTCAAAGGCCAGGTCAAAGACTCCTCCCACTAGGTCAATTAGGGTTTCATAGGTTATAAGGTCATCATTAGTGTTCCAAATATTATTTTTCTTGTGAAAAAGGCTGACTCAAATGTATTGGAATATTGAGACATGGTTATTCAAAGAAGATCTAAAAGTCCCAAAAGAAGACTACCTTGTCAAAATTCAATTTTGTGAATGCTAATATTTTGACACTTCTGCAGGAGTGTTAAAGAGATCCATCAGTAGAATTTTGATGAGGTACGAGGTCTGATCCTGGATCAAGACAACTCATGGAAAGAATATAGGAAAGCACTTATGCTTAAAGAAACCTAAGGTTTTGGAAAGATAGGCATAGAAGGTAAAGTGAAGATGTTATACCTCCATGATGACAACAGAAGGAAGATTTGAAGGGACTGTTGTAAGTGACATCCAAAGTTTTCCAAGGTAAAGTATCTCACTACCTCAAAGTAACAAAGATGCAAAGAGTATCAGTAAAAGGAAGGTCAAGCTCTCATTTCAGTCATTTACACTCAATGATCAAAGGGATAAAGACATAGGTTTGAGCTTCAAGATGGAAACCAAAGCTAGTTATAAGGTTTATGATGTGTAATTTAATATATCAAACTTTAAGAATATCAGAAAAGGATAAGTCAGTATGTCATGGCACTTGCAAATAAGAAGTGGCCTAAAGAGGAGATAGTAAACATGATTTTGAACTCTATAGTGCCTATCAAAGGTGAGTTTATTATGCCTAAGGATCACTGAGAAAGTTGAAAACAAGATATTCAGTCACCTACCAAGCACAAGGTAATTTTATCTCTGAGGTAAGGACAAAGAAATATTGAAGATAATGCTTTATGTTTAAAACTTCTAATGCTATCAAGGGTAGAGCTGCCATGCTTCAATGATCAGAGGGCAAAGCCATTTCAAGGTTCTCATAATCACTTGTCAACAAAGCAGTTAAAGGTATAAATAAGCCAAAGGAAAGTCAAGTTCACCATATCAGCAACCTGCAGAGAAAACCGAGAAAAAAGGGTCAGAAAGGAAAAGGTAAGAAAGTGCCATTTAATTGTTTTTTAGCCACCTACAGCAAAAAAGGTCAAGGTGTTAGGTCCCTATATCACTAGTATATTCCCTTATTATTGTTAATTATAACTTATATTGTGTGTACCTTATGTATACATTTTATTATTGGGGGGGGGGTATTCAAGTTGTTGTGGCCACTAGGGTACATTATGGCCCATGGACTCTATATATAGAAAAGGTTTTTATGTAAAATTGTATCATCGAAAATTGTTCATTTATGTAATGGTAGGTTTCCCCCCTCGGTAACTATTTATAAGGCGTTGATATATCTTTTCTTCTATTTTTGAAGCTGGTTACATAACATTTGGTATCAGAGCTTTGGATTCTAGGGTTTCGCTGCTCCAAACGGCTCATCGTGGAATTTTCGCTATAATTTTTTTTCTACGAATTTTCAGAAGCTAAAATTTTTAGGGTGCGAAGCCGAAATCCTGAGAAAGATCGTCTAAAAATTTCAGAGCTTGGTTCGCAATATTTTTGGAGATATGATCTGTGGAAGTTAGGTCTTTTTTTCAGGATCCTAAACAGGTCATCGTGGAATTTGCGCTATAACTTGTTTTCTACTAAGGTTTAGAATCTGAAATTTTTAGGGTACGAAGCTGAAATCCTGATGAAACTTGTCAAAAACTTTCAGATCTTGGTTCGAAATATTTTCGGAGATATGATCTGTGGAAGGTAGTGATTTTTCAGGCTCCCGAATTTCATCTCAAAGAGGTGATCGTGGGAAAAGTTCAATAACTCTCTCTCTGAGCATCAGATTGGAGTGTCGTAAAAAGTGGTCACAAGTAAATGGACTTTAGTTTCTTGAATATCAATTTCTGAGGCGAAGGACGAAACAGTGACACGTGGCAAGTCGTACAAGTTCGCTCTACTGAACCAGTCCATAATTAGGTCATTGTGAGAGATTGGACATAACTTTGTCTTGGAGAATCCAAATCAAGTTAGACCTGTGGAATTCAAAAGAGAATTTAGAGGGCTACTTCAGTGCTGAATTTCAGATATTGAAGAGGTGCAATCACAAAGATAATCCAATTTCAATATTGAGCTCCTCAAAATCAAGAAAAATGTGTGTATTTTTTTTTCCGAATTGCATAAGTCTTGTTTGAAAATTCAATTTGAATTGATTCCTAGGGCATATTGTAGAATAGATATCAGTATTGGGTTTTAAAAAATGCCCCGTAAAAATAATTCAACACCCATTAAGCCTTCAGAAGGCTCTAGTATGACCCATGAAGATGAAGAATTGCAACATGATCTATCAAAATTACAAGAGCAAGTGCACCAAATTTCGCTCTCGCAAAGAGCAACAAAAAATGAAATGGAAGTTTTGAAGAAAGGCATGGAAGTGAAGATGGATGGTTTGAAGAATAATATGGATGGTTTGAAGAAAGGCATGGAAGCTGGCATGAAATCTAAGATGGATGACATGGAAGCTAAGATCGATGAAAAAATGGAAAACATGAAGAATGATCTAAAAGAAGACATGGAAGGTTTGACAAAGTTGATACAAGAAATGTTTTCTAATGGTGAAAAGATAGTAGAGGAAACTCATGATGAGAACAAAATAAATGTTAATCGTGATTTCATAAACTCTAATGTTGGAGGGAAGAACCACCATATTCCAAAAATGGATATGAGGAAGTTTGATGGAAAGGATCCTATAACATGGATACTATATATGGAGCAATATTTTGATCTCCATAATGTGCAAAACACACAAAATGTACGCATTGCAACTTTACATTTAGAACAAAATACATTTGTATGGTATCGATGGCTTTGCTCCCGTAAAAAAATTGTCACTTGGTCAATTTTTACGGACGAAATGATAGCACATTATGAGAATACAAAGAGCAACACCTTCTTTAGCCAATTGATAAATCTCAAACAAAAGGGTTTGATGGGGGTGCACATTGAGGACTTCCGAAAATTGAATATAAGGGTAACTGATATTCCAGAGGAACACAGGATTGATCTCTTCATAGGAACTTTAAAGGATAACATCCAACATGAAGTTCGCGTTTTGGAACCTGATTCATTGGAGAAGGCATTCAGGTTGGCAAGAAAAATTGAATGTAAAATTATAGCGACAAGGAAGCCTACCACTCACTTCTATAAAGAAGGAAGTGTTGCTATGCCTAGATTTCCACAACCTACAAGGTTGACACCACAACAATTGGAAGAAAAAAGAGCAAAAGGGCTTTGCTACGGTTGTGATAGCAAATACACTAAAGGTCATAAGTGTGCTGAGAAGAAATTATTTTACACTGGGTATGATAAGGAAGAAAAATAAAGCAAAGGATGTTCACAGAATTGACCTTAGAAGAGGAAAAGTAGATACGACCATATCGTGTAATCTAGCTGGCAGAATTACCACTCCTCAAACTCTCAAGATAGAAGGACATATCAAGAAGAAAAAGGTAATAGTGTTGATTGATTCAAGTAGCACCCATAATTTTATTCATTGCAAGGTAGCCAAGGAATTAAATTGTTTCCTATACCCAGCACCAGAATGTCAAGTGATTTTTCCAAATGGAGGAACTATAAATTGCTCTGGAAAATGCCATAATATCAAGTTAACCATGGGGGAATATGTATTGAGAGTGCAAGCTTCTGTGATCCATAACATATTAGATTATAAATCTTCCGGGAAATCACATGAGAATTTTAGGACCGACGCGTTTCGAACTACCAACTGTAGTTCATCATCAGGATAGTTCACTATCTGAGTGAACAGTTAATGACCAAGCCACATCATCACGCCATGTTCTTCAGACCTGTCGAATATGTATTGACTAGTCCAATGCTTTCCATTCCTATGGGAGGTGCCGATGTTGTACTAGGAGTACAATGGTTACAATCTTTGGGGACGGTAGCTTTTAATTTTCAAGACCTTTTCTTGAAATTTTTTTCAGAAGGAAAGGAAGTTGAATTACGGGGTATTGCGGGGAAGCCAGGAAGGATAATAAGCTCTAATGTCATGACAAAGCTTCTAAAGAAAGAATAGCGAGGCGTAATTGCACAATTATGCTCACTAGAAGTTCCAACATCAAAATCATCTATTTCTGCAGATCTCCAACAAGTCTTGGACAATCATTCCAAGGTGTTTGAAACTCCCAAAGGACTCCCACTATTCGTGATCATGATCATGCTATTCATTTGATTCCAGGAAGTGTTCCTCCAAACATCAAGCCTTATAGATATCCTTACTTCCAAAAGAGCGAAATTGAACATATGATTACAGAAATGTTAGAGGCGGGTATAATTCAACCTAGTCAAAGCTCTTTCTCTGCTCCTGTAGTATTGGTACACAAGAAGGATGGATCATGGCGAATGTGTCAGGATTATAGGGAGCTCAATAAGCTCACCATTAAAGACAAATTTCCCATTCCTGTGATTGATGAATTATTGGATGAATTACATGGAGCAATTTATTTTACCAAGTTGGATCTTCGTTCAAGGTATCATCAAATTAGAATGAAGACTGAAGATATTCCAAAAACAGCATTTCGAACTCATGAGGGTCATTATGAATTTTTGGTCATGCCTTTTGGCCATACCAATGCACCTTCTACATTTCAAGGGTTGATGAATTCCATTTTCAAACCCTTCCTTAGAAAATTTGTGCTAGTATTTTTTGATGATATACTAATCTACAGTAGGTCTTGGAAGGATCATGTTGAACATATTGACAGGGTGCTCAAACTATTGCAGGAGAAACAATTATATGCAAAAACATCCAAATGTTTCTTTGGAGTACAAGAGGTGGAATATCTGGGTCATATTGTATCTCACAAGGGTGTTAAAGTAGACCCTAACAAAATTAAAGCCATTAAGGAATGGAAAGTCCCGACAACCATAAAGTAGTTGCGCGGATTTCTCGGGTTAACAAGGTATTATTGTAAATTTTTAAGAATTATGGGAGAATAGCAGCACCTCTAACAACATTATTGAAGAAATATGCATTTTCATGGACTCCTGAAGCAACTAAGGCCTTTGAACATCTTAAAGAGGCAATGTGCCTAGCACCGGTCTTAGCTACGCCAGACTTCACAAAAACCTTTATTGTGGGATGTGATGCCTCAGGAAATGGAATTGGTGCAGTTTTAATGCAGGAAGGAAGACCCATTGCTTTTGAAAGTCGTCCAATCAAAGGAAAGTATTTACAGAAACCTATTTATGAGAAGGAAATGTTAGCAATACTGCATGCACTAAAGAAATGGAGAACTTACCTAATGGGAAAACACTTCAAGGTAAAAACTGATCATGATAGTCTTAAACACTTTTTGGAACAAAGACTATCTTCAGAAGAGCAGCAAAAATGGGTCACAAAGATGTTGGGTTATGACTTTGAAATAATCTACAAAAAAGGAAAGCTTAATTTTGTTGCAGATGCACTCTCAAGAAAGAATGAAGAGGTGGAAGCATTTCTTTGTGCTATTTCTATTATTCAACCAGATTGGATAACTGAAGCAAGAAATTAATGGAAGAAGGACAAAGATGCATGGACACTCATTCAAAATTTGCAGCAAGATCCTAGTACATCTGATAGATTTAGTTGGAAAAATGATTCCTTATGGTACAAAGATCGCTTATATCTTTGTAAGAATTCCCAACTAAACCAAAAGATTCTTCTGGAATTGCACACTTCTCCTTTAGGAGGACACTCAGGATTTTTGAAAACTTACCACAGGGTGAAGAAAGAATTTTTTTGGGATGGACTTAAATCTGATATTCAAAAGTTTGTGGCGAATGTTTGGTTTTCCAGCAGAATAAAGTTGAGACAATTAAGACCCCGGGACTTCTACAACCTTTATCCATTCCAAGTCAATGTTGGGAGGAGATTTCAATGGATTTTATCACAGGTTTACCTAAGACTGAAGGAAAGAGTGTCATCATGGTGGTAGTTGATAGACTTTACCAAGTAAGTCACTTGAGCACATTATTATTTGGCAGTGTGGCGCCCAGGGGTCGAATTGGCAGCGTGAGGGAAGTGGTAGCGTGGGCAGCGTGGGCCCATGACAGCGCAGAGAGAGAGGGAAAGTGTGGCCAAGAGGTACAACACATTTTTTGTGGGGCCTAGGTAAGAGCAAGACTCTCCAAGAATAAAGCGGTAAAGAGGCTCCTCATTCATTCATTCGATTATGCATCTATGTTTTGTCTCTTGAAATTGAGCACACTTTTACTGTTGAGCGAAGTCTGCAAGTGTTGTTCAACACACCAGGTGTCTCTGAGTAGAGATCCCAACCTCAGCTCCGGGGGACTTTGAGTGCCTGCTCGGGTGAGGAGTTCTATGCATTGATTTTCAGGTGGGAGCCATAGCATCTTCAGCCAGGTATTACGCACTTTCTTGGGAAGCACAATCTCAGGGAGAGATCACGCAGTTCTTGGAGGAGGTAGTGCTGGGAATGAAGATTCATCAGGGGATTCAACCCAGGATAGTGAGAAGGGAGTAGCCCTTAGCTATTCCATCACTTTTGTAGAGGACGAGGCCACTATTTACAGAGATACATTTAGGTCCAACGTGTTTCACTGGGATAGCGTTATTCCTCAAGGGAGGTGATTTTCCAGGGTTATCCATTTCAGAATCCCTTTCTAGGATTTTATGGGTATTTTGAGGAGATATCATTCCCATAGTATCATATTTTTCTGAGCAGGGGAACAACCCTGAAGATTCATCCTATTCGAACAGTTGCAGCAGTCTGGTAGCTGCGAAAAAAAAATTTGGAGATAATGCAGTCACTGATAGAGCAACCATTCCTTGAGCATATCTGAGAGTATTTCCAACTTCCCTTGTGTAAGGCAAGGTGCCATCATTCTAATCACCTTTGTACTTATTGTATCTTTTAGTTATATATAAAACAGCTTAGCGTTCTCCATGTTTTGTGTTATTTATGTGATGTCTCTCTATTTGATGTAGTTTCTCGGTTATGTTGCTTTATATTGTTGTTTATTTCTACACAAAATATTACACTCTCTTTTTGAAATATATAATTTTTTTGTCTTTTTCATATTAAAATCTTGAAAAAAATAAAATAATGCCTATAGTACTGTTGGAACAGGGTCCCCTAAAAGCTGTGAATTTTGTACAATTTTATATATTTTTGATATTATTTAGTTTAGCACAGGGGTTTTGGGGTGGGTCAAAGCCTTGAATGCAATGTAATGGGTCAAGGGTAGACCAAGAGTCACGGTTTGTGGACCATTGGAAGCGTAGGCTAAGTCGATATAAATAGATGAACCTTTTTGAGTCTTAAAGGTGGAAAGAATTAAGTCTAATGCTAAGTGCGGATTGTTAGATCTGTTGTTGGTCATTAGGGTAAGGACTCCTGCTGGCTGTGTGTGCGGAGATCCTCAGTCCTGTTGTGTGCGGACCCTACTAGTTGTGTGTGCAGGCTGGGCCGGATTGTATTAATTTTTCTATACTAATATATGCGGATATGGTTGAAGTACTTATGTGTTATCTGATCTAAGGTATTTCTGTTGATGCAAACTATTGGATCTATTATGAATGATGTTGGTTATCTGTTTATGGTGTGAATCTGTCTATGTTATGGTATAACTATACTCTGTTGATGATGTGTTATGATGATATGTGTTCATTACTGGTGATACACATGTAGATGCAGAGTTATTAACTAGATTTTTCCATGATATTAGTTCTGTATATTGTGACTATACTGTTAATAGCCCTGCGAATAGATATGTTGGGTGCGAACTTGATAGGCTACAAACGCAGATCCGCTTGACTTACCTACTCTCTCTCAAGGTGTGGAAACCTAGTTCCAGCACCCTCCCATACTGCTTTGGGTGAGACTTTGGCCTACGCAAGCAGGTCACTGCCGAAAGGGCTAGTAGTATAGGGGTTTGTTGGCAAAACTTAACCTCTAAACCTGGGTCAGGACCCCTATAGCCAACAAATGGTTTCGTTGACGAGACCAGGAGAATTTTGAGAAAGGGATCGGGTAATGCCAAGAGAACATTGGAGGCCTGAGAAGAAAGAAATTGAAGAGTGGTTTGAAAAGAAATTTCAAGAATTTGTAGTGAAAGAGAATCGCAGCACAAAGTTGACAACTGATAAGTGGAAGAATAAATACATTTTCACAAATATCTACAAAATTTTCTCTGTGACATTTGCAACCGAGCTGCAGGAGTGGCTTGCAAGGCTCGTAGATTTCTAGAAGTGTTGGAAGGATGAACGGGTCATGCAGTGGACCCCAGAGTTTATCCAGCAGTTAGATACAACTGATAACACCATCACTGGCACGGTAGATCACTGGGTGGACAGTGTGCCAGGGGGGATTTGCGACAGAATTTTCAATCGATCAATTCGTGTACTATTTGGAGGCAGAGCAGAGGTTCTTCAAGGGTTTCCAGGGTAAGTTTTTTGAAAACCTTACCATTACTGATAAAGATATTACTGTGCAAAAAGAGAATTCTGTGTAGTCATAGAGAGTGAATGAGTTCTGATCAAAGCAAGGGTACAACGCAGAGTGGAAAATACCACAGAACTAATCAAGAAGGAGATAGATATGTCTACAACCTAGTAAGGAATTCAGCTGCGCATAGCCCTCCAAATACGCCACCTTCAACTGAGCATAGGGGTAAAAACTCACCCGTACCTCCACCACCAGAAGATGAGATGGCCTCACACATGAAGCTACCTACCTTCAAGGGCGTAGGGGATGAAGATATGGATCGATTTTGGTTTGTCGCAGGATCGGTATGGATTACGCAAAATGTAGTCGGCGATGTTGTGAAGAGGGTGCGGCTACCCATTGCCTTTGAAGGAAGAGCCTTGGACTAGTATATGGGATACATAGCTCAGCATGCGAATGCGACCATTGAAGAGATTAAGAATGCCTTGAAACAACAGTTCAAGTAGCCTAAGTCCTACAATCAGATCGTGAACAATCTGAAAGATTTCAAGCAAAGATTCTCTTAGTCTGTGTGGGAAGCTAACCAACGGTTGAAGAAGGTAATAAGAGAAGGTGAATTTATGCATGATGATAGATAGCGCAAGGAATGGTTCATTGCTATGTTACTACCTCACCTACGCATACCTATGGGTTACCAAGCCATTGAATCGTAGGAAAAATCCTTGGAAATTGCAATGAAGTTGGAAGCTGCACCAAGGGATGATACCTAGTTGGGAGTACAGCAAATCCAAGAGCAATTGGGGGTGATGCACATGGAGATTCATAATCTGCGAAAGGAATGAGGGAAGGAAGCTAGTCCAGACATATGGTGCATACGATGTAGGGTATCTGGGCATACCAAGGATCAGGCACACTGTTGGCAGACTACCTACAGGCGGGGGGAACCAGTTCGTTGCGCCCAGGACCAAGTGGACCTGTGTTATGGTGTGATGAATTCCGTGTATCCATCCTGCATGATACTAACCATTTCCCCCATCTAGGTGTGTATGTCACAGAACTTAAGAAATAATGGTGCAGGTTTTTCCAGTTAGTAGGACATGATGAGCAGAACTGACAAACTTACGATCTGATGATAGACCGGGGAAAATTCTACAGGGTACAATCAAACCCTTCCTCACCAAGGGCCCCCTCAGGTATGGGTGGCTCCCCAGCTAGGGGTAGGGGAGGGGGCCGAGGTGGAAGCGTAGGTAGGGGGAGAGGATAACTCATCTGCTATAACTGCAAAGAAATAGGGCACTGGAGATGCATCACAGAAGGGTTCACAACCCGGTCAGAGTACAGGAAAGGGCACCAAAGATGTATCACAGAAGGATTTTCAGCCCAGTAAGAGTACGGGGAAGGGCGCAGACGCCGCAGCATAGAAGGATGCATAGCAGGATCTTGAGACCGAAGGTCAGGAGGTGGGAGGTATTAATTCCCCCTAAGGCACGAAGAGGATGAGTGAGCCTGTTAAGGGGTCGCAGAAGAAATAGCATGTCATCCAACCAGAACTAGGTACAGGAGTTACACTGACCAAAGATGATCTGGAGCAGATTGCAGATGCAGTCACATTGGTGGTAGAAGAAAAATGGCTAGCTCTCGAGGAGAAATAGAAGGTTGCGGTTGATACACTTCAGGCAGGGATCCAGGCTTTGCATCTCCAAGCAGATACCTTGTAGACTAGCATGACCCAGGTGAGATCGCACCCCGCAGCTAGTAGCGTAGCCGTGGTTACAGTCGAAATTTGTCCCTATTTGCTGCCTGGGGTAGCCCTCATAATGAGTTCCCCTGACTTAGGTGTGAAATTCCATTCTTGTGCAGGAGTGCAGTTAGATCTAGCCCGACTACCTCATGAGTCATTGCAACTGCTCCGCACTATGCTCTTTGAAGAAATCCAGCATCGGGATCGCCAAGTGCACCATAAACTCAACATAGCTGAGCAAACGATTGAAGAAAAAGTCGCTGAAGTATCTCAGGCCCAACCTGCATGCACCCTTGCCATCGCGCAGCAGACGGAGCTGGAAAATTTAATTATTAGACTTTGTGCGGATGTTACCGATGAAATACCAGCCACGACTACCCCCCAAGCCAAGATTGAGGGGTTGGTCGCAGCATTAAAATCCTCAAGAATGAAGATCTAGGTAGTCAAAACATAGATGGAACAACAGATCACAGACTTGTAGGCTAAGTTGCAGCCAGATACACCACCAAAGGTGCGGGCCCAGCGAGCTACTCTAGTTACCGTAGCCAAAAATGTGATTATCGGTCAGATTTCCCAAGGTTCCCAATTGCTGGATATAACCATGCAGTTATGGACCAAAGTATAGCGTAACCCGATCCTACATGAAATCAACTAAGACCCGCGACAAAAGGAAGAAGCGTTCAAGAAAATCAAAGCCACGATGCCTACTTTGGTTCCTACTCAACGATTAGCATGACTGTGTGCTAGCCATGCCCTTTAGGATGATATCGACGAAATTTTCCAGAAGAAGAAGACTCTTAGTGACTATCTTAAGCCATGGGCCAATGAAGCCCTCAAGCTCTCCCAGGGTATTGATGTCGTTGTGAAGCAATTGAACCAGAATCTGGAGAGCGTCACCACTGCAACAAAATGACTGACTTCGTAGAAGCTAGTGGATATTGCTCAGAACGCTACTACTCAGAGTGAAGGAGTGCTACCCCTACTGGTCGAGGTGGTCAAACTACTGCAGGTGCAGGTGGAGACCCCACCATCATAGTGACTTAGGATGAGTCACAAGATTGTGTTGGGGGACTGTTGGAACAGGGTCCCCTAAAAGCTGTGAATTTTGTATAATTTTGTATATTTTTGATATTATTTAGTCTAGCACAAGAGTTTTTGGGTGGGTCAAAGCCCCGAATGCAATGTAATGGGTCAAGGGTAGACCAAGAGTCTGCAAACCATGGTTTGTAGACCATTGGAAGTGTAGGCTAAGTCGATATAAATAGATGAACATTTTTTAGTCTTAAAGGAGGAAAGAATTAAGTCTGATGCTAAGTACGAATCGTTAGATCTGTTGTTGGTCATTAGGGTAAGGACTCCTGCTAGTTGTGTGCGCGGAGATCCTCAGTCCTGCTGTGTGCGAACCTTGCTGGCTGTGTGTGCAGGTTGTGTCGAATTGTATTAAGTTTTGCCATACTAATATATGTAGATATGGTTTAAGTACTTCTGTGTTATTTGATCTAAGGTATTTCTGTTGATGTGAACTATTGGATCTGTTATTAATGTTGTTGGTTATCTATTTATGCTGCGAATCTGTCTATGTTATGGTATAACTATGCTCTGTTGATGATGCGTTATGATGATATGTGTTGATTACTGCTGATACGCACATAGATGCAGAGTTATTAATTAGATCTGTGCACGATATTAGTTCTGTATATTGTGATTATACTGTTAATATCCATGCGAATAGATATGTTGGGTGCAAACTCGATAGGCTGCAAATTTAGATCCACTTGAATTACCTACTCTCTCTCAGGGTGCAGAAACCCAACTCTAGCACCCTCCCATACTGCTTCGGGTGAGACTTTGGCCTGCGCAAGCAGGTCACTATCGAAAGGGCCTATAGTATAGGGGTTTTTTGGCAAACCTTAACCTCCTAACCTAGGTCAGGACCCCTCAAGCCAACAAGTACAGTGCAAAGAACAATTGTTTTAATACACATGTGTTAGTTCCATGGACTGAAACATTCCTATGCTCAATGCAAGGTGACGAAACAGGTCAACGACATTGAAATGGATGTTCTATCCATGGGCATAAGGTGTCAAGTTGTAGAGCTGAGTGATTGCATGGTTGATTTTGGAGAAAGACATGGTTAAAAAGTGGCTTATACATGAGTCCAAGTGAATTTGGCTTAAGGCCAAGAGGTACAAATAGTCAGCATGCAATGTAGTAGTACAACTCAATAGGTGGGAGCCTCTAAGGTATAAAGCCATAATGATAGCGTCGAAGAAGGATAATGAAGCTTCGTCACAGAGGTCATGGCAAGACTAAAGAGCACTCTTGAGCCTACTCAATATTTGTAGAATGGGAAATATATAATAGCGAGGATCTAACTAGGAAGCCCATGTAAAGGAAGGCGCTACCATCACGTCATGATTTTATAAGTCAGCGAGTGAAAATGGTTTAAGAATCATAACATGATGGGATCGACTCTATGGTAACATATCGTAGTATGGAGGCTAGAATGCATAATGCAATGGAGGCTAGAATGCAGAATGTCTCAAAATCTGCAATTTGTCTTGAAAAATAGCCTATCCCAGCACTTAAAGCCAAAAAGGTCATAAAGTTTATCAAAATTTCAAAAATATACATAAAATTTATAAATGTGGGTTTTTGAAATTTCACTATAAATAGACCTTTTGACTCACAATTTATCTTTTGTGCTTTGGAAATATGAGAAAAAGAGCTCTAGAGCAAAAAATCAACAACCCCAATCCATCCAATTTCTCAGCAAGATCAACCATCAAACTTGAAAGTAATCCCCTAAATCGATTCCTTGATGAAATTTTATCCATTTCAAGTAATTTTCATGAATTTTGACCGTACGGATTTAGTTTTTGGATTTTATCTCTGCGTATATGCAGGTTGGATATATTAAAATCGGTTATATGGAAGCCCTATATGCGATTTTGTATGAAGGTAACCGCGTATGCACAGTCCAAGCTTTTAAAACACGGTTTTAATAAATCAAAACACTTGAATGTGTAGGATGTCAATTAGCTAGAGAAAAAGAGAGCACAGTACAGTTTACAATGAGGTTATGAATGGTCCATTGGCACTGGATTCACTAAGAGAATGTGGATTGTTGAAATTTTTCAAAATGCCAAATATGAAAACCAATACAAGATTGTTGGAAATGCTTGTTAGTTACCAGGATCCAAAAGAGGATGCTTTTATGATTTATCATATGCCCATGTGTATTGAAATAGAAGATATGTATTTCATCCTGGACTTTCCTAGAGATGAGATCTAGCTAATTTGCAAGGGAAGGCATGAGGATGCCTTAATTTGGAGGACTATATTCGCATTTAATTCCCAGCAAATACCGAAAAGGTAGGGACACAGATCCCAATCAAATATGTGGAGGGACTGCATATGAGGATTCTCCTTTTCATAATTGTCAGGGTAGCTAGATCAACCTCATTTCACCAAGCATCACATGCTACAATTATTTTTGCAGTAGATTTCCTTACCATAGTATCTAACTAGTGTACAACTCTTCTTACCAATTTGGGAAAAAAAAAAAAACCAACTTCTATCAGGAAGAACAAGACAATGCATTTTGGATACGACACAATAATTTGTACTTTCTTTCTTGATATATTACCAGGTCTTTGACCCAATATTATTTCCACCATCACCAGCCCAAGAGATCCACTGATAGCTAGATGGGCTGACTTGATGAAGGGACTAGGGGGTGGTGAGGTCCCTAGAATTGCATTCGATGATGATTTTTTCCTTTGATGGGAAGAAAAAGACATTGCCATTGAGGACTACCCTATGCAAGCATATATTTTAGAGCAGATCCAGATTTGGTAATTAAACTAGGTGTTGGATGGGGAGCCATTGGTAAAATTGTTTAAGATTTTTAATATTATTTGATTTTTTTGGATTTCAAGAATATGAATTGAAATTATTTTTTATGGGACAAAAATTCTTACAAAATTTGTTGATCATGACACAGATGTGAGACTGGTAAGACCTAAGGGTCTTCCTAGGCATAGGTTTTACGAAAGGTGTCGTTGCTGAGACTGAAAGAGTTCTTCATGTTGTACAGAGGAACCTCAAGATTTTAACTCGCAAAGTGCCCATGGAAGCAGTGGAGGATCTACTAGAGGCCATGCAGAGGCGCGTGGTAGGAGTACCATGAGACTGAGTGCGAATTTTTCGATGTGTGGCAACTGCGATAGTATTTTTCCGAGATGCACATCCAGGACAGGGCCCTCATACATAGATTAGAGATGACATGATATTTTTGATAGACATGATTGGGCTTAAGCCCTAATTTTGTAGGACACTTTTGTTCCGATTTTGTATAATATTTTGAACTTATGACTCCTTTCTATATATAGATAGTATCATGATGTGACATATATACAAATGATTTTTTTATTATTTTTTACTTTTAATGTGATGAATGGTTTATATGCCAATCTAATGTTGGATGAGCTATGGAATCAACAAATGAGTTTTTTGATCATGTAATATGAATAAATGTGATAAAAATAAATGATCTCCATAATAAACGCACTCTCAGAAATTGGCGATATAAATAAGGATCTCTAACACGATAGATGTTATTTAATTGAGACACCACGAGTTGTGAATCCAAGTACACTACTAACAAATCAACACCAAGAGATATTTCTTCAGATAGTAGGTTAACAACAACAACATATTCGACAACATTATTTGAAGCAGGACCAATACATATGCCACTTAAAACTAACAACTGACTAGATGGATAGTAAATTACCCAAGCTGCGAAAACCAAATTCTAGGTATGTCTAATAGCACCATAGGTGAATACTAAATAGAACATGTAATCCATCAATACCTACCAAGAAAGATCAAAAATATCAATGTCACTATGAAACCTATAGATAGATATGCACAAATATACAATATCTACAAAACCAAGAAAATACTAGGCAGAAGCCTAGGCATAATACTTTTTAAGATAGAGTCCATTTCTGGGCTCCGCCAGCACGTTTACATCAAAATAAACCAATTCATAAGATTTTTTTTCAAGATTTTTTTTCAAGATTTTTTTAACGATAAAAGGATCGTACCACATGGATTTAAACTTGTATGTGCCTAAGGCGTCTTTTTCTTGGTCATAGACTAGGACAAGTTCGCCTTCAGATAAAACCCTAGGATGAACAATCTTATCATACTGGACCTTCACCCCCTTCTAATGAGCTTTTTTAATCGTGGTTGCATCTCGACGTTGCTCATCAAGATGTTCCAAATAAACAAGGCGTTCTTCAAGACTGGTAGTGTCTGGGAGAAGTTCAACAACTAGTTTAAGAGAAGGAATTTCACATTCCACAGGGAAGATCAGTTCCAACCCATAAACTATTTCAAAAGGAGTGAAACCAGTTGTAGTCTTAACTAAGATCCAATATGCCCAAATAACAAGATACAACATAATGCGACAATTGGATCGAGCTTGATTAATTATCCTTTGCAGGATAACCTTCAAGGATTTATTCACGGCTTCCACTTGCCCATTGTCTTGAGGATAGTAAGGAGATGAATGCTCCTACTAGAAACCTAACTTGAGAGCCAATTCAACCATCATGTTGTTTTGGAAATGACTGCCATGGTCAGTGACAATCTCTTTAGGAATATCGAAACTAGAAATGACCACCACAACTAGGATGTAGAAAGCCTAGATAAATGACCACCACAAGCTCCACTGTGCCAATCATTTAGCACTGACTCACCTTATTTTAGGGTTAATCAGCGTCTAAGGATTGAACCAACCCTGCGACATTATAAAGTGTCACCAATGATAACATAAATTTTTGATAAGTGACACAAATTTCTCTACTCATGCTTTGAAAAAGTGAGGGGGAAATTCAAAGTTGGAAGGAATATAATAATATCCCCATACCAAGGATCTTGTGAAGAAATAAGGAAAATATGTTCATCAGGGAATGATTCCTCATAAACTATTTCTTCTTCACAAGGAAACTCTGAGATTAATTCCGCGAATACTAAATATTTATTGGATTTAGCTGACAAGAACTTGAGATAGAATTCTTGTTAAATAACAATCCATCTATTATGTTTTACCCCAATCACTTGCTTACTGAGAACAAACTGAAAACGATTGACAACTACCAAAACAAAAAAAAATCGAGGCAGAATATAATGTCTATGTCGTTGGACATCATTTACAGCTGCCAAAGCTAATTTCTCTACAGGAGAATATCATAATTCAAGACTTACCAAGCCTCGACTTAGATAATAAAACACATGTTCACAGATAGCATCGTCTGCCTGAACCAGAACCATGCCAATGGTTAATTCTGTCGTAGCGGGATACAAGAGGAAATCCTTGTTATTATCGGGTGGACCCAGTAAAGGATCAAAGGTTAACAAATTTTTAAAAGCATCGAACGAGCGTTGAGCGAAGTCGTCCCATAGAAATGGAACTCCTTTTTTCAACAATCTCATAAATCCATTTTCAATCTCAACATAATTGACAATAATTATCCTCAAGAAATTTGATTTTCCTTGGAGACTTTGAAGTTGACGAATGGTAGACAAGGGATGCAACTGAAGTATTGCCTCAACCTTGAAAGGATATACGTTAATCCCTTCAGTAAACACTATGAATCCAAATAACTGACCAGATGTGACCACAAAAACACACTTATTTGGATTCAACTGGATTTCATAATAATGAAATCTATCAAAAATTAATCGAAGATGATGGGGATGATCAATTCTCTTTCCATAACAAGCAGCTAAATCATTCAAATAAGCTTCGATGATATGTTTGATATCGTAGAAAGCATAAGACATGGCTCGCTGGAAAGTTTCTCCAGCATTTTTAAGGCCAAAAGGAATCTTTTTATATGCAAAGGTACCCCAGGGGTAGATAAAAGTTATCATATGTTGATCTTCAGGACAAATAGTAATTTGATTATAACCTGAGAAACTGTCCATGAAGGAGAAAATCTCATTTCCAACACACTCATCGATGATATGATCAATAAAGGGTGTGGAAAATTTTTCTTTTGGACAAGCCTTATTTAAATCCCTGAAATCTATGCACACATGGATCATTCCTTGTTTCTTATCAACCAATATTGGATTAGAAACCCACTCATTCAAAGGAATGGGGTACATGAAACCCACCTTAAGCAACTTCTCAACCTCAGCTTTGATAGTTGTCACTTTCCTAGGGTTTACCGGTCGAAGATTTTTCCGTATAGGCTTAGAATTATCATAAGTTTTGATCTCATGCTTGACAATTGATGGATAAATTCGAGGATTCCTCATAATATCAAGTGAACACATCACGAAATTATTTGAAAATATCGGTATAGATTTGAATTTCTTCAAGGGAACATTCGGCTCCGATGAAAATATTCTCTATTATATTGGGAACCTTGGAGATGTTCACCAGAATTGTTTCTGAAATGATAGACATATGACCTTCAGAAAAAAATTTGTTGGAGCCAAAGGATTTAGGATTGTGTGAACATCACCAGTTGACAGAAGGCTAGCAAAACTTGACTCTAATTCTCGCAAGTTTGGGAGGAAATATGACCAATGATGAAAATCATCCCACATTCTTTCCACACCTGTCATTGCTTCTAGGGTTGCCTCCTCGGATGGAAAAATAGTATCAAGGTAGTCCATAGAATAAGTTGAGTTAATAGTCCAAGCCAGAGCCGCATCTCCATCCAAACCCTCGTGAGAAAGAGGCGTAGGATCGAAATCTGTAGTGTTAAAGATAAATTGCTAAGCAATTTCAGCTGCAGACATAGGATATGTCATTCCACCCACTTTCCCTTCTTCTGATGTGGTCTTAGAAGAGGGTAAGGTTCAAGGGTATGAAAAATAATGAGTTTTGAAGAACTTTCTTCAAGAAGGGGCCTTGGATGATGGAATTGAATTTATTCGAGAGATAGGAGACAAAATATCAAAAGTACCAATCAATGAGGAATACATTCTAACTCCTAGATTCTCAACGGGCTGCTTGGCATTGTTCACTAAGGGAAAATTAGAATCAGAGGATGCGTTTGATTCTTTTGGAGAATAATCCATCTGATCAATGGTAATGATTCTCCCTTCATGGGGAAAGCATATGATGTGACTAACAATGATACAATTACATCAATTTCATAAATCCAATTTCTTCCCAATAGAAGGTTATAGTTGAAATTAGCTTAGATTAATTATACCTTGATATTGACAACCTTTCCCCCAACACAAATGGGAAAGGCTGGAACAATGCCATTTGGCTTGTGAGAATGACCATGAAATGCAGTCAAGAAAGTAGGTGAAGGAATATCTTGAGGAGATTTGATCACTTTCCAACATGCAATGGACATGACACATGTGGAAGATCCTTTATCCACTACAGTTCAAAAAATGTTCATCTTCAGATATGTAGATTTAATCTAGAAGGCCATGTGATGAGGGAGTCTCTTCTTAATATTTGACATGTAAAATATAGTAATAAGAGAGTTTTTTGGATTGATTGCCCCGATCACAATGAGTAGCGCACTCCTTTGTGTTGGGCACAACTGGAGTACCTCTAACACAGGCATCATACATGGGCTTTGAGCCAGATTTTCTATAATGGAGTAGTTTTGGGCTACCTTGGCATTAGGATTAATAGTCGAACATTTTTCAGAGCATTTTGGCATTCGAGGTATAGGCTCAAATACGGGCATCTCAATATGGAGTGGATCAAAAACATCAGGAGTGGCCTTAGCCTTAGAGGATTCTTGTTCACCATAATCAGGTGACCTTGTTGCAATGTCAATAGGAGAACTCATCATGTATAAATTTGATGGATTTTCCCCTTCCTCGTGGCCCCATGTGGGGGTTCTAGTATTAGCATTCCTGCCAACAAGAATTTATTGCCCTTGGGGAAAAGGGTTAGTCAGAATAGCCTGGGAGCTAGAAGAACCATGCTGATATAACAAGCGTTGAGCATCCTGAATCTTCAGAAAAAGATTAGTTAAATGGTCTCCAATGCACAATTTGCAAGGAAACTTAACCTTATTTTTTTACTCTTTTTACCCTCTCCAGCATTATTGTTGGGTTTTTTTGCATTACCCTTCCCATCCTTATCTTTCTTCTTACTAAGTCCCTTTTTCTTCCCGTTATTTTTTTGGTTTCCTTTAGGTTTAGAGGATTGGACAACATTAATAGTTAATGGTTGAGAATGAATAGACACTGACAGTGACGCCTGAATCGAAGCAACAGTTTGTAAAAACAAATGTTTCAATTTATTTAAGAGGTTAGCCATATTGTTATCAATCGATCTGACTATCTTGTCGGCATGGGGACTTGGCTTCAACATGGCTAAATATATATTGGATCGAGGAGCATCCGAAAAAGTATTTTTAATAATCCCAGACTGAGAATATATAAGTTATAATTGTTGGGCTCTAAATATAGTCTTCTCTTCAATAAATACCAAAGAGAGTGGTACATCCTTCGATATTTCTAGATGTAAATACTTTAATAACCATTCCATAAGGAATTAACTAGGAATATAGGCTTTAATGAGCATCTTCCTTCTTCGCCATTCCTGAATATGGTAAGAAATTTTATTTTCTTTATCCTATTGGAAATTGGCCAATAGATAAATTCTAACATCATACTATATGTGAAACTAAAAATGGTTCAAGAAAATACTATCCAATTCACCAAATGAAGCAAAGGTATTCCCACTAAGCTCTATGTACAACTTGGCAGCATTTCCGGTCAAGGTGCGTTGAAACAATTTCAACCTAATTGAATCATCAATAAGTGAGTTTGATGAACACCATAGATGGAAATTTGTTACATGATCAAGTGGATCCTCCCTATAATTCCCTTAGAATTTGGGATATCCGATGGAAGTTTGTAGGAACCAGAGGCCAAGCCAGGCTATATCGAATTGGATCGTTAGTAAATTTTGAAAGATCTAGAAAATTTAGGATTTCTAGGAATGGTAAGTGTGGAGGACCTTAAGAATTCCACCGACCATGAGAGGTATTCCCAAAATTTTTAAAAGAATAACCTGTATTTTTTGAGGCAACAGGTGTCTAAGGATTATTCGTAGAAGATACTAAACCATAAGGAAATCCCCATGGTCAAGAAAAAATCGGAGTATGACCTCCTCTTGTCGAAGGGTTACCATAACCATGAATGTTTAACCCAATTGAAGTATTGAAAGGAGAGGAGAGCCCTTGGTAAGGTTTCCACACATTTTCAAAGGGAGAAAAACCCTAAGAGGTTCCTACAGAGGAGAAAGGCATATTCCCCTGTTGACCAGAAAGAAATTGATTCCCAGTTCCTAAGCTCCCAATTAATGCTCTGAGGTATTTTTATCATTCATGCCTCTAATTTCTTAAATTTTCCATTATTTTCCTTCAATTTCCTCCTCACATGAAACCTATGATCTTTTACCTTCCTTTTCTCCTAATTTCCTTTATTTTCATAAATAAATGTGCCAAAAATATTTTTTTCCTTTTTAATGCCTTAGCCATTTCCTTTGACAATTTCCCCTTAGACATAAACACATCTAGTGATGCCCACTATGATACATTTGCCCAAAATTTAGATTGGAATACATGTCCCTTAACCATGGCCTTATGTTTTTAAATTTTATTACATGATATTTTAGCCTCAGTCTGTTAGACATGGAAGTCATTGAATTTATTCTTGAGGGCATCAACTTTCTCTATATCTTTCTCCATGGCCATAACTTGAGACCTGGTACGATACATGAACTAGCCCCAGTAAAACTTTGAGCTTACTTAAGAGTGGTATGGTTATAAAGAGGTAAAGCTCAATAGTCTAGTGATGTGGGTCACTTGAAGCCACGATGAGAAAAAATTTAGGACAACATGAAAATTGTAGTCTTACAGGTGAATGGTACCACTGCAATCATCTTGTCATCCTTAATATTATGGGCTAGATCTCATGCAAGCTTCATGTGATAGCCCCAATATTATTCTTTTTTTAACTTAAAATGGAGTTTTACTCCTAGCTAATTAATACTTTGGTGTTCAAATTCAAAAATTCCTTATACTATCAAATATCTTACAAAAATCAGGGTTGGACGGTCTGTTATCACTCAGAAATTTTCGAGGGGTTGTTATGGGCGTTAAAAAAGGAAATAACAGAGGTAACCACAAACCTACTTCATAGATTAGGATCTAGCCTTCCTAATGCTCAGAGAGGGCTCTCTCTTAATGATTTAACTTTGTTTGTTTAATTGATTTTACGCTAGTTATGTATGCTTGATTTGGTTTGATTTTGACTTGTTGGTGGAATTACTGATTTAGATGGATAGGTGCCTGTCTATTTTCCATTGGGCTATGGAGTCAATATACCATGAAAACAGAACAGAAACAAATTATAAAAGTAGTGTTACAGGGCAGGATAGTTGAGAAAAATCAGATCTTTTAGGCTGAATGGTGAAGTGATTTTCAATCGGGATCAAGGAGTAGTTAAGGATTCCTTAAAACAGATAATGAAGGAAGGTGAAGGAGGTCAATCGGAATCAAAGAGAAATTAAGGATTCTCTAGGCCGAATATCAGAAGAAAACATAAAAATGGATAACAATTCAAAACAGAGTGTATTTAAAGAAATTCTGCATTAAAATTCCAATTATACCATTCAAATTTATAAAACATGCAATTTTATGGAATACTTAAGAAAATAACATGAACAATTGAAATATACTTCACTGAAATAGCTCAACACATGAATCCTGTAAAGAAATGCCTTTATTACTTGTCTTGTTTGTCAACTGGAAATGGTACAATAAACCGTTAGGTAGTAGATCAATTCAGTTATAGAAATATTCAGGAATCCATACTCAATACTTTGAATTGATGAAGTATTTATACAAAACTTTACACAAAATATCCTGTCAACTAACTAGGATTCATTTAAGGGAAATAAAATATCTTCATGCAAGAAGATAGAGACACCTATTAACTGAATGAAAGCTGTCCTTGTTTATTTGATTACTGTTACTTGATCTTTTCTTTCATCTTCTTTCTCTTATGCTGTCTTTCTTTCTCATGTTGGTAGTCTTTCTCACGTTGGCAGTCTTTATAATGCTGGAATTCTTTCCTCTGCCTTCTTTCTTTCATGTTGTATTCTTATACCTATTTGCTTTCACCTATTTTATTTCACCTGTTTGCTCTTTTACCTTCATAATAGATCACACCATTTCTCCCAGGTTTCTTCATCTGGGAGTTTAATCTTCATCATCCTCTAGTAAATTTCATCTGCCTCTGTGTATTTGGTAAAAGTAGGCTTATTTACAAAAAGATGATTTACCTCATGCTGTAAATAAAATAATTTTTCTAGAATTTGAAGTAACACTTTGCCTATGGGAATGCCTTTCAATGATGAATTATTGGAGGATTCTTTGGCTATTTCCCTTATCTTTTTATCGTAATCTTCATGTCTCATTAGTTTATCATTTATTACCAAAGGATTAGGCAGACCCTTTTGTCTTAAGACATCAAACTTGTTCATAAATCTGTTCATTGCCAGCTCCATAGTTTGACACTTGTCCTCAAGCTGTGTCATGAGATTTATCTTGGAAATTACTTTTTTCACCTCTAAGACAGTTTTTGTTCTGTCACTTATCCCAAGTTATTCTAATTCCTGCTTGTTTTTGGAATTTAGGAATTTTATTATCTTAGTGGCTTCTTCTGGTTTATTTCCAAGGTCTTCTTTAACTTTCGAAATAGCTTCATTGGCCTCCTTTATCAAGTCAGTATGCTAAAAAATAACCTGTATAGAAGGTCAAATATCATTAACTGAGTTAATGATATTGGCCCACAACTGCTTCTTTACTTGGGCTAAAGGTTCTGCTAATGTCAATTCCTTTTCTAATTTTTGGATTTTGTCATTCAACCTGTTGGATTTTTGTTCTTCAGCCTTATGCATTATTTGAGCCAATTTATTTTCATCTTCTAAACTTTTTACTTGTTATTTAAGCTTATTGATTTCAGTAGTTTGAATTGACATATCCTACATTGCCTTGATCAATTTGCTGGCCTCATCAATGGGATGGGTTGATGTTGTTGCTGATGTAGTTGTTGGTGTAGTTGCTGGAACTGCTGTTGAAAATGGAGCTGCTATAGGCACTGGAGCTGATGTAGAAGCTATTGGAATAGCAGTAATGGGAACTGCTTCCATGTTGGCTTTCTTTTCCTGCACAAGTTTGTCCAATTCAGTTTCCATCTCTTTTAGTTGAGTTGTCAATTGAATGGTGAGATTCATCATTTCATCCTTATGATTTTCATTTTCCAAGACTTCTTTTGTTTGTGGATGCTCTGTTGTTGGTAGCTCCAGTTGTTTCTTCAATGCAACTATGTTTGCATTCTTCCTTTTTATTAGTTCTTCTACTCCTTTGATATCTTTTGGATTATCACCAACTTCCATTACCAAATCTTCAAGTGAATTTATCCTGTTATCCTTTTCTTTTGAAGAAGATTTTTCTAGTTTTAACTGTGTCTTGATGTTTTCTATAGAATTCTGTAATTTTTGTACACTTAAAGCTTTGTGTGTCATAGTGGAATAGATAATTTCTCCAGCTTGTTTTTGAAACTCAATATGATCTATTGGATGCACATATTTGGAAAGAACTTCAAAGGCTATCTTATTATAATATTCGGATGATTTTGGGGCCTGTACTGTTGGTTGTAGAAATGTCATTTGCATCTTTCTAGTTTTGTAATCAAAAGCTAAAATAAGTTTGTTTTGGTCACTCGAAGTTTGTTTCCAGTACTGGGCACAAGTTACACAAGTTACAAATTTTAATGCTTCATTTCTAATTTTGATTTCTTTGTATTTCTCCATGATATATTTCTCTTTCTCCACTGGTTTTTTAGATGATGAAACCTATGCACTATATTGTTTCTGAATGATTTGTGCACTGGAGGTTGACAGTAGCTGTGTTTCTTCTGAAATAGTTGGAGGTGCATCATCTCTGACAACTATATCTGTCTCAATGGTTTCAATTGTCTCAACTATCTTAACTCTCTCTTCCTACTCTATCACTGTATTTAGTTTTGTCTTCTTCCTGTACATAAGATTAAATTTAGTGTCAGAAGTAGTTTCTACAGAATAAGAGCCTTCCTCTCTTTCCCTCTTTGAATTTCTATCCTGTGCGGCTGGAGCGAGCAGGATGGAACTAGTATTACCCTAATTTTCCACCTCCTGTAGAGTATTTTCCAACCATTCTGGCTGGTTGGAATACTTTTCAATTTCAGGCTTTGACTTATGAATGAATGGGGTCAATTTGAATTTGACTCTTAACTTACTTATGACACCCAAGGGGTCATAAGACCATTTGAAACTACTACTGAACTTAAACTCTTGTAAACACTTTTTTGCTTGTTGTCCAGCATTCCTATTATTACAGATAAAAGGCCCTAACTAGCTCTTAATCTTGAATTGGGTCTTCTTCTTAGCTGAAAGGATGTTGATTTCATTTGAGTTCAGGATTTTTCTGATGTATTCTCAAGCAAATATCCTCATTGGGAGGTATTTGGGAAGCTTTTATGGAGTTAGTTGGCTTCCATACACTCTAATTTTTGTATTATTCTAGTATAAATATCAGTCTCTTGTTTTACTCTGATATGACAATCGTAAAACCTTCTTTATATCTTCACTCTTTCTAGGTTGAATGCTACTATTTAGCATATTAACTACTAAATAAACAAATGAATCAATGAAGTCTTTGAAGCTAAATTTAGTGTAATCCTTTCTGATCAAGGATGTCCAAAACACAACAGATTGGGGATTACCCTCTATGTCTAGTTTTCGGAGGTTAACTACAAACCTTTCTGATTGGAAATATATAAACATATGGAACAAAACTGAGGAGTATTTGAATACTCCTTATTTTGGTAATTTGACTAGTTGATCATGGATTGCATCTGCTAGATATTGTGAAAAATTGAAGGTTTTTGCTGGGGGTTGAACTGGGAAAAATATGGATAGAAAACCAAGAATAGATGCATCTACATGTTCATCAGTAAAATATCCTAAAATGCATGACAACATAGTAACAATTTGCATGGTTCTTTCTGAAAACATGGAAGCTGAGTGTGGAGGATTTCTTTTAAGGGTTTTGACTAATGGAGGGAAGAAAGTCTGGAAGATTTGGAATCTTTTAGGAAAGTCCAGCTTTAAGTAGAGTTTAGTTAGGGTTTCAATGGATATTAGCACTTCATTAGGTTGTGTTTGGATCTAAAACATTTTATTTATGGATTGAGAAGTGATTGTGAATAATATTTCTTGGCTTGGGTAACTAAAGCTCTTTCATTGGGAAAATCACTGATTTGACATAGTCTGATGATTTCTGGAAATTGGAAGGCTTGTGGGAATATTTATTTGGGAAAATTTGAATCCCACAGGTGGATATCATCTGCTTGGTCAACAAATTTGTCATGGCTCCAACAGTGGAGCTCTAAAAGGTTGGATTGAATCACAATATCATTGATTTTGAAGTCTTTATCTACTAAAGGGGTATGGTCAATGTCTAAAACTGGTGGTTGAAGAGGGTTTACCGTAAAAATGCTCAAGGAAGCCATAAATTCGCTAATTATTGATTTAATTAGCAAATTAGGTGGTTTCAGGTACTTATAATTACCTAGAAAATCGAAGTTTTGGTCTTGGAAGGGGTTCTGGAAGTTGCAGGCTTGAATTCTCAGTCGACAATGGTTCTTTTGGTATTTTTTTTGCAATAAAACAAAAAATAGGAAAATAATGGCTAAGTAATAAGGTTTTATTGATTTTTTGAACATTGGGCTTATTGGAATGGCGTGGGGGCTTATTTCAAACATCAGTGGTTTTATCGCATAGCACGAAAGTAGATTAGTGGATTATCGCACCATGAAGAATGGTTTGGCAGTTTTGAGACTGGGGGGTGTGATAGAATATGGGAGTGCCACATGGCAAGGGGGTGGGGGTGTGAAACCACCCATTTCGCACCCTGTACCCCATTCTTTTTAAACATCGTACAATGGGGAGTGCAAAAGGGTTTGGGAGTGGTTAGATCTTGGTAGTGCCAATCAGATGGTTGACGGGTTTTGAGAGGTGGGGTCAGGAAAAATATATGCGGAGGGGTTTTTTAAATATATAAGGGGTTTGGAATTATATATGACGGGCTTATGAAATAGGGGTTAAAAGAGGGCGGGACCCAGGTATTTATTCATCTGATGGGATATATATAAATGGGTTTTAGGAAGTATATTTTATGTGGAAGGGTTAATATAATATGGGTCGGGGAATACATTTAAACAAGATGTTTAGATGGAAATATATATAAAGCGAGGGGATTAAAATACTATCAGGGAGGGGTTTAAATGAAATATATTATATGGTAGGTTAGAATGAAATAGTGGGGAAATGTATTGAGTGGTGGGGGGGGGGGGGGTTGGGGGGGTTATATCAAAAGGGAAATGTGACCCGATACAACATATTAAGTGCTTTAAAAATTTGGATAAGTGTATTTTCCAAGTTTTATTTAAATAATGCGGAGTTAATAAAGGGCAAGGGGCCTTTAATAATGGAAATGGGTTTATTAAGAGGGAAAAAGGATTAGGAAAAGGGGAAAGGGATTTTACAAGGGGAAATGACTAACAAGAGTGTAAAGAGGGATTTAACATAAGGGGAAATGTTAGAAAGAGATTAGTAATTAAAGATGAACCAATTGATGCTTTCCATGACTTGTGAAAGTAATCTACCTACCCTTTATTTACCCTAACATTTTTTACTTCCTTTATTGGGTGCATTTGAGCTTGTTGACCCTTTTCTTTTCTTTCGATAAGAAAACTAACCTATTTCTAACCTTATATCTTCTAATGGCTTAGATTAAAATGATGAGCTTATTTTATTCTCTACCTAACTAGTGATCTGCCAAGATTAAATGGTTTGGTCGGATTTTAATTCACTAACTATCATAACATGAAATTTAAATGCATAAACAATCAAGATTAAACTGTATGATCGTCATGAATTGTGGCTTTTTGGATAGGCTGCACACAATTTTATTTACAAAAGTTAAGTAAACTGAGAGTAGTGGCAATTTGAATCTGCAACACTTTCAGAATGTATTTTTGTTTCTTTTTGTAGGGTTTATATTTTATATCATTTTTTTAATCTTTCTTTTCTTTTAGTCCTTTGATTATTCTTTTAGGGCATACCCTATTTTCATTTTTTAATATGGGAAAACATTTGCAGAAAAGAAAAGGTATGTACAATATTACAAGGCTAAACATAACCAATTCAAAATTATGATCCCTATTATTATAGGACCCTAACAATGGCTCCACTTGGGGATGGCATCTCCTGGTGAGATGTCAAGAACTTTCTGATCAGTGGCCTTGGAACTTTGACTTTGCGTACCTTGGAACTACTTTATGTGATCTCCTTTATTTCAAACATATCAAGTTATATATTTTTAAAGCTTAGGACCTTCTCTTCGGGCTTCAACTTTAGAAGATAAACATCCAATCCAATCTAAAATTTTCTATGGTATTTAAAATGAGAAAAGTAAAACAAATGAACTATTGGTTAATCTGGTGAAAAGTAGTGCTTCAACATTCTACCATTGATTGGTCCTCTTGGTAGATCTTTTCCATCTAACTCCTTCAAGAAAAATCCATTGTTACCTATGTAACCATAAATGATGTATGGGCCCTTTCAAAGAAAGTAAAACTTCACATGTTTTCCTTTTTCTTCTCTTCTAGAATCCCATTTGAGTACTTGATCACCTATGAAAAAATCATCTGCTTTAGTTTTCTTATAAAAAATCTTCTTGATTTTGTCTTGGATTACTTGAGATTTGATATAAACTTCATCCCTGGTTTGCTGCAAATGAATTGTTTGATTTATCCTCCTTTGGATGTCATTTGGTTCTACTTGCAGCTCCTGAATCATTTTCATTACTAGTACTCCTAATGAATATGGAAAAACATCATCCATCCCATATACCAATTGATAGGGGGATGTACCAATATATTTCTTTGTAGTTAGTTTGTCTCCCCATAAGGCATTAACCAACCTTTTATTCCAGGTTTTCTTGTTATCTTCTAACAATTTCTTGATGATGTTGACTAGGATTTTGTTTGAATATTTTGCTAGTCCATTACCTTGAGGGTAATAGTCAGTGGAATGGCCAAGGGTGATATGGTATTTGTTACAAAAATCTTACCATTTTCATAGATTTGAAGACAACAGCATTATCAGTAATGAGATTTTGTGGACATCCAAATCTGGAAAGGATGTTGTTTTCAAGAAATGAGATAATGACAGAGTCTGTGGCTTGTCTAGAAGGGTTGGCTTCTATCCACTTGGTAAAGTAATCAGTGGCTGTCAAAATCCATTTATGTTGGGCTGAGGAGGGTGGGTGAATTTCACTAATGAAGTCTAAACCCCATTGTTGAAATGGCATTACTATAGAAATAGGTTTGAGGGGTAATGGTAAGATTTTCTTCTTCCCTTCAAATATCTGACATTTGTGACAGGAGGTCACATACTTTCTGACATCTGCAAAAAGGGTGGGCCAGTAAAAACCCGCCCTCAAAATTTTATTAGCAGTTGTTTTCCAGTATAGGTGTCCTCCATAGCCTCTTGCATGAATTTCTTGCAAGACTTTGCCAGCTTCATATTTTAATAAACAATTCAATAATATGCCACCATGACCTTTCCAAAATAAAACATTATCTAAGATAAAATATTTCAATGCTTTCATTTTTAAGAATCTACTTTTAGTTCTAGATTAACCAGGAAGAGCTTGTAGATTGAGTAAAACAAATATAAGGTCTACATACCAGGGTGAATCTATGAAATCTTCACTGATTTGTGGAGTCACCATCTCTTCCTGATCATCTATTGCTGCAATGAAATTTATATCTAAGGCTCGACAGTTCGATTCAGAAATGAGTTTGACTAAACCTTGACCTTTGATCAATTTTGTAGACTTGATTTCAATGTCATATTCCAGTATTGTCGCAATCCATTTGCCTCTTTTTCCATCAGGCCCAGTCTAGGTTAGAATGTCCTTTACCACTGAGTTTGGAACATATGCAATTATATGCGAGTATAGAATATATACTATGAAATCTTGTATTGCTTTCACTAAAGCAAGAGCTTGTTTTTCCATGATATTATACTTTAGTGTTGCATCTCTCAAGGATTTACTAAAGAAATAAATGTGTTGTTCATAACCCTCATCATTCTTTTGCAACAAGACTACTGCAATGGTGTGTTCTGAAGCAAAAGAAAAAATAATGAAATATTTTTTGAAATTAGGACTTATGAGGACAAGTGTTTTAGTTAGGGCTTCTTTGATTTCTTCAAAAGTCTACTTAGCCTCTACTGTCCACTTAAGTGCTGAATCATTTTTTAACATGTTATTTAATTCTCTAATTAGTTATGTTAAATTAGAAACGAATCTTCTAAGAAAATTTATTTTACCTAAAAATGCTTGTAATTCTTTAATTTTCCTAGGATGACTGATGTTTAAGATTGATTCTATTCTAGTTGGATCAATTCTAATGCCTTGTTTTGAAATTATGTGTCCCAAGAGTTTACCTTCCTCTAATCCAAAAAGTGACTTTTGGGATTTAAGGAAATGCCAAACTTTCTGCATTTTATGAAAACTCTTCTTAAATGATCTAGATGTTCATTATCTGATTTGGAAAACACTGTGATATCATCTAGGTAAATGCCTAGAAAGTCATGGATTTCTTTAGCAAAGGCTATATACATGGATTTTTGGAATGTTTCTCTAGCATTCATCAATCCAAAGGGCATTTTCAAGTACATGAAAGTTCCCCAGGGAGTAGTAAACACAGTCTTTGCCTGATCTTCAGGTTGGACTAGGATTTGGTTGTACCCAGAAAATCCATCAAGTAATGAAATTTTGGATGACCCTAATACCCTTTGTAGAATGTGATCCATTTTAGGGAGGGGATAGTTATCCTTTAATGAGACTTTGTTTAAGTTTATGAAATCAACACAGAGTTGGATTTCTCTTGTTTTCTTTATAGTGGGGACTAAATTAGAGACCCAATCAGAATATATAATGGGTGCTATGATTTGAGCCTCATACATCCTTTTAACTTATTTTTCTATCAGTGGCATAAGAACAGGGTTAATTCTCCTAAGATTTTGTTTAAAGGGCTTCTAATTTTCTTTGATTGGTATCTTATGCTGGATAATGCCGGTATCATAAGACTTGAGGTCTTCATAACTCCAGGAAAAGATATCCTGGAATTCTTTAAACAAACTAATGTATTTCACCTTTTCAGCTAGAGGTAATGCCTTGGATATCTTGACAATATCTTGACAATTCTTCTATATCTGATCTTAGAGGCTCCATTTTGGGTTTTCTGGCTACATAATTTGAGCCAAAAAGGTCTTCTAGCGGGGCTAATCCTTTAGGCAAAAAGTTATCTTTGTGGTTTAAAACTTCTGATTCATCATTACTTAATTCCTCAATTTCTATTGTTTAGCTGGTTCTATTTTATTTACATCATTTACATCTATCTCATTATTTATGGTATAATCTAATTGTTAGCCCCCTAATTTTCTCTCTTTTTTCCATTTTCCCCTTACCATTTACCTCTATTTTACCTCTTTTATGCACCTTCATCTTACACCAATCCAAGCACAGTGACATATTTTGTATAAACTTTATTTTTCATATTTTTAATTCAACTTAGCATTAGTTAATTATTTATTACATGATTTCTTACTTTTAATCACTCTTTGTAACTTATCGATATCTCCAATGTTTATTTGGTAGTTAGAGTACTTACCGTGACCGTTGATCCTAGTGCAAGATCGGATCTTGCACTGTTTCTAGCACAAAAAATCCTTGCAGCAGATCTGAACCTCCTTGATCACCGCCTCGTTCTGAGCAGCTTCAGCCACGATAGCAAGATCGACCCAAAGGCAGCCGACGCCAAATCTGTGAAGGACGAAAGTTGGAGATTGGCTATGGCCAGTTTCGCTAAAATATCTAATTTTGAAGGTCGAAAAGCTAAATTCTGCATTTGGTTATGTAATCGATTGAATGATCTATTTTGGCCTTTGGCCAAAGATCTATATAATGTAGAATGTAAATAGGACTAGAAGGTTGAAGTTTTGATAGGAGAAGAGAACAGAGACACAACCAGAGAGGTGGTAATAGGTTGTTGTATTTTGTTATCACCCGAATCTAGGCTGGACGATGTATTAATGTATGTACTTGCCTCAGTGAATTAATAAAAGGGAGCTCAACCTCATGTTTTACAAATTGCGTTTCTGTATTTGAGCTAATGAATTGATTAAGGTACTGAGAAGCGTTTTTATTTAAAAGGGAGACACATTGGTTGTCTAGAGCCCAGCCAACCCAACAAGTTTACCCCATTTCTCCTTTTTCCTGTAATTTTTGTTTACATTGTCAAGTGTGATTTAAATTTAAGCACATGCATTCCTCTCTTAGTGAAAGCGGATCCATTTTGTGAAGTAGATAAATTTCCTTTTCTTGCAATTTCCTTTCCTGCACTTGATCTCAGATTGGTTTACCTCCGCCTGGTCCAAGTAGGAGAAATAGCCCTGCACCATTGCACGTTGCTGTGATATATCCTTTTCTACAATTATTTTTGATTGCTTTTCCCCTCCTGGTCCAACAGGAAAATGAACCTGCACCAGTGCACGTTGGTGTGATGCAGCAAGCCTTCTTATTCTGCTTCCCGCAATCTTCTTTCTTTCGTTAAATGCTTATGACAAGATAAATTTATATTGATTGTTTCTTTATCTCTGCACTCTGTTAAGATCAGAAACATTAACTTTTTATGTGTGCAATTTTATTTAACAATATAATAGCACTTGCAATAATTAAGCACTCATTTTAAGAATTAAATGCTAAGTGCAGGAAGCTCTGATCTGGTGCAATAAGTAATTTCTTGCCAAGGGATCTGAGTGCTTTGAAACTGGAAAATTTCAAGCCCTTGCATGAAGTAAAAAGCCTTTAGTAAATACACCATTTATACCTTCTGCATAAATCTCTATTCCTGCACTAGTGCAAGCAGACTGCGATAGTGCAGGACAGATTAGTGCAAGAAGGAAATCTCTAAAGGAGCAGGCTTAAGGGCCCATTTGATGAGACTGCTAAGTGTCTTTGCTAAAGAAAAACACACACTAAGTACTTAAAAAATAATTAGCTAGAGTGGTTGCCTTTTATCTTTAATTCCCTCTTGCAAATGCATTCTTCCTTGTTCCAGTCTTAGATTATTTTGATGGTTCAAGTTGCCTTTTTTTCTTTTTAATATAATTTTGCAATATTTCCTTTAAAGAAAGTAGGGATTTATATTAGAAAGACTCATACCATCTCTGGAATTTCCTGTGCTTCATCTCTAAGTTTACAGATCCCTCGGGTTGAAAAATTAAGTGTTGAGGAGTTTGCTTAAGTGTAACTCCTGCACCCAACATTTTGGCTCCGTTGCCGGGGAGGCGATTTGATTTGGTAAGAATTTTCTAATTATACAATAGAGGTAATTTTTTCCTTATTTTTGCAGTATTGTTTGGAAAATCTTCTTTGAAGGAATTTTACTGGTGTTGATTGATTTGTGACAACATTTTTTACTAGAAGTTGTTTGTTATTTTCTTTCTTTTTTTGAAATGAATGCCTAGAAAAGGTAATGGTTTGAAGCCCACTAAGGGCAAAAATAATTCTGAAAACAATTCTCATATTGGGTCTCCTTCTGTAAGCAGGAAACCCAATCCAATTGAAACCCATGACGCAGGAACAATCCACCTAGATTCTGGTGAAAACAGCTCAGGTGTGGATCATCCTGTTGAGAGCGGTACAAGTAAAAGGAAAACAATGGTGGACCATGAAGATCATTTGGAAGGGACTGGTGAAAACTAGGTAAGTGAAGAACAATCCACTTTTGTGTTTCCAATTGTAGATCTTGATACTGTGGCGCAAATGAAGAATATTCCACCATCAGCTCTCCCTCATTTCCATGGTAAAGTTCATGAATATCCTGACTCTTTTCTATTTGAGTTTGATATTCTGTGAAGTTATGATTATTCAATTGACGCTAAGAAGTTAAGATTATTTCCTGTTACTCTTAAGGACTCAGCTCTACACAAGTTTATGGGGTTAGGAGGAAACACTATAACCTCTTGGGATCAGATGAAGAGAGTGTTTTTGTCTAAATATCAAGAATATTGCAAAACTCGGGACATGAAGGATGAGATTTTTACAATCATAAAGGATGATGATGAAACTCTTGAAGATTACCTAGAAAGATTTATGTATATTTTACAAAGTTCGAAACTTAATTTCGATCCCAGTACTATTAGAACCTTGTTCTTAAGAGGACTTACTGATAATTCTAGAAATAATTTAAATCTGTTAGGACAAGGTGATATTTCTCAGCAAAATTTTGAACAAATTTGTGAATCATACAGGAAATTTTCAAGAAATCAGTATAGATCCGGTAGAGGAACTCGAAATAAAAATAGAAAAACTGAATCTACTGATGTTATGATTATTGTACTAGAAAATAAAATGGAAAACATTAAAATTGATATAATGAATACTGTTACCAAATAGTTAGACTCTTTAAAATTTCAGCAAAAACTCATGAAGGAACAAGATTCATTATGTATTTTCTGTCGTAAATGTAGAGACAAGCATCGTCCTAAAGAGTGTCCTCTTAATTTGAAAGAAACTAATAAGTGTGCTATTTGTGCATAAGACCATGTCACAGAAAAATGTCCCTCTATACCAGGATTTAAAGATGTATTTACAGGGGGACAGCCTGAAGCTGAATACTTGTATGCTATGGGAGCAAGAAGGAATTGGCCTCAGGTAGGTACAAGTATGGCTCCTAAATTTTCTCCACACTATCTTGGTTATAATTCACATGCATATTCTTATCCTAATACTAATCAATAGTGGTCGTATGGGAATCAATATCAGCATGGGAAACCTTCTCAATTATGGAAAAAAGGTTGGAGAGGGCCAACTCATTCTCCATATTCCTACCAGCCACCTATGCAGTCATATCCATCTATGCATACACCTTATTCAATGCCTCAACTTTCGAGTTAGTCTACTCCACCATTGCCTTTACCTCCACCCTTTCAACCTCCTCAGTTTCCTACTCAACCTATGCCCAATCCTAACAATAATAAAGCAATAAAAATGATCTATGTAACAAACCCACCTTTAACATTCGAGTACCAGTCTATTCCAGTTGGGGTTCATGATATTCAATTAAGATAGGGAAGGACTGTAACATCAGAAAATCAGAAGCAACCTATAGTGATTGTTGAAGATAAAGGAGAAGAGGAAACTATTAACCATTCTCTGAAAGTTGTCTTTTCTGACTTCAAGCTAAGGATAGTGAATTTTCTTGGTCCACAACTTGCCAACAGTCTTTTGAAACATTGAAGGAAAAGTTGGTACATGCACTAGTTTTGAGAGGTCCTAACTGGTCCATGCCTTTTCACATTTCCTTTGATGCTTTAGATCTGGCTATTGGTGCAGCTTTAGGACAAGAGGAAAATAAGCAATCCTATGCTATTTATTATATTAGTAAGAATTTGTCTTCTGCTGAATTAAATTATACAGTTACAGAGAAAGAGTTTTTAGTTGTAATTTTTGCAATTAATAAGTTCAGGCACTATATTACAAGATATGAAGTATTTGTACATACTGATAATTCCACGATTAAATATTTTATGAAAAAACCATTGAATAGTGGTAGAGTGACTAGGTGGTTGCTATTGTTGCAGGAATTTAATGTTACTATTATTGATATACCAAGAAAATCTAATGTTGTCGCATATTTTCTTTCTAGATTAGATAATCCTAGTGAAGCAACTCCTATTAATGATGATTTTCCGGTTGAACATATTTTTTCTATGTCAACAGATTCTCCATGGTTTGCTGACATTGCTAATTACTTGGTTACTGGGAAAACACCACCCCACATGTACGCTCGTGAAAAGCGAAATATTATTCAGAAAAGTGTTGCATACTCCTAGATTCAAGGAGATCTCTTTTACACTGGACCAGATCTGATTATCTGTAGATGTGTAAGAGAGGATTGAGTGTTTGAAATATTGAAATCTGCTCATGATGAACCTTGTGGAGGCCACTTCACTAATAAGCAAACTGCACATAATGTATTACGTGCTGGTTACTTTTGGTCTTCCTTGTTTCAGGAGGCCAAACAGTATGTCAAGCGATGTGATAGCTGTCAACGAGTGGGCCAGCCTAATCAAACCAATGAAATGACTTTATGCCCCTAAGTTATGATTGAGCCATTTGAAAAATGGGCTATTGATTTTATAGGGCCAATAAATCCAATGTCATTAAGTAAAAATAATATTTTTGTTTATACAGATTTTCTTACAAAATGGGTAAAAGCTAAAGCTGTTTCCTTTGCTACAGAAAAAGTTGTTGTTGATTTTCTTTTTATTGAAATCCTTACTAGATTTGGTGTACCTAGAGAAATTTTTTCTGACAATGTTCTGCAGTTTATTTCTAATTTTGTCAAGGGTGTGATGGAGCAATACAAGATCCGGCACAGGAAATCCACGCCATATCACCCGCAATCAAATGGCTAGGTGGAATCCACAAAAAAAGTGATCGAATCCATTCTTACCAAGACAATAAATATGCATCGGAAAGACTGGGCTAAAAGATTACCAGAAGCTTTGTGGGCATACAGAACCACTTAGATAAATAACACAGGACATACACCATATGAGCTGGTATATGGCAAACAGGTTTTGTTACCAATTGAATTCTAGATCAAAACTTTCAGAACTACAGTTTAGTTAGGACTAGATCTCTCTGAGGCACAACAATAACATCTTCTCCAATTAAATGAGTTAGATGAATTTCGAAGGGATGTTGTTCAGCAGAACATACTAATTCAACAGCAACACAAAAGGTGGCATGAGAAGTCTATTCAGAAAAAGCAATTCCAACCAGGTGATTGGGTGCTCCTTTATGATTCTAGATTTAAATTTTTTAAAGGGAAGTTCCATACACGTTGGATGGGACCTTATGAAGTGATCCAAGTATTCGAGAATGGAGCAGTAGAAGTTAAAATTATTGATGGACAAAATTCAGTATTCTTGGTAAATGGACACAGATTAAAGAAGTATTTTTAGCCACTTGCGAGGAAAGATTTTACACAGCAAGTCCAACAGCAATTTGGGACAGTAGTGGTGAATGGTAATACCAACCTTTTGAAAAATTTAAAACATGAATTCTTCTTCTTCTTAAAAAAGAAAAAAAAAAATATATATATATTTTTAAAGTAAAGAAAAAATATTTTCCTGTAATTATGAAAATCAGTTCGCTGACATGATTGCAGAAGGATCAACCTGAAAACCAGCTTGCTGGCAGGAAGATCAAAAATTTCTAATAAAAAGAGAATGTTGCTTGATCTTTAGATATGCTAGCGACCACCAAGTAAAATAAGGTTCAGCAGAACCAACCTTTATACAATTGGGGTAATTAGCATGGATACTTCTTATTCAAGTAATGCTTAATTCTCGCTGCAGTTATTTTTCTTGCACCAGTACAGGAATAGACCCCCGAAGAATACAACCTGTCATTCCTTGTAGACACAACAAAATCCATAGAGGTCGAAGATGACACTCTATTGACCGATTTCATTAAAAAATCCCAGAAAAAGAATGAAGAATCTAGTGTAGGCAAAGAACCACAGTCCCCACAGGACGTTGAAGCCCCTTCTGCACCAGTGCAAGAAGAAGAACTAGAAGAAGAAGAAGAACCAAAAGAGGAAGAAACAGAAGAAGAAGAAGAACCATAAGAAGAAGAAGAAGAAGAGGAAGAAGCGTTTGTTGAAACCCTGAGGGATATTGAGGTCCCCGAGGAAGACACAACCCCTGTTGAGACAGAAGAAGAAGAAGATTTGGTAACTCCTGCTGCTCGGATAGTTGAACTAGAGCTTCAAGTGCAGAACTTAGAACAGCTCATAGCTAAAGCGTAGGAGGATAAAGAACAAAGTAAAGAAGAATTAACTGCGGAGATCCAGAAAAATAAAGGAGAAGTTAAATTTTGGAAGTAGCGAGTTGCACAATGTTTCAAGCGACTTAGAAAGGTGACAAAGAAACTAAAGAACATCAGAAAGAATAAGTCTGAAACATTGCAGGCTGACGTCAATATGTCAGAGCAGGATTGAGCTGGAATGCTCAAATATTTGAAGTTTTTTTGCAAAGGTAAAGAGTTGTGTGAGGACACACAAAAACTTAGGGATGGGAGGATGTTAGCCCCCTAATTTTCACTCTTTTTTCCATTTTCCCCTTCCCAAACCATAACCATTTAAATCTATTTTACCTCTTTTATGCACCCTCATCTTGCACCAGTCCAAGCATGGTGATATATTTCGTATAAACTTTATTTTTCAAATTTTTAATTCAACTTAGCATTAATTAATTATTTATTACATGATTTCTTACTTTTAATCACTCTTTGTAACTTATCGATATCTCCAATGTTTATTTGGTAGTTAGAGTACTTACCGTGACCGCTGATCCTAGTGCAGGATCAGATCTTGCACCGTTGCCAGCACAGCAAATCCTTGCAGCAGATCTGAACCTCGTTGATCACTGCCTCGTTCTAAGCATCTTCAGCCATGACAGCAAGATCGACCCAAAGGAAGCCGGGACCGAATATGTGAAGGATGAAAGTTGGATATTGGCTATGGCTAGTTTTGCTAAGCTATCTAATTTTGAAGGCTGAAAAGCTAAATTCTACGTTTGGTTATGTAATCAGTTGAATGATCTATTTTTGCCTTTGGCCAAATATCTATATAATGTAGAATGTATTAGGACTATAAGGTTGAAGTTTTGATAGGATAAGAGAACAAAGAAACAACCAGAGAGGCGGTAACAGGTTGTTGTATTTTGTTATTGCCCGAATCTCGACTGGACGATGTATTAATGTATGTACTTGCCTCAGTGAATTAATAAAAGGGAGCTCCGCCTCATGTTTTACAAATTGCGTTTCTGTATTTGAGTTTATGAATTGATTAAGGTACTAAGCAACGTTTTTATTTAAAATAGAAGCGCGTTGGTTGGCTAGGGCCCAGCCAACCCAGCACGTTTACCCCATTTCCCGTTTTATCTATAATTTGTGTTTACATTGTCAAGTGTGATTTAATTTTAAGCACATGCATTCTTGTCTGAGTGAAAGTGGATCCATTGTGTGAAGTAGATAAATTTCCTTTTCCTGCAATTTCCATCCTACACTTGATTTCAGATTTGTTTTCCTCCGCCTGGTCCAAGAAGAAGAAATAACTCTGTACCAGTGCACTTTGGTGTGATATCTCTTTTTCTGAAATTCTGTTTAATTGGGTTTCCCCACCTGGTCCAAGTAGGAGAAATGAACCTGCACCAGTGCACGTTGGTGTGATGCAGCAAGCCTTCTTAGTCTACTTCCCGCAATCTTCTTTCTTTCGTTAAATGCTTATGACATGATAAATGTATATTGATTGTTTCTTTATTTTTGCACTCTGTTAAGATCAGAAACATTCAATTTTTATGTGTACAATTTTATTTAACAGTATAATAGCACTTGAAATAATTAAGCACTCATTTTAAGAATTAAATGCTAAAAGCAGGAAGCTCTGCTCTGGTGCAAGAACTAGTTTCTTGCCATGAGATCTGAGTGCTTTGAACTTGGAAAAGTTCAAGCCCTTACATGAAGTAAAAAGCCTTTAGTAAAGACACCATTTATACCTTCTGCATAATTCTCTGTTCCTGCACTAGTGCAATTAGACTGCGATAGTGCAGGACAGATTAGTGAAAGAAGGAATTCTCTAAAGGAGTAGGTTTAAGGGCCCATCTGATGAGACTGCTAAGTGTCTCTGCTAAATAAAAACACACACTCAGTAGTTAAACAATAATTAGCTAGAGTGGTTTCCTTTTATCTTTAATTTCCTCTTGCAAATGCATTCTTCCTTGTTCCAGTCTTAGATTATTTTGATGGTTCAAGTTGCCTTTTTCTCTTTTTAATTTGATTCTGTAATATTTCCTTTAAAGAAAGTAGGGATTTATATTAGGAAGATTATTACCATCTCTGGCATTGCTTGTGCTTCGTCTCTAAGTTTACGGATCCCCCAGGTTGAAAAATTAAGTGTTGAGGAGTTTTCTTAAGTGTAATTCCTGCACCTGACACTAATGTACAATCTCTATCTATATTACAGTTTTGAAACTCTCCTTCAGAATTCATAAAATTGTAAACTTGTGAGTCTTGTGAAAAAATCTGCCAATACTTCAAATTATTAGGTATGGTTGACCTATTTCTTACCTCATTAATGTACTAATGATTCGGCTGAAATTGTAATATGCATGTGCTAGAAAAATTATCCAATCTATGTTCTTTCATATTCTGCTTTCTTGGAATAGCAACAAAGTTAGTTTTAAGAAAACAATTTATCAAGTCTAGTATGGTTTCTCTGTATTGGATAAGTCTAGGATTATTCACAAGATACTCTCCCTTGATTTGTTTTATGATAATTTCTGAGTCTCCCATGACATAACCTCTCTTGGCTCTAAGTTTTCTTACAATTTGTAGGCCTAACACTAATGATTCATATTCTGCCATGTTATTAGTGCATTTGGAATTTAACCTGAAATCATGTCCTTCTGAATGATCATTTTCTAAGTTATAAATCCATATTCCAGCTCCTGCTCCTAATCTATTTATAGAGCCATCAAAATCTAAATGCCACATAGAATAATGAGTTATATTGTCCCTATCAATTTATTTTTGTTTTTCTTCTATAACTGTGGTTTTATCCTTGCCATTGTCTGAATTACATAGAATGAATGAGTCCATATCAAAATGCATAGAATAGATAGGATAGTTCTGTGGTTTTTCTACAATATTGACCATGAATTTCATCAAAGTTTCTCTATAAATTTTTCTTTGCTGACGAAACACAGAAATGGCAGCATATGACATGTCTAATTGTAGTGATCCCTGTAATTTTGCTCCCCATGAGCAAGATAATAACATACCATATTTTGGAGGAATATCAACAACTACAATATTCATGACAATATTGTTTTTTGGGCACTGGACTAGAGTCACACATAGGTATTTTATCAGCCCAAGGCATTTAACTTGATTGGAATCAAAGGAAAGCAAGTCTTTGTATGGTCTGGTGATGTCTAAATTCAATTTTTCCATGACTGCTTTTGGCATTAAGTTATCAGATGCTCCTGAATCCAACATAGCATTGTGTAAAAATTTATCATGAACATTTAAGCTAATGTAGAATGGAGGAACACCACCTTTTTGGTGTTTTCCATTAACTTCAGGACCAAATAATAACTCAGGTTGATCATCATTAAGGTTAACATCATCTTCACCTTCTCCTATGTTTAGTGTTTTAGTGATTTGGGCTTTGTATGAATAATTTTTTACCAGCTTTGTTAAAGGAATTGGTATTTTAAATTTGGCTATCTCAGTTTTGATATTGAATGGAATTTGATTTTTTCCTAATTGAATGATTTCATCTTTTGCAATTGTAGTTTTTGTATTTTTTTCTTCTTTATCAACAGTTGGTATTTCAGTTTGTGTGTCAACTGTTTTCTTTTTAATTTTCTTGTCTGGAACAGTTTGTGTAGCTGTTGAAGTTTTAGCTGTAGTTGATGTTTGAGTAGCAGTAGATGTTATGTTTATAATCTTTGGAGTGGAAGTTTTCTTAGTTTCTCTAGGGATAATTTGTAGAACTTTGGACACAGGAGCCTCTATTGTTTTCTTGGTTTGTGTTTGGATTGATTTCTTAATAGGAGCCTATGTGTTCTTTTTTCTTCTAAGGCTGTACTATTTATGAACTTTGTATATTGCAGACTCATAGCCTTTTTTATAGTCAAAGGACTCTCCAGAATCTAATTGTAACTGTTGTAACATGTACAACTCTTCTTCTTCTTTGGTAAGAAAAATGGTATTTCCATCATTTATTCCCATTAAGTTTGTCTGGGTGTCCTAGTCTTCTTCATTTTGGTGTGAAATTTTAGCGTATTTTTCTTGGAAAGGTCGTCTAATTAGTTGATTAGGTACAACTTATCTTGATTTACCAATATTGGGATTTTTCCTAAAGTTGGGGTTTCTAATTTGGGGACCTTGTTATTGATTTTCCCACTGAGGTTTTCTTTCCATGTTTTCTAATCTATCCATTAGTCTCTCCATACTTTTAGCTAAACTATCTATCTTAATATCTGAAGTGGATGGTTCCTCCTTAATGGTCACTCTTCTTTCATTCCTCGTCCTTTCTCTTTTAGCTAATAAGTTAGCTTCTACACTAACTGCATCACTCTACATTTGTTCTAAAGTTGCATGGTTTCTTTCTCTTAATTGATAGGACATGTTAGCATCAAAACCATTAGGAAATTTGATTAGGGCCAAGTCTGGTGGGGGTCTGATATTCACTGGAATTGCATTATAAATGTTGTTAAACCTAGCACAGTAATCTTGAACAGATTCTTTAGTAGATCTCCTAATTTTTTCATATTCAGATAATATCTGTAAAGGGTTTTTCTTTCTTTCCCATCTATCAATAAACAATTGGTGAAAATCAGCTAAATCAACAATATGGTTAGCAGGTAAATATTTGAACCATTTCTTAACATCTCCTGCTAATGTTTGTGCAAACAATCTCATGTGTACATCAGTTTCATCAACTTCATGTAATTCAAAGTAATCGATCATTTTATTAACATGTTGTTGAGTAGTATATTGGCCAGTACCATCAAACGTAAATATTTTACTATGATAATCTACTGACATAGCATGTAAATGGGCTCGTAAGACTAAAGGGGCATATCTGGCTGCCATGGTAAGACTTTAGCTTGACTAGGGGGTAAAGTATTGGTGCTTTTAGATGAACTAGAAGTGCTTGGAGATGAGGTTGAAGTGCTTGAAGATGAACTTGGAACACTAGAGGATGTACTTGGAATGCTAGAAGATGAGATTGAAACTTTAGGTTGGAGAGGAAGTTTAGGTATAAATGGTTCTGTGGAATGAACTGTGGTGGAGATTAGGGGTGAAGTGTAACTAAATGGATCTGTTTTTATATTTTTTGAAGATATTGTAGAACGCTTAGGGGTAGTAGTAGTTAGGGCAGCTAATTCAACTTACTGTTGAAAAAAGACTTCATCTATATCCTTAATCAAAGTTGAGGTTAAAGAATCAAGCTTTTAAAAAGTATCTAAAACCCGTTGATCTGAATCAAGTTGTATAGTTTCCTTCTTTGATTCAATACATTGAATAAAATCAAGATCTATTCCAATATCATAGATTGAGTTTTCATATTTGGTTCTAAATAAAGAATGCTCAAATGATAAATCAAATTGAATATCCTGTATACTTGATAACTCTTTTGGAAGTGAATTTTCTTTGATTAATTGACTATTACTTCCTAGACTTTCTATTTTTTTAGGTTTTCTTAAAATTATATCATGATCATCAACAATTGTAGCAAGTTGTGGATTAGGATGAGCGTTGGTATAATTTGTTCTTTTAGAAGCTAGAATTTTAACTTATTAAGATGATTTTTAACAACCCTTTAAAACCTTAATGTGTAAGATGATGAAAATTGTTTCCTTTAAGATTGATTTTAACTAAGGATTGATTTCCCTAGTATGGTCGCCAATATTTTATCACTCTGAAATTTCCCAAGGGTTGTTATGGGTGTTAAAAAAGGAAATAATAGAGGTAACCACAAACCTACTTTGAAGATTAGGATCTATCCTTCCTAATGCTTAGAGAGGGCTCTCTCTTAATGATTTAACTTTGTTTGTTTAATTGATTTTAGGCTAGTTATGTATGCTTGATTTGGTTTGATTTTGATTTGTTGGTAGAATTACTGATTTAGATGGATAGGTACCTGTCTATTTTCCATTGGGCTATGGAGTCAATATGCCATGAAAACATAACAGAAAAAAATTATAAAAGCACTGTTACAGGGTAGGATAGCTGAGAAAAATTAGATATTTTAGGCTGAATGGTGACGTGATTTTCAATTGGGATCAAGGAGAAGTTAAGGATTCCTTAAACCGGATAATGAAGGAAGGTGAAGGAGGTCAATCGGGATCGGAGAGAAATTAAGGATTCTCTAGTTCGGATTTCAGAAGAAAACATAAAAATGGATAACAGTTCAAAACATAGTGTATTTAAACAAATTATGCAATAAAATTCCAGTTATACCATTCAAATTTAGAATACATGCAAGTTTACAGAATACTTAAGAAAAGAACATGAACAATCGAAATATACTTCACTAAAATAGCTCAACACATGAATCCTGTAAAGAAATGCCTTTATTACTTTTCATGTCTGTCAACTGGAAATGGTACAATAAACCCTTAGGTATTAGATTAATTCAGCTATAGAAATATTCACGAATCCACATTTAGTACTTCGAATTGATGAAGTATTTATACAAACATTTACACAAAATATCATGTCAACTGACTAGGATTTATTTAAGGGAAATAAAATATCTTCATGCAAGAAGATTGAGACACCTATTAATCGACTGAAATTTGTCCCTGTTTTATTTTATTACTGTTAGTTGATATTTTCTTTCATCTGCTTTCTCTTACGCTGGCAGTATTTCCTCTACCTTCGTTCTTTCACGTTGTATGGTTTTACCTGTTTTCTTTCACCTATTTTATCTTTTACCTTCATAATAGATCACACCATTTCTCCCATGTTTCTTCATCTGGGAGTTTAATCTTCATCATCCTCTGGTAAATTTCATATGCCTCTGTGTATTTGGTAAAAGTAGGCTTATTTACAAAAAGATGATTTACCTCATGCTATAAATAAAATAAATTTTCCAGAATTTGAAGTGACACTTTGCCTATGGGAATGCCTTTCAATGATGAACTACTAGAGGATTCTTTTGCTACTTCCCTTATATTTTTATCATAATCTTCATATCTCATTAGTTTATCATTTATTACCAAGGGATTAAGCAAACCCTTTTGTCTAAGACATCAAACTTTTTCATAAATCTGTTCACTACCAACTCCATAGTTTGACACTTGTCCTCAAGCTATGTCATGAGATTTCTCTTGGAAATTACTTTTTTCACCTCTAAGATAGTTTTTTTTCTGTCACTTATCCCAAGTTCTTCTGATTCCTACTTGTTTTTGGAATTTAGGAATTTTATTATCTCAATGGCTTATTTTGGTTTCTTTCTAAGGTCTTCTTTAACTTTCTGAATAGCTTCACTAGCGTCCTTTATCAAGTCATTTTGCTAAAAAATAACCTGTATAGAAGGCCAAATATCATTGACTGAGTTAATGATATTGGCCCACAACTACTTCTTTACTTGGGCTAAAGGTTCTACTAATGTCAATTCCTTTTCTAATTTTTGGGTTCTGTCATTCAACCTATTGGATTTCTGTGCTTCAGCCTTATGCATTATTTGAGCCAATTACTTTTCATCTTCCAAAATTTTTACTTGTTCTTTAAGCTTAGTGATTTCAGTAGTTTGAATTAACATATCATGCATTTCCTTGATCAATTTGTTGGCCTCATCAGTGGGATGGGTTGATGTTGTTGTTGATGTAGTTGCTGGTGTAGTTACCGGAACTACTGTTGACAATGGAGCTGTTGTAGGCACTGGAGTTGATGTAGAAGCTATAGGAATATCAGTAGTGGGAAATACTTCCATGTTGGCTTTCTTTTCCTGCACAAGTTTGTCCATTTCAGTTTCCATCTCTTTCAGTTGAGCTGTCAACTGAATGATGAGATTCATCATTTCATCCTTCTGATTTTCATTTTCCAAGACTTCTTTAGTTTGTGGATGCTTTGTTGTTGGTAACTTAAATTGTTTCTTCAATGCAACTATGTATGGATTCTTCTTTTTGATTAGTTCTTCTGTTGCTTTGATATATTTTGGATTATAACCAACTTCGATTACCAAATATTCAAGTGACTTTATCCTGTTATCCTTTTCTTGTGAAAAATATTTCTCTAGTTTTAACTGTGTCCTTATGTTTTCTATAGAATTCTGTAATTTTTGTACACTTAAATATTTGTGTGTCATAGTGTAATAGATCATTTCTCCATCTTGTTTGTGAAACTCAATCTGATCTATTGGATGCACATCTTTGGCAAGAACTTCAAATGTTGTCTTCTTATAATATTATGATGATTTTGGGGCCTGCACTGTTGGTTGTAGAAATGTAATTTGCATATTTCTAGTTTTGTAATCAAAAGCTTAAAGCAGTCTGTTTTGGTCACTAGGAGTTTGCTTCCAGTAGTGGGCATAAGTTACAACTTTTAATGCTTCATTTCTGATTTTGATTTCTTTGTATTTCTCCATGATATCTTTCTCTTTATCCACTGGTTTTCTAGACGATGAAACATCTGCACTATTCTGTTTCTGAATGATTTGTGCACTGGAGGTTGATGGTAGGTGTGTTTCTTCTGAAATAGTTGGAGGTGCATAATCTCTAACAACTATATCTGTCTCAATGGTTTCAACTATCTCAACTCTCTCTTGTTGCTCTATCACTGGATTTAGTTTTGTCTTCTTCCTGTACATAAGTTTAAAATTAGTGTGAGAAGTAGTTTATGCAGAATAAGAGCCTTCGTCTCTTGTCCTCTTTGAATTTCTGTCCTGTGGGGCTGGAGTGAGCAGGATGAAACTAGTATCACCATGCTTTTCCACCTCTTGTAGAGTATTTTCCAACCACTCTGACTGGTTGGAATAATTTTCAATTTCAAGAATTGACTCATGAATGAATGGGGTCAATTTTAATTTGAATCTTAACTTACTTATGACACCCAAGGGGTCATAAGACCATTTGAAACTTATACTAAACTTAAACTCTTATAAACACTTGTCTGCTTACTGTCCAACATTCCTATTATTACATATAAAAGGCCCTAGATGGTTCTTAGTATTGAATTGGGTCTTCTTCTTAGCTGAAAGGAAGTTTATTTCATTTGAGTTCAGGATTTGTCTGATTTATTCTAAAGAAAATATCCTCATTGGGAGGTATTTTGGAAGCTTGTATGGAGTTAGCTGGCTTCCATACACTCTAATTTATGCATGATTCTGGTATAAATACCTATCTCCTGTTTTACTCTGATCTGACAACTGTAAAACATTCTTTATCTCTTCACTGATTCTAGTCTGAATGCTACTGCTTATCATATTAACTATTGGATAAACAAATGAATCAATGAAGTCTTTGAAGCCGAATTCAGTGGAATCCTTTCTGATCAAGGATGTCCAAAACACAACAGATTGGGGATTACCATCTGTGTCTGGTTTTTGGAGGTTAACTAAAAACCTTTCTAATTGGAAATATATAAACATATGGAACAAAACTGAGGGGTATTTTAATACTCATTCTTCTGGTAATTTGACTAGTTGATCATGGATTGCGTCTGCTAGGTATTGGGAAAAATTGAAGGTTGTTGTTGGACACTAACCTGGGAAAAATATGGATATGAAACCAAGAACAGATGCATCGACATGTTCATCAGTAAAATATCCTAAAATGCATGACATTATAGTAACAATGTGCATGGTTCTTTATGAAAACATGGAAGCTGAGTATGGATGATTGATTTTAGGTGTTTCAACTGATGGAGGGAGGAAAGTATGGAAGATTTGGAATCTTTTAGGAAATTCCAACTTCAAGTAGAGTTAAGTTAGGGTTTCAATGGATATTGGAACTTCATTAGGTTGTGGTTGGATCTGCAACATTTTATTTATGAATTGAGCAATGATTGTGAATAATCTTTCTTGGCTTGGGGTAAATAAAGCTCTTTCATTAGGAAAATAACTAATTGGACATAGTCTGATGATTTCTGGAAATTGGAAGGTCTGTGGGAATATGTATTTGGGAAAATTTGAATCCCACAAATGGATATCATCTGCTTGGTCAACAAATTTGTCATGGCTCTAGCAGTGGAGCTCTAAAAGGCTGGATTCAGTCACAATATCATTGATTTTGAAGTCTTTATTGGCTAAAGGGGTATGGTCAATGTATAAAATGAGTGGTTGAAGAGGGTTTACCATCACAGTTCTCTGAGAAGCCATCAATTTGTTTAATTATTTATTTAATAAAAAAATTAGGTGGTTTCAGGTACTTTGAATTACCGGGAAAATCAAAGTTTTGGTCTTGGAAGGGGTTCTGGCAGCTGCAGGCTCCAATTCTCAGTCAGCAATGGCTCTTTTGGTATTTTTGTTTAATAAAACAACAAATCTGAAAATAATGGTTAATTAATAAGGTTTTATTTCTTTTTTTAACACTAGGCTTATTGCAATGGCGCGTGGGCTTATTCCAAAGATTAAATGTTTTATCGCATAACACATAAGCGGAGTAGTGGATTATCGCACCGTGAATAATGGTTTGGTGGTTTTGGGACTGGGGGTGCAATAGAATATGGGAGTGTTGCGTGGAAAGGGGGAGGGGGTGTGAAACCACCCATTTCACACCCCCCATTTGTTTTAAACATCGGACAGTAGTGAGTGCGAAAGAGTTCGGGAATGGTTAGATCTGGGTAGCGCCAATCGGACGGTTGATGGGTTTTGAGAGGAGGGGTTGGGAAAAAATATATGCGGAGGGGTATTTTTAATATAAAAGGGGTCAGGAATTATATATGAGGGGATTATGAAATAGGGGTTAAATCAGGGTTGGACCCGGGGATTTATTCATGCGATGGGATAAATATAAATGGCTTTTGGGAAGTATATTTTATGTGGAAGGGTTAATATAATATGGGTCGGGGAATACATTTAAACGAGATGTTTAGATGGAAATAGATATAAAGCGGGGGGATTAAAATAATATCGAGGAGGGGTTTAAATGAAATATATTATATCGTAGGTTAGAATGAAATAATGGGGAAATGTATTGAGTGGGGAGTTGGGGGGAGGGGGTGTTATATCAAAAGGGAAATTTGACCCGATATAATATATTTAGTGCTTTAAAACATTGGATAAGTGGATTTTCCAAGTTTTATTTGAATAATACGGAGTGAGTAAAGGGGAAGGGGACTTTAATAATGGAAATGGGTTTTTTAAGAGGGAAAAAGGGTTAGGAAAAGGGGAAAGGGATTTTACAAGGGGAAATGACTACGAAGACTGTAAAGAGGGATTTAGCATAAGGGGAAATGTTAGAAAGACATTAGTGATTAAAGATGAACCAATTGATGTTTTCGACTACTTGTGAAAGTAATCTACCTACCCTTTATTTACACTAACATTTTTTACTTCCTTTATTGGGTGCATTTGAGCTTGTTGACCCTATTATTTCCTTTTGATAAGAAAAATAACCTATTTCTAACCTTATATCTTCCAATGGCTCAGATTAAATTGATGAGATTATTTTATTCTCTACCTAACTATTGATCTGCCAAGATTAAATGGTTTGGTCAAATTTTTATTCACTAACTATCATAACATGAAATTTAAATCCATGAACAATCAAGATTAAATTGTATGATGATCATGAATTGTGGCATTTTGGACAAGCTGCACGCAATTTTATTTGCAAAAGTAAAGTAAACTGAGAGTAGTGGAAATTTGAATGTGTAACACTTTCAGAATATATTTTTGTTTCTTTTGGTGGGGTTCATACTTTATACCCTTTTTTTATCTTTCTTTTCTTTTAGTCCTTTGATTATTCTTTTAGGACATACCTTATTTTCATTTTTTAATATGGGAAAACATTTGCGGAAAGAAAAGGTATGTACAATATTACAAGACTAAACATCGCCAATTCAAAATTATGATCCCTATTATTATAGGACCCTAACACGGTCATAGAAAAAACCCTAAAGTCTTGGCACTGCAAAACTTGTTGTGGAAATCTAATCTGGACTATGGCAGTCAAAACCCTCACTTCATAAAGAGTCTAATCTACATTTTGCAAACCCCAACTGTTGTATCTGATGTAGATGAAAATGTGGGGTCGATCTTCAAATGGTTGAGGGAACTATGGTCATAAGGAGTTTCAGCTGCTACAAATCGTGATATACACAGGGGTCCAATAGTAGTACACAACTCAATCTTTCAAAGTGCTAACTAAGGAGGATCGATCGTACCCTTCGTCGTACTACCCAACTACCCTATTGTACATGTGAGTAATATCCTTGAGTGTTTTTATTAGTGTATTGTAGCTTATTTAAGGTTAGGTTTCATGTTACCCTAGGGGGGGCTTCTGATATACACAATGGTGTGTGGAAGTGTATTATGTGTGTGGTTCTGTATAATGCGCTACTACTCGAAGGGGTACCCACAAGGATTACAAGGGATTCCAACAAGCATGTCGACCTCTTATAGTCCCTATGTGCATAACTCCAAAAATCTTCAGGTTTATGCGCCCAACGACAAATCCCGTGGTTTATGTGCTAAACGACAAAACACATCTCTAGCCTAAAAAAAATTCTACAAAAATTGGAGGTAGCCATTGAAAGTGCTCAGATACCACTTGTTATGCACTTGACCTATGAGAAAAACTGAATCCTAGAAATAGGAAATAATATAAGCCTGAAACATAGAAATATCACATGCATTGAGACAATTTGCAAATATATTTTATTATTCAAAATAATAATACAATGTTCACTTGCCTCTTCGACCGAGAAATCTCCCACAGAGCAGAGCTCAATTACAATAAAAATAGATGATTCTTCCCTTGCTATCTAAGACTATTTATAGCTTTATGAAATCCAGAACCCTAACTATTAGTGGTGCCTTGCATAATACAGTTTAATCACTTTATTTATTAACTATGGCCCGCTTATAACTAATTGTTTTCCCTTTTCCATAATGTGGGTCAACCACTTACAAATATTATTAATGTGGATAACCGCTTACAGACTTTATTAACTCAACTAACTAACTATGAATCTAACTAGGCCCCTTGGGCTTATTACATAAATAAAGGGGTTAGGGCTACACCCTAACACCAAAATAAGATATTTTCTCCAAAAGCGATATTTCCACAATCCATCACATCTCCACAAGAATACAAGACATAATAGTTACGTAAAATTCCTCTAAGGAGGTTGAATTGTTTCGCAAGTGATGATGAGAAATAAGAATGAGGTGACCTTTATTGATATGAGGTCCACCTCAATTAATTTTAACTAATGAAGCCCCTAAAACAAGTTTGACATGAAATAAATCTTAGGTTACACACCAACCCCCTAGCTCGATGCTAAAACAAGCCATAAATGCCCATACATGTGATTCATATCCTCATAAATTATGCCATCATGCCCTTTTGGGCTCAAAATGGCATGTCAAGGCATGATGAAGGTTAAAATAGTGTCTAAGTGCTAAGATCATCCAAAATTTAAGGAGTGCCCCTCAAATCCACCTCAAGTAATATTATTTTTGCGCTGCGTTTGGTAAATATAAATGCATCGGGCATAAACTAAAAAATTATTCACTGACATACATTTTATAGTTTTCTTGATGTGCTTTTATTTATGAAACACAATGCAACAATAATGATGCATTATTTTCATGCATCTAACTACAGTGCCCCTTGTGAATTTACAGGGTGCACTGATATCGGTGCAAGACGAACATATGAAGCACATAGCGCAGAAAAAATAAAATATAAATTATAATCTGCTGAAAATTTAAATTAGAGAGAAACATAAACATTACCTAGACATTTCTTCATCGGGAAGGCATTGTTGACATGTAATTGAGAAAATAAAGTTTCACCACTGTTTAAGAAAATTGGAAAGACATGCACTGAGCACGATACAAAAATATGGTGAGCAAGAGAAGCACCGACATCAAGGCACTTGCATAAGGAAAGAGTGGCACTAGTGCTTCAGAGCTCTCTAGAATTGTAGATGGTAAAAATGAAATTTACGGCTCAAAGGTTTTTTTTTTAATTTAACCCTCCTCTGATATGTCATATATATCCAAGAGCACTTTTTTTTTTTAAATTAAAAACCCTATAGCAGTGCTTTTGTTAAAACGCCACGGGGCATGCTAATACAAGTACTAAACTGGTGCTTTATTAGACTATAGCACCACATTTTTTAAAACATTAAAAGCCACCTAGCGATGCTCTTTATAAGATAACTCTTATAAAAAAACATCCGCCAACCCACCTCTGCTAGTGACCTCCACTACAAATGAATTTTTGGGCTATTTTTATAGGGGCTTCAGCAAAAACATCTGCTAGAAGGTATTTTCCTTCTAGTGATGAGAATGGGTTTATTTGAATAGGTGTTAATTTGAGGTTGAGCACACAAGGAATTAAGCAACTCAATGAGAGTGGGTTGTAGAATGTGCCTCTCAGCCCAATCAACTAAAAAACTATATGTAAGCATGGAAGAACTCATGTTTCTAAAATTCATTCCTTGCTAGAATCCATTATTGATAATGATAATGATGATGATTAAGATCCACTAATATCTATATAGTCTACAAAATTTTAAAGTGATAAGATATTAATAATTCTTTAACATTTTCTATGTTAAAAAAATAACTAAAACATTTGAAAAAAAAAAAATATTAAACAACTAAATAAATAAATACTTGTAAAACTAAAAATAAACCACCATTAATTTAAAAATACGAATAAATAAATGATAAATAAAAATAAATAAATAATATATAAATAAAATTGTTAAAAAAATAAAAAAATAAAAACATTCATTAAAATGTGTTAAGACTTGCCTGTAGCCTCACAAATATATTTATTAAGTGAATCTTTATGAACCCCTTATCTAGACAGGAGCATGATCTGACATAACAATAGAACGTAGGACATAACAAATATAAAGAAGGGATATTCTTAAATCCCTTATGTGAACAAGAGCATACCTTTTACTCTTAATCAGTTTAGTGTCATTCAACAACATATTTCCTACTCTTAATAATTCATTCTCATTTAGGTTCTTAATAATTCATTCCCATTTAGGTTTTTATATATCTGTATTTTTATTTTTTATATTAATATTATTTTTAATTAGCATATTATTATTAATATTTATTATTTTTTTACATTAACTTATTAATATATTATTGAGATATAAAAAAAAAATTTTTTTTTTTAAATTTTTTTAATGGAACAAAAACATATTCTCAACACTAGAGTCATTTGAAATTAAATTTAACATATAATTATTTATTTTTTATTTTATTTACATATCTTAATTCTCAATCATATCATTTCACCGCTATTTAGAGTTGAATTATATATATATGAATGAGTTGAATTATATATATATATATATATATGAATGAATTACTTTATTTAACTTATTATTTTTATATTTATTTTTTTTAAATATTTATTAAGAATTTTTTTTAATTAATATATTAATAAATAATATTTTTATATAAAATATTAAACAATATTTTTTTTTTTTAAACTTGAATCAACATATCAATAGATATCCTAGATGGGGTGAGGTTTTCAAGGCACGCGACGATCACTCCTCTTGAATGATCCCAAGTGGCGTGGGGTGGGGGACGACCCTCCCGGTCCTTTCACCGCAACCAACATGGGAGGTGTACTGACGATATGAAGTTTGAGCGTGTGAGCTTTAAAATTGCATTGGAGTTTGGGGTTGGTGCTTGGTTTTTGAACGGACGGATAAAGAACCCGAGCATTTGTGGTTTCAATTTGTTCTGGTGCAGGACTCCAAAAGAGTCCTTGGTGAGAAGCGGAAATGATAGCGGAAGTTTCTTGGTGCTATTGGATGGTTTACACCAAACCACGGGAAATTTTGGTTCAACACTCTAAGGAGGGACTCTTCCCCTGGAAACTCCAGAATTTTTTGTGTGTGCTACACATTTGGTGGGTGGCGGGTGATGGGAATTACTTTTTCATTTTCTCATGGCTTATAATAATTTTGGAAGCCTGGGTTGATCATGGTGTTCTGAAGTAGAAATGAAGGAATTTTAGAGGGGTTTGGCTGTAGGTTAGGGCCATTTTGTATGCTTTTGGTGCCTGGTTGGGTAATTGTTGTCTTTGGTGGCTCGATAGCTCAGCAGGTGGCCCTCATTAGGCGACAAAGGCGTCTGGTGGACGTTGTCTTGGTCGTAGACACACACAACTATCAAATTGGATTATTTCTCTTTGGGAAGTGTTTTCTGTCTCTATGGATTCTTCAATTGGTGGTGCTATTGGTGCGAGTGGCTCTCAAGGAAGTGGTTGGTTTTTTGGGGGGCTTGGTATTTTTGGGGTGGCAGTATGTTTTTACCTAAATATCCTAGTCTTTTCTCCCTGTGCACGTTGGTCCTCCTGTCTAGAGTTAGATGAAGACCTCCATGCAGCGTGGGCACTCCTCCTCTCCAGTTGTGCTTGGCCCGAAGGATAAGGACGTTGGGACAATAGTGGCGGCAACATCTCGTCGGGGTGGCAAGACCATTGGTCAGTCTCGGCTCTCTAGTGCGGGCTCATGCAGGGATCATGGTGGAAGCATGCACAACTCCAGCAAGGTCGAAGGGTCAAAGTCTCAGAAGATGTAGCATCAGGGTGGTGGTAGACAAAGAGGTATCAAGATCTGAGGGGTTGGGCATTGTGGTGCTATAACTACTGACAAACAAGGCATCCAACACTACTGCTTGGAAAACTTCCATGCAATAATTCATAGCTTGATGGACCGAGTAGACACTATAGAGCGAGTTTGTCAGGAGGAACATGTTGAGTTAATGGCAACGATGTAAAAAATGCAATTCTTTCAGTGTCAGGTCAGGGAGAGAGTGGTGGGGGTCTGGTGAGGCCAACACCACCTAACTGAGAAAGTGGAAAATTTGGAGACATGGTTGGTGCACTTATAAGGGCACGTCCAGTGCAACTTCCGTCCATCACCTCCTCCAGGAACTATCCCGAACAACCCTGCTTCTATCACATCAGATTACTAGTATGTCCTCTGGTGTTTTCTATGTCTCGTATGTATTTTGGTGCCTCTTCCCATGTCATTTATGGATGATGTCCTTAGTATTCTTTCTGTTTTTTGTAATCTGGTGCAAATCTTGGTCAACAAACCTGGTCAGGGTGAGGATACATGTTTTCTGTTTGGACGAATGTACTCATTTTTTTCCAAGTGAATATAACTTTGACTTACAAAAAAAACATATCAATAGATAAATAGATATCTCCATATAAAAGTATTAAATAATTAAATACTTGATACTTTAAAAAGGTAATAATTAACTAAATCTTAGTAACATTTTGATGATAAATGTGATTTCACCAAATCTTTTGTTTTATTATATAAAAGTATCACATCCAAAATGAGTGTTATGAATAAAATAAAACATAAAAATCCACTCTTCCATAAAAATTATTTACATTACAAATTTCATTATTTAATAAAATAGAATGTAATTTTGATTTGAATGAAGACTAAGATATAATAAGATATAAGGAAAAATGTAGTTAAGTATTTTAAGAAGAAAAAATAGTAATAAAAAAAATGAAAGTAAAATAAAATTTTTGTGATAAATTGACATTAAATATAACTAGTTGAGAAAAACAATATGAAAATATTTTTATGTAATACACATACCTTGAAACACATTACAAAACCATGAGAATCAATAGTTATGCCCATACAATTTGACAAAAAGGATTTCACATTAAATGGTTGGATAGAGTCGTTACTAACCAAACTTGATTCTACTTTTGAATGCACCATGATTTACTATTTTTTCATACCATAAGCAAGGGTGTCACATTAGATACCTTTATATGAGTCATATTAACAAAAGTTTTTCATTAATAATTCAATCAACTAAGATATATAAAATAAGTTTATTTATATTTATAATGTATTATATTTTAATTTCTCTCACATATATATATATATCCAATTTGATTTTGAATTATTATATATATATAAATTATACAATAATCCAAGATTTATTAAAAAATCAAACATATTAATAATATTTTGGTTGAAATTGGATTAATAATACAAAGAATTATAATGCACACAATATATCATCACAAATGAAATGCATTAAAATTAAATTATATAACAATAAAAACCCATCTTGGAATGCCTTTAGATCTCATCATTATCCTTGAAGAATTATATTTCTCCTTGTCTCTAATATTTACCACAATCCACAACGGATCACTAGGCCCTTACTGAGACACCACCCTCATGCTTTACCCATGTATCTTGCCAAAACTAGTCAATGGATTCCTAGGCATTTTGGAATGTTCCTGAGACCACCTCCGCCCTAGATTCCGAAACCATCTAGCAATTCCAAAGCTCAAAACTGAGATCACACCATGGTTATCCAGAAAAAGGAATGGAAAGGCTGAAAACCACCTTCAAAACCTGTAAAAACTATGCCACCGACAACAAAAAAATAAAATACCAACATGCACATACCATGCATGTCAAAACTAGCTAGGAAATCATACATGAAATCTATTACCTACAAACATTCTTGTTGAAGTTGTTTGATCCTGCTCTTCCTTGCTTGATATTTTCCTTTCCTTTGCTTGATTTTTTTTTCCTTTGCTTCCTTGAACTCTTTCTCCTCTTGGTGCTCTTTTCCTCTCTAAGTGTAATTTTGAAAATGAACTAACAAATAGGTTGACAAAAGATCTCAATTGATGCTTAGAGGTATTTTTATCACTCATGCCTCTCATTTCTTCATTTTTCCATTATTTTCCTTCAATTATCTCCTCACATGCAACATGTGACCTTTCACCTTCCTTTTCTCATAATTTCCTTTATCTTCATAAATAAATGTGCCAAAAATACCTTTTTATTTTTCAATGCCTTAGTCATTTCCTTTGAAAATTTCCCCTTAGACATAAACACATCCAGTGATGCCCACTAAGATATCTTTGCCCAACGTTAAACTTGGAATAAGTGTCCCTTAACTGTGGTCTTATTTTTCCTTTATTAAATTTTAATACATGAAATTTTAGCCCGGGTCTGTTACACCTGGAATTCAATGATTTTTTTCTTGAGGGCATTAAATTTCTCTGTAGCCTTATCCACATCCATAATTTGAAACCTGGTACCATACGTACACTAGCCCTGGTCAAAGTTTTATCTTACTTAAGAGTGGTATGGTTAGAAATAGGGAAAGCTTGGGAGTCTAGCTATGTGGGTCACTTGAAGCCAAGTCGAGAAAAAATTTGGGACCACATGAAAATTTGAGTCTTATAGGTGAATGGTACCACTATGATCAACTTTTCAGCCCGAGTCTATGGGCTGGGTCTCATGCAAGCATCCTGTTATGGCACCAAACTTCTTATTTTTTACTTCGAATGGAATTTTAATCCTAGTTGATCAACACTATGGTGGTCAAAATTCAAAATTCTTGATACTTCCAAATATCATGCGAAAATCAAGGTTGGATTGTTGTAGCAGAAACCCTAAGGCCTTGGCACTACAAAATGCGTTGTGACAATATGATCTATACTATGGCAGCCAAAACCCTCACTGCAGAAAGAGTCTAATCTACATCATGAAAACCATAAATGTTGAATCTTATTTGTAAGATGGCAGCAGAACCCCAACGGTTGAATCTGGCGGTTGAACCCCAACTCTTAGATCTGATCTAGATGAAAAGGTGGGGTTGATCTTCAGATAGTTGAGGTAACTATGGTCACAAGGAGTGTGAGGTGCTACAAATCATGATATAAGTAGGGGTCCAATAATAGTACACAACCCAATCTTTCAGAGTGCTAACTAAGGAGTATCGATCGTACCCTTAGTCGTACTACCCGAATACCCTATTGTAAATGCGATTAATATCCTCAGGTGTTGTTCTTAGTGTACAATAGTAGCAATATCGTTGACAGATTATCTAATGTTAGGTTTCACCTTACCTTAGGGGGTACTTCTGATATAGCCAACGGTATGTGGAAGTGCAGCCTATGCGTGGTTCTATATAATTCCCTACTAATAGAAGGGGTACCCACAGGGATTACAAGGGAGTCTAACAAGAATGATCGCCTCTTATAGTTTCTACATGCATGCCTCGCAAAATTTTCAGGTTTATGTGCTCAACGATATATCCTATGGCTTAAAGACGTCAATACACGTCTCTAGCCTAAAATAAATTCTACGAAATTTGGATGTACTATCTGCAAACATGGAAGAACTCAAAAACTATCTGCAAACATGGAAGAACTCATGTTTATTAAATTAGAGATAAACATAAACATTACCTAAACATATGCATTGAGCACGGTATGGATGAGCAAGAGAAGCACAAACATCAGAGCACTTGCATGAGGCAAGAGTGGAATTGGTGCTTCAGATCTCTCCAGCATTGTATATGGTAAAAATGAAATTTATGTCCGAGAGGTTTTTTTTATTTAACCATGCTATTGTGCTCATATATATCCAAAAGTTTTTTTTTTTTTCAAATTAAAAAACCTATAGAAATGCTTTTGTTAAACCTCCACGGAGCGTTCTAATACAAGTACCACATCGGTACTTTGTTGGATTATAGCACCACATGTTTTCAAAATATTAAAAACCACCTAGTGGATCTCTTTATAAGATGCCCTGGCATTTTGATACATTAACAACATTGTTACTTCGTTGAAATACAGTACCACAATTTTTTGAAATTTAAAAATTATAGCGGTGCTCCTTCTAGGTATGCATTGGAGAATTTTACTACAAGAAGCGGTGTTGCGGGTGTATATAGCACCAAATTTTTTTAAAAATTAAACCTTTTCTGGTGTTATCGATTATTCGAGCACCAATATGTTTTGTTATAAAAATAAATCTTCCACGGTGTACCATGTTCTATTCAGCACCAGTGGTTGTATGGATAGTAAAGCATTGGTGCCTTTGTTTATTGTAGATGCATTGTCAAAACAATATCCATTAAAACATCCGCCCACCCACCTCTGTTGCAAATGGATTTTTAGGCTATTTTTATAGGGGCTTCCACAAAAACCTCCACTAGAAGGTATTTTCCTTCTAATGATGAGAATGGGTTTATTTGAATAGGTGTTAATTTGAGGTTGAGCACACAAGGAATTAAGCATCTCGCTAATAGTGGGTTATAGAATGCGTCTCTCAGCAAAATAAACTCAAAAACTATCTGCAAACATGGAAGAACTCATGTTTCTAAAATTCATGCCTTGCTAGAGTCCATTATTGATAACGATAATGATTATTATTAAGATCCACTAATACATATATGGTCTACAAAATTTTAACATAATAAAATATTAATCAGAATTCTTTAACATTTTCTATATTAAAAATAAATAATTGAAATATTTCAAAAATATAAATTATTAAACAATTAAATAAATAAATAGTTGTAAAAATAAAAATAAACAACCATTAATTTAAAAATAAAAATAAATAAATAATAAATTAAAAATAATATATATATATATATATAGATATATATATTAAAAAAAAAAAAACTAAAAACTTTCTTTAAAATGTGTTAATATTTGCCTTTGGCCTCACAAACAAATATATTCAATGAATCTTTCTAAACCCCTTCAACACAAGAACATGACAATTTTGACATAACAAATAGAAAGGAGAACATAACAAATATAAAGAAGGGATCTTCTTAAATCCCTTAGGTGAACAAGAGCATATTTTGTACTCTTAATCATTTTAGTTTCATTTAAGAGCATATTTCCTACTCTTAATAATTCATTCATTGCTATTCATATATATATTAATATTATTTTTAATTAGCATATTATTACTAATATTATTATTTTTGAGATTATTTTATTAATATATTATTGAGATATAAAAAATGATTAAAAAAAAATTAATTGAAAAAAGCATATTCCCAACTCTAGAGTCATTTGAGATTAAATTCATATAAAATTATTATTTTTTATTTTATTTACATATCCTAATTCTTAATTCTTAATTATTTGATTACTATTTGAAGTTGAATTTTATATATAATTATTATTTTTATTTTTATTTATATATATGATGATGATGATTAATGTCCACTAAGTCCAATGCGATCTATTAGACATCAAGAAAGGAAAAATAATCTAAATCTGATACTTTAAAATATTGTTTCTATGATCAAAGAGAAGGGAAATAAGTGCTCCAAGATCGCTATAGGTGGGTTGGCTTAATAGGTCAAGAATATTGGAAGTGTGACAGATGTTAGGGAATTGAGAGCATATGCGAGTGAGAGTCAGGAAGTCTAAAAGGAAGTGATTTTCATCTTCCACCTGCTTAGTATCATAAATCTAACAGATTCCATCGTTCTAGGGAGTTTTGGGAATAGACCACCACTCAGTCTCACTGCGAAGCTCATGGGAATTATTTCTAATCCTAGTGATGTTCATTTTTTTCTTAGTGTTGGTCAACACAAAGAGATAATTTTGATTATCAATGGTGGGGTTGATCACCTCCTTATAGTACATTAACTTCCTTTTACCCTCCAGCTCTTGATCCTCCTACACCTTATCCTTAAGCTTGGTGGTAATCGTATTTTTGACAGTATCTTTGCTCCCCATGCTGAGCTTCTCCTTAATTCCCCAATGATTGAGCCAAGACTTGGCATCCTTATGCCACCTACGCTTGAGGAAAAGGTGGGTATTTTGACTACAATTATAAGAAATTTTTGGGAGCCTTTTGGATTCCATGTTGTAAAGATTCTTCTTATACATTAGATATCTAAACATAGTTGTACTCTCAATAGGGGATAAACAAACTTCGATCAAGAGGATAGGACAGGGAGTATTTCCCTTGATCTTAAGGTTGTGGGTTATGAATTGTTTTTGAATCGTCTCAATCTTCCTCTATGACTCTCTAGATATACTGGAACCACAGATTTCACATTCGTATAAGAAAACAGGGGTGACGAGAATCTCAAAGAGGAACCACATTTTATCCAAATGTAAAGATAGTCTGACTTACAATCGTTTTCAAGCTCATAATAAGCTTTCCATCCTCCAATAATCCTTTTATCGATGCTATAATTCCAGTTGAGTTGATGACGAAAGTCAATGCCCAAATATTGATAAGAAGAAACCCGCTCTAAGCACTGGTTATTATACATGAAACTACCATGGGTGATATTTTTGGATTTAATGATCATGACTCTAGTCTTGTCGGTATTAACTATCATACCCATCTTGGAGCAGTAGACATGAATATTCTGAAGTTGTTTGTCAAGTTCATCATGTATTTTTTCAAGAATAACGATATCATCAGCATAAATGAAAAGATTAATGAGGACACCAACAAGCTCAGTGCCCTTGCATCCCACGGTTTCTAGACACTTCTCTAGCTTATCGATGTATATGCAAAAAAGGATAAGGGATATGAGACACCCTTGATTAACTCTTATATTGCATTTAACTTCTTTAGACCACCCCTCCTTGGTCTTAAGCTTGGAAGTGACGGTCTCATAGAGACGTATCACCGCAATCCTCATCTTAGGAGGGACCATGATCTCTTTAAGTCTCTCCCAAAGTTTATCTCGAGGAAGAGTGTCGAAAGATTTTATAAAGTCCACAAAATAACATAAGAAATCAACTTTACTAATGCAACATTCTTCCGTAATGATTATGAGAGTGAAAATATGGTCAATAGTCAAGTGATGTCTCCTAAAACAAGTTTTTCATTTAGCTCTTTTTCCCTGGCTTTCAAGCCAAAGGCTAAGATTTTTTTCCAAAATGAGCCCATAAAGTTTGTTCAGGATGTGGCTAATCATAATGGTCCTGTAGTTAGATGGAACATTTTTGTCCCCATTTTTAAAGATAGGCGCAATAAGGCTTTGTGTCTAAAGCTGAGGGAATCCTTGTGTTACAGCCAAATTGAGAAGCTTGTGGACATGAGGGATGAGGATAGATTTTCCCATTTTAAGGATCTCAGCTTGGTAACCTTCAATATCTTTAGCTTTCTCATTAGCAAACTTATTAATACGAGACTCAACATCATCCAGAGAGAATACATCATCCTTAATAGGAGTGATTAAGGTGGTTCCCATAGTGTCAAGAGAGTCATATAGCTTTTTTAGATAGTTTTCCCAGTTTTCTAAGGGGAAAGAATGATTATCTTTGGTTTTATGAACAAGCACATTCCGCAAAAAAAAATTGGGTGTGACTTTAGAAAGGTGGAGAAGGTAATATTGTATTTTATTAATATATGACTTTTTCTTCCCTTTAATGAGATTTTTGTATATATTTATATTCTAGAGCTTAATGATTTCATTAGGAGCATCTTTGATCGCTTTCCTGGAAATATTACAATATTTTGCATACCATGAATTAGAAGTTCTATTAGTCTTCTTAAAAAAAGTCTCATTAGAGAAATTGCTAATGTTAATGGAAAGGATAGTAGTGAAATGGTAATAAATTTGATCAATGTTATTATTAGAAATCATGGAACTTAAATCCCTCTCTAAACACTTTAAGAAGAGGTCAGCTTTACTCTTTATCGAAGCGAATGTGTCTTTTTCTTTCATTGGTCTCCTGCATGTGGGTGGTAAGCATAGCAAGATTGAGGGATATAGACAAAGGTCTGTGGTCAGAGTCAGGCTCGAATCCACTAAGTAGCTCAAAGTTTGCAATACAGTTGAGGACGAGGGTGTCAGAAATCATATAATCCATGACATTGCCACCCAACCCATGGAAACAGGTCATCTGACCAAAGAGGTGCCAGTTTTTAATACCATTATAAATGATTAGGTCCTAGGAACTGCAAATTTTGAGGAGTTTGGTGTGGAATAAGTTCTCGATAATGTCTTCAAAATTTCTCGATAATATTTTTTAAAACTTGAATAAAAAAATCAATAAATAAATAGATGTCTCCATATAAAAGTATTAAATAATGGAATTCTTGATACCTTTAAAATGTAATAATTAACGAAATCTTACTAACATTTTGATGATAAATGATATTTCACCAAATTTATTGTTTTATTATATAAAAGTATCACATCCAAAATGAGTGTTATGAAGAAAATAAAAAACAAAAATCCACTCTTCCATAAAAATTCTTTACATTACAAGTTTCATTATTTAATAAAATGGAATTTAATTTTGATTTGAATGAAGACTAAGATAGATTGATATATAAGAAAAAATGTACTTAAGTATTTCAAGAGAAAAAAAAATAGTAATAAAAGAAATGAAAATAAAATAAGAATTTTGTGAGAAATGGACATTAAGTATAACTAGTTCAAAAAGACAATAAAAAGGAATCAATATTTATGCCCATACAATTTGACAAGAAGGATGTCACATTATAGGTACTAAAAAATCTTGATTCTACTTTAGAATGCACCATAATTTACTAATTTTTCATACCATACAGTTTGGCAAGCAAGGATGTCACATTAGATAGTGTTGTAGAGGTAAATCCACTCTGCGGATAGAGGCGATCCCTACTAGCCCAGATCGGGTCTAGCAACAGTCAAACACGCTACAACGCAAGCTCCTAATTGCAAACATTAAAGCGCGATAGAAGTCCTACCTCATGTCCAACGCTATCGTCGTTGCAGAGAGGATAGTGCTCTCGATCCCTTACTCCGACAAGTCACAATTCCACCACTTGACGTGATTGAACACCTGCACAGACAAGAAACACGATGAACATACAAGCGTAAAACCATATGATTGCAATTATGTGTCAGTCAGAGAGGACACAACTCATAAAGAAGCATAAACAATACGAGTGGAACTATAATTGTAGTCGCTTATATTAATGAAACAAAGGATGATACAACCTGGCTCTGAAGTTGAAATCCTCCTTTGGCGGGTCGTCAGCATAATATGTCTCGGTAAAGCTTGTCGGGAATAGGGACAAGCCTCTCTCTTCGATCGTCAATCTCCTTGCTATTGATTTGGCTCTATGAGGACTATTGCAACATTCTTTAGGCTATGAAGGCTCTTAGAGACTAGCTTGCAAAAGGAAAATGGCAAGCTTATATAGATGGAGGAAGGGGAGTTGGGATCCCTATTATCATGGGATTGGCCCTATCCTCAAGGAAGCTTCCATGAGAGGTGGAAAACTACTTCCTCTACATGGAAATCTGAAGCCAACTTCCCAACTCAAATTGGAGACCAGTTCAAGAATTGGTTGGGGTGAATCTTCCGCCATTTATTTTTAAAAAACACCCTTTATTAAGCCTGGCGCGAGTGTGACTCTGGGACAGAGCACCAATTGGCGTGCCCTCTTTGAAGGATTTCCCCCATTGGCAAGGGTATAACACTGGCTAGTCACGCCAATGATGAAAAGGCTATTTTTAGGGTTTTTCACAAGGAGATGTCTTCAGTGGAATGAAAGTCCATGTCTAGGGAAATGTCATGAAGGTGTTTTCAGATCATGTCTCTGCTCACAGGTCACGGAATGAGCCCTCCAATGTGCGGGATGGGGAATTGCAGGGATGGTGACAAATTGTTGTGTAACATATGCCCCCTAAAGCATGAGGCTTGAAAGAGAGAGAGGGGTGAAATGATTTACAAGAACATGTCCGACTGAAAACACCGCCGCCGGAGAACCTGCGTAGAGAAGTACAACTGATATCTCAAATACATGATATATGTGGTATGGGTGCAGCCATCCATAACAGAGTATACAGTAATCAGGATCCAAGGTATGGACACAGCCATCCAGAAGGGATTGATGAATAGACTTAGGTATGGTCGCAGCCATCCAATGAATGAGTCATGTAACTAATAATAATCCACAAAATCGCAGCCTAGATTCCATTAGACAAAATCCAGGGTCTTGCGCTCCATCTTGACTCGATCAAAGTACAGGTTCAAGCATGTGAATATGTGAGCTGAAGTTGAACATGCAAGAACATCATTTGATTACCAGCCAATGATGAAAGTTGTTAACAGATGTGAGAGGTACCACCAATAATGACAATGGCCCTCAAGGTACTACAGGTACAATCCATGGTATGTGAATCAGTGAGCTGGCGTCGAACACCCGCAGAATCATCCAATCGAAGGCCAATGATGAAAGCCTTACGTCGAATGCGAAGAACCTGCCATTGAGGCATGCAGGCTCCAAGGTACCAAAAGGGAGTCTCTAGATAAGCCTCCTGGATAATGGGCTGGAGTCGACAAGAAGTGACCTTGATCAAAGGTGGGCCATAATTTTTGCCACATCATCGACACGAGACAGAGGAACATAATGTCTTTGTGAATCAAAATCAGATGAGAATCAGAGGAAGGTTGTAACTGCAGAGGTCAACTTCTCTTGAACATATCGGCGACACGACAATGGATTTGGAAGTATTTGACATCAACGGATCAGAGGTCATGGTGACGAGGCAAAGAGCAGATGAGAGGTCAAAAGGGATTACCCAAACCCACGGAGGCAAAAAAGAGATGAGATGTTCCCAACCCGACACGAATGCAGACAAGTGCCATGTTCAAGAGCGACATACTGCCGACACGACGACGATAGTAGTTCCATTTTTTCCCGCACCATTTCTGGCGAGCACCCCAATTATTTTTTAGACAAGCTTGAAGGGGATAGCATATTCTTGTAATATAAGTCCTCCCTTTGGGCGAATCCATCCTAGTACATTTAACGAGCCCTAGGAAGGAGAAACTCGAATAACGTCATTACGACTGAATCCAATGTCATCAGGGTTTAACGAGTCTGACAAAGGAAGAACTCGGTGTCTTTTCATGTTTAGAGAGTTTGAAAAGACAACACAAAAGTAAACTCCAAAGGTCCCTTTTCGTAAATATTTCCTCAGATCCGAAAAGGTAGAAAAGTATGTTTGAGAAAACCTCCTAGTCGTGATAGGCTTGGGTATTCCTTTTTTGTAAATAATCTATCCCAGCCCGAAAAAGGGGTAAACGTATACTGGGTAGATGTCGTTTCGTAACCATTTTAATGAGATCGAAGCAACAAGGGACTCAGAAATCTTTTCATGTTTAGAGAGTCAGAAAAGAGCTGAAAGATGACTCCAAAATGACTTTTTCGTGTTTTTACCGATTCCGAAAAAGTATAAAATACAACTCGTTTCACCATCTAATTCGCATAAAAACCTGTCGCTGCACATAAAAGCAAGTGTAAAATCCATTTTAGACAAAATATATTAAAATATTGGGAAAAATGACATTTAAAACTTAATTTTTGACTTAAAAAGTTATAAATAAGTTCTAAATGGTAAAACAAATTTACTTTTAATTTTTACCTCACTTGGAGTGCAACAGTGGTCTGTTTGTGTGCAAACTTGCGGTGGTGATTGTGACTAATCCGAGACGTCATTCAGCTCCTCATTTGTTCCAGGTAAAAGGCATTTCCTTAAGCTCCATTTTAATCCATTTTTTATAAGTTTCCACTGCACATTAGACTTCTAGAGGGACCCTCTTGAAATTTTAGGTCTTGCTCCATTGGCGCGGGTATCGGGCACGGACCCGCGCCAATGGACATTTCTTCACAAAGGGGTCACGCCAACTGGCGCGACTGTTAGGGAAAAAGTCCCGCCAACGGCGCAACTTAATTTTTCGCTTCAAATTTCCAGAATGTGAGCTACCCATGTGGATTTTTAAATGTACCAGAGGTCTAATAATGCATTTTTGATTGTGTTGATGCAGATATACAAGCACAATGGTTATCGAATGGAAGGAGAGGGAACATGGGGAGGAAGATGAATAGGCTATGGAAAACGAAACTTGTATGAATGCACTTAAGAACTGTGGACTCAAAAAATTCTTTCTTACTCCATGCTTACGAGCTCAACTTGAGCTGCTACAGTACCTGGTTAGCATATGGGACGAAAATGAGGAAGTATTTAAACTTCGAGACCAAGTGCTGGAACTTGAGGTTTCATACATTTATTTCATCACCGAGTTGTCGCGTATAGGCCCAGTGCCTGTTATGATAGGCAACAGACCTTCTGGAGAGAAGATGGAGCAAGTAATGGCAAGAGTGTGCCCAGGGGCACAAACAGGCTCGGGAAGTGGAAAAGTGGATATCCACACCATCCGCGACCTAGCACTCAGAGTAGTGCTTCATACCATTATGCGGGCTGCGGGGTCGCAGGCATCGCACGAGGAAACCAAGGCACAACTCCTATTAGCCTCCGAGTGTATGAGTCCTACATTGTACGATTGGGCTACCGCAGTGACTGTTAACATGAAGAGGCAGCTGAAAAAATGTAAGAAAGCTAGACTGAAGCAGTTTGGCTACAGTTCCATCCTAGTGTCGTTCATTCTGGAATGACTACTGATCTTCCAAGGCCAAGGGGCGATAGTCGTCGAGCCGATACCATGAGAGCCGAGGATGGCTCGCTGGGAAACACTAATGCCTAGATCAGGAGGAGGCCAACAGAGGTCTTGGAGGCCTGATTTTTTTGGGTGGTTATGGCATCAACTGATCGTGGTTGAGGATTGGCCTTATGCAGGGACCAATTTCACTAGAGATCCTGATCTTCCGCTCCCGGAGGGGGAGGAGTGGGACGAGGAGCTTGGTATGACACTCTTTTTTATTTTTATGTATTTATAATTTTTTGTTAATACATGTCCGTTCTCATAACAGTTTTATGTGTATGCAGATGTTGGCCTAGAGAGGCCCGCGGGCATGTCGCCCATTGCGCAGAGAACCCCTATCGCACATGACCCTGAGGCTGAGGGTGGCGAAGGAGGCGAACTGGTCCAGAACTTGGAGGGCATTGCCCGGGGGATCCCGGACTATGCACGGCTAGCAGATGTTCTGCTAGCATACCAGCGACACACTGTGGGGGTGCCTAATCGCCTCCACCATCTACTGAGACTTTTAGTGCGTGTGGTGACTTGTTATCATGAGCACCACATAGATTAGACTTATAGGGATTTTCATGCATATTTTTTGAGAGACATGTCATCTCCGGCTGTAATAAGAGAAACATGTATATTTTTAATTTTATGTGATGCACACTATGTAAAAATTTCGACCCATATATATATACATACCTATTCCTCGATGGATCTTTTTTATGTGATGATGTTTTTGTTTATAAATTGCACAAATGCCTATCTAAAACCAAATTAGCTACTGCATCTGTCAATGAATTCATATGTCTGGGTATATGTTGATATGTAATATAATCAAAATTCCTCTCCAGTAAACGAATACGCAGATATAGACGTAAAATGGATGGGTTTCTAACTGAATAATGACCATTAAGTTGTAATACTACAAGTTGCAAGTCTAGATACACAAGTAATTCACGAATGCTGAGGTTCACAGCCTCGGTTAATAGTTCCAACGCGGCACTATATTCCGCGATATTATTTATAGCAGGACCCAGACACACACCTTACAGGTTGACCAACTCACCAGCAGGATTGTAGATTACCCAGGCTGCCGAGGACAGATTCCTGGTACTGCGGGAGGCACCATCTGCGAAACCCACAAACAGAGTAATAGACATCTGCACAATCAGGAAGACCCAATCAGCAGAAAGATGCTTACATCGCACACCACACCACACATGCACAAAATGAATATACACACCTATGTACACACACCACACCAAAAATAACTCAAGCGTAGTATTTTTTGAGGTACAACCCATTTCTAGGCTGCGCCAACAGAACTCCTTCGTAATCAATGAGCTCATAAGCCCCATTTTTCAATACTCGTTTTACTATGTAGGGCCCATGCCACATAGGTTGGAACTTTCCCGCTCCAAGTTTTTTGTGCGCTTGGTCGTATAAGAGGACAAGGTCCCCTTCGACAAAGGAACGTGGAGATACAGATTGATCAAAGTGGGCTTTGACCCGCTTCTTCTGTGCTTCAATGACTAAAGAAGCCAAGCGGTAGGTTTCATCCAACCGTTCCAAATACAAGAGACGCTCTTCTTTAGGAGAAGTGTCGGGCAAAAGTTCCATAGCTAACTTCAAAGAAGGAATTTTGCACTCAACCGGAAGAGTTGCTTCCAGACCGTACACCAATTGGAATGGTGCGAATCTAGTCGCACTCTTTGTTGACGTCCGGTAAGCCCATAGAGTTGAGAACAATTGGAGATGCCAATTGGACTTATGAATACCAACTTTTCGCTGAAGCATAATGACCAAAACTTTGTTCACAACCTAAACCTGGCCATTTGCCTGGGGGTAATATAGCGTTAAGCTATCGTGTCATAAGCCCAATCTTGATGTCAGCTCGACCATCATGCAATCTCGAAAATGAGTTCCGTGATCAGTAACAATGGCCTTAGGGACCCCGAAACATGCAATAATGTGATTGAAGATAAACTGAGCAGCTGTCTTACCCTCAGCAGCTAGTGTAGGCATCGCTTTGGCCCACTTAGTAAAGTAGTCTATAGCGACGATTATATACGCATGCCCCCCGGCCGAATGAGGATTACACGTCATGAAATCTATACCCCATTTTGCAAAAGGGCCGACGGTAATAACATGATGCAGAGGGAGAGGTAGCGCATGCATCTTGCACTGAAAAACCTGGCATGCATGACATTTTCGGACTGCAACAATACAATCTTTGAATATCGACGGCCAGAAGTAACCTGCACGCAGAATCTTCTGGGCAGTAGCATACCCGGACATGTGACTGCCACAGGCGTCACTGTGGCAGTCATTCAAGACTCTTTCAACCTCTTCCAGGGTGAGGCATGAGTGGAGCACTGAATCTATGCCAACCCGGTATAAAGTATCTCCTACAATGCGGTAGGGTTTAGACTGATGCCGAATCCGACGTCAGGCATCTTTGGTCAACTTAGACCGAAACGTTGAGGTCTAAAGATACACAATAATGTCGCCATACCATGGGTCGAGAGTACTGATAAGGAAGAGTGTTTCATTTGGGATATGTTCCTTGGAGTGAGATGGGGTGGAGTCTGTCAGGAGGGAGCAAATGAGATCCGCAAAAACCAGTGATTTGGTCATCTTAGCAGTGGTAAACTCTAGGTCGAACTCCTGAAGGATAACGATCCATTTGGAGTATTTCCCCCCAGTAATTGTCGAGATAGAATGTATGTCATGGGGTTGCAATCTGAAACCACGGTTGTTGTACGCAGCAGGATGTAGTGGCGAAAACGCTGTATAGCTTGTACTGTGGCTAATACAAGTTTTTCAACGTGAGCATAACGCGTTTCTGTGTCGAGAAGATTCCGTGATAGGTAATAAGAAACGTTTTCATTGCCATTATCATCATCCTGCACCAAAACCATAGCTATGGTGCTAAAAGTGGTAGCCAAATATAGAGTTAAATCACGGTGATAGTTTGGAGGTGTTTGGTCAATTTAGTGTGTCCTAAATTGCTACATTAATTTGTCAATCTGGGATTCGTAAGCTGACGAAGTGTGGTGCACTATATGTGCAAGATAACCTATCTCTTACTTTTTGTCGTTTTTGGTTTTTTTCTTTTTATCTTGGTTGGTTTCCTAATGTGAGATGGAAATTCTAAAAGACAAGTATGGTTATGATTGTTCAAGGCAATGATGTCCTTTATAATGATTTACCAAACTTCAAACTTCAAAAGGATTTTGAAACATACAATGAGAATATTAGTTCCTAAAAGGAAATGAAAATGTGCCACTATTCTAGTTAAACAAACAGTGAACTATTGATCATGAAAACCATTACCCTTGCTGCTGTCTAAACACAAAAGAAACTGTACTCAAAGAAAATATTGCAAGTAAAGTAAAACTAAAATCAAATTACATCAACTCATATTCTGACCCCTCACCATTAGTCTCGCTATGGCTTTCGGAGGTAATCATAAACAACTTGAGCAATCTGATATCTAATTTGCAGAAAAAAAATAAACTAATATCAAATTACACACTCATACTTCAATCCCTCACCATTAGTCTCGCTATGGCTTTTGGAGGTAACTGATAGTGACATGAGCAATTTAATATCTATCTTGCAGAAAAATAAACTAATATCAAACTACACACTCATACTTCAATCCCTCACCATTAGTCTCGCTATGGCTTTCGGAGGTAACTGAAAATGACATGAACAGTTTAATATCTAACTTGCAGAAAAGTAAGCTAATATCAAACTGCACACTCATACTTCAATCCCTCACCATTAGTCTCACTATGGCTTTCGGAGGTAACTGAAAATGACATGAACAATTTAATATCTAACTTGCAGAAAAGTAAACTAATATCAAACTACACACTCATACTTCAATCCCTCACCATTAGTCCCGCTATGGCTTTCGGAGGTAACTTAAAATGACATGAGCAATTTAATATCTAATCTAACTACTAAAGAAAATGTGCAAGACTGAAATAAACAAAACAGTGCTGGAATTAAAAACTAAGAAAAAGAAATCAGCAGAAGGACAATATTGATTCCATGTCATTAGTCATTATAAAATGATGTGCAAATGCCTGGGCTGCCTATTGTAATCTGGAACAAAAACACTGATCAGTTAACAACAATATAAAACATAAAAGATTATGAACAGAAGTAAAATGTAAAGCATGAAATATTATGGACAAAGATGAAATGTAAATACCATGAAAGATGTAATCTATATACACATGAATGACTATGGCACAATGAACGTAAAGAAATGAAGCATGAAACTATACAGTAATACACAAAACCTCAGCGTGTGCAGGGGCCCTCTGCACAAACCTCGGGCAACAGCTTTCAAATACAAATTACGCTTATGAACAAAGTCTTCTCATATATTAAAATGCGGTCATAACAGAGAAATAATGTCACAGCACAATGGCAATGCAATTAAATTACAGAGCTAACTATTATGCATATGAGAACACATTATTTATAACAAAGGGTGATATAACTAATTCACTAAAGTCTACGCTGATAGAAGACACGTGAACCATCACGTCCAGAGATCTAGCATTATGGCCACCTTGAGGATTAAATCTATGGAGAGTGGCTATTGGATTCAGCTTATGGAGACATTTACAGGTGTTGATATGTCTCCCGTGATTTAGAAACGGCCACGCAAATCTTCACGTGATGAGAAACAGAGTTCTGTCACCGTGGGACTCTTCGGTTGACCACCACTTGGCCACCTTTGACCACAGCCTTCTTAGGTGAATTCGATTGAGCCAATAGGACATGATCCATGTCCATGTCATTTCTAACTTGCCCATGTGGCTCGATTTTCCTGAAGACACCTGCAATATAGACTTTAACAAAATGGCTGCGGAAAGTTGCAGTAGCTGCGGAAAGTGACAAGATTCCGCAGCTAAATGAGAAAAAATCTAATTCAAACAGCAGACACAAAACATAGTTAAAAACCATTTTAAATGCTCTTTTACAATTAATATGCAATGACATTGATGACTTAGAAGGTCCAGGTGAATGAAAAAGGTCTAGAAAGGTGTATAAGAAAGATGCAAGTTTGGGACTCAACATACCCCCACTGTGAAGGTGTTGCATGTCCTCATGCAACCAAAATTTTGATAATCCTTCTTCAATTCATATGCCTTGACACTTCAGCCAGTACATCCATGAGTCTCCTCCTCTTCCTTGGTGCTGCTAACATCCTGGGCTTCTTCATCAATCATCTAAATTTGATATTAACCAATGCTCTACTTAACTTCTGGCATTTCTTCTTCAATTTCCTGTTCTTTTTCTGCCATAGTCCCAGATGTAGCATGGTATTGTCATGAATGATCTTGTCCAATTTGTTTTGTTCCTTTAATGCCTCATTTTCATTTTTAATGTGTCTATTTAAAACCTCCAACTCAAAGACTTCTTGTTTCAGTGATTGGACGAGATCTTCTTGTGCTGTGTGAGGCTGAGTGGATGAAATGCTGGGACCCGTGGCTGCTTTTTCTAAAGATTCTATATAATCATACACTTCTTGATGCTTTGGGTCTATCTCGGGTGTCGTTTTCAATGGGATGTCCCCAAAATGCCATGGAGGAGAATTGACTTCAAAATCTGGCTGAAAAGGACTCATGTCAACATCTTGAGGACTAATTTCAACATTTGACTGAGAATGAGATGGACTATGTTCAATGTATAACTGAGAATGATATGGACTATGGCCAGCTGGAGTTTGTTCAGATGTTTCTTCTCCCAAATCAATAAAATGAGGTCCTTTCATTTGTGTTTTCCTCAACTTCCCTTTAAGCCTAGAACTTCTTCTTACACGCTGTGGACCACTATCTTTTCCTTTTTGTTTTTCTTTTCCCCTCTTTTTGACCATAGATGATTGTTCCTGAAGGTGAACTAGTATCTCAGATAACACTTGATGATCTTCTTCTGAGGAAGGGGTTTGATGCATAGCCTCAATGCTTTTTCTCTCTTTTGATGTTATTGGCTTTTTACCCTTGGTTTATTCCTTCCTCCTTTTTGACAGTCTCTCTTCTCCACTAGTTCTTTCAATTGTAGTAGTAGGAGTGCTTTGACTTTCATCATTTGTTCTCTTTCTCCTACTCCTTCTTGATGTACTGCCTTCAGGAATTTCTTGGGGTTCTTCAAAGAAATTTCTAATCAAAAATTGTTGCCTATTCCAACTATTTTTCAATCAAAATTTTCACAAGACCATGGTGATACAAATGTGGTTCTACGTCCCCTAGATGCTTCTGGATGGTCACAGACATCTTCTTCAAACTATTTAATAAAAAGTATGGCAGATTGAGGGTCTGGTTGTCTAGAAAATTCATCAGCAATCGGGTATGATACATGTACATTGACCCAAAACGGCCCTCACAGGTGATAAATTTTTGGATAACTAACAGTAAAGTGGCCCACTCTTCTTTCAAAGCATGAACAGGAATTCCCCTTTTAAAAATAGTTACATCCATACCTAGGTTATGTAGGATCACTCTCCAGGCTTCATCACTAATACTCTTGTTCTTGAATCAGCGTTCACCTTCTTGAGGAAGTTCTGTAGCAACTGCTATGGATGCCTCATTCACCGTGAATTTGAGGTCCCCAATTTCTACTTCCAGACCATTGAAAGGCCTTGCAAAAGCTTTTGTCACCTCTTTATGGTAGCCTCTAAAATTTTGGATGAACCGAAGCCACTTTGCCTTTTTCAATATATCTCTGACTTGCGGGTATCCTTCCATGAATTTAGGTCCTTCTGGTTCTATTCTCAACAACTGACCCATCCTTCTTTCTGCTCTTTAAAACTTGTCTACGTGAGGAGGGTTCAACGGAGGTAAGACAGTTGAATGAGCAGAAATGAGCACGATTTATGGAGGAGACCAGTGACTGTAGGCGGATATCATAGAATGGGTATACAGAATGTAGCGTAACAGAGAACAAAATGGGGTGAAGTGGAACAGAGAAGGGTTACGTGAGCACGGTGGAAATGCAGCTGTGAGATCAATAGAACAATAGGAGGAGTATAACGCATCCGGCAGTTATTTAAATTTGGGTGGCTGCAGAGTAAATGCAAGCACGTTTATGAAACAGCTACAGATTTTATGCGGCTGAAAGAAGCCGTAGTCAAATCAACCACGTTTCATCATCACAAGTGGAGTATCGGAGTATGAGTGAAGATCGAAGGCTTGATTATGGGTCCGTTTGAAAATGAATGCAAGGATTATGGGCGGATCATATAGATATCGTGGAATGGTTACGGAGTTTGTCAACACAATCATTGCATATAATGGAGCTATGGTTTATAACTATGTAAAAATGTGCTTGAATGCCATTTGAAGTAAATTTTTACTCATACCTTGGAATTCTTGCCATTTTTCATTGGTCTTGAATTAGTTGCTCCTCATTGATATCTTGAATGCCCCATGTCTTCATAATATGTCTTCATACCTACATTTGATTTCATGATTGTTGAACTAACATCTGGCTGTACATTTTTTTGAAAAACAGAGTGATGGCTACATAATCTGCTTCCGGCTGCGGAAACTGGTGTCAGCTGCGGAAACCGACACAACTATTATTTGGGTGAATGGAAATAGATGGATGATAACTGACTGAATGAAAATGGTCATGAAAGAAAATTTTATTGGTGAAATGAAATGAAACAAATGAAATGAAGTGAAATGGAATGAAGTGGAGTGAAATGAAGTGGAATGAAGTGGAATGGAATGAAGTGGAGTGAAGTGGAATGGAATGGAGTGGGTGGTCACAAAATTTGTGAAATGAAAGAGAGATTTTTTTTTTTTTGAAAATATAGGGTGTCAGGTGTTCCTGATTTTCACCCTACATTTTCTGTATAAGACTGCCAATCAATGATTGGTTTTTAGGCTTATACAATTTTTTTTTTTTTTTTTTTTAAAAACTGAAAAGAACAAAGGCTAGGCTGGTGGAGAAGAAGAATTCTTCTGTACCAGCCTGATTGCAGAATTTTCTTGAAACATTTTGATAAATTCCTCTTTTGAGAGTGGCTTATGATAGACTTTTAATTTGTGGCCATTCACAATACGAGGAGTTTGAAATTCATCAATGGTCTTGATTCTTACCGCTCCATTGCTAAAGATCTTGTCAATCTCATATGGCCCAAGCCAATGAGTGTGAAATTTTCCTTTAAAATATTTAAACTTGGAATCAAATAATAATGCCCAATATCCTTCTTGAAACTTCTTCTCTTTGATGTATTTGTCATGCCATTTAGCTCTTTGATATTGAACTAGATCAGTTCTTAGAATTTCCTCTTGTCTGATCTCATCTAGCTCATTCAACTGCTCCATTCTGTGCTTTTGAGCTTCTGATAAATCCATCCCCAACTGAACTGCTATCTTGATGGTCTTGAATTGGAACTCAATGGGGAGCAGGACTTCTTTCCCATAAACAAGTTCATAGGGAGAATGTCCTGTTATATTTCTCCATGTAGTTCTATAGGCCCATAAGGCTTCAGAAAGCCTTTCTGCCCAATCTCTTCTATGTAGATGAACAGTTTTTGTGATGATATTTTCAAGAACTTTGTTTGTAGACTCCACTTGACCATTTGCTTGCGGATGGTAAGGAGTAGATCTTCTGTGCTTGATTTTGTATTCTTCCATCAACTTCTCCACCAATTTGGATGTGAATTGGCTTCCCTGATCTGTCACAATTTCTCTTGGAACACCAAAGCGAGTAAAAATATCCTCATAAAGAAAATTAACAACTGAATTTTCAGTAGCAGACACTAATGCTTTGTCTTCTACCCATTTAGTAACATAATCAGTACAAACAAATATATACTTCTTTTGCTTAGATGGTGGATTAATAGGTCCAATGAAATCTAAAGCCCATTTTTCAAAGGGTTCGATGAGTACCTGTGTTTGCAATGGCATTTCATTTGAAAGGGTAGGTTTCCCTACTCTTTGGCAGCTGTCACACCTTTTGATATATTGTTTTGCATCTTTGAAGAGGGAAGGCCAATAATATCCTAAAGAGAGGATTTTATAGGCCGTCCTTTTGTCTGCAAAGTGTCCACCGCATGGTTCATCATGACATGCCTTAAGGATATCAGGCATTTCATCTTCCCTGACACATCTTCTGATCACAAGATCTGGCCCTGTTTTAAACAATTCGTTAGAAATCCATGAATATTTTGAACTCTCCTGAATAATCTTTCTTTTTTTCACTTGGAAACAAATGTGAAGGCAGTTTCCCTGTAACCAAATAGTTAGCAATATCTGCATACCAAGGAGTCTTAATAGTTACTGCAAACAAGTATTCATCAGGAAACTTATCCTCTACAGGAGAATCTTCTTTAAAATTCCGAATCCTAGACAAGAAATCAGCTACTGTATTTTGTTTTCCTGGTCTATCCAACACAGTAATATTGAATTCCTGCAAAAGTAAGAGCCATCTTGTCACTCTGCCATTAGTAACAGGTTTGTTCATTAGATATCTAATTGTAGAATGATCAGTATGAATAAAAGTTTCATAGCCTGTTATATAATGTCTGAACTTATTGATTGCATGAACAACAGCTAAAAACTCTTTTTCAGTCACAGTATAGTTCAACTCAGTGGGAGTCAAATTTTTACTGGTATAGTAAATGGCATAAGGGACTAAATCCTTTTGACCCAACATAGCTCCTAGAGCTGTATCTGAAGCATCTGTAGAAATATGGAAAGGGAGTTTCCAATTTGGTCCTCTCAAGATAGGTGCTTCAGATATTCTTGTTTTCAAAGTTTCAAAGGCTAATTGACAATCAGGATCCCATTTGAATTCACAGTCTTTTGTAAGCAATTTGAAGAGTGGAGATGCTATTTTAGTGAAGTTTTCTATGAATCTTCTTTAATAACTAGTAAATCCTAGAAAACTTCTAACATCTCTTTGACAATTTGGAATAGGCAACTTGGAGATGACTTCAACTTTTGATCTATCAACCTTAATCCCATCTCCTGAAATATGATGCCCCAAACAATACCTTCAGTAAACATCATAAAGCATTTTTCATGGCTTAATGAAAGGTTTGTTTCTTTACATCTTATAAGGACTTTTTCCAAATTTTCTAATGCCTCTTCAAATAAATTACCATAAACTGTAAAATCATCCATATAAACCTCTACACAATCATGGATTAGATCAGAAAAAATTCCTAGTACTTCTCTTTGGAATGTTGCGGGTGCATTACATAACCCAAAAGGAAGTACTCGATAGGCAAAAGTTCCCCATGGACAGGTGAATGTGGTCTTATCTTGATCTTCAGGTGCTACCTGAATTTGATTATAGCCACTAAAACCATCCAAAAATGAAAAGTACTTTTTACCTGCTAATGTATCTAATACCTGATCAATAAAAGGCAAAGGAAAGTAATCCTTCAAAGTTTCTTTGTTCAATTCCCTGTAATCAATGCATACCCTCCATTTACCATTCTTTTTAGGTATTATAACCAAAGGAGAAACCCATCGGCTATCTGAAATTGGATAAATGAAGTTTACATTGAGTAATTTTTGGAGCTCTTCTTTCACTATCTCCCTAAGATTTGGATTCATCCTTCTTTGAGGTTGTCTGATTGGTCTACTATTTTCCTCAATATAGATATGATGAATGCAGGTCTTAGGATCAATACCTTTCATATCAATATACTCCCATGCAAATGCAGTAGAATGTTTTTGCAAGATTTTGGTTAGTTCTTCCTGTTGTGACTTTTCCAAATTTTTGTTGATATTCAATGTTTTTTCTGGAAAAATCTCAATGGTAGAACTACCAAACTCTTCCATAGATTAAAGAGACATTTGTCTTGATGATAAATATTCAATGTTAGATTCCAACTGAAATTGTGTGGGGTCATATTCTGAAGATGTCTCAAAATTTTCTAATGTGTTCAGAATTTGACTATCCTCACTAATTTCAGAAATGGTAAAGACAGGTTGTATAATATCCTCATCATCAACCCATTCATTGTCTCCTACTTCTGTGACTACTTTTGCTGGAGGATACAAATTGAATTTCTTTGTCGAATTACCATTAGAAATGTACATATCCCCAAATCTACAACTAATGAAAGAATCAACTGTGGCTAGCCAAGGTCTTCCTAAGATAAGTGGGTGTCCTCCTAGATTACTCTTGGGAGTCAAATCATAAAATATACTGGATATTCCCAAGAATCTAAGGAGACTAAAATATCTTCTAATACACCATCTGGTTTAATAATTGATCGATATGCAAGTTGCAGTAAAGTAGGTGTAAAAAGAAGGTTAGGAAGTTTTAGCTAGTCCATAGTCTGTCTACTCATAATGTTGATAACAGCCCCTAAGTCAATCAATGTGTTTGGAATTTCTATCCCATTTATATGTGTCTTGACAATTGGACTTCCTGGATCTACATACTTCTGCATGGTAATTTTTCCCATCACGATATCTGCAATTTTTCCTACCAGGTGGATTCTTCTTGTGTCTTTTAGTTTCCTCCCTGGTCTTTTGAGACTCAACTCCTTTATTGTATTTGCTAGAATAGGAATCTCTCGAATGGCTTGTAGCAAGGGAATCTTGATACAAACATTCTTTAATTCATCTAGAAAATCATAGTTAGGCAACAAGATTTGTTTTTCCACCCCTTTTTCAATTTGTAATCTTTCAAGGAAAGGAGGTGTGGATGAAGATGCAGGTTGCTCAACTATAGGAGTTGTGGGTGTTAACTTTTTTTTCTCTTTTTGAATGTTTGCGTTTTGAAGAGATGGTTCCTCAGAACTTTCATTGGCTTTAAGAGAATCCTCCTCAAAGGTATCTTGCTCTTGGACATCTATAGAAGGTTTTTCTAAAACTCTACCAGACCTGAGTTGTACATCATTGAGAGGAACAATCATATAGGTAGGAAATTGTTGTCCTTCTATCATGTAAGTATTCTGAGGATTTTTATTGTTAGGATTTAGCAATGGCTGAGCTGGAAGTTGATTTGTCTTTCGTTGGTATGGAAGCATGAGTTGAGGATTTGGATTTTGTTGAGAAGGTTGTTGTTGTGGAAATGGCAATGAAAGTTGTGGATTTGGGTTTGGAAGTTGTAGAGCTTGTTGATTTTGAAAAGATGGAGGATATTGATAAAAATTTTCAAATCTCCCATAAGGATTTTTCATCCCTTGTACCCATGGTTGATATGGATTTTGATGTTGGGGCCAAGGTTGTTGCCAAGGATTCCAATTTGGTGGGGTTTGAAGATTCATAGGGTTGTTAAACCCTTGAGTTTGTTGTCCCTGCCAAGGTCTTCTTGCAACAAAACAGAGAGATTCTACTGAATTTGGATCTTCTTGAAAGACAACTTTGAGTCCAGGAATTGAAGGAAAATCCTTGGTCTCATGATTCTCTGAGAAAATCATACATGTTTCTACAAATTTTGCATCCAAGGGACATTCCCTTAAAGCATGTTTCTTCCTACATTTTGGACAAAAGATGGCTAGAGCATCTGTTTCTGCTTTCTGCTTGTTTTGGATCTTAAGGGTGTCTAGTTGTTCACTAAGGCTCCCTAAGATATCAGTTTTGAATTCATCAAGCATATTTCCAATCTCTGCCCTACTTACTGATCCAGTTGCAGATTTATTAGCCCTGATAAGAGAAGGATCCCCAGGCCCTTTTCCTGTTTTAGATTTTCCTCTTGAGAGATGGACACATAGTTCTGTTATGTCACGAAGTGGAAGTTGAGAAATGTCTCCTTTCCCCATCATGTTTAAAATATCTATCCATTCATCTCTAATGGCTTTTAATATGAGGGCTTTCAAATTTTCTTCATCTAAATTGCTCATCTTTGCTCTTTTTAAGTTGTATTGAAATCTTTCAAGTAAATCTTCCAAATTTTCATCTTCTTTTTGCACCATTTTGAATACCTCATCCTTGTGATTGGTGGGCATACAATAATCCAAATATCTATCCAAAAATGTTTGTTTCATATCATTCCAAGTCCTAATAGATTGGGTGGCTAATCCCATGAACCATTTCAAAGCGGCTCCCTTCAATGTTGAAGGAAACAATTTGAGTTTTTGAGAGTCTTCCATATATTCATAGGTTCGGCACACGACTTCAAACTCAAACAGAAATGTTTCAGGATCCTCACTTCGCAATCCATAAAAGTTAGGGAGGACATATGGTGAGATTTTTTTCATCGTTGTATGAGTTTCCTCATCAACTATAGGGAATCCAAACAACTTGTCTCCTTCCCTATTTATTCCATTATTACCTTCACCATTGTTGTCCCCATTGTTTCCTCCTCCTCTACCTCTACCTCTACCTCCAAATCCATCTATTATTTCCTCTGCCATGATAGTTTCTTTAGAGTCCTCAAAGTCCTCTGGTTCTTCTATCAAGGGAGGATGAGAGGGAGTCTTTTCCTTTTCTTCTTCAGGTGATTCTACTTCTTTGATTACAATATACTCTCCTGTAGAAGTAAAGAAAGGATCCTTTTCTAAATGAGATTTAGTAGGTGGTATAGGAGAATCCTCTAATTCAGCTGCTCCTTGAATTCCAAGAATCTTAAGGCTAGGGGTAGATGGTGGTGAATCTTGTCTATACCTTGAAGAATATGGAGTTGTGAAAATCAAACTCTTGGCTTTAGCTATAAACCTTCCCCTAGAATCTCTTGCTCTATGCATGTCATTTTTATTATTTTTTTAAGTTGGGCTAATAATTCTCTTTCTGATCTTCCAAGTCACACTAGGTGCAAGAAGAGAGCATACTTAAGAAATTATCGAACCAATAACTCTCTTTTCTGATCCTCCAGATCACACTAGGTGCAAGAGGAGAGCATACTTCAAGAAGTTATCAAGTTTTCCCTTCTTTTTATTGTTTTTTTTTTAAGAAATTGGCTACCTAGTTACACTTCCCCGGCAACGGTGCAAAAATGTTTGGTCAATTTAGTGTGTCCTAAATTACTACATTAATTTTTCAATTCGGGATTCGTAAGCTGACGAAGTGTGGCGCACTATATGTGCAAGATAACCTATCTCTTACTTTTTGTCGTTTTTCTTTTTTTTCTTTTTATCTTGGTTGGTTTCCTAATGTGAGATGGAAATTCTAAAAGACAAGTATGGTTATGATTGTTCAAGGCAATGATGTCCTTTATAATGATTTACCAAACTTTCAAACTTCAAAAGGATTTTGAAACATACAATGACAAAATTAGTTCCTAAAAGGAAATGAAAATGTGCCACTATTCTAGTTAAACAAACAGTGAACTATTGATCATGAAAACCATTATCCTTGCTGCTGTCTAAACACAAAAGAAACCGTACTCAAAGAAAGGATTGCAAGTAAAGTAAAACTAAAATCAAATTACATCAACTCATATTCTGACCCCTCACCATTAGTCTCGCTATGGCTTTCGGAGGTAATCATAAACAACTTGAGCAATCTGATATCTAATTTGCATAAAAATAAACTAATATCAAATTACACACTCATACTTCAATCCCTCACCATTAGTCTCGCTATGGCTTTCGGAGGTAACTGATAATGACATGAGCAATTTAATATCTATCTTGCAGAAAAGTAAACTAATATCAAACTATACACTCATACTTCAATCCCTCACCATTAGTCTCGCTATGGATTTCGGAGGTAACTGATAATGACATGAAAAATTTAATATCTAACTTGCAGAAAAGTAAACTAATATCAAACTACACACTCATACTTCAATCCCTCACCATTAGTCCCGCTATGGCTTTCGGAGGTAACTGAAAATGACATGAACAATTTGATATCTAACTTGCAGAAAAGTAAACTAATATCAAACTACACACTCATACGTCAATCCCTCACCATTAGTCCCGCTATGGCTTTCAGAGGTAACTGAAAATGACATGACCAATTTAATATCTAATCTAACTACTTAAACAAATGTGCAAGACTGAAATAAACAAAACAGTGCTGGAATTAAAAAATAAGAAAAAGAAATCAGCAGAAGGACAATATTGATTCCATGTCATTAGTCATTATAAAATGATGTGCAAATGCCCGGGCTGCCTATTGTAATCTGGAACAAAAACACTGATCAGTTAACAACAATATAAAACATAAAAGATTATGAACAGAAGTAAAATGTAAAGCATGAAAGATTATGGAAAAAGATGAAATGTAAATACCATGAAAGATGTAATCTATATACACATGAATGACTATGGAACAATGAACATAAAGAAATGAAGCATGAAACTATACAGTAATACACAAAACCTCAGCGTGTGCAGGGGCCCTCTGCACAAACCTCGGGCAACAGCTTTCAAATACGAATTACGCTTATGAACAGAGTCTTCTCATATACTAAAATGAGGTCATAACAGAGAAATAATGTCACAGCACAATGGCAACGCAATTACATTACAGAGCTAACTATTATGCATATGAGAACGCATTATTTATAACATAGGGTGATATAACTAATTCCCTAAAGTCTGCGCTTATAGAAGACACGTGAACCATCACGTCCAGAGATCTAGCATTATGGCCGCCTTGAGGATTAAATCTATGGAGAGTGGTTGTTGGATTCGGCTTATGGAGCCATTTACAGGTGTTGATATGTCTCCCGTGATTTAGAAACGGCCACACAAATCTTCACGTGATGAGAAACAGAGTTCTGTCACCGTGGGACTCTTCGGTTGACCACCACTTGGCCACCTTTGACCACAACCTTCTTAGGTGAATTTGACTGAGCCAATAGGACACGATCCATGTCCATGTCATTTCTAACTTGCCCATGTGGCTCGATTTTCCTGAAGACACCTGCAATATAGACTTTAACAAAATGGCTGCGGAAAGTTGCAGCAGCTGCGGAAAGTGACAAGATTCCGCAGCTAAATGAGCAAAAATCTAATTCAAACAACAGACACAAAACATAGTTAAAAACCATTTTAAATGCTCTTTTACAATTAATATGCAATGATATTGATGACTTAGAAGGTCCAGGTGAATGAAAAAGGTCTAGAAAGGTGTATAAGAAAGATGCAAGTTTGGGACTCAACAGGAGGACGAAGCAACAGAGCATTAACAAGTAACGTCTTAAGCTTCTCAAGGGATTGCTGGGCAATCTCGTCCCAATGAAAGGGAACGTTCTGCTTCAAAAGACATGTGAATCCTTTGGCCACCTCCGTGTAGTTCGGGATGAAGCGTCAGAGGAAGTTAGCTTTTCCCTGCAGACTCTGCAGTTGATGTAACGAAGAGGGTGATGGGAGATTGACAATAGCCTCGACCTTTAGGGGGTCAAGGCGAATTCCATCATTGGAGACAGTGAACCCCAAAAGAAGGCTAGAATCCATGCAAAAGACGCATTTATGAGGGTTGAGCCGGATATTATAACGTCTACAGTGAAGGAAAATCTGGCGGAGGTGTTTGGGATGGTCCTCTTGCCAAGCTGAGTGAGCTGGAAGATTTTCCAGATAAGGTTGAATGATATGGCGTATGTCATGGAATGCATAAGACATAGCACGCTAGAAAGTAGCTCCAGCATTCTTCAAGCCGAATGGGAGCTTTTTATAAGCAAAGGTACCCCACGGATAGATGAATGCAATCTTTTGTTGATCGGCGGGTAAAATATTTATCTAATTATACCCGGAAAAGCTGTCCATCAAGTAATAAATCTCACTCCTAGCACATTCGTCAATGATTTGATCTATGAAGGGAGTGGGGTAATTATCCTTCATACAGGCTCGGTTGATATCACGGTAATCAACGCAGACTCTTATAGTACCCTGTTTCTTATCTACAGGGATGATGTTTGAGACCCATTCTGTGAGGGGGATTGGATAAATGAAACCCACATTCATAAGTTTTTCAACTTCTGCTTTAATGGCAGTGGCTTTGCGAGGGTGCATTGGGTGTAAGCGCTAGCGCACGAGTTTCACATCGGGATAGGTAGGAATCTCGTGCACTACTATACTGGGATCGATCCCAGGAATCTCTTCATAGGACCAAGTGAACACGTCTCTGAATTCGTGAAAAAGATCAGTATAAACTCGTATCTCATCAGGAGAACAAGTCTCTCCCACATGTATATTCTCGACTACCCCCGGTTTGACGGAGATGTTGATTGGAATAGTTTGAGTAATGTTGCTCAGGTTTCCTTCCGAAAATACCTCATGAGTCAAAATGGGTGTCTGGAGAGGTGGAGTAGGAACTTGAGTTGCAAAACGCTCTAGAAAATTGGACATTGCCCCCAGACTAGACATAAAAGAGGATCGATGATGTCTATCGTTCCAAGGCAGCTCTTCTAGAGACATTGTTTCGACAATAGCTTCGTTAGAAGGGAAAGTATCTTTCAGAGGATCAGACGAGTCGGCCTCACCGAGCCAGGGGGATTGAAAATAGCTATCCAAAGCCATGCTCGAAAGATCATGTTGAGGAGGAGGAGGATCGGATGCAGCGACGATTTCACAGTAGTTGATCTCTACTGGAGTTAAGGGAATCGATTCTCCCAAATGAATCACCTGTTTAGGTGAAGGGATGATCCATGGCTCGTTAGACCTAGAGACCATATTAACTTAAACGGTGTAAGGTGGCGGTGTGGGAAAAATACCCATGAGGACAGGGTCTTTGAAGAGACCGGGTCCTACACTGTCAGGGGGATTAGGTATCTTATCCACGTAAGGAAAGTTGTTCTCAGAGGAGAAGGTGAAGAAAGAAAACTGGTCCACAGTAACAATTTTGCCCTCATGAGGAAACTTAAGAAGTCGAAAGAGGGTGGATGGCACGCATAGCATGGCGTGAGTCCAACTGCGGCCAAGAAGCAGGTTGTAGTTAAGTTTAGCATCAACCACTTCTACTTCTACGTTGACTATCTTTCCCTGTAACGTAATCGGCAAACTCTTGAGAACACCCAGGGGTTTAGATTCCCGACAATAAAATGCTTCAAAGGAATTAGGTGATGATGAAAGAGCTGGAGAGCTGATGGCTTTTCAGCAGGTGAATGACATGACACAGGTAGAAACACCTTCATCCACAACAACCTTATGGATGTTAAGACCATTGATCCCGACTTGAATAATAAGAGCAATTTGATGCGTAAGTCGGGGGGTAAAGTTTTCAAGGTCGAAGGTGAGCAGGCTAGAATCGGTGGGATCAATTCCACTGATGGAAGATAACAGAGCCTTCCGTTGTGAGGGGAAATTTTGAAGAACTTCCAATGCATACATAGCAGAAGGCGCATGTGCCAAATCCTCAACAATACTATAGTGCTGAGCGGAACGGGCATTAGGATTGTAGGAAGACTTTCGCAGAACACCTTTAGAAGGTGGCCTCACAAAAAGTTCGAGGCTAGGCTTCTCAATTTCCAAATGACCGGAGGCAGGTGGGGGAGGTGGGCCATCCACAATTTCCTTTCCAGCTCCCGGACGCGACCTGGTATAATCTTTCGAAGGCATAGCGATAGAGATAGGTGTAGTACCATTCATCATAAAGACCTGGGACCCAAATGGCACAGATGGTGAAGGTTGTTCAACCATTTGGGTCTGCTGAGACAGGAATGGTTCCTTAAGAACAGTCGTAGTCCCTTTGGAGCCTTTCAAAAGTTGACTAATTTTAGACTGTTGGGGACAGTCTTTAGTATAATGGTCTCCTTCACAGATAAGGCAGGGGTACTTCGGTTTGCGTTGAGAGCCGTCATCAGTACGAGGTTTAGAAGACTCCAGCTTCAGGGCATGAGGTTTGGATTTTCCTTTGCCCTTCTTCTTTCCCTTAGAGGCCTTTTCCATAGGATTAGCCTGAACGACGTTGAACTCCACGGTTTTTCCAGAATCCGGGGGGGAAGGAAGAGCAGCATTATTGGATGAATTGGACTTCTGCTCCCATTTTAAGATTTTCGTCAATTTTGAGACACGGAACCAATAACGCCATCCACCGCGGGGGTAGGTGGAGCTTTAGAGGTTCTTGGACGTGGAGCATCAGTCAAAATATCGTAAAGCGTGCCTGATTGAGAGTATACCAGATCTAGATACTGGGCACGTGCTATGGCTTGTTCTTCAGTCACACACGCTCCCATGGCAATATCTTGAGCGATTTTGTTGACGAAGGAGGTGGTGAGCCAATGAGTTAGTAGCTTATCAGGTATATCAAACTTGATCAATCTACGACGACGTCGCCACTCGTGAATGTGATCAAATATATGGGTGGCTTTGTCCTGCTTCAAAGAAGTCAGGTGCGTCCCGGCTTCGTAATGAACTGGTAACTGAAAGTCAGCCAAAAAAGCCATGGCCAACGTATTGAAATCTTGAAAGATGCCACGGGGTAATTCGGTATACCACTTAGCTGCAGCGCCAGTCAGCGTGCACTGGAAGAGGCGAAGACGAATTGAATCATCCACCCAAGAGTTGGACGAACACCAAAGATGGTAAGTCTTTACATGAGCTTGGGGGTCCTCTCCAGCCTTACCCTCAAACTTTGGGCAGTCGCCGGGTACCTTGGTGGGAATCGGAGGCCAATAAGGATTGTGAAGAATCGGATCATTGGTTAATTTCGTAACATCCGATAACTCCAAGGTAGCCAAAAATGGCAACTGCGGATTGAACGACATGCTAGGTCTTTGATAAGGACCGGTACCTGTACTCCATGCTGGTTGAGAATATCCCTGCCCCCATGGGTTCTGTTCGACAGGATTCTGACCATAGGGGGTATAGGGTGTATAACCAGTCTGATTCGGCTACTGGTAACTAACATACAGGGCTTGATAACCAGAGTATGGACCCTGATTATATGTCGGCCCCATTTGAGCAGTCTGCGGATTTGGCTGCTAGGTATAGGTGTAGCCGGGTTGTTGAGTGTAATAATTTGAACCTGGGGGCTGGTTATAATTGGGTCAGTATTGACCTTAAGAATAGAAACCACCTTGAGGTTGAGTGGGCTGCTAATAGGTGGGACCCTACTAAGCCTGATAATTAGGATGCACTGGTTGATTCGGTTGCAGCATCGAGTTAATCGACTATTGGGCAGGGTTGATAGGGTGTGCAGGCTGGCCTAGCTGAGCAGGCTGACCTAGCTGAACGGGCTGCCCTGGTTGGACAGGTTGACCTGGGTGAACAGGTTATGCTGGTTGTGCAGGTTGACCTGGTTGTTTTGGAGCACCGGGTTGTGCCGGATGAGCCAGTTGGCTTGGTGGTGGAATGGAGGTAGGTGGTGGCTGATAACCAGTTTGACCTGCAACAGGACCATAGGATGGCCCTAGTTGATGTGCAACATTAGGAGCAACAGGATACTGCAGTTGCATGGGTTGTGAAGGTTGGACATGCCCCCCAGGACCATGTACCGGCATTGGTTGGTACCCCGGTTGGCCTGTGAGTCCTTGAGGCTGCCCAGGTTGGACTCCAGGAAGATGTTGCACGAGTTGACCTGAAGGGTTGTAATACTGTCCTTGCGGACCGTATAATGGCCCCTGCTGACCTTAAGGGTAGCCTTGTAAGGGCTACCCTTGTGGGCCATAAGGATAGCCATGCTGGCCCAAAGGTTGGCCTTGTAAGGGCTGTCCTTGTGGGTTATAAGGCTGCCCAGCCTGGTTATACGGAAAACCTTGAGCATGAAGTTGAGCCTCAGGAGCGGGTAATCGTAAAGGATTCCCCTGCTCATCATACTGATATGGAAAAACGTACACGGGTGTACCATCCTGTGCATAATGCGAAAAATACGAGCGGTTGGGATCTTGAGAGGATTGTCCAACCTCGGGGTTCGATTGTTGTATGGATAATCGATACTCCTCCGGAGAAATGTTTTCCAGTATAGCAAATGCTATATATACATCTTCGGGAAGTGATGTAGCCCTTACGGACTGAGTGGTAACAATAGGTGTAGATGCGGCCACATAGATAGTGGGCCTAACGGGCACAGAAGTGACTTGAGGAGATGACGTAATAGGTTTCCTAGGAGACATCCCTAGTGATGGAGTAACCAGCCTCGTAGAGGGAGCTGATACCCCCATGGAGGCAGTGGCAGTAATAATCTGACCCAAGGATCTATACCCTGCTGGTAGCAATGGACTGGGCGAAGACATAACAGATGATTCGGGGTTGTCTTCTGGGAATAAATTCCGGGTTACTTCAGGGAATAGCTGGTAATCTTCACCAGACGTGGGGATTTCCTTGCTAGGTGAATGGCTAGATTCACTCATATCTGATCCTGCTAGTTCTGATAGAAGCCGGCGAGGACTAGAAGGAATAACAGCAGCTATGAAAGGAAAACCCGATGTTAGAGGAGGGTAATATTCCCCTACTCCAAATCCAAACCAGGCATTGGATAAGGGCCAATTGAACTCGGTCCTCCAAAGGGAAGCTCAAATAGAACCGGTCCCCCGTCGGGAAACTCAGAGACAATGGGCTATTGTGGTTCAGCAGAGGATTGCGAGACCTCTGATGAATCGTCAGTATATGGACTACCAGTAGACGAAACGGAAGGTTCCACCACTGTGGCAGTAACAACTAAAGGAAAATATCAAACACAACACATGGGCTGAAAAAGAATCAAGGCACAATCAAATGGCCAACAAGCAAGATCTAACAGGGTGTGTGATCGCAGGTGATTTATTTTACGACATTGAAACTTAGAAACTTCACCATTTCATGTTTTAAGAGTCGAGAAACAGATGAAAGGTGACTCTATCTCTTTCAGTTTTGACGCAAGCATGAAAGGACAAGCACTTGATGATCCTTTCAATTTTAAAGTGTCAAAAAAGATCAAAATGAATGCTCAGGAATACTAGGAAAAGGGTGTACCAAATAACCGTGAACTACAATATACACCTTGGTTTCAAGAATGAAAGAGAAATCAACCAAGGACTTGACATACGTGCAGGCAATCTCCCCGAATGCTGTGTTCGGTGTATCACGGGTATAGGGCGGCAGACTCAGCTTCCTATGGATAAAGGATAGAAACCTAGTGGGGTCTCCCTTTATATTCGCGACGGTACGGGGAGCACAAGTCTTTACTAGTGCTGTCTAAAGCCAAGAGGCGAACGACAGCTACTAGGTTTAAAGACGCCAGAACACGTCTCTAGCCTGGACCTCTAAATATTTCGTTAATTTTTCAATGCTACCTTAATGTAAATTGAGTAAATTTTAATGTTTATCTTCAATTACGTTTCAGTTTTCAAGCCCTAGCGAGTGTTATGTCTCAAAATTGCCTAAATGCACACTACATGCCACAGTGTATCATTTCATTCGATGAAAGCTAATTACAAGAGAGTTAAGAGCTTTTCACACATCAACAAAATGATCAGACAATAACCAATGCCATCTCTAATGAAGCGAATGGAAACTAAAAACTTTTCTTTCAAAGTTACTAATCACTGATAACACCGAAAAGATTCAATTCGCACTAACTAATCCAAAGCAAAAGAGATTTTTTTTGTATTTTCAATGTTTAATAGAAAAATGCACTAAACAAAATGAAAACAAATGAGACAAGCAATTTGAGAAGTGATAGCAAAAGAGAAGACACTCAAATTTCACTCAATGCAAACACACAATCAAACCTCAAATTGACAAAAAGTCCCTCAAACGAAAAGAGACCCCAAAGACTCAAATGAACCGTGTAATCTAGGCCCAAAACAAGACAAAGCAGAATTCAAATGAAGAAGAAGACAGTCACTCAAATAACGCACTAAAATGATAGACAACCACCAAACGAGTGCAGAGAAGCAATCACAAAGCTGACTAAACAGACAGAAATCAAAAATCCCACGGGAGGCTCGACGCACAATAGCACCTAAATGCCCTAGGGCTAAAATGAAAAATCGATAGAAACGGAAAAACAACCAAAGGATGAAGGCTGCAGTCAGTCCAACAAGGCTCCAGGACACTCAAGCAGTCGAAAAAATGAAGCCAAAATTAGAGATGAAGCTCAGAAAGCTCAAAATCAAGCAAACCCTAGCAGTCCACAGCACTGGCGCGACTGTCAGGCTGAAACTGGCGCCATATCAGGATTGGCGCGAGTAATACATTGACAACTAGCGCCAATTGGCGCGACTGTCACACTAAAAAGCGCACCAGTCAATTTTTCTATGCAAAGATGAAAAATAAGCAATCTAAGAACAGACCAGTGATGTTGGAGTTTAAACCAAAAGCCAAAGACACGAAAAGAGCCAGCCAAAAGAGCTGATCAAGCAAGCAAAGTGAAGAATCGACTGAAAGACAAGACAATACTCCAAGTGTTCAATTCATAAACTAAACCGGAGATTGACTGAAGCAACATTGATCTACTTGCGCTAATGCAGAGCAAGAGAGTTTTCGAAGGCTATCTAACTAAATTCAGGCTCCTTCTGTAGTTTATAAAGCAAACAACAAGCTAACTCCCCAGTGGATTTGCCAATTTTTTGTAGAGGTAAATCCCCTCTGCGGACAGAGGCGATCCCTACTAGCCCAGATCGGGTCTAGCAACAATCAAACACGCTACAACGCAAGCTCCTAATTTCAAAAATTAAAGCACAATAGAAGGCCTACCTCAGGTCCAACGCTGTCGTCATTATAGAGAGGATACTGCTCTCGATCCCTTGCTCTGACAGGTCACAATTTCACCACTTGACGTGATCGAACACCTGCACAGACAAGAAACACGACGAACATACAAGCGTAAAACCATATGATTGCAATTATGTGTCAGTCAGAGAGGACACAACTCATAAAGAAGCATAAAAAATACGAGTGGAACTATAATTATAGTTGCTTATATTAATGAAACAAAGGATGATACAACCTGGCTCTGACGTTGAAATCCTCCTTTGGCGGGTTGTCAGTGGAATACATCTCGATAAAGCTTGTCGGGAATATGGACAAGCCTCTCTCTTCGATCGTCAATCTCCTTGCTATTGATTTGGCTCTATGGAGACTATTGCAACATTCTTTAAGCTATGAAGGCTCTTGGAGACTAGCTTGCAAAAGGAAAATGGCAAGCTTATATAGATGGAGGAAGGGGAGTTGGGATCCCTATTATCATGGGATTGGCCCTATCCTCAAGGAAGCTTCCATGAGAGGTGGAAAACTACTTCCTCTACATGGAAATCCGAAGCCAACTTCCCAACTCAAATTGGAGACCAGTTCAGGAATTGGTTGGGGTGAATCTTCCGCCATTTATTTTTAAAAAGCACCATTTATTAAGCCTGGTGCGAGTGCGACTGTGGGACAGAGCGCCAATTGGCGCGCCCTCTTTGAAGGATTTCCCCCATTGGTGCGGGTATAACACTAGCTAGTCACGCCAATGATGAAAAGGCTATTTTTAGGGTTTTTCAGAAGGAGATGTCTTCAAGGGAATGAAAGTCCATGTCTAGGGGAATGTCATGAAGGTGTTTTCAGATCATGTCTCTGCTCACAGGTCACGGAATGAGCCCTCCAATGTGCGGGACAGGGAATTGCAGGGACAGTGACAAATTGTTGTGTAACAGATAGCTTGATATGATTCATTACCAAACCATGAGAAATCAATATTTATGCCCATACAATTTGACAAGAAAGATGTCACATTAAATAATTGTAGAGTTGTTACTAACCAAACTTGATTCTACTTTAGAATGCACCATAATTTACTAATTTTCATACCATAAGCAAGGATGTCACAACTTGATTCTACTTTGAAACGCACCATAATTTACTAATGTTTCATACCATAAGCAAGGATTTCATATTAGATACCTTGATATAAGTTATATTAACAAAAAAAATCTTATTATTAATTCAATTAAGATATATAAAATTTGTTAAAATATTAAGAAATAAAAACTTAAAATTTTAATTTTATATTTATATGTATAATGTATTATATTTTAATTTCAAATATATTATATAAAATGTAATTATATATAGGCTTTTTTTCTATATATAATATGTATCCAATTTTATTTTGAATTATTATAAATATAAAAGTTATACACCAATGCAAGATTTATTAAAAAATCAAAACGGTTGGAATTGGATTAATAATACATAGAATTATAATGCACACAAATTATCATCACAAATACCATGCATTAAAATTAAATTATATAACCTGAAAAACCAAATTAAATCAATTCCGTTAATATAAATTAAATATATTAATAAAAGTACTTTCATTAAAAAAACAAATCATTTACCAAAATTAATAACTGCATGTCTATAGATTCAAACTTTGGTCTTTCATCTTACTCCCGACCATAGAAACATCAAATCACAAAATTCCAAGTAACACACAAAATTTCCAAATTGCGAGCTTCGTAATTGATTAATCTAGGTGAAACTTTCAAGGAAACTATCAATAACTAAGTTCGTTCTAACTTCTGAAGTATTCCAATATATTAAAAAAATGTGTAGTATATATATTTAATTAACATACAAAAATAAAAAATTAATATCTTAAAACATGAAATTTTAAAATGAAAAATGAAAACCATCTTAAAACATTAAGATTTGACAACACTCGTAAAAGACTGAAAAAATGATGGCACCCCATTTAATATGCCGAGGATTTCATCAACTCTACTTTGATTCCACATATGTGACAGAGAAAATAACCACAAAGGAAACGATTCCATGCAAATTGTTTCCATGTTGTAATAGCTGCTAATCCATAAAAGCTCTCGATCATGAGGTGGTGACAGTGATGACTGCATGAGCTTTTCTTCACGTCCAGGCCATGATTATTTGTCAAAGGCTGTTGAGATTACCTTACGAAGAGGTGGAGGCAACCATTGGCAATTGGAAAATAGATATAGAAATCACTCATGATCAGAAATATTAGGATCTTATAATAATAGAGTTCATAAATTTTGAATTGACTTTAATAGTCTTGTAAATATATACATACCTTGCTTTTTGTAAGTTGTTTTTTCATATTTTGAAAAAATAAAAAATAATAAAAAATAAAAAAGAAGGTAAAAAGTCATAAAATAAAGATCAAAAGACTTAGAAAAATATAAACCTTAAAAGAAAAAAGATATAAAAATAAGACTTGAAAGTGAGCAAGTCCAAATGTCACTATTACTTTTATTGCAAGAATAATGATTATGTGCTGAGTGTCAATAAATGCCATAATCCATGATCAGTTAAACTGTTTAATTTTAAATTTTCATGCTTTCAATTACATGTTTTAGATAGTGAATAAAGATTTGTCAAACAGTTTAAATTTGACAAATCAGTAGATAGGTAGAGAATAATGAGGAGCTCAACAGTTTAATCTGAGCCCTCGGATGAAATAAGATAGACTTAGATAGCTTTATGCTTTGAAAGAAAAATGTTTTAAGGTCGCAAGCCTAAATGCACCTACCAAAATGAAGAAAAAATGTTAGAAATAAAGATGGGTAGGTAGAAAACAGTTGAGCAAGCATGTAATAAATCATCATCGGGAAAAAATCACTAATTTCTTCTCCCCTACAAGTATTCAATATTCTAAACTATCAGTGAAAAAGGCTCAGAGAATTTATCTGACTTCTGTTGGGATTGAACCCAAGGCTTGATGACTGGTTAGTTAAAAATATTGATTTACTACATTAAACCTACATTTATCAGCATTTACCCTTCATTCATACATCATAATCCCTTTTTCCTAAGTGAAGACACATTTTTACTTAATAAAATTGAAACCCTAAAATAATTAACTTCATTTCCTTAAAAATCATTCATAAAACCCTCAAAAAGTATTTATCCTAACTATAAGTGAAGTAATACAACAAAGATGAGCATTGCTTTATTTTTTGGGCACTTTACTTAGAGGTAACATGTGCTTTGTTTCTATTTCACTACCCTTTTTCGTATTAACTTCTAACTATTTTATTAAATCCCTAAACTACACCTACCCGTATATTATTAATTCCCTTTTATTTTAAAATAAACCCCAAAACCCATTATTTTAAGTTTAGACCAAATTTTAATATTCCACATGTGCAATATAAAACCCCGCCCTACAAACCCATTGATCTAAACATCCCTATATGCAAATATCCCGCCCCTATAGTTTTAAACAACTATTCATGTTGATAAAACTATATAATAATATCACTGACACCCGCATATGTTTTTATTGAAACATTTCATAAAATGTTTTAATTTAAATATATATTATATTTTTCCCCTCCGCCATTATATAACCAAGGTATAAAACCTACTCCTCTGCCATATCATATAAACTAAAGTTTAAATGTATTTGACGTTTATTTCATAACGTTTAAACCCATTCCCACATATACAAACACCCTGGCCCCACTCCCATTCCAACGCACCTTCTTGACCAATCTGGACCATTCGCATTTAATCCCGAGATCCAACAGTGAAAACGAAATATCGCGTAGAAAAGTTGCACGATCACCCAAACACAAAAGCTGCACGAAATAGGTTGTTTTGTAGTTTCATCTTTCCACCACGTGGACGATTCCTATTGGATCATGTGGGTTCAAGCCAAAACCGCTCACTACCAAATTGTCGTGCGATAACCACTATGGTTTTGATCTCGTGAAGCCCGAAACCACCCTTCCCACTAATGTGACAATCATTCAATACCGAAGTAATATAACCAAAATGCATATTAAACCTTCGAAATAAAATTCATTCTCTTCTACGAATTAACCATTTATCGCGCTTCCCTTACTGTAAAAGCATCAGTTTTCGCCTTGTTCTATGCCCAAGAGTGTATAAAATATGCCCTCTGACCGTTGAAGACTTTTGAGGAGATTTACATTGCTCTAGAAAATCTACAGAAGTTATCAACTCATTTAGAAACCTCAGAATTTGTTCCAAAGTCCAAATACCTACATACAAAAGGTATTTCTCTGAAATTTGAGTCTGCAATTAATTTTAAAGGATTTTTGAAAGAAAAATTTCCTTCATAAAATCCAAAATTATCCTAGGGAAACTGTCAAAAGCCCAAAAAATAGGGCAAACCTTGTCAAATTTGTTGGGGTCCTGTGATTTGGCAAATTGGCATACCAAATGACAAGGAAACATCAAAACCACTTTGGAATCCTAGGATCTAGCCCTCCTGGATTCAGAGAGGGATCTCTCTATATGTGTTTTAGAATGATATGCTTTAAGGCTTCTGATATGATATTAGACTAGTTATGAAGCACAAGGGATTTGTTTGTTTATTGGTTGGAGATCATTATCTGAGAAGGTAATGTGAAGTGTGAAGGAGGGAATAAAGTGAAGGATATTTCAGCATGGGAAGATAGGTCAAGAAATAGTGTCAATCCATTGGGCTATGGAGTCATAAAAGAGTTTAGTTGCACAATCAACTATTCAAGGGTCTCCACAGAGCAAGTCATATATATCAAAAGATCTCTTTAAGTTGAGTTTGTGTTATGAAACATTAAGAAATGATATGAAAGAAGCAAAACTAATAATCGATTAAGAATCTATTAACTTCACTAAACAAGGAAAAGTCTTTCAAAGTGACTATTTTAAAGCAAGCCAAAGGACAGGGCAAACCATAGACTTCTTTGGTCAATACTCCTACTAAATTCAGCTCATCAGACAAAAAATTCAGTAATCCTCTTGACTACCTTCAGAAAGTAGAAAACATATAAGATAAACAAAGGACAACCTAAGATCAAGTAAGGACTTTTAACCTATCCCGCTTTCAGCATACTTTTAAGGGAAATCTTCAAAACAACTTTTTAAGACTAAACAAGGGACAGGGCTAACCATAAACTTCCTTGATTAGTGTTAGGAATCCACTATGTAGCATTTTTACTATATACTTTGACACCATCTTACCTTTATAACCATGTTTAAAAAAGGATTCCATTATCATTTTCATTTACTTTATCCCAAGGTATATAAAATCCTCTTCTTTATTATATGTTTAATCTGTTTACATATAATTCCATAATACTCTTATATTTTATCATTAATCGAAGTGGATTGTTGCTATCATAAGTATAAAAGATCGCAGATAAGTTATATGCTGTGCTGGAACAATCGGCCGTTGCTGAAACAGTCAAACTTCGTTGCTGAAACAGCAGACTCCGTTGCTGAAACAGTTAACTTCGTTGCTGAAATAGCCAGCAAAAACGCAAATGCCATCACTCGTAATTTGCGATTCTGGAAGAGTATTTTTTGGAACAATGGCAACAACATGAAGACGTGGTTACACGGATTATTCTGAAGATAGCATTCTTGTTGTATCTGTTATAACAATATCTTTTTATGGAAGAACAGAATAGTCCTGTTTTAAGAAAGAAGAACAGAATTGGGATAAACACAGATTTTCTCTCATGTAATTGTAAGAGATGTCTCCTCTTTAAAAAGAGGAGACATCATCATTAGAGGGGAGTTCGAGTTTGAAAGCTACAGGAGAACATTGTATTTGAGAGACTGGAGCTAGACTCCATCTGTAATGTATCATTTCTTTTGACAGATGAATAAAACCTTCTTTTGAGCGCTCCAATTTAATTCTTTCCCTGGGGAATATTGTGAGAGGGAAAGGGCCCACCTTCCTCACAAGATTCACCCTTCTATCCCTATAGTTTGTTTAATTTCTTTATGTTGTTTGCACTTTACTTTGATTCTGTTGCTGAGACACCAGTTACACAGTTCTGTAGTTTATTGAATATTCTGTTTCCTTAACGCTGCATGTGTTCAGTACATTCATTCTTAAGAAGTTGAGAAATCTATTTCTGTTATATGTTTGAATGTATGATGCTGGGAAGCAGGTGCTGAAGGTTCCTGTACAAAGGAATAGGGTCCTGCTCCCACTAATTGCCTTTCTTTTCTGCAGTGTGATTAGAAACAGGAGACAAGTGCTGAAGGTTCATGTTCATGGGAATAGGGTTCTGGATGGTTGGGTTCTTTTCTACGCAGTGATTAGTGTCGTGAAGCCTGTTGGAACACCTAATCCTACATGGGTAGGTGTGGAATGCGAAAGTCACAATGGAGTCCAAGTGACCTTGGAATATGAAACCAAGAGTCACACCATTGTACTATAAATGTACATCTTTGTATAATGGAAAATAAGAAAGCCTCACGCTTATCTTTCATTGTGTGTTGTTTCTCTTGTGTGTGCATTCTTCTCCTCATACACCATGTGTGTGCTTCAACATGGTGTTTAACAGGCAGCAGGTGCTGAAGTTCCTATTTAAAGGAATAGGGTCCTGTTCCTGTTATGGTTGATTGGTTTCCTTTCCTGCAGATTGATTTCCCTTTATTTGGATTCTAAACTGCAACCTAGGAATTACTTCTGCTATAACATAATTGACTTCAGCTTTGATTAAACAGAGTGTGAATAATTAGATTTGTATGATTGGTAATTGTGTGGCTTTTTACTACAACATTGTTCTTGCTTTTGAAATTGAGCATATCCAGTGCGTGATTGTCTTTGGAATAAAAAGACTTCCTCGGGTTGACAATTTATGTGGAGCTTGAATTGTGAAAGCAATTAAAGCGACCAACATTTTGGCGCCGTTGCCGGGGAAGGTAATTATAGATTTCAAAAGCATTAATTTTTTCTTTTTAAATGTGCAGATTGTATGAGAGGACGTGGAAACCAGAAGAAAACTAACCCCACAGGTGGCAAAGGCAAAGGAAGGGGAGGAAGAAAGACTTTTATTGACGAGATTGTATCAAAGGCTGAATCATCACAGAGATTAAGTTCTCGAAGACCAAAACTTCAGCACTCCCCTCAATCAGATTACAAAACAGAGGAAGTTGCGGGTCCTAAAAATATAGAAGAACTAGTGATTGAAGAACCAGTAGTCAGTGCTGGAGAGTCAGAAGAAAGTGTTAGTAAATCAGCAGAGCACATTGAGGAAATAATAGAGAGTGTTGGATGACCAGTGGAAAACATTGAAGAGCCAGTAGAAGATCTTGACGATCGAGCAAGTGCAGTAGGAGAACCGACAATGGAAGGAAACAATGATGATTTCTTTGGTGGAGTACATGTAGATCCTGAAGGAGAAGGAAGGGATGAAAATTCCCTCTCTACCTTGGGATTTCCTATCAGTGATCTCCCTGCAGGAACAACTCCTATGAAAAACATTCCATTGTCTGCTTTACCTAACTTCTATGGTTTATCCTCTGAAGATCCGGATGAATTTCTTTTTGAATTTGATATATTATGCAGAAGTTATGATTATGTTACGAATGCTCAAAAGTTGAAACTGTTTCCAGCCACCTTAAAAGGAAATGCTTTAAGATGGTTCATGAGCCTTGGAAGTCAGGTAATCACAACATGGGAGCAGATGAAACATAAATTTCTGCTTAAATATCAAGACTACTACCGGACGAGAGAAAAGAAGGATGAACTATTCAATATGGCACAAAAGCCAGATGAGAATCTGGAGGACTATGTAGAAAGGCTGTAGTACAATATACAGAGATCTGATCATCCGAATATAAGTAAGGAAATTCGCAAAACAATATTACTTAGAGGTTTAAGGGATGATTGTTTAGATATGTTAAACATGCTTGGAAAGGGAGATATATCTAAGGAATCATATGATGAGATTGTTGAACTTTCTAAGAGGTGTTCAAGGGGAGCTGCAAGGAACAGAGTAAGTAATAGAGATCCCACCTATTCAAGAGTGCACAAATCAGCCAGTGGGGGAGCAACAAGAGCTGAAATAGGTAATTTACTTGAAGAATTTAAAACTGAGATGTTAAGTTCTTTTGCTTCACAAATTGACACTTTGCAAGTTAAGAAGAAGCAGGCTGAAGCAGAAGCAACTTTGGCTGTCTTTTGCCCGAAGTGCAGAGACAAACATCCACTAAGGGAATGCCCAATGGACAAAATACCAATTTTCACCCTTTGTGAGAAAGACCATGAGACAAAACAATGTCCATCTCTACCAGGAATAAAGGCAGCATTGCAGCCAACGGAAGAAGAAGCTGAAGCAGTTTACCTGCTAACTCAAAGAAGACAATGGCAACCAAAAGGACAAGGTATGAACTCTAGTATGCCATTTAATCGTTGGAACAATTATTCTGCTTTCGGTCAAACAAATTACCCTCCCTTTAATCAAATGTAATACCCACCCTTCAATCAAATGAATTTCCCACCCATGCAGCAATCAAACCCTCCCTTTGTTGATCCTCCAATGTGGACTCCTTGGCCTCCACAGCAGCCATCTTCTTTTAACCCTTGGAATTCAAATTGGAGAAGCCAACAACTCCCGTATCCAAATCAATTGCCTCAATTCCAACAACCACTTCCTCTGCCATCGAATGCTCCGCCAAATAACCAAATGAGACCCCAGCTACCTGTGCAACCAAATCCTAACCCCAATAATAAAGTTTTGCAAGTCATTGATATTCAGAATCAGTCTATATTTCCTACTATGCAATGTAATGATATTCATTTAAGATCTAGGAAAATACTAGAGCCTATTATTGATGATATAACTTCTTCTGATTCTGATAAAGATGAAACTGAGAAACATAAGAAAGCACAACCACCTTCTAACAAAAATGTTGAATTTTGAATTGTTTCGGCCTCAAGATCGTCATCTTCAACCCTCAGTTTCTTAACAGGCTACGGGAGGGCCGTAAAACCCCTTAAGCACCATTTAAATACCTGCAAACACCATCAAACTGTTAATAAAACCTGCAACTGGGTTAAAACTGCTTCAAAGGCTCAATATGGTGGCAGAGGAGTTTTGCAGAGGAAGAATATGCACAGATGGGAGGGATTCCATGGCGGAACCAGGCGAAACAACCAAGTTTTTGAATATTGGCGCGGAAACATAAAAGGTGGTTTCGTGCGAAACCAATGGTGGTATTCGCACAACATTCAGATGGTAAGTGGTATTCGCTCGAACGAACGCGATACCATACGTCGGGCGACACGTGTCCAGGGCTAAACCACTTATTTTGCGCAGAAATCAAGTGTTAAATCCTGACACAAAAATCCGCGCGATATTGATTGCGGACCGTTGGATCTAAGGGAGCCAGATCAATGGTGGAGGTTAGGCGTGACCGGGGAAGCTGTGCGATGGAATGGAATGGTGGAGGATAGGTGTCGAGGGGAGATTGGCCAACAATGGAATAGTGGGCAGTGGGACGAGTGCGTGACATCAAAATCTTTGTCGGGTAGAAGAATGTTTTATCAGTAGCGGTAAAGGGTCAAGGATTGTGCTAACCGTCGGATCAATAAGATCTACGGTGGAGATCGTATGAAGGGATAAGTGGAGTGGGGGTGAAGGGAAGTAAAAAAGGGGTTTAAGGAAGGGGCAGAGGTATGGTCCTATGGGAGTGGAGGAGACTGAGGGCTGGGGTGATAAGGGTTTAGGGATAACAGGAGGTCATGGGCCTCGGGTCATATGAGAAGCAGGGGCGGAGGGCTTAAGCCCTTAGGGACTTAAGACCTAATATTTCAAAAAGTCCGAAAAAAAGTCTTAAAACAAAGGTTTTATAGCCCTCCTTTAGGTTTCCGATAAGTATCAAGTGTTGACACCTAATCCTATGGATGGGTGTGCATATGTATTTTTGTATATTATTTAATATTAGGAAATAAGGAAGGCCAAGAGTCATTGGGAGATGAATCCCAATAGCCTCACCTCCCATCTATAAGAGCATGTACATTCTTCAGCTAATACACATTCTAGTTTTGAGGAGTTACCTCCTGGTTTGACATGGTATCAAAGCCAGCCCCACAATTGGCATTTCTGCCCTGTGGTGTAACTCCCTATCCTTTGCTCAGTCAATATTTTTTAATAGTTTTCTGCTGCTCTTAATTGCTAGACTGTTATTCTGCATTTTTTTTTCCCTATATAGTACTGACATTTGCAGCTCCAGCTCCTGCAGCTCTTGAAGACTGCAGGCTCTGTCATTCTGCAAATTGCAGGCTCTGCCATTCTGCAATTCCAGCAGTCCTGCAACTCTGTCATTCTGCAGATTCAATTTCAAATTTTTTGTAACGCCCTTTTGGGCCTCCTCATTCTCCATATACCAGTGCTCCTCTCCATTCATCCCTGCGCTCCTCTCCATTCACTCACCTCCCTCTCCCTCACCCTCGACTCCCTATTCACCCCTCACTGCTCTCCCTCACGCACAGCCCTCCCCTCACTCCCTCCCTACTCTGCGCCTTATCTTCCAGCATTCATATACCTCCACAGGCGCCTTTCCACACAATACAACCCTTCTTTCCCACTGCATATGCCCCTCCATTTACATATCAGCTGTCTGTAATATATATATACCGCCTTGGTGTATATATATAAGCGCTGTCTGAAACAAACAGAGCTGGTCGACACCACCTAATACGCCCTTTCATTACACCCTTTCAAATTATAATACGCTCTGTCATATTTAATATACAGCGTTCTGTCATATTGGACATTAATACACCGCTCACTATCCACACGCCTTCGACTTCTATCCGCCACACTCATCCCCTCTATTACAGTTATCACGCAAAGGCGATGTCTGCTCCAAATTAAAACGCCCCTCGGATCTCCACTTATACGCTGTCTCCCATGCATATAACACAATGCATCTATACGCTGTCTTATTTTTCAACGCAGTCATACATTCATTCAACGCTGTCCAACGCATACATTCATCCAACGCCGCTCCATTTTCCATTGTATACAATGCTGGTTTATTGTTTGACTGCTTATATGCTGTGTCATATCATATATACGCTGTGTCATATCTTTTTAATGCGCGGGTTTGACTGCTTATACGCTGTCCATATTACATTAACGTTGTCCAATTATCCACCGCTCTCACATATTCATTACGTTGGCTTATTCAATACGTTGTCCATTAAATGGTTTGTCATTATCGCTGGTTGTATTGTCATTATTTAAACGCTGTCATGATATGTACGGCCCCTCCATAATATAACAACGCCCCTCCCATCATATAATACAGTCCCTCCCCCTCCCATCATTTAATATATGGTATGCGCCCCTCCTTTAATACAGCCCCTCCTCTAATACCCATACTCCCTCCCACTGTCATATATTTAATATCTTTTCCATTTCATAACACCACCATTTCACCATATTGCCCTCCCTTCCCTTCCATATCGACTTTTCACATACAAGTTTTTTATTCCCCAAAAAAAAATAAAAAAATATACATATATATTTTTTTTATGCAGAATTCAGTTTATAGAAAAGAGTATTTTTTGTCCATTTAAATTCAATCTTCAGAGTTTTTGAGCAGAATTAGTTTCCAGAAAAGAGTTTCTGTCCTTTTAAACTGAGTACATTTTCCAGCAAAGATTTTTTTTTGTTTTCTCTCCTTCAAGAGAAATTTTCCAGCAAAGTTTTTTTTCTCTCCTCCTTCAAAAGAAGATGACAGTCCCTTCATCTTCTAAAGAGGCTGCCTACTTGGCACAGAGAGAAAAGAGACATGCTTCAGGTCCATCCAGAGGAAGAGAAGGCAGAAGACGAAGAAAAAACTTCAGAGAAAAGGGGGGCAGACAATCTAAAGCTCAGCAGCAAACAAATCAAGACAAAGGTAAAACTAATGACAAAGACAAAGGTAAACCAGCTGAATCAGCTCATTTTGTTCTAGCACATTGTAACAATGGAGTAACTGAAAACCTATTTGATGTTTCATTTACTTCATGGAGAGATGATTGGTTGCTAGATTCAGGAGCAACATGTCACATGACATTTAGAAAGAAAAAAAATTTGAAGAATTCACTGACAAAGTTGATGGAGCAGTATATTTCGCAGATAAATCCAAACTCAAGCCATCAGGGCTTGGCACAGTCAGGCTTAAACTGCCTGGTCTTCTGATCATATCCTACATGAGGTTCTATACCTCCCGGAGTTGAAGAGAAACTTGCTGTCCCTGATCGAAATCCGGCAGCAAGGACACTCAGTTCACTTGTTTGATGGCAAGGCAGAGGTCAGATCAGCATCAGATCACTCACTTGTCATGGAGGGAATAGAAGAAGGGAGACTTTTGAAGTTGAAAGGTTCATCTGCTCATGCTCAAAACTTTGCATTCAGTTCATATCATGATGAAGGTACATTTCCATCAAGTCTTTTATGGCATGCTAGATTTGGACACTTAAATTATGACAGCCTTCGTTTGTTGAAGAAAAATGGTGTTGATGGACTGCCTACAATTCTTAGAAAACCTAAGGAATGTGATGCTTGTATTCTAGGAAAGCATAACAAACAGCCATTTCATGATTCACACTCAAGAGCACATAGGAAACTTGAACTTGTTCATTCAGATTTATGTGGCCCTATGCCTATTGCTTCTGCAAATGGAAACAAATACATGATGACATTTATTGATGACTACACCAGAATGTGTTGGATTTACTTGCTGAAGAATAAGTCTGATGCTTTTCAAACTTTCAAGAATTTTCATGCATGGATTGAAAATGATGCACAAACACATATTGGCTCTCTACGTACTGATAATGGAAAAGAATACACTTCAAACGAATTTGAAAATTATCTTCGTCAACATGGAATCAAACATCAAACCATTGTGCCATATAATCCACAACAGAACGCTGTAGCTGAAAGAATGAACAGAACCATCTTAAATATGGTCCGCTCCATGTTATTTTTCAAGAATGTAAAATTGATGTTTTGGGCTGATGCAGTTCTATGTGCTGTTTACATAAAGAATAGGTGTCCTTCAAGTTCAATTAGAAACAAAACTCCTTTTGAAATGTGCCATGGCCACATTCCTTCGGTAAAGCATTTCAGGGTCTTTGGGTCCACCTGTTATGCCTTGATACCCAAGGGTCAAAGGAACAAACTTGGTGCTAGAAGCAGAAAATGTATCTTCTTGGGGTACTCCAATACCTCCAAAAGATATTGTCTCTATGATGAAGCAAATAAGAAGTTTGTGATAGCAAGAGATGTCATATTTCTTGAATCTTCCAAGAGTGACAAGGTTGTTGAGCGGCAACTTGATCGCCTGGACAGATTCACACATGCAAAGTCTTTCCAAGAATTTGATAATGTGATTCCACACCTTGAAGGGGGGATTCCAATATTGAATCAAATTGTGGAATCATTTCCTGAACCACACTCTCCCCCACATGAAGAAACAACCACGGATGACACATTGGATGATGTGATTGACAGAATTGGGAGATTGAATCTTGAATCAATCCCAACTCAGTCAAGTGACTAGCCAGGGCCATCTCAGAAAGGTCCCCCCAAATGGCTGACAAAGACACTGGAGGATGTTCATCCTGATGAGGTTGGAAAAACAGGAACAAGAAGTTCCACTCAAGAAATCGAAGGTGATGTAGATAATTCTGATTCTCTTGTTGATATGGATATTGCTTATAACTATGAATTGAGTTTGTCTACAGATCATGAACCAACTTCCTTCAAAGAAGCCGCTTCTCATGATGAATGGAAAGAAGCGATGCAGAAGGAGTATGATGCCTTGATAAAGAATGGCACTTGGAAGGTGGTTGATCCACCTTTGGGAACGAAACCAATTGGCTGTAAGTGGGTCTACAAGAACAAGTACAAAGCAGACGGCTCACTTGACAAGCACAAGGCCAGGCTTGTGGCAAAAGGATTCGCACAGAAAGAAGGAGTCGATTATGAAGAAAATTTTGCTCCCACAGCAAAATGGACCACCATCCAGACTCTCTTTGCCTTAGCAGCTCAGAGTGGATGGAAAGTCCATCAGATGGATGTAAAAACATCCTTCTTGAATGGAGATCTAAAGGAGAAAGTTTATATGTCCCAGCCAGAAGGATTTGTGATAAAGGGTCAAGAACACAAAGTTTGCAAACTTGTAAAATCCTTGTATGGCCTCAAGCAAGCACCACGAGCCTGGTATGAGAAGTTGACCGAGCATCTTCTAAAACTTGATTTCAAACACTTTGATCTTGATGATGCAACTTTGTTTGTTAAGAAAGTTGGAAAAACAGTTGTATATCTTGTGGTATATGTAGATGATCTTTTGATAACGGGAAACAATGAGAGCTATATTGCATCCATGAAGAAAGAGTTGAAGAAAGGTTTTGAAATGACTGATTTGGGTCATGTTCATTACTATTTGGGTATTGAAGTAATTTAACATCCTAAATTCATATTTCTTTCTCAAAAGAAGTACATTGGAGATCTCTTGAACAAATTTGGCATGGATGACTGTAAACCCTTAAGCACTCCAATGGAACAAAACTTGAAGCTCACATCTATTGAAGGAAAGGAATTTGAGGATGCAACTAAGTATAGACAGCTTGTAGGAAGTCTTATCTATCTGACCACCACCAGACCTGACATTTCATTTGCTATTGGAATCCTCTCAAGGTTCATGCAAAAACCTTGTGAAGGACATTGGTCTGCTGCAAAAAGAGTGCTAAGGTACTTGAAGGGGACTCAAGACTTTGGACTCAAATATACACAGGTAGGCGACTTCAGCTTGATCGGATACTCTGATTCATACTTTTATGGCGACAAAGAAACAAGGGTGTCTACTACAGGTTACACCATGAGTCTTGGATCAGGAGCTGTCTCATGGAGATCACGCAAACAGTCAGTTCCAGCAGATTCCACGACCGAGGCAGAATATGTGGCAGCAGCTGAAGCAACAAAGGAAATTGTGTGCCTCCGGAAAATCCTGGAAGATTTGCAGATGAAACAGATGTATTCCACTCCACTCATGATCGACAACACTTCTGCAATAAAGTTGGCCAAGAACCCAAAGTTCCATGATCGAACAAAGAACATCAATACAAAGTACCATCTCATTCAACATCATGTTCAGGCCAAAACCATCCATCTACATCATTGTTCCACAAATGAGCAAACCGCTGACATCTTCACCAAAGCACTTGGAAGAGAAAAGTTTGAAAAGTTCAGATCGATGCTTGGACTCACCAACATCCCTTCGGATTAAAGGGGGGAATTTTGACACCTAATCCTATGGATGGGTGTGCATATGTATTTTTGTATATTATTTAATATTAGGAAATAAAGAAGGCCAAGAGTCATTGGGAGATGAATCCCAATAGCCTCACCTCCCATCTATAAGAGCATGTACATTCTTCAGCTAATACACATTCTAGTTTTGAGGAGTTACCTCCTGGTTTGACATCAAGAAAGGTTTTAAACCATTATAAAGGGATTTTACAAGGTTTAAAGGGTTTTTTAGGAGAAATGGGGAAAAATAAAGGGAAAAGTAGTCTTTTTAGAAGACAAGAAAGTGTTGTTAGGATAGGTGAGATAATGAGCGAAATGGAGGGATTTGGAGGAAGTTTGTGAAGAGGGAATGATGTGGAAGAAGCTTGAAACACTCTTTTATAACAGTAGGGCTTCTTTTAAAAATATTTTGTGGAAACAACAGTAAAGATGATTTGTAAGATAAAAGACACCAAGAAGGCTTCAAGAACTAGCAGTTTTCACTGAAGATTGCTTCTTGAAGGCTTAAGAACATATTTAGCCATCATTTGCTGTGAAAAAACTTACTGATCGCTGACAGTGGCTCCACTTGGGGATGGCAGCTTCATGGAGGTGTCAAGAACCTTAGAGATTTATCTCTGGAATGTAGACCTGTGCTTTTAATTTTGACAACTTTTTCTTCTTTGATCATGCTGCTTGAAAAGATGATCAATATTTATCATAATCAGATGATTTCTCCCAAACATTATACCTATAGAGCCTACTTTCCTAACTTTTTTCTTCATAAGGTGCACTTGGACTTGCAAACCTTTGACATCAACATTTTATTCTTTTGAAAATAGGAAAAACTAATCTAAATCTACCCTTATAACTTCCATGAGTTCAGATTAAACAGTTGAACTCATAGCTTCTCTTCCTAATCTACTATTTGTCAAGATTAAACTGTCTGACATATCTGCATTCACTATATTCTAAAACAAAAATTGAAAATATACCCAAACCAAGATTAAGCTGTTTGATTTGTTGTAGTGTCCATGGCATAAGAAACCAACTGCACATAGACTTATTTGCAGAAAATTAAAACAAAACTATGAAGGCTTAAGATCTGAAAATTACAAGCATATTTCATTCTTTCTTTCAGCTCTGGTTTTGATATTTTTTGAGCTGTCTTCTTCTTCTTTACATGGTTCAATTTTTCATCATGTTAGAACCAGTCTTCTTTATATCTTTGGCTTAGGTTTTGCTCTGATTAGAGCCATTCTTTTCTTTGATTCTTTGGTTCATATTTTGAGCATGTTTGAGCCATTCTTTTCTATCCTAATCTAATCTACTGATAAGCAAAGATTAAACAGTTTGGAAGATCTTCTTCACTAACTTATTAGTAGTAAATTGAAATCTATTTAGTCATGATTAGGCTATATGACTAAATAGCAGTGTTCTTTCAAGTAGTGTCATTTAAGCTTGCACACTTTTAGAATTTCTTTCTTTTTTGGTATGGGGTTGTACCTTTCTTCTTTTAATCTGCCCTCTTTTTCTCTTTTTTGTTGTATTTTTCTCTTTTCAAAACAAAACAAAGAAACGATATTTACAATGAAAAATGAAAGCATTAAATAGAGATTTCAACAGAAATAATGCTTGAGCATCTTGCTATTGACAAGACCCCCAAACAGGTCTGTACCATCCATATTTTGTAGAAAAAATGCATTATGACCAATGGAAGATTGAATGATGTAAGGGCCTTGCCATAAATTGTCAAACTTACCATGTTTGCCCTTATCTTCTCTCCTGAAATCCCATTTGAGTACTTTGTCACCAATTTTGAAATCACTTGCCTTTGTCCTCTTATCAAACAACTTTTTGATATTTTCTTGTACTTTCTGTGCTCTGTTATAAACTTATTCCCTGGTTTTCTGGAGATGTATGGTCTGATTTATCCTTCTCATCATGCCATCTTCCTCTGATTGTATTTCTTGGACAAAATTCATCACTGGCACTCTTAAACTGGTAGGAAAAGCTACATCTTCTCCATAAACCAGCCGATAGGGAGAAATTCCAATTGATTTCTTTGTTGTCAATCTATCTGCCCATAAAGCATGTACCAGCTTTTTGTGCCATGATCTCTGATTTTTTTCCAGCAGCTTCTTTATTATGTTTATCAGGCTCTTATTGGAAGACTCTGCCAACCCATTACCTTGAGGGTAATAAGCTGTGGAATGACCAAGCACAACCTGATATCTGTGACAGAAATCAACCATCTTTTTAGAACCAAATGTAGTAGAATTGTCAGTGATAATTTTCCTAGGACAACCAAATCTAGACAGGATATGGTCTTCAAGGAATTTTATGATAACTGAGTCTATGGCATTCCTAGAAGGGATGACTTCTATCCATTTGGTAAAATAATCAGTGGCTGTGAGTATCCATCTATGTTGGGTAGATGAGGCAGGATGGATTTCCCCAATGAAGTCTAGACCCCACTATTGAAAAGGAGCTTCAACAGTGATAGGTTGCAAGGGAAAGAGAAGCAGTTTTCTGTTGCTCTCAAATATTTGGCATTTGTGACAGGAAACTATCATTTTGTGGACATCTTGAAAGAGGGTGGGCCAGTAATAACCAGCTCTAAGGATTTTATTAGCAGTGGTTTTCCAATAGAGATGGTCTCCACATTATCCTTCATGAAACTCATGCTTGATCCTATCTGCATCAATCTCAGGGAAACATTTAAGCAATAAACCGTTGTCACTCTTCCAATATAAACATTTATCTACAATGCAGTAATTAAAAGCCTTTAATTTCAAGAATCATGCTTTTGTTTTAGACATACCAGGAGGGGCACTGAGATTAGTAAGCACATACAAAATATCAACATACCAAGATGAATTGAGGAAATGGTCTTCAATAAGAGGAGTTTTCATTTCTTCATGTTTATCTAATGCATCTAACATGTTTATATCAAGTGCTTGAAAATTAGATTCAGCCATTAATTGTGCTAGGCCTTGACCCTTGATGATTTTAGTGGGCTTAATTTCCAAATCATATTCCAATATCATAGTAATCCACTTTCCTCTTTTTCCATTAGGATCTTGTGACAAAATATCATTTACCACTACATGAGGCACAAATGCAATAACGTGAGAGTGTAAGATATAAACTTTGAAATCCTTCAAGGCTTTGACCAAAGCATAGGCCTATTTTTCCATGAGGTTATATTTCATAGGTGCATCTCTTCATGCCTTGCTGAAAAATGCAATTTGCTGCTCTTGTCCTTCTGGATTTTTATGTAATAGGACAGCGGCCACAGTATGTTCTGATGCAAATAAAAATATGAGGAAGTCCTTAGAGAAATCAGGACTGATAAGAACCGGTGCTTGGGTAAGTGCATGTTTGACCAGTTCAAAGGATTTCTTCGCTTCTAAGGTCTATTTAACTCTTATCTCTTTCTTTAACATGTTTGTCATGTTCCTAAGGAGTTCTTCCAGGTTGGGTATGAACCTTCTTAAGAAATTAATCTTTGTAATGAATGATTGAAGTTCTTTGATGTTTCCGGGGTGACTGATCTGAAATATACCTTTTTGGGTCTATTTTAATCCCTTTTTCAGATATGATATGACCAAGAAGCTTACCTTCTTGGAGACCAAACAATGTCTTCTTGAGATTCAAGGATAGCCCATACTTTCTACATTTCTCAAATACATTTCTTAGGTGTACTAGGTGTTTTTTATCTATTTTGAAATAGACTGTAATTTCATCTAAATAAATCACAATGAAGTAGCCTATTTCTTCTGAGAAATAATTTTCCATGGCTCTTTGAAAGGTGGCACCCGCATTCATTAATCCAAAATGCATTTTCACATAAATGAAAGTGCCCCAAGGAGTAGTGAAGAATGTTTTCAGTTGGTCATCAGGGAGTACCAATATCTGACTATATCCTGAAAATCCATATAGCAAAGAAATCTTCCTAGAACCAACTACCCTTTATAAGATGTGCTCCATTTTAAGCAAGGGATAGTTGTCCTTTAATGAGGATTTGTTCAAGTTCCTAAAGTCAATACAGAACATTATTTCTCCTGTTTTCTTTCTAACAGCTACAAGATTAGATACCCACTCTGAGTATCTCACAGGGACAATAATTCCAGCATCATACATTTTCCTAATTTCTTTCTTAACCAAAGGCAACTGCACAGGGTTTATTTTATGTAATTTTTGCCTAAATGGTTTCTGGTTTTCTTTAAGTGATATCTTGTGCTGAATGGTCTATGTGTCATATGCCCTTAAATCTTCATAGCTCCAAGAAAATACATCAGAAAACTCTTTAAAAAACTCAATATATTTCAGTTTCATGTGAGCTGGCAATGTTTTAGATAATTTGATCATTTTAGGCTTGTCTTTGTTGCCTATATTGCATTCTTCAATATCAGATTCAGTGGGTTCTATTGTTGGTTTCTTGGCAACATCATTAAAATCAAACAATTCTTCTAGAGGTGCTAGTCCTTTGGGTAAGCCTTTGTCTTTAGACTGTAGTACCCCTATGTCCTCTCTTCCTGAGTTTATGTACTCTTCTGTTTGATTTTTTAACTCTCTGGTTAGCAGATTTATTTCTGTAATGGGAGAAGGTTATTTTTCAACAGGTTGTTCCTCATTAAGATAGTCTTTATCATACTTTGAATCTGAATTTGGAAATTAAAACTTATTTCTGAACTACAGAAGTCCTCTATCTGTTTATCTCCCTCAAAGACTTGCCAATATTTTTCATTATCTGGGACATCTGGTCTATATTTCACTTGGACTATGAACTGTTTTTTGTCATAGGGTCTTTGACATGAACTAGCAGCACAAGCTAAACCATTGGCAAGAATGTTTTGGTTTCTAGGGAAAAAAATAAGTTCATATTCCTCAAAAATTTTCAAAAGGTCCATGGCATCATTTCTATAGCCTCTTAGTCTTGAATGTTTGGCAATGTACTCTCCATTTATTTGCCTAATGATCAGTTCAAAATCTCCATGAACAACTACCATCCTGGCTCCTAATTTCTTCAGTAACTATAGTCCTAAGAGGATTGCTTCATACTCTTCTATTTTATTTGTGCAATGGAAGTTCAACTTGTATGAATGGATTTCATTGTAATTATTCTCTATGTTGTGAAGCCACATACCTGCTCCTGCATCAGTTTTATTACAAGATCCATCAAAACTCTTACTCCAAAGAGGGTTAGTTTCGGACTTCTTATTTTTTTATTCATGTCCCCTTTTTCCTGCATGTTCTGAGTGTCATTATGTAGTTTTATGGGTTCTACAACATGTTTATGTTGGTATTGTTCCTTAAATTTTTCATGGAGTTGAAGCCTTTCTTCTTGACTCTCATGACTTGCACTAAGCTGGTGGACAGTGGGTTGTTCATACTCTCTATTTTGTTTCCTGTAATTTTCAGATTTGGCAAACTGTTTGAGAGCCTCTCCCTTCCTATCCTCTCCTTCCATATTTTATGTTATGTTGGGTGATTGCTCACTTTCCAACTCTAGTTCACCAAAACTTTCATCATTGTAAAGAATGAATGATTCTAGGTCTGTATAGACAGAATAAAGAGGAGAATTTTCTGATTTTTCTTGACTACTCACCATAAATTTTATGTGTGATTCCTTATAAAGTATTCTAAGTTGACTGCAGACAGGGATGGTGGCATATGTCATGTCCATTTGCATGGTACCTTGAAGCTTAGCACCTTATGATTTTGAAAGAAGCATGTCGTATTTGGGGGGCACATTAGCCACTGCCACATCCATCACTATGCATTTGGTTGGGATTTGGGTCAAGTTTACACAAAGATCTTTGATCAGGCCTAAGAATTTTACTCTACTGGAGTCAAAAGAATACAAATATTTATATGGTCTGGTTATCTCAAGGCCTAATCTTTCCATGATTACTTTGGGCATGAGGTTATGTGAAGCCCCTGAATCATGCATATCATTGTGTAAAATATTATCATGGATATTCAAACTAATATAGAAAGGAGGGAACACTCCTTGGAATTTTCCTTCAATTTTAGGACCAAATAAAAGGGATGGTTGATCATCATTTAGGTTGACAGTCATTATTTTATTCTATGTTCAAAGCTTTTAACACCTGAAATTTATATACATCTTGAGTGACTAACTTAGGGAGGGGGACAGAGATCTTGATTTTAACAATTTCACTTTCCAAATTGAAAGGGAAATGATTCTTTGAAAGGCTCAAATTTGTTTTGTTAGTCACTTACTTATCAACAAAATCAACTTGCTGGTTTTCACTATGTACATCAGTTAAATTTTTTTTTACAGGGGCACTAGCTGAAGTGCTAGTGCTATTAGGGTCACCACTCTGTTTATCAATGGTTTGAGTGTCTTTCCCCTTATTTTTACTAGAACTTTCAACTGTTGTTTTGTTGTTTTCAGGAGCCCTTCTAACCACCCTTTTAGATCTGTTTTTAACAGCAGTTTCAGAGGTCCTTTTTTGGAGAGTTTCTTGGTTATTTTTGCTCCTGAGGTCATATTGTTTATGGACCTCCATGATGGCATTCTCAAAGCCTTGCCTATAGTCTTTAGATTCTAAGCCTTCATCATCATAATATGTATATGTGACCTGGTCATCCTTTGTGAAAAAGGCAGGGTCTTCATTACTTACTCCTAGCATGTTTATATTAGTTCCCTCTGGCTCTTCTATCATCCCCTCATCTTCATCAACATAATTTTCTTGAAATGGAGGTCTGATTTGTTGGTCAGTATCTCTTTGTCTAATCTGAGGGGTGTTTCTCCTAAACTTCTAGTTCTGATTTTGAGGGTGGTTCCTATTCTGAGCATTTGTTTGGACAGTCAGCCTCTCCACCATTCTTTCTAGCCTATCCATATTCTTGGCTAGATAGTCTAAATTTGAATCAGATGTGGAAGGTACAGTGTCATTTCTATATGTTACTTTCTTTTCGTTTCTCATCCTAGCTCTTTTGGCAATCAAATTTGCCTCAACGTTCACTGCCCCTTGCTGCATATCTTCTAAGGTGAGGTATTCATTTTCCCTCAGTTGGTAGGCCATTTCAGGATCACATCCATCAGGTAATTTCATTAAAGCTTGGCCCTATGAAGGTTTCACATGAGCTGGTATGGCATTGTATGCCCTATTGTATCTAGCACAGTACTTATGTACACCTTCCCCTGGATTCCTTTTCATATTCTCATATTCTGACAGAATTTGGAGAGGGCTTTTCCTGACTTGCCACTTGTTCAGAAATAGTTGATGAAAGGAAGGAAGATCATTGATGCTCTGTGGGGTTAAGGTTTTGAACAATTTTCTTACTTCTCCCCCTAAAATCTGAGCAAACAATCTGAATTTAACAGTCTCATCACCTATTTCATTCCTATAAAAGTAATAATTCATTTTGTCGACATGTTGTGGGGCAGAAATGGCACTACTGGCATCATATAGAGGAATAGTGGTTGAATAACCTTGTGGTAAGGCAACTAAAGGTAAAGGAAGGACTAGAGGAGCATACCATGTAGCCATGATAGGATTTTGTGGGAGGAATGGGGGGTTTACTAGTGGAGGGTTTATAAAAGGAGGAGGATGATGGAATGGAGTGGTTTGAACAATGGGTATATGGATGACAGAAGTACTTGGACCAGCAAGAGACTGTTGAGCAGATTTGGGGTGAGAGAAACCAAAGTTATGAATGAAATGAAGATCAGGTGGAGTGGCTTCTCTATTGCTACTATGGTCACCACTATGTTGGGGTGAATTTGGGGGCTCAAATTATTTCTAATCTATACCATTAAGTGACTTATTTCTTGGTAAATTACTTGGAAAATCTAAGTCAACTTGGATCTCCTGAAGAGCTGAAAGGTTTTCAGGGACAGAATTAGCTCTGTGAATTGAACTGATAATAGTTGGATCTCTAGATACAGGAGACTTCCTAAGAATTCTTTCTGTATTATCAACTATTTTAGGAGGATTTGGGTCAGGATAGGCTCTGGTATAAATTATTTTTGTAGCCAGTATGTTAATATTTAGACCCACTGAAAAGAAAGTTAGCCAAATATGACAATCTTTAGAGGCAAACTAGTCTTTAACAAAGAAAACTTAATCCTCAAATTTTCCTAATCATGGGTGTGCACGATTTTTTAATGGTAGTGTGGGTTGTCCCAATGGAGTCTTTGTGAAACTAGGGGTAATCAGCAGGCCTACTAATCACCAGTGGAGTCTTTTGGTATTTTAGGAGTTGTGGAGTGGCCAGGTGGATGATTTCGAATGTTTTGAAGCAGACTGTTGTCCACCATTAGCAATTACCTACCAATCTAAGGATGTTTGCGGGTCTTTTGAGGTCTTAGGATGTATAAGATGTAATTCACTCGGAAAGTCCCCAACGGAGTTGCCATTATGTTGGGGTCCTATGATTTGGAAAATTGGCATACTAAATGAGAAGGCAACATCAAAACCACTTTGGAATCCTAGGATCTAGCCCTCCTGGATTCAGAGAGGGATCTCTCTATATGTGTTTTAGAATGATATGCTTTAAGGCTTATGATATGATATTAGGCTAGCTATGAAGCACAAGGGATTTTTTTGTTTGTTGGTTGGGGATCATTAATTGAGAATGTCATGTGAAGTGTGAAGGAGGGAATAAATTGAAGGATATTTCAACATGGGAAGATGGGTCAAGAAACAGTGTCAATCCATTGGGCTATGGAGTCATAAAAGGGTTTACTTGCACAATCAACTATTCAAGGGTTTCCACAGGGCAAGTCATCTATATCAAAAGATCTCTTTAAGTTGATTTTGTGGTATGAAACATTACGAAATGATGTGAAATAAGCAAAGCTAATAACCGATTAAGAATCTATTCATTTCACTAAACAAGGAAAAGCCTTTCAAAGTGACTATTTTAAAGCAAGCAAAAGGACAAGGAAAACCATAGACTTCTTTGGTCAATACTCCTACTAAAGTCAGCTCATCAGACAAACAATTCAGTAATCCTCTTGACTACCTTCAAAAAGTAGAAACATATAAGATAAACAAAGGGCAGCCTAAGATCAAGTAAGGACTTTTAACCTATCCTGCTTTCGACATACTTTTAAGGGAGATCTTCAAAACAACTTTTTAAGACTAAACAAGGGATAGGGCTAACCATAAACTTCCGTGATTAGGACTCTACTTATCATGTAGTGAAAAGATCATTCAAGAACAACATCTCAAGTTCTACTCAGCAAGACATGGGCTCACCAACATTCCTTGACTGGTTATACTCTATTGAAATCATTCCCAAACACACATTTAGAAGAAAACATAAAGATAAAGCTTATCAGTTAGAATTAGGGTACTTTAGAAGTAAATTCTAATCTATATTTCCTATTCTTTATCAGAGAATATGAACAAAGTGAAAAACATAAGAAACAACAGTGACAATAAGGGAAAAAATCACCAATGATTTAGATCAGGATCCAGTGAATCTGCTTGTCTATTTGATGTCCAAGACCAGTTACATACTTTGAGTCCAATAGCTTTTACAGTCTGATACTTATCTTCCCATCCTACTATATTACAACTACTCAGCAACTCTTACTCAATAACAGTTCGATAATTAACAATTTTTCAACCCTTTACAATGAGTTTTTTGTGAATACATATAGGTGCAAAAAGAAAGAGTGTTGCAGAAATGGTAATAAATATTAATTAAGATAGAGGGGGAGAGGTATTTGAATGCACATTCTGCTTAATAATCATAGAAATAACTGTTTGTACTACTTTAGCTACTTTTAGTCGAATATGAAACCAACTAGCAGGCTGGTAATTACTCTAAGGCCTATCCTTTGAAGCTATCTTGGTCCTAAGTACCCTGTTTGACCTCTGGGACAAGCAAACTGTCATTTTTTGGGTTTTGCAGCCCCATGTCTGCTTAATAATTGTTCTGACAGTTTTTAAAGAGGTTCAGTCATTTGGATGGTTGTCAAGGTGTCTTTGAAGGGAAAGTAGGCCACAAGTGGCATTTTGGTCCTTGGGTGGAGTAATAGCTTTTGTAGATGTGGCATTCGAGACTCTTCTTCTACTGATCTGTGTGTTTAGGCCTTTAAACTCTAATTGGGCCCTTTGATATTGCTTTAAGGCCTTCTTTAATCATCCTTTTCTTTAAAACTGGGTTTGCATATTCAATCTACGGGTTAAGCTTTTAATCTTATGAGTTGGACTCTTAACCTTTAATCTCTTCTTTTCTGAATTTGTTTTGAACTTTTAACTTTTGTTGATCGTGCTTTAATATTCACAGATATTTACTATTTTCTCGTGTACAGGTGGCTGGGCTTCCGCTGCTAGTATGAATCTTTCGTCGTAAAAGACCACTTTAGCTACGCATAACAAATAGCCCTAACATCAATTATGGCTACCAAATATATTTAAATCTGCAATCAGGTGATCCAAATAATGCTGCACAAATCCAGATCTAAGCATAAAAGACATTAAGCAGATAAAGTAAAATGTGGCTCCATACATCCAATAAACAAGAAAAGAACGATGTATTTGAAAGAATTTTTATATTATATTGAAAAGGGGCACCTGAGAGGAAAACAAGAAAGGTGTTTTTCGGTTCTCCTCAATGGGATGGGTTCTTGACAGTCCTCAGCATTTCAGATCTAGAATCTCTCTCTCTTGTTGGTGTATAAAACCCAGACAAACATAGAACTCAATGGGAGCTCACAAGACAAAAATGTAGAATGTGACCAAGTGTGTAGATCCAGAGTGATTTTTAGGCAACAAAAGGTGACTAATGAATGGGGAAAACCCTTCTATTTATAACAAAATATTAGGGTGATCTAGAACTTGGTGCATGAATAAAATATGATTAATCAAATTCTAAAACCACCCTTTAGGAATATTTTATTATATTTGTTGGAGGGAAAATGATTTTTGACTTGGGTTAATTCATTTATTTATAAATAATAAATAAATAAATGATTTATTTATTATTTTAAGGAAATGGTGGGAATATAATTAAATAAATAATGATTTATTTAATTATTTATAAATGATTTAGTCAAATTTAACTAGGAATATTATTTAAATAAGGATTTAAATAACTTATTCCTAAGAAATAATCAAATAAATAAGGATTTATTTAATTGATTTCCTTGTTTTGGGTTAAATATGACCAGGAAATATAAACAAATATAGATTTTTTTATTATTTCATTTTGGGGTTTCCTGTTTAGACCATAAACAACTTAATAAAGGTGTTTTACTAAGTTATTTCATATAGTGAAAGCAATTTTACTTAGGGTAAAATTGGTCTTACATGGTGTACTTGGGTTCATCTAATGATAATAGGTTAGATGACCAAAAAATGGTCTAACAGATTTCCCCTCAACGTACGAGTGTTAGGAGAAAATCGTATGACCAAAGTACATTGTAAGAACTCAATCACTAGACATCGAGAGGGAAGTCAGAGAGAGAAATGTAAGGTAGTCTAATGTGCTAAAGGACTAGACCCTAAGGAAACGAGACTTATAGGTGCAACAAGTCTCTAGTTTATGAAGTGGTATCTATGCGTAAGGCGGCGGGGGAGGCATACCTATCCCCACTGAGACAAAGTACAAAAGAATAGTATGTCTAGTAAACAAGGAACCGAACTATAAAGTACATGCTGGCATAAATGCAAGCCAGAAAAAATAGAATGATGAATCTCACATACATGATGTGCCTGGAATAATAGTCAGGACTTATACAATAATAGTTTAGTACATGAGATACAAATACACCCCAAATTCCCCCTATACACGGGGAAGGGCTCACAAAATCTGATTGATACATGCAAATCGAAGAGGCGCTGCAAGCAGCTAAGGCCGACGTCATCAAATGTAAGGAGTTGCATCAAAGACGGAAATGAAGAAGTCATCTGGGCATGTGGGGGGATACCTGTAGGGCCACCCCCTCATGAGGGTTGAGACATCTCACACACACCTGGGAATCACCAATAGCTGCTGCTGCATCACTGGACCATCAAGTATACGGATCGCGATCATGTGGAAAGTAGCTCGAACCAAGGTACACCGCCCTCTAAACCTGGCTTCTGGAGTAAATGAGCTGATTTCAACAGAAGGAGGTCCACCATAGGTGATGCAATAAGGGATCCCCAACTAAGGCGCGAGAGAAAATAGTGGAGCGACTAACAGACAGACACTACTGATGATGAAGAAATGGGGAATACTGAGTAGCGGATGGACGACTTCCCTTGTTAGAGCATAAAGGGCATGAATGGCTTGGAAGCGATTGACAAAATTACATGAGGGATAGGGGACAGTGGTAATGAAGGCCATAATGTGCAACATGAGAGAGGGACCAAGTAATGAAAGATGGAAGGCTATAGCGGGATACAAAGGGACTCGAGATAGACTCCATGACCGATGATGACTCAACTCGGATTCTCTAAACAAGGGCGACTCGGTTGTGCTACCACACAGTCAAGATCCAATGGGGGACCATAAAAACATGAGTACAATAGGGTATCTCATGATGAAAATCAACACTAAAAAAGACAAGTAAGGAGGCAAAGTGGTGCCCCAAGTACAAGTGTTGTAAGTGAAGAAATTCGATTTCGAGGAGAGGTGAATAGACCCTTCATGGACAAAATGTGTCTTGGTGAAGTATCAAAAAATAAAAAAATAACGGATACCCATTTGAGTGCTCGGTGAGAGCTTTCCAATGGTGCAGACGGTATGTAAAACGGGGCTACGGTTTGGTCGCAGCGGGTGAAAGAAAAAACATGGGTTTTTCTTCTAATAAGGCATTTTCCCTCCAAAAGAATTCTTTTGCTTGTGTAGCTGTGGTGAATGTGGAGAGGAGAGAAGGCCCTAAATCTTGTGGTGATTGTAGCGGACAAACTGACCATTGGAATCGCGATCCGTCAGTTGCAGGTAAGAGGCCTAATCCTACTCTTTGTTTTTTATGGATTCAAAGTTCGGATTAGGGTGTTAAATCTCAGTAACTGCTCTTACTTCATCATTACAGCTGGGTCACACTTTTTGGGGCAAAAACTGAGACCTAGGACGCAGATTTGGGCCTTAAAGGTGCGACCTGGCCCAGGATTTGGCCAAAAAGTGCAACCTAGTAGATGGAGGTGGTTTCAGTGCTGGTATGGGATGAGATTCAGTTTTGGTGTGAGTGAATGTATTTTTTTTTATCTGTAGACTGAAAAAGATGATGGTTTTGTGCAGATATGGTAGATATATGGATCAAGTGGAGGGAGAGAGACCTAGGTACATTACGGATGGAAATCCAAGTGGATCAGGGTGTCCATCGTGCATTGGCTAGGTTTAGGGTTCTGAAATTTATGGAGAACCCTTTGATGAGGGTTAGGGAGCCCTTGTTGGTTCGGATTATCAGTTATTTGGATCCAGATCATGAGGTGTTTATAGTGCAGAAGCACAAGATTGAGCTGACAGTCCAAGATCTGTATTTCCTGACTGGTCTCCAACCATTAGGGATGGTGGGAAATACATAGGCAGTGTTACCGTGGGGGCGTAACATCATGGAGTTTGTTGAGCGACATTGTCGACCAGGTGTCTGAGTCAAAGGGACTCGAATATCGATTGGAGATCTAGAGAGGTTGAAGACTTGGGCAGTGGCAGCAGCAGTGTTGCGGATCTTGGGCAGCCAGGCATTTCATTACATCACTGGAGGGAAGATGATGATTGTAGAGAGTGTGTTGAGTGGGACCTACTATGGGTGGGCCCAGATGATGTTGGTGTCGGTGAAATGACAATTGTCGCTATGTAAGCGGCAAGTGAATCATGATTGTGCTTAGGGGACTGTATTGTGCTCCTTATTTTTTGAGAAGATCTCGACCTTACGACCTCGTGTACAGCTACCTGATGGGGGTCCGCGAGAGCCCCGGATGTGTCGGTGGGGATGACTACTATGTAGAGGAAGAGGAGGGGCGGTCGAACGGGTGTTCCGACCGGAGTTATTTTCCCATTGGGATCAGATTCCATTGTACATAGACGACTATCCCTATAGTGGGATGAGTTATTGGGGAGATCTGGACTTGCCACTTCCGCCTGGTCGACTATGGGGGCATGATGGTAAGTGACAAGTAACTAATCTGTTATGTGCATTGTAAATGTTGTGAATAGTATTCATGGTACTAATCCTTATACTTTTGGGAATGCAGATATAGCTCCGGTAAAACCGGCCGGATATATGGAACGACCTGCAGCAGCTAGAGCTACAGGTGCAAGTGGATCAAGAATGGCACAGAATGAGGATATGGCCACTCTATTGGAGGAAATTCATCATAGATGTGAGGGGCTGTTGAGCGATGTGTCGAAGCGTGGTTGGTAGGATTTAGACGACCAGTACATAGAGCTATGTATTGGGCTACCCTTGGAATGGCGAGAGATCATGCGACGCATGGTGATGACCAGTCAGACTGTGCGCGATCTATGAGCTGCGGGAGTAGAGCCATTGGCTCGGGATCCTCCAGAGAGTGATTAGATGTGGGGCAGGTGGTGCCCCCCAGTGTGTATGTAGGGGCAAGTGGTGCCCCCCAGTTTTGTAGTTTTGTTTTTGTAACATGCTATGGGCATGTCATATTTTTTAGAGTAGATGGACTCTAAAAAAAACATGTTATATGATATATATTATGTCTATTCATTGTGTTGATGGTGTGAAATGTTATTGTCTTGTGTGTGATAAATGCCAGTCTAGAACATGATTTGAAATTCTATCTACATAGTGATTTTGACTTCTAGGCACCTGGTTGAAAGTAATGAATCAAAAGTTTCACTCATAAATATTGTCTAAACAGGATAGGGTTATGCACATGATAGACACCATTGAGTTGTAAAAAAATAAGTAGGGAATATAAATGAACGTGCAGATGGAGGATGCGATGAGATAGGGCATTTTCTAAGAGATCACATACTGCATCATATTCGGCCTGATTATTGGTGGCATGACCAATGCAGACCCCATTTACAAGAACGAGGGTATGCAAGGGGGTAAATATGGCCCATGCGGCCGAGGCGAGATTCCAGGAATAGCGACTTTCCCCATCGGCATAGCCAATATAATGTGTGGACAAGAGGGCCGGTGGAATAGTGTCACAAGACAAGAAATGGGAGGAAGGAGAATAATGATGGCAGCGTGATTATAGGGTAGACATCCAATGACAACTATGGGAGGGAGTAGTCGAGGTAGGAAGTCTATGACTCATAGATCGACTAGAGGGAGATGGATGAGAACTATGGGAGGAAGAGCGGGAATCATGCTGCGAAGGATATCATAGATACAGATGGTATCATCTTGATTATGGGAGGAAAGGGAAAGGTCAAGAAAAGCACATGACGCTGCAAAGCTACCTAAATCATCAATATGGGACGAGAGGTGCACATACAGGTCATCACAGGGAATGGCATAAGAACAAGTAAAAAGATGGTCAAAGCATGAAGAGCCCGAGAATGTTGCTGAAGGGGAATCAAGCAAAACAGATGGAGTAGATTCAGCGGGAATGTACTCCGAGGGTCGTGCGGATGAGGATAGGTATAGGAGGGGGGTAGCAGGTTCTGAAATCTCAACATTAGGGGGAGGAATGTCAATGGTAGTAGAGGGATCCTCGAGTAAACCTGACGCATACTGAGCAAGGATGGGAGAGGCGGATTGATTTTGTTCAAATTCGTACTCATGAATGACCTCTAAAGAGGCTCGGTAATGCGTGAGGTGAGGAAAATGGTGAGAATAATGGCCATGGACACCACAAAGAGCATAGGGTTTATTGGTGCAAAGAGTCTTGGGGTTCTTGGCTGCAGATGAGGAAGAAACAGAGGTTTTAGGGAACATAGATTCAGGGAACGCGACTTTAACCATGGGTTGGATACGGGGCAACTCCGGACAAGTATGGGTGGCACGACCAATACCATCACACAAGGCACAAGGCTTGGCAGGTGGAGGCAGGGTAGGGTCGGGTGCGGTGGCCTTGTCTCTGGATGCCCCCTTGCGAGTTTTTATTTTCTTTCCCGCAGCTGTCACAACATGAGGATGGTCTTGCGGAGGGGCTAGGGGAACTATAGCGGTGGGAGGAGTGAAGGGAAACGGTTGAACTAGTGTCACAACAATGTATGGTTTGGGGTGGCCGGGTGGGGTCTCGACTGGAGGAGTAAGATACCATACCGGTATTCCCAAGGTTAAATTAGGGAGGGAAAGGGTGGCCATGACGGGAACCAAATAGACTCCGGGAGGGGGAGCAAGGAAAGGTATCTGACCGGTGGGGTAATGGCCAGGAGGGATGGCTCCCATATGGTAGAGCCCTGGGCGAACTGACTCGGGAGGGTAGGGAGGTTCGTAAGTGTGAGGTGGATGGGAAGGTCCAGGCAGAAAAGGTTCGGTCAACTGAAGCGAAGGGCTAGGAGCAGGGTGCAGTGGGTGGAATTGAGGTTGTTGACTAGCTGAAGCAGGCTGTGGAAGGTCAGCCTGAGACGATTGCATCATGCAAACATTCGCTAAGCTGGGGTCAGAGACAGGAGGAGGGGAAGGACCTAGAAAAGTTCCAAGCAAGGAGGAGTCTTTGTAGACGCCAGGGGAAACAATGGTCAAAGAATCAACATTTTTCTTATTGGTGACAATAGAGATGGTGGACTCAGAGGAGGTCTGAGATTTTGGTTCATGGTAATTCAACTGGTCAATGGTGACAATCTTGCCATTATGAGGGAAAAACATCTTGGGGTGGACTGTGGATGGGACGACAAACATGGCATAGGTGTAACTACGTCCCAAAATAATGTTGTAGTCAAGAGGGGCATCGATAGCTTCAACGTCGACACAAACAGTCTTACTCGCAAGGGTGATAGGACAGTTATGGAATAGGCCAATGGGCTGGGAGGCATGGCCATCCCACGCACGAAGGGTGATTTTGGAAGGGGCCAGATCAGGAGATCTGAGTTGTTTCCAAGCCAAAGCAAACATCACACAGGTAGATGCCTCCTCATCAATGATACACCGATTGATGTTGGCATTTCAAATTTTGATTGGGATTTGGAAAGCAACAGAAGTGGGTAGGGGGGGATGGTCTGAATGACGGGCATCGAAAAAAATCAATTGGTCATAGGCAGGATCTACAGCGCCCACGATAGATAGTAGAGCCTTCTTTTGGGAAGGACATGACTGGCAGAGTTCCAGTGTTGAAATGGCGGAAGGAGATTGTGTCAAATCATCTACTATGCTATATGAATGGGGTGCCCGACTAGAGGCAACATTTCGGCGTAATGGGCCCTTAGGAATCTTGGTATGAACCTCATCTTTGGGTGAAGGGATTTGCAAGGTACCATTGGGTGTCGACAGAGGCTCTGTAGGACCTGAAGATGGGGACTCAGAGACAGACGGAACGGGAGGCATGGAGTACTGAGGAGACCGAGTTTGAAGGTTGAGGTCGACTGTGAGAGGTTGGTCAGCGGCCATCATGAGAATCTGGTAATCGGAGGAACTAGAAGGGGAAGGTTGAGTGGTTACTGGGGTATGAGGTGGTTGAGTGGCCATGAATCCTTATTGAGGGAAAGGATCGGTAAACACAGTGGGTTGAGAAGTAGCCGGATTGGGAGGGATAGTAGGGGAGGAATGTTGTCCCTGCACGGTGGCCTGAGACTCCCACATCTGCCACATTTGTGGTAATAGGGGACAATCGTGAGTGTAATTTCCATAAACACCACAACATGAACAGGGCTTATTGGTGCGAAGCGGCCTGTCCAGCTTGGGCTGAGAGCCCTGTGGTTGGTTGGCAGTGTTAGGATCAAGACTTGAAGGATTGGAGCCACGATTACCAAGGGCAGATTGATTTCATTTCCTCTTTCTTTGAGAAGGAAGAGAATTGGTCACGCCCTGCTGTGCAAATACTTGCCTTGGAGGGGGTAGTAAGTGTTGCGGTGGGGGTTGAGAAGGCAAGAGGGTGAGAGGTCCAAATGCTAGAGGAGCTCGGACACTAGGCTGTGGGTAAGGATAGGGGTTGGGATGGGAAACATTGAGGTAAGCAGGAGTGGGGGAAAAAGGAGGAGGTATGGAGTATCCTGGATACATGCTACCTGGAGGGGGAAAGTGCTGGAGGTGCTGGCCCCTCCTGAAGGGAAACCATAGCCCATAAGAGGTTGAGCAGAGGTATGTGAAAGAGCTCCAATGATACCGTTGGCAGAGTGCGATGCCCCTGGGGAGTTAGTGCCGCCGGGCTTGGGGACGTCAGGAAAAATGGTATAAACATAACTAGATTGAGCATAAATAAGGTCATATTTCAAGGCTATTTGGAGGGTGGCTTCTTCGGTTTGAGGGAAATGGGAAGTGACATCTTTGCCAATAGGAGGTGTTGTGCATATTCCCCCCTCCATTTAAATTTTGACCACTAGTTCCCTTTGGATCTGTCCAAAATATCTTTCGTAGCCAAAAACCTCCATGCTACGCTCGTCGCCACCTTTCTCGCCCAAAAAATCTGCCCTGCAAAGGTTAAAAACCCATAATTTAAAGTTATTGGGCCTAGCCCCTAAGAGTTTAGCCCTACCTGTCTTGTTTCTCATATGATCCGAGCGCGAAACCATGTGCCAGAGAGGAGGGGGGCTTAGCAATAATGTTTTCAGGCGCAATTGTAACCGTCCGATCAAGTTCAATCAACGGAGCGGCGGTTGTTTTATGTGGTGGCCCCCGCGCATGAAAATCGGCGGTAAATCCCGCACCACTTCCACCGAGCTGGTGGTTTTGAACCAAATGCCAGCGATTCCATTGAAAACGCGCCACGTGTCCCTGAGTACGGTTTCCGAAACCACTTTTTCGCGCGTTAAACATTGAACAATGGCTGGGCAGCGGAACCCACCAGCGTCGTTGGATCTGTCAGTCTCAATCCAACGGCGGATATCCTTTGAAGATGCCCGTGCATTAACTCGTGTCCATTGTGTCCTGTGGCCCACCATTGCGTCGCCCCAGCGTCTCCGAGCCATTGATTTGGTTTCAAGATCCGACGTCCCACGCCGTGTTCTCCTCCGCCCGTTGACCCCGCAGCCACGTCAGTTCCCCACCTGTCCATCGTACACCCATGTGTCGTATTCCCGTGTGTCCGTGGCGTTCTCCCTGACTAATATATATATGTGTGTTTATTCATATTCATTGTTTTATTCTGCCACCACGTTCAAACCCTTTTTACGTAGAAAATCTGCATTCCATCTGTCTATCAAAGCCTCCATCATCTTTCCTCCACCACTCTGTGTGTTCTTACCATACGACCATGTCTCCATCATCCTCGTCTCCATCCCTGTCTGGTTTTTCTTAAATAGTTTGTGTTTTTGCAGGTTTGCCGCGGTCGAAGATCCATCATAATTTGCTGCTTTGTATGCATAAATCAGGGGCATTGCCCTTGACTATTTTTCGAAGAAGAAATTCAAGAGGGAAGATGAGGGTAGGTGCATGATATGACCGTCATTAAAGAAAACAGGGATGTGAATCTACAAAATACTCCAGAGAAAACCAAGGGACACTTTGCCCTGCATTGAAGATCTGGGATTTAAATTCAAAATTAAAAGGGCCGAGAGTACAATGCACAATCACGAGCCATCTCAAGATCTTACAACAGCAGAATTTTTCCCTCTTTCAGTAAGAGGCAGAGCATTGTATATTTTATTATTTATGTCTTGTTTATGAGGAAATTTTCATCCTCAACATTTATTTCTAGAGGCATATTTTAAAGTACAGTCATTTATATTCAGTCATTCATAAGAGTGGGCGCGAATTCTTTCCGCCATTTGGTTCAAATTAAGTCATTAAATGTACTCCATCTACCTCCTTCTCTAGAATCCTCTATCTTTTCTATAAAGACCGAAAAATAAGACATTAAGGAGGTTGTAGATTTCTATTAGAAAACGGTGCAGTGAAAAGGCTTTTGTATACATTTTGTAATATTTCTGTATGAAGGTTCAGAGCCCGTAGGGTCTTAGTGAGGAGGAGTTATAACTGTAATGAGGATTCCGGTCTTTGGTATCTCACAGTATGTAATTTTCTCTTATGTGTTAATACAATATCTCATTTCATGTTATTTGTCTTCTTGTATCATGTTCTAGAATGCGAGTGGCTCACTAATCTAGAGTAAGGGTTCATCCTGGTTGATGCCCATACTGGGGTTAGTCAAGCGCTTTAAATAGGCCTAGTCATGATATACTGTTCCATGTTCACCTTATCCATATTTTCTGCTATATCAGTTGTTTTAGAAGGATGCTTTGAAAATGCCAGGATTGTGTATGGATTCTTGAATTGGCAAGCCCATGCATGGTTCTGTTGTATATCTGGGTATCAGTCTAATATCAACTGTTATTCTCTTATTATTCCTCTCACTGCATCCACTCTCTGATATTTGATTTCTGTGATATATTATTTGAACTGGCCCTCTTTGCAGTAAGCTGTATCTTAACTGTCTGATGCCTTTGTATTGGAGTTTTGCATGATGCTCCTACATTATTCTTATCTTTGTATTAGCTTCTGAGAGAGTTTGGTCCCATTCAATCTTATTTCCTTATTTTACAAGAGAAATTAAGGAAGCTTTTGGATTGACAACCCAAGCTATATGACGAGCTCCTTGCTATATTAAGATGTTCTAGGCACTGGTCTATGGCAACTCTAGACCGTCTCTAGGGGGTGAAAAAATTGTCTACAACATCTTTCTGGCGCCGTTGCTGGGGATCGAATTTAAGAATATCAGTTTCCCTGGGCCTCGACAAATTGTTTTCACTCTCTAATTAGGTGAGCACAGAGAGTTGAAGAGTTGTGTATCTCTCACCTTGGCGACTCCACTGCTTTTATTTAATAAATTTATTGGTAGTCCTGGCTCCTCGGAAGCCACATTTGAGGTAAGATACATCTCAGTCAAAAACACCTTACGTGTCTGACCCAGAGAAGATCATTAATAAAAGAGTTTGGAAGGAGAGGAAGTCAGTTCGTGCTGAAAACCCTGAATATTCCGTTGAAGATTATCCGCCCTCTTCTTCTCAAGAAATCAGAACAGAAAATCCCGAGCTTTACTCAGAAACTCCACGTAGAGGAAGTGCCTGGATTGAAGAAGATTCTCACCCTACTCTCGAGGCTGATGGAATCAAAGAGGTCACAGAAGTAGCTACTATTAACCATGAACTATTCCCATCCACACCTCAGGCTTCTGTGCAATATATTCCCATTGTTATTCACACTCCACTTCCTCCTACTCCTCTCCCTTCATTTGTATCTCAGACTGTTGTACAACCCCCACCACCTCCAATGGATAACGTTCCTGCTTTTCTATTGAACAAATATGCTCCACTGGCCTTACCCCAAGTGCTAAATGACATGCCACAGGATTATTTGAAGATTCTGCCGAGATTTAATGGAGAAAATGAAATTGATGCTCAGAAACATCTTGAGAATTTCTGCTCCTTTGCAGAAAATTTAAATGTTGAACATCTGGACATGGCCTTGAGATTGTTTGTACAATCCTTGGAGGGGGAAGCCAGAAAATGGTTCAAGACATTGGGAAATCGTTCAGTGACCACCTGGGATGTCATGGAGAATGTTTTCCTCAGAAAGTGGGGGGAAAAGAAAGATCATGGAATGTGTCTTACTGAGTTTAATACTATGAAGAAGAAACATAATGAAGGAGTTTCAGAGTTTATTAAAAGATTTAACAAGTTATATTTGAGCCTGCCTCCTGAAATGAAGCCCCATGAAGCTGCTGCCAAGATAATTTTCATAGCAGCCTTTGATTTTGATTTTGGATTTGCATTGAGAGAAAGAAAACCTGCCACTTTAGATGATGCACAGTCAGATGCTCTGGAGTTGGAAGAAAACTTTGCCTTCACTGGGAAATTAAAGGGAAAAGCTAAACAAGAAACTAGGAGGAGAGGCAAAGAAGAGGTTTCCACTTCTAATCAGGAAAAGGATTCAGACAAGATGGATGAGATAAGAAAAATGATAAAGAATATGGTCAAGCTTGAACTAGAAGCTAAGAATGCAGCTCCCAAGAATTTCTATAATGCTCCAAACAGAGGATACAATCCCCAGTATAGAAGACCACTATTGCAGATATTGCCGAGAGAAGCAAAGGAACAACAAGACCAGGTACCTCATCCCTTGTACCTGGAAGGTCCAGCAGATGACTCCACTAAAGATGCCACTTATCAGCTAGAAGATTCAAATCTGGCCTTTTCAAATAATGATGATATAGAATTCCCATTGCAAGACGAAGAAGAAGAAGCAGAGATTGATCATTATTGTAAGCAATTTGCTGATTTCATGCAAGCACAATTCAATGTAAAATATGATCTTAGGTCTTCAAGGAAGAGGACCCGAACTCAAGGACAAGAAGAGGAGCCACCTTAGAAGGAATCATCTTCTCAGAAGGAATCAGAAACAAAGAGAAACATAGAAAAAGGTAAGAGTCCTCTAAATGCTCCCTTGCAGCCTAATGATCAGATTCCCTCTTCTTCAAAAATAGTCAGTCCTCCTAATGATGAATCTGTGTCAAAAGAAATTAAATCTTCAGCTGAAAATAAAGAGTCAAAAGAAGTAGTGATAGAAAAGTCCCCACCTGCTTTCCATCTGCAAAAAGAACTTGAGAAAATTAAGATTCCAGTCCCCCTGACTGAATTATTGAAACAACCTGTATATCAGTCTCAAGTTACTTCCTTCATGCTTCCTCCTGAAGCACCAATTGTGCCTGATATTTTAAACCTTTAAGAAGAAAGACCCATGTTAGTATTTGGCCCACATGTCGAGGAGATATACCCCTCTACTCCTCCTTTTTATGTGTCTCTAGTTATTCATGACCTGCTGTTACACAATTGTATGTTAGATTCTGGGGCTTCCCATAATCTTATGCCTCTATTTGTCATGGAACAACTAGGACTGCAAATTACAAGACCATACAAAGACTTATATTCATTTGATTCTAAAAGAGTTAAATGCTTGGGGATGATTAAAGATTTAGTGGTCAATTTGGCCCAAATTCCAACAAAGAGTGTGGTCATAGAAATTGTAGTTGCTGATATCCCAGCCCACTTTGGCATGCTGCTGTCAAGGTCCTGGGGTACAAAAATTGGTGGGTCAATCAAATTGGACTTAACATATGCTACTGTCCCAGTCTTTGGAGGCCAAGAGAGGAGGTTATACAGGGAGACTAGATTTGTTAAAATGGTAACCAAGGCTGACTGCTCAGATAATTCCCCAGTGTATAACAAAGAGGGAGACTTCTCATGTTTGATGTTAGAAGAAAATCAAAATTATGCCCATGAGCCCCTCTTTGGTCAAATCCAAGCTGAGCAGCCTAAAGAAGATCAGGAGTCAGGAGTTTAGACTTTGCATTTTGATGGAGCAAATTCAAGGGAAGGCAATGGAGCTGGGGTGTTATTAATATCTCCTACAGGAAAATGGGTGCCACTGTCCTTTAAATTGGAGTATGAGGCCACCAACAATGTAGCTGAATATGAGGCACTATTATTGGGTCTGCAGACAACAAGAAACATGGGCATCCAAAGTTTAAAAGTCTTGGGAGACTCTGAGCTGGTGGTAAGGCAGATCAAGAATCAATGCCAAACTAAGCATCCATGGCTGAGAGCTTATAGAAACGAAGTGTGGGACATGATAGAAAATTTCTTCTCTGTATTTAACATACAGTTCATGCCCCGAGAGAAAAACAGAATAGCAGACTCTCTTGCTGTAGCTGCCAGTACATTCCGTCCTCCTCATAATCCACTTCTAAGATACGAAGTGGAGGTACGTTCCAGACCATCCATTCCAGATAATATAAAGCATTGGCAGGTATTTGAAGATGATGAACAGATGAAGAGATTCATGGAGACAATGGGAGAATTTTCCAATATGGAGATTGATAACGATGAGCCGGAAGAAACTGAAAATTTTGCAGAAAACAGATGGGAAGAGGAAATAGTAGGTAATAGAGTGCTACAACTGAAAGGAAATGTTATACCTAGAGGGCTGGTGCCTCTAGAGAGATTATTTAACAAAGATGACATTCCATTGCAGCCAAGCAAGGTGACAAAAGAAGATCAAGTGGGAGATCTGAATCTGGGTACTTATGTTGATCCCAAAACTGTAAAGTTATCTAAAAGATTCCCAGAAGATTATAAAGAAAAATATTTGAAGTTGTTTCAATCTTATAAAGATGTGTTTTCTTGGTCCTATCAGGACCTAAAAAATTTTGATGTCAATATAATGCAGCATAAAATTCCTTTGAGGGAAGATGCAAAACCTTATAAGCAGAAGCTCAGACAGATAAATCCTCTGCTGCTTCCCTCTATTGAAAAAGAAATCAAGAAGCTACTGAAGGCCAAAATAATTGTGCCATTGAGATACTCAGAATGGATAGCAAACCTTGTTCCTGTTCGAAAGAAAAACAGAGAAATAAGGTTGTGTGTGGATTTCATAAATTTAAATAGAGCATCTCTAAATGAAAATTATCCACTGCCTAAGATGGACTACATCCTGCAGAAAGTGGTGGGAGCATCCAGAATGTCAATGATGGATGGATTTTATGGTTATAATCAGGTAGATGTGTTCCCAGAAGATCAGAAGAAAACTGCATTTACAACACCATGGGGAACATTTATGTATGCCAGAATGCCATTTGGATTAATTATTGCAGGAGCTACTTTTCAGAGGGCAATGGACATAGCCTTTGTTGGAGAACAGGACAAGTTCTTGGTGGTGTATCTTGATGACATCACAGTGTTTTTAAAAAATGATGATGAGCATATTGAGCATTTAAGAAGAACTTTTGAAAAATGCAGAAGGTATGGCCTATCCCTCAATCCTCAAAAATCTCTATTTGCATTAGATGAGGGAAAATTTTTAGGGCACATTGTAACTAAATATGGTGTGAAAATAGACCCTAAGAGAGTTGAAGTAATAAACATCATTCCTTTACCTAGGAATAAGAAGGAAGTTCAGGTGTTTTTAGGCCGAATTAATTTTTTGAGAAGATTTATTCCTAACTATGCTGAGATAGTTAGGCATATAACTGATATGTTGAAAAAGGATAGTGAAGTAAAATGGTCCTAGGAGTCTAGAGACTCATTCACCAGAATAAAGCAGGCATTTGCTGAAGCTCCCGTGCTAGATGGGCCGGATTATACAAAACCATTTATGATATTTTCATTTGCTTCACCCCATACAATTGCTGGAGTCTTGTTGCAGAAAAATGAAGATGGATATGAGCAACCAATAGCTTTCTTCAGTCAAGTACTGCATGATGCTGAATTGAATTATAATATATTGGAGAAGCAGGCATATGCCCTAGTAAAGTCCCTTAAAGCTTTTAGAACCTATGTTTTTCAATCTCACATTACTACATATGTTCCCACAACAGCTGTGAAAGACATTCTTGTTCAGGGGGATAGCGAAGGAAAAAGAGGAAGATGGATTGCAAAAATACAGGAGTATGATTTGGACATAAGGCCTACCAAGCTGATTAAAGGACAGGGACTTGCCAAGATGTTGTCTGAATCAAATCATCAAGCCTTGGGCATTAATATATCCATGATAGAAAATGAAGAATCTGGGAAAGGAGAAGAACAGCAAGGACTGGAGATGGCCGCTCAAAAGGTACACATGAAATACCTCATTAGTCCTTGGTATAAAGAAATAGTTGAATATCTTTTAACACTTAGCTTTCCTCCGAGTTGTGATAAGATAAAATACAGAGCTATAAGAATGAAATCCGAGAAGTATATAATTGCTAATGGACAGCTATATTGGAGAGACCCTTCAGGTATATTACTGTTATGCCTCACAGAAAATGAAGTGGAGAATATAATGACAGAATTTCATGAGGGAATTTGTGGAGGGCATTACAGCTGGAGGGCTACAGCTCATAAAATCCTGAAGGCTGGTTTTTACTGGCCAAAACTATTTACAGATGCTTTTGCTTGGGTCAGAGCATGTGACAAGTGCCAAAGGTTTGCAGAAAGATAGAAATCAGCAGCTTTGCCCTTGATTCCTATTCATGTAAATGAACCATTTCAAAAATGGGGATTAGATTTTATAGGAGAGATACATCCCCCATCAAGTGGCCAATATAAGTGGATATTAATAGCCATAGATTATTTCACAAAATGGGTGGAAGCCATACCTACAAGAAATGCTACAGATGATGTGATAATCAAGTTTATGGAGGAAAATATCATATCTAGGTTTGGCTGTCCTGTTAGAATTGTAACTGACAATGCACAGGCTTTCAAGTCTGCCAGATTTGTAAATTTCTGTCAACAATATAACATTATATTGACTCACTCCACAGCTTACTATCCTCAGGGAAATGTCTTAGCAGAGTCTTCTAATAAAACCCTAGTAAGGGCCCTGAAGAAAACAATAAATGAGAATCAGAAGAATTGGGACTCTCGATTAAAATTTTCTCTATGGGCGAATAGGATAACCAGCAAGAGAGCAATAGGGAAATCTCCCTATGAGTTGGTATATGGGCGAGCAGCTATGCTTCCACTGCAATTTGCGTTACCAGTAGCACGTTTTATGCAGGAAAGCCAGGAAGAACCAGATGACATGGTCAGAAGGATTAATCAATTGGTCGAATTAGAGGAAACACGGAACCAGGTAAATCAGAGATTGATAGAATATCAGGAGAAAATGAAGAATGTATTTGATCGGCATGCGAAAGACAGGAAATTCCAGATTGGAGACCTGGTTCTCAGATGGGATGTCAGAAGATCTGAGAAAGGAAAACACGGGAAATTTGACCCCCTTTGGTTTGGCCCATTAAAAATTGTGAATCAGGGAGGAAATAATACTTTCATGTTAGAAAACTTACAGGGCGATCTACTGGACGCCCCTGTGAACGGCTAGTTCCTCAAGCCATACTTCCAATTCTGACCCAGGCTAGGAATGCATGTTGTATTATATTGTATATAGGTTGTTTCAGCTTTTATTTTTAGGGTGCTGGCAATTACCTGAAGAAAAAGCGCAGGGGAATTGAAAAATAGAATGTTCGTACCGAAATATTCAGTGGTCTGCGTGTTCTCGACATGCCCGAGGACGAACATGCCGTCCCCAGATGGAGCCGATGTTGTGCATATTCCCCCCTCCATTTAAATTTTGACCACCAGTTCCCTTTGGATCTGTCCAAAATATCTTTCGCAGCCAAAAACCTCCATGCTACGCTCGTCGCCACCTTTCTCACCTGAAAAATCCGCCCTGCAAAGGTTAAAAACCCATAATTTAAACTTATCGGGCCTAGCCCCTAAGAGTTTAGCCCTACCTGTCTTGTTTCTCATATGATCTGAGCGTGAAACCATGTGCCAGAGAGGAGGGGGGCTTAGCAATAATGCTTTCGAGCGCAATTGTAACCGTCCGTTCGAGTTCAATCAACGGAGCGGCGGTCGTTTTATGTGGTGGCCCCCGCGCATGAAAACCGGCGGTAAATCCCTCACCACTTCCACCGAGCCGGTGGTTTTGAACCAAATGCCAGTGATTCCATTGAAAACGCGCCGCGTGTCCCTGAGTACGGTTTCCGAAACCACTTTTTCGCGAGTTAAACATTGAACGATGGCCGGGCAGCGGAACCAACCCGCGCTGTTGGATCTGTCAGTCTCAATCCAACGGCGGATATCCTTTGAAGATGCCCGTGCATTAACTCGTGTCTGTTGTGTCCTGTGGCCCGCCATTGCATCGCCCCAGCATCTCTGAGCCGTTGATTTGGTTTCAAGATCCGACGTCCCAATTCATTGTTCTCCTCCGCCCGTTGACCCCGCAGCCACGTCAGTTCCCCACCTGTCCATCGTACACCCATGTGTCATATTCCCGTGTGTCCGTGGCGTTCTCCCTGACTAATATATATATGTGTGTTTATTCATATTCATTGTTTTATTCCGCCACCACGTTCAAACCCTTTTTACATATAAAATACGCATTCCGTCTGTCTGTCAAAGCCTCCATCATCTTTCCTCCACCACTCTGTGTGTTCTTACCATACGACCATGTCTCCATTGTCCTCGTCTCTATCCCTGTCTAGTTTTTCTTAAATAGTTTGTGTTTTTTCAGGTTTTCCGCGATCGAAGATCCATCATAATTTGCTGCTTTGTATGCAGAAATCAGGGGCATTGCCCTTGACTGTTTTTCGAAGAAGAAATTCAAGAGGGAAGCTGAGGGTAGGTGCATGATATGACCGTCATTAAAGAAAATAGGGATGTGAATCTACAGAACCCTCCAGAGAAAACCAAGGGACGCTTCGCCCTTCATTGAAGATCTGGGATTTAAATTTAAAATTAAAAGGGCCGAGAGTACAATGCACAATCACAAGCCATCTCAAGATCTTATAGCAGCGGAATTTTTCCCTCTTTCAGTAAGAGGTAGAGCATTGTATATTTTATTATTTATGTCTTGTTTATGAGGACATTTTCATCCTCAGCATTTATTTCTAGAGGCAGATTGTAAAGTACAGTCATTTATATTCAGTCATTCATAAGAGTGGGCGCGAATTCTTTCTGCCATTTGGTTCAAATTAAGTCATTAAATGTACTCCATCTACCTCCTTCTCTAGAATCCTCTATATTTTCTATAAAGACCGAAAAATAAGACATTAAGGAGGTTCCATATTTCTATCAGAAAACGGTGCAGTGAAAAGGCTTTTGTATACATTTTGTAATATTTCTGTATGAAGGTTCAGAGCCCGTAGGGTCTCAGTGAGGAGGAGTTATAACTGTAATGAGGATTCCGGTCTTTGGTATCTCATAGTATGTAATTTTCTCTTATGTGTTAATACAATATCTCATTTCATGCTATTTGTCTTCTTGTATCATGTTCTATAATGCGAGTGGCTCACTAATCTAGAGTAAGGATTCATCCTGGTTGATGCCCATACTGGGGTTAGTCAAGCGCTTTAAATAGGCCTAGTCATGATATACTGTTCCATGTTCACCTTATCCATATTTTCTGCTATATCAGTTGTTTTAGAAGGATGCTTTTAAAATGCCAGGATTGTGTATGGATTCTTGAATGGGCAAGCCCATGCATGGTTCTGTTGTATATCTGGGTATCAGTCTAATATCAAATGGTATTCTCTTATTATTCCTCTCACTGCATCCACTCTCTGATATTTGATTTCTGTGATATATTATTTGAACTGGCCCTCTTTGCAGTAAGCTATCTCTTAATTGTCTGATGCCTTTGTATTGGAGTTTTGCATGATGCTCCTACATTATTCTTATCTTTGTATTAGCTTCTGAGAGAGTTTGGTCCCATTCAATCTTATTTCCTTGTTTTATAAGAGAAAGTAAGGAAGCTTTTGGATTGACAACCCAAGCTATATGACGAGCTCCTTGCTATATTAAGATGTCCTAGGCACTGGTCTATGGCAACTCTAGACTGTCTCTAGCGGGTGACAAAACTGTCCACAACAGGAGGTAAGAGAGAGCGAAGGAACCAGTCCATATAAACCTGATCTTCAAAGGGAGGAGTGCGACATAAGCTTCGTCTTCGCTGCCATTCCTGGACATGATCGGAAGGGCGGGTCGAAGAGGATTGACGGAAGGAAGTTAAAAGCTCGGTACCAGTGTAATATCAGAGAGGTAGCTGGAAATAAGATAAAAAGGCTTGGGCAATGGTTGAAAAAGTGGTATGGGAGGAGGTGGCCTACTCAACATACCATTTAGAAGCTTCACTGGTAAGCGTGCATTGGAAGAATCGAAGACGGATGGAGTCATCAGTAATGGAATTGGATGAACACCACATATGGAAAGATCGGATATGGTTGGAGGGATCTTCACTAGCAAGGCCTTCGAACTTGGGAATGTTGGAGGGGGGCTTGGTTGGCATAGCAGGCCAACTAACATCGTGGCGGATAGGATCATTGATCAGCTGATTGAAGTCAGGGAGACTAAGGCCGGCCATATAAGGGATAAATGGGGCAGTCGAGGTAGGTCCCATAGTGGTTCTGCTGGAAATAGACCCATCAATAGAACTGGGGTTGCCACTGGCGCTAGGCCCTGAACTAGACATGGTGAAGGTGACAGGGGGAGAGCCAGGAGTAGGGGGGGAACCAGAACGATCATAAGAAGAGTCAGAGTGCGGACTCGGGGGAGAAATTACTTGATGACAACGGGAAGGAGGAAGTCGACCAGCCGGAAACTGAGGGTGAAGGCCAAGAAGTCTCCGGGAGAAGTGTCTTGGGGGCGCAATGATGACGGGAAGAAGAAAAACCGACAAGGGCAGGGAGGGAAAAAATCAAGTGAGGTCAAGGGCGGAGAGGTGCTTTGACAGTTGATTTTAAAGTCTTTTCTAGGTGGTGATAACCAAGATCTTCTTCACTTAGGGTCAATGTGTGGCGTGTGTTGATTTTAATTTTTTAAACCCAGGCGTTTTGAGAGTAAAAGAAAAAGTGTGTTGCGTAACTAAAAATAAATCTGCAAATAATAGTATATAATGCTGAAATAACAGAAAATTAACAGCTAACAATACATCGATCTAAGCCAAGAAGGCGGGTCTCTCAAAACTAGTCTAAAAAGAGAGAAAAAATCTAGTCAAAACACACAAAAAAAAGGTCGATAGATCTAAGGTCGGGAGGGACAGGGATCTAAAGGATAAATTTTCTAGAAAGAGGTGTAGAGAACAACAAAGAGGCAGAGGCAAGGTTGCTGTAAAAAAAGGGGAAATCAGCTAAAGGGAGGAGGGACGGAGAGGTGGCCCTAAAGGTAAACCCAAACAGAACTATATGAGGTGATTTGAAAGGGATAAGAGCTGATCTAAAGGGATCTGAAAAGGAGGTATCAGATCTAAAAATAAGAAGGCTGAAACTCTGAAAATTCAGACATCTGAAACAGCTAAAACTTTCCCACCAAAAGTGGAGGGTACTAAAGCCCTAAGGGGAAATATTCCCACTTAGTTGAGTGAAACAGATTAGAAACAGGTCTAAACGGGCAAAGATGGAGGCTGGAAAACCCTGACAGAAGCTTCAGACAAACCCAGAAAATTTGTTGGAAAATTGCAGAAATAGGTGCAGGTCGCAGGTTCTGACCCGATTTCAGTCTAGGTTGCAGGTTTGGGGTAGAAAAGTGTGTCCTCAAGTCTAGGTCACAGTTTTTGGGCTGATAAGTGCGACCTATAGATCTGGGTCTCTCGGCGGCAGATTTCAGAAAAAAATTGTCTGTCACCTGCGAAATAGGGCCAGAAACACACGGAAGTTAAAAAATTTAATGTTTGAGGGTTTTAAAGTGAAAAAAACCATAAAAATAGGAAAAACAAAAAACTGAAAAGAAACCCTAGGGTCTGAAATAGCTGGATATGCAGGAATATATAAAACGACAACGGTCGCAAAAGAAAACCCGTGTGGAGTCGCCAATTGTTAGTATGAATATTTCGTCGTAAAAGACCACTTTAGCTACGCATAAAAATTAGACCTAACATAAATTATGGCTGCCAAATATATTTAAATCTGCAATCAGGTGATCCAAATAATGCTGCACAAATCCAGATCTAAGCATAAAATACATTAAGCAGATAAAGTAAAATGTGGCTCCATACATCCAATAAACAAGACAAGAACGGTGTATTTGAAAGAATTTTTATATTATATTGAAAAGGGGCACCTGAGAGGAAAACGAGAAAGGTGTTTTCCAGTTCTCCTCAATGGGATGGGTTCTTGACAGTCCTCAGCATTTCAGATCTAGAATCTCTCTCTCTTGTTGGTGTAGAAAACCCAGACAAACATAGAACTCAATGGGAGATCACAAGACAAAAATGGAGAATGTGACCTGTTGGGGTTCCCATGTTTTGGCATATTTTTCAATACCAAAATATGAGACAACATCAAAACCAGTTTTGGGCCCTGGGATCTAGCCCTCCTAGACCCGGAGAGGGATCTCTGAAAATAGAGCAAAGAATGATATATCTTTGAGGCTCAAATGAGATTTTAGGCTAGTTATGAAGCGCGGAGGGTGGTTTTAAAATGATTTGGTTGGTTGGTTGCTGGGTTGGTCATGAGATCACAGGTTGAGAAAGTAATGGGAGAGAATGGACAAAGCAGCAGGAAGTTTCAGCAAAGGGGATAGGCCAAGAAAGCGTCATCCATTGGGCTATGGAGTCATGAAAGGAAATTACATGCACAACTAGCCAAGGCTTTCATAGGGCAAGTCATCTAATACTAAAGGATCTTTAGATTAGATGGTGGGATGGAACATTAAGGGAGGAAGGTGGAAGAAGGAAAGACAACCAAATTTCTGTCTATAGATCAGGTCAGAGGTCATTTAACTCTAGACCTGCTTGGACATACTCTAAGGCAGCTCTCAAAGGGACAAAGGGGATGCTTATAGATCGGACCAGAGGTCATTTAACTCCAGGTCTACTTTAGCAACTCCATGGGAAAAACAAATATAAGTTTAACAAGAGATCTTAGAAAGGTCAGCTGGTCGCACAAGGATCCTAGTGGATAGGGCTAACTCTAATCCCTAGTGTTCCCAAACCTTCCAGCTTAAACCCAACAAGAACATCTAAGAACTGATCCATCCAATTCATACATCAGAGAGCAGGCAATAACATCCACTACACTGGTTAAATTGACTTAAACCAATTCTCAGATCACACATTAAGCAGAAAACATTAAAGGTAGGGAGAGCATGAAACATAGGGCACCTAGCAAGGGTGAATCCTATGTTATACTTCTGTTGCCTACTAGAAGAGCATGAAACAGTATGAAAATGTAATAAACAAAGTTAGGAAACACATCACCGATAGTAATAGACCAGGATCCTGTGAAATGTTCTTTGATTAATTGATGCAAAAACAGTCATGTACACTAAGCCCAATGGCTAACACAATCTACACTTTCTCCTCCCAGCCTATTACATACAAACTACTATGTACTCTCTCCCAAGACTGTTCTAACAGTCAGAATGAATCCCTCTAACTGCAACAGTAGCAAATCAACAACCACCTTTACATTATGTTCTCGGGAGTTCTTATAGGAGAAGAGAGAAACAGAGGTAGATAGACATTTAATTGATCTCATTAAGACAGAACAACGGAAGTGTTCACGCCCATAATGCTTAATGGCGTCGTGCTGCAGTCTGTAGACTGTTTGGAGGCCTCTGTCAGGTCGAGATTGACCTCTGATATGCTCTTTAAGTTCTTACGATGGTCAGGAACTTCGTGCTATCCTTCTGGAATAAATGAACTGGGTGGAAAATCTGTAGGGCTGCTCCATACCTCCATACTGTTGCCTGACTGTCTTAAATGAGCTTCAGTCAGTGTAATTAATCGTCTCAGGGCTCAAGGAGGCATGGATATTTCTTGTAGGAAGGTGATCCGTCTGGAGGAAAGTACTCTGCTGATATTAAACGTGGATATGACCTTTGCGTGCTTAAGTCTTCCAACCGTGCCCTTTTCCTTTGAATGCGGAGTCGTAATTGTTAATCTTCAATTAACCAGCTTGAATCCCCTAAAAAACCGTCTCTGCTGCTTCGCTGGTGGCTGCAATGGCCTCTTTGTGCTATTTTCTCAATAAAATAAACCTGTCGTGAACCTGGGCAGTGGTGGAGAAGAGCTTTGGAAGCCTGGAGGAATAGTGGTGGAATAGTGAAAACAGCAGAGATAGTGGAGAAAGGCGGAAGAAAAGGCTATTAGTGTAAAACCCAAAGGTTAAACGTTTGGGCGAAATACAAAGGTAGTAACGGAAAAACAATGAGACAGGAGGGAAGAATAGCACAAGGTGGGAACCGGGAGATCATATCGCAATCGCAAATGGGGAGCGGGGAGAAATCGCAAAACGTAGAAAGGAACTTGCGATGCGATATTGCGATCAAGCGGGGTTGCGATGGGCGGAAAGTGCGACGGAGGAAAGTGCGATGGGAAATGTGTGATCGGACGATCGTATCGCAAATATTTGCAACGCGATAAAATCGCATCGCAAATATTTGCGATGGATCGATCGCACATAAACAACAACACGCGAAAATGCGATTATGCGATGGATGCGATCCGTGACTAGCGCCTTAAGGGGCAGCGCTCGATCATAGCACTCGGTTGCATGGGAGAAAGGCTAAAGGGGCTAGCGGAAAAAGGACCAAGCCCTTTTATAAAGTGGAGAGTGGATTTTGGCCCATTTTAATGCATTTTAAGGCCAAGGAAGAGTAACGATAGAGGGAATAAGGTGGAATTTGGCTAAGCAAAGGGTAGAGGAAGAATATAAAGGGGATTTGGGAGGATTGAGAGGGTGCAAAAGGGAAATAGAAGGGAGGAAAAAGGGAAATGGAATAAGAAGGGGAGGAGGCCTTTTGGGCATTTCTTCACAAACAGAGAGGCTTGTAATGGGAATCAGCAGAGGGAAATTTATAAAAGGACACCAGGCACAAAGAGGCTTCAAGAATGATGTGCTTTAAGAGGAAATTCATTCCTTGAAGGCTCAGAAACATTTTAGCCCCCTATTTTCTTGTCAAAAAATTTATGGGGGGCTAACAGTGGCTCCACATGGGGATGGCTTCTTCTTGGAGGAGTCAAGAATTCAGAGGATAAATCTTTGGTGTAGGAGAGATGCCTGCTGCTTGGCACATCCCTTTCTCTCTTTGCTCAGCTGCCACAAACCATGAAGACATTGAATCAACAGTAACGTTCTCCCATACAACTACCTACCCACACTATAGTCCTAACATTTCTCTTTTGGGTGCATTTGGACCTGCAGACCCTTTACATCATCAATTTTTACAAACAGGAAAATAAACCTATTCTATTTCTACCCTTATTACTCCATGAGACCAGATTAGACTGTTGGCCTCATAGTTTCTCTACCTAAACTAGTATATTAAACTGTCTTAGCAGATTTATTCTCTACTTTCTAGACATAAATTGAAAACAGCAAAGCCAGGGTTAGACTGTCTGACTTGCTAGACTTTGCAAAAATTAAAAGCAACTAACTACATGCTCACAGGCTGAGCTTTATTTCAGTATTACTACCTACCCTACTTTAATGCCAATGCAGCCAGTACAGTAGTAACAAAAAAGGATATGAGCACTGACTGCCTGTCAGAGATAACCACAGGGTGCTCTGCGTGTGGTTATTCAAAACTGTGGTCACCATCAATAGTGACCATTTCTGATGATTCTGGCCCGTGCTAAAGATCAATGCTGGAGTATTTGAGTGAATTAGGGCCTCCATGTATTCTGCCACAGGATCAACGGACACATGATGTACACTTTCTTCACTTTGGCCTGCCACGACTGGCAGGCTATCTACGTCCTAGGCAGCTCTGATTATTGCATCTTCCACTATGTCTTTAGTGTGGATCTTGGGAGCTGGATCATCTTCTTCTTGCACATCGAACAACAGCGAAATCTCTTCTTTTTTAGGGGGCGGGAGACTTTCCAAGAATGCTCTCGGGTCCCTGAACTCGTAGGATATCTCCTATGAGTTCAAAAGTTCGAATTCAGCTTCATACCTCTCAACCACCAAATCTAGAAACATCTTCTTAAGCGCAGGTAGAGTATTGAGTGCTGAGCTGATAGGGACAATCTTTGGAAGGTCCTCCCATTCAGTTTCTGCCAGCACACTCGCTATTCCATCCCGAAACTTTGCTATGAGGCTTGGATCTCTTTCTGCAAATTGTTCAGAGTCTCCCATTAGCGAAGTGACTGGGTCCTTGCCATGGATGATGTTGTACTGCGACATGGTCTCCCAGTGGAGTCTTATGTGAAACCACGGATCATCAGTGGCCTACTGATCACCAGTGGAGTCCTTTAATCATTCAGGTATTGTGGAGTCGCCAGGTGGATGATTTAGGATTTCACTGTCCACCACAGTGGTTTACCAAATCAAAGCTGACTGGTCTCAGTCCCCAGTGGAGTCGCCATTATGTTGGGGTTCCCATGTTTTGGCAGATTTGGCAATACCAAAAGATGAGACAACATCAAAACCACTTTTGGGCCCTAGGATCTAGCCCTTCTCGACCCGGAGAGGGATCTCTCCAAATAGAGCAAAGAATGATATATCTTTGAGGCTCAAATGAGATTTTAGGCTAGTTATGAAGCGCGGAGGGGGGTTTTAAAATGATTTGGTTGGTTGGTTGCTGGGTTGGTCATGAGATCACAGGCTGAGAAAGTAATGGGAGAGAAGGGACAAAGCAGCAGGAAGTTTCAGCAAAGGGGATAGGCCAAGAAAGCGCCATCCATTGGGCTATGGAGTCATGAAAGGAAATTACATGCATAACTAGCCAAGGCTTTCAAAGGGCAAGTCATCTAATACTGAAGGATCTTTATATTAGACGGTGGGATGGAACATTAAGGAAGGAATGTGGAAGAAGGAAAGACAACCAAATTTCTCTCTATATATCAGGTCAGATGTCATTTAACTCTAGACCTGCTTGGACATACTCTAAGGCAGCTCTCAAAGGGACAAAGGGGCTGCTTATAGATCGGACCAGAGGTCATTTAACTCCAGGTCTGCTTTAGCAACTCCATGACAAAAACATAGATAAGTTTAACAAGAGATCTTAGAAAGGTCAGCTGGTCGCGCAAGTATCCTAGTGGACAGGGCTAACTCTAATCCCTAGTGTTCCCAAACCTTCCATCTTAAACCCAACAAGAAAATCTAAGAACTGATCCGTCCAATTCATACATCAGAGAGAAGGCAATAACATCCACTACACTGGTTAAATTGACTGAAACCAATTCTCAAATCACACATTAAGCAAAAAACATTAAAGGTAGGGAGAGCAGGAAACATAGGGCACCTAGCAAGGGTGAATCCTATGTTATACTTATGTTGCCTACTAGAAGAGCATGAAACAGTATGAAAATGTAATAAACAGATTTAGGAAACACATCACCAATAGTAATAGACCAGGATCCTGTGAAATGTGCTTTGATTAATTGATGCAAAACCAGTCATGTACACTAGGCCCAATGGCTAACACAATCTACACTTTCTCCTCCCAGCCTATTACATACAAACTACTATGTACTCTCTCCCAAGACTGTTCTAACAGTCATAATGAATCCATCTAACTGCAACAACAACAAATCAACAACCACCTTTACATTATGTTCTCGGGAGTTCTTATAGGAGAAGAGAGAAACAGAGGTAGATAGACATTTAATTGATCTCATTAAGACAAAACGACGGAAGTGTTCGCGCCCATAATGCTTAATGGCGTCGTGCTGCAGTCTGTAGACTGTTTGGAGGCCTCTGTCAGGTCAAGATTGACCTCTGATATGCTCTTTAAGTTCTTACGGTGGTCAGGAACTTCGTGCTAGCCTTCTGGAATAAATGACCTGGGTGGAAAATCTGCAGGGCCGCTCCATACCTCCATACTGCTGCCTGACTGTCTTAAATGTGCTTCAGTCAGTGTAATTAATCGTCTCAGGGCTTGAGGAGGCATGGAGATTTCTTGTAGGAAGGTGATCCGTCTGGAGGAAACTAATCTGTTGATATTAAACGCAGATATGACCTTTGCGTGCTTAAGTCTTCCAACCGTGCCCTTTTCCTTTGAATGCGGGGTCATAATTGTTAATCTTCAATTAACCGGCTTGAATCCCCTCAAAAACCATCTCTGCTGCTTCACTGGCGGCTGCAATGGCCTCTCTGTGCTATTTTCTCAATAAAATAAACCTGTCGTGAACCTGGGCAGTGGTGGAGAAGAGCTTTGGAAGCCTGGAGGAACAGTGGCAGAATAGTGAAAACAACAGAAATAGTAAGGCGAAAGAAAAGGCTATTAGTGTAAAACCCAAAGGTTAAACGTTTGGGCGAAATACAAAGGTAGTAACAGAAAAACAATGAGGCAGGAGGGAAGAATAGCACGAGGTGGGACCCAGGAGATCATATCGCAATCACAAATGGGGAGCGGGGAGAAATCACAAAACGCAGAACGGAACTTGCGATGCGATATTGCGATCGAGTGGGGTTGCGATGGGTGGAAATTGCGATGGAGGAAAGTGCGATGGGCAATGTGTGATCGGACGATCGTATCGCAAATATTTGCGACGCGATCAAATCGCATCGCAAATATTTGCGATGGATCGATCGCACACAAACAACAACACGCGAAAATGAAATTATGCGATGGATGCGATCCGTGACTAGCACCTTAAGGGGCAGCGCTCGATCATAGCGCTCGGTTGCATGGGAAAAAGGCTAAAGGGGCTGGCAAAAAAAGGGCCAAGCCCTTTTATAAAGTGGAGAGTGGATTTTGGCCCATTTTAATGCATTTTAAGGCCAAGGAAGAGTAACGATAGAGGGAATAAGGGGGAATTTGGCTAAGCAAATGGTAGAGGAAGAGTATAAACAGGATTTGGGAGGATTGAGAGGGTGCAAAAGGGAAATAGAAGGGAGGACAAAGGGAAATGGAATAAGAAGGGGAGGTGGCCTTTTGGGCATTTCTTCACAAACAGAGAGGCTTGTAATGGGAATCAGCAGAGGGAAATTTATAAAAGGACACCAGGCACAAAGAGGCTTCAAGGATGATGTGTTTTCAGAGGAAATGCATTCCTTGAAGGCTCAGAAACATTTTAGCCCCCTATTTTCTTGTCAAAAAATTTATGGGGGGCTAACATGACCAAGTGTGTAGATCCAGAGTGATCTTTAGGCAACAAAAGGTGACTAATGAATGGGGAAAACCCTTCGATTTATAACAAAATATTAGGGTGATCTAGAACTTGGTGCATGAATAAAATATTATTAATCAAATTCTAAAACCACCCTTTAGGAATATTTTATTATATTTGTTGGAGGAAAAAGGTTTTTTGACTTGGGTCAATTCCTTTATTTATAAATAATAAATAAATAAATGATTTATTTATTATTTTAAGGAAATGGTGGGAATATAATTAAATAAATAATGATTTATTTAATGTTGTTATAAATGATTTAGTCAAATTTAACTAGGAATATTATTTAAATAGGATTTAAATAACTTATTCTTAGGAAATAATCAAATAAATAAGGATTTATTTAATTGATTTCCTTGTTTTGGGTTAAATATGACCAGTAAATATAAACAAATATAGATTTGCTTATTATTTCCTTTTGGGGTTTCTTCTTTAGACCATAAAAAACTTAATAAAGGTGTTTTACTAAGTTATTTCATATAGTGAAAGAAATTTTATTTAGGGTAAAATTGGTCTTACATGGTGTACTTGGGTTCATCTAATGATAATAGGTTAGATGACCAAAAAATGGTGTAACATCCACACTGGGGGTTCTGCTACTCAACTAGTGTTCATGAGACACTGATAAAACAATGATAATCAAAACCTGTGAATCCCTTTTTTGCATTATTTCGGCCTCAGGATCATCATCTTCGACCCTCAGTTTCTTAACAGGCTACGGGAGGGTCGTAAAACCCCTTAAACACCATTTAAATACCTGCAAACACCATCAAACTGTTAATAAAACCTGCAACTGGGCTAAAACTGCTTCAAAGGCTCAGTATGGTGGCAGAGGAGCATTGCGGAGGAAGAATATGTGCAGATGGGAGGGATTCCATGGCGGAACCAGGCGGAACAACCAAGTTTTTGAATATTGGCGTGGAAACATGAAAGGTGGTTTCGTGCGAAACTAGCGGCGGTATTCGCGCAACGTTCAGGTGGTAAGTGGTATTCGCCCAAACGAACGCGATACCATACGTCGGGCAACACGTGTCTAGGGCGAAACCATTTATTTCGTGCATAAATCAAGTGTTAAACCCTGACACAAAAATCCACGCGATATCGATTGCAGACCATTGGATCTGTGGGAGCCAGGTCAACGGCGGAAGTTAGGCGTGATCTGGGAAGATGCGCGATAGAAGGGAATGGTGGAGGACAGGTGTCGAGGGGAGATTGGCCAACAGTGGAATAGTGAGTAGTGGGATCGGTGCATGACATCAACATCTTTGTTAGGTAGCAGAATGTTTTATCAGCGGGGGGGTAAAGGGTCGAGAATTGTGCTGACCATCAGATCAATAAGATCTACGGTGGAGATCGTATGAAGGGATAAGTGGAGCGGGGGTGAAGGGAAGTAAAAAAGGGGTTTAAGGAAGGGGCGGAGGTATGGTCCTGTGGGAGTGGAGGAGACCGGGGGCTGGGGTGATAAGGGTTTAGGGATAGAAGGAGGTCGTGGGCCTCGGATCATATGAGAAGCAGGGGCGGAGGGCTTAAGCCCTGAGGGGCTTAAGACCTAATAGTTCAAAAAGTTTGAAAAACGACTTAAAAAAAGGTTTTTTATCCCTCCTTTACGTTTCCGATAAGTATCAAGAAGGGTTTTAAACCATTATAAAGGGATTTTACAAGGTTTAAAGGGTTTTTTAGGAGAAATGGGGAAAAATAAAGGGAAAAGTGGCCTTTTTAGAAGAAAAGGAAGTGTTGTTAGGATAGGTGAGATAATGAGTGAAATGGAGGGATTTGGAGGAATTTTGTGAAGAGGGAATGATGTGGAAGAAGCTTGAAACAATCTCTTTTATAGCAGCAGGGCTTCTTTGAAAAATATTTTGTGGAAACAGCAGTGAAGATGATTTGCAAGATAAAAGACACCAAGAAGGCTTCAAGAACTAGCAGTTTTCCTTGAATATTACTTCTTGAAGGCTTAAGAACATATCTAGCCATCATTTGTTGTGACAAAATTTACTCGTGGCTAACAAAAATTTTCCCAAAAACTGCATTTTTATTGCTACGTACTATTTTGAGGAAATTTGTGAGTTTTCATAGTTTGATGAACTATTTTAAGCTTTAAATTAAACTATAACACCTTTGAAGGTATCCTAAGCCTCTATGACTCATTTCAAAAGATTTTCAGCCCTATTTCTCAGGAAAATACTCAAGAAACCCTTGTTTCTTGTTTCAAACCAGTTCAAAAGCCTGTAAACCTCTTTCACAGACCTAATTGGAAAGAAAACCCAAAGAAAAAGACTATACTTTGCCTGTTTTTCCCAGAAATCCTCTGCTAAAGTAAAATTACTTCTGAAAATTGTCTAAACTTGCACAAGTAGCCCAAAATACCTAAAAAGTAGATCTCTAGCAAACCTGGAGCTTCCAAAGTGCCTAAACCAACCCCTGCCATGTCTTCTAAGACTGATATTGTTGTCAATCCTTTATAGCTTCCAGTCATAGATGTTGAGCACATTCCACTAGCTAATACTGATTATAAAATAGCAGATCCCATTGTTTAATTTAACCTGCTAGATATTCATAACTGCTGCTTTTTAAAATCTCTAGATAAAGAAGAAGAAATCTATATTTTGGAACCTCACTTGCCCAAATATGTTGTCCCATTAACTCACTCGTGCCAATAAGTCATTAGATTATTTCAGAAGTATTATGTACCTAATCAAAGAGCCATAATCAATGCCAATAAAGAAGTTCTTTTCACTATTACTATTGAATCCCTCAATCAAATGTTACAGCTTCAGCTTGACCCCCAAGCTGTCCATTTATCCATAAAGGCCTTAACCTAGCTGTATATTGGCCTATATTTTCCCAAGAGATTCATGATTTATTAGACATTTATGCCCTCAGATGTAGAAATTCCTAAACTGAATCCCCCATATTCTACTACTAAATTCCCAAAAGGTTTAAGACATGTGATTTCCATGCTTTCCTTCATTCTTGGATATTTTACTAATGAACACACTGATGAATCCATCTTGGAGTTCTTATCCACTTTTACCCCAGGGAAAATGCCATCAGTAATCTTTGACTATGCTGGTTTCATTTCAGATAATATCCATTATCAATTGATCAATTTGCCAATTGAAGGAGTATTCAGATATACTTCCTTCCTTTTCCATATGTTTCCATATTTCCAATCATATAAATTTCCAGTTACTCTTCAAAAGCTTAACATAGAGGGAAATCCTCTATCTGTCATTTTTTGGACTACATTGCTCGGGAAAGAGTGTTTAGACTTCACATATTTAGAATTTTCAAAGTTATATTTACATCCAGTGATCACAATGTTGACCAAAGCAGAGCAGCCAAGAATAAATGAAGAAATGAAAAAGATATTGCAGTTGTCAGAGCATAGTAAGGTTGGTGATTGTATCTATATAAAAAATATACTGAGATCGGAGTATTTGGGTCAAACTTTTTACCTTACAAGTTACCCAAGCATGTTTCAATGAGGATCTTTGCCTTGGCGTATATCAGGAATATCCTAAATTCTGATTCTATAAATTTCATGGCAGTAAAGAAGAAAAATCAATTCAAATTAAAGAATTAGATAGGGCCATTCACCTGCAATCACAGGGATGCAAACAAAGAAGTAACTAAGCAATTATTGGAATATAAATTTGAAGAAATTTTTCCATGGAATTATGATCCACAAGGGATCCTAAGTAAACTAAGGGTTAAATGCAAGCTGACTCCTTTCATTCATGAAGTAAAACCGGGGATAGAACAGTTTGAAAATCAGATTGAGTGGACTGAAAATACCTTAACATATGCAGGAAACAAAAGTGATACTAGTCACTCTTTGGAGACTGCAAATCAGCCAGAAAAGTCCACTAAGAGAATTAGGGAAGAAGGAGCCTATTTTGCAGAAACTACAACTAAGACTAAATTCAAGATAATATATAACAAAAGGCCTAAGTTAAGTTCAGTTGGTAAAGAAAAGGTGACAATTGACATAGATGATACAGCTACACCAGAGACAAATGTTGATACTACAACAGTAATCATAAATGAATCAGCCACTAACAATCAGAATGAAGAACAAGACAAAAATGTAGATACATAGTAATGGAAAGACAACAAAGCATGGAAGCCTCTTCCTCAAAGGCAGTTGAGGAAAAATATTTGGATATCAAAGAAAAATATAAGCAGATCAAACTGAAGAATGAAGAGATCAAAACTTAAATTTATTCTCAGTTTTTGAAACAAAAACCAGGTAACCAAAACAGATTCCTGTCAGCATTTGATTACTCAAGTAAAAAACTGATTATGTTAGTATTACAGCCCACAGTACCAGTAGCAACAGACAATATTTATGATTTATATCAAATAGAGCTTCACTGGAAGAGCGCTGAGATGTTGTATTCCACTGTTATGAAAAAAGGCTTGAGTGCTCGAAAGCTCCAGAACACCATTTCCAACATGCAAGATCAGATGAAACTGGACAAAGCATCATTACATGCTAAGGATCTCAAAATTAAATCCTTATAAGAATTGGTAATTAAAGCAGGATACGACCCTAAAAATGTCAATGCAACAGAGTTATTGTTGAATAAGAAGAATGAAGACATTGCAACCTTGAGGAAACAACTTAAGCTTCCTCCAAGTGAACATCCCCAGGCTAAAGAAATCATACAGGAACAGAATGACAAAGATGACATGATGAACATCATCTTTCAGCTTACAAGACATATTAAGGAGATGGAAATTCAAATGGACAAACTTTTCCAAGAAAAGGAAATAGTGAAAGTACCATAGCCACCTACAGTTATTCCCATGGTCACTACTACTGTGCCTTAAACTCTAGCTAAAGAGTTGGCACCAAAATTTCCACTGGCTACTGCAGTGCCAATAACTTCATCCACCACATCAGCTGTTGAGTCATCCTCGACAACAGTTCACCCTATAGATGAGGCGAGTAAACTAGTGAAAGCTATGGAAGAGATGTCTCTAAAGACAAGTGAGATTAACAAGTTGAAAAATATGGTAGAGATTCTTGAGAATACAAACAAATTGGCTCAAATAAATGCAAAAACACATGAGCAAAAGGCCATCAGACTGAGTGAATAGCTGAAGAATCTGCAAAAAGAGTTAACCTTAACGGAGCAAATAACATACATCAAAAAATACCTTTCGAACAATGTCATTGAAGCCATCCATGATGTGTGGCCTTCAATCCAGGTAATTTTTGAACAAAGAGAATTATTACTATCAGCTCAAGCAGAAATTCAAAAGACTCAAAGTGATCTGGCTGATAAACCAGAGTAAGCTTTAAGGCTGATCACTTTCCTTAACAACAAAAATAGACAGGAGTTCGAAGAACTCAAAATTAATGATAGGACTGCAACTATCTTAGAAATTAGAAAAGTTACTACAAAGAAGAATCTAATGAAGCAATTGGAAGAAAAGTGTCATAATATGAATACTTCCATAACCAGGTTCATGGTCAAATTCACAAATTTGAGGCAAAAAGGACTACCTGATATTATGGTTATTAATGATAAACTGATGCCTCCAAATGACTATGATAAGAAGATTAGAGAATTTGCCAAGGAACAGGTGAATAAAACACAAGGAGAAAGCATTCCAACAGGAAAGGTCTTACTCAAAAAGTTTGAAGACTTATTCTATTTACAACATGAAATCAAACACTTGTTTGTCATCAAGCCAACCTTTTCCAGATACACTGAAGCTGATGAAAACTTTAGGAAATTGAAAAGTATACAAATTCCTAAAAATGAGGATTGGAAATCACTCACAGATTTATTATGAAGAATTAAAGAAAAACATATGAAAGGATGAAAAAATTGTTTTCTGATTTACAGTCAAAACATAATTTTACAGCAGTAAACAGTTTTGACTAAGGTGAAAGAGTATCTAAAGTTTAAAGAGTATCAGTGAATAAAGAGAATCAGAGAAAGAGTATCAGACAAGGTAGATCAGATTCTAAAATAGATTTAAAATATCTAAAGCCAGCAAGGAGGACACCAAGGCAACCAGCTGCATCTTATCCTCAAAGAAGTTTCTCTTTCTTTTGGATAGATAGGACAACTTGCTGATTTGTTAAGCATATGTCTCTATTTTATTGTAATGATATTTTATTTTCCCTTAGATAATTCCTTGAAGCATTCTAGGGTATTTTGTAAAACATTATGTATAAATACTACATCTTTAGAAGTATTTGTGATGAAATAAATTGCTAGAGAATGTTATAGTCATTTTTGTTGGAATTTTTCAAATTTCGAGTAGTAGGCTGGATCAACCAATTGGCATCATACTTCAGGATTCCTGTGATGAGCTATTTGGAGTAAAGTATTTCCTTACTTGTCATTGTTATCTTTCTTTGTTGCATGCATCCATCTATGTTTAATTCTAAATTTGAATGTGTTAGCACCTAATTTGTACCTTAGGCTGAAGGAAGGAAAATTAGGGTAACCTTTAAACCACGCTCAGCCTTGTAGCTAGCCCTACAAGGTCAGGAGAGGGCTTTATCCGTAAAATGATATTCAATGAAGTGTAATTTCAAAATGATATTAGGCTAGGTATAATGATCAGAAATGTTTTAAATAAATTTCCAGGGTTGTATGGAACAGATGGGGCAGTTTGAATCTGGGGAATTAAACCAGAGATACAGGGTATTTCATGGGGCAAGGTAGGCAAGAAATTTCAGCAATTAAGTTTAAAAAATGATGGGATGGTAAGATTGGTGAGGAGCTAAAAAGGGCATAGGAGATGGATCCTTTTCAAACAGAAGAAAACATAGAGTATTGAATGATTTCCCAAGGCAAAGCATTAAAAATGGATTCTACCTATCTATCTTGAAAGCATTCAACCATAAATGTTTATGAATGTATGGTGAAAATAACAAATTTACATATGAACACAAAGGAGAGAACAAATGCTAAAATTCATACCACATGGATCCCACAAATCAGAGCTGCATATCTTGTTAATTCCCTGTCAAACTGTTACAATGGGAGCACAGAGCATCCTTGATTTCCACACTATTCCCCCTTACTTACTGACTTACAGACTTAAAATTACATTAAAAAGACTGAAATGTGGGAAAATAGATCCACATAAAGAGGAACTGTTTTACCAGCTCAGAACTGAAATCCAAACATAGAAAAGAGACTAACCATCTGCCTCTAAAAAAGAGGAGAAAGAATATATATTTGGCCATCTTGAGGTTTCGTTGTTACACTAGATGAATGAAAAATAGGCAATCTAAAGAACAAATCCCTATTTTGTAGCTGTCACAGAGGTTTGTATTTCACAATTAGCTCTCGGCACTTTGACTGTTGCTTTTTTTTAATTGAAAATCTTGTATATGCCGAGAAATGCCTTTAGAACCAATAAAACTGAAATATGCCTTTAATGAAGAAAAGACCCCTTTTTGGATAAAAGGAGCGAAAGGAAAGGGATGTGGGCCCGAATCATAATCGCAATCAGAAGATCATGGAGGTGTGACACACAATGGAACACTTGTGATGCGATTAGTGCATAAGGGCAATCACAATCGGGGATCGAAGGAAAGGGGAAGATGTTATTAGAATGAGGCCCTAAAACTCTGATGCGTTTTCGAATAAATGTAATAGTGGTGAAGGATAAGCCAAAGGGTAATGGGGTAAAAACAAATAACAATGTTTTGGTGCTTTTTCAAAGGAGAAAAATAATTTTATGTTGAAAAATGGGAAAGGCCTTTCGGTGGGACTCGAGAGAACAATCGCAATTGGAATCGGAAGGGAAGGGAGGTGTAAGGCACAATAGGATTTCGCCGATGCAATTGAGGATGGAGCGATGGAGGGAAGTCCTTTATAAAACAAAATAAAATGTGACTTAGCACATTTACAAAGGAAAATAGCATTTTTACATTGGAGCAGGGTTAATGGTGGGGCCCGACCAATCAGAATGGGGAGATTGGAGGAGATTGATTGAAAGTGCTGATTGCGATGATGAGACGGACTGTGGGACCGTTCGATCAAATGGGCAGATCGACGGTGGAGGTGTAATCGGGGGAGCGGAGTTCATTACAATCGGAGAAATGGGGAGGGGTCAATCGGAGGGGATCGTTTGAAAGTGTCGATTTTGATGATGTGATGGCATATGGGCCGTCAGATCGTTGATCAGATCAACGGTTGGGTTTAATCAGGCAGGATTCAATCGGGGGTATGCAATTCCATCAGAGTTTTTGTAGTCACAAGGGTCCATTTAAATGTTGCGATTGCAATCGGAGGGGATTTATAATAAAGACTTTAAAACTTTATTATAAACTTTTAAGGGAACATGAGGGGAAGTGGTTTTATTTAATCACATCAGGTATTTATTTAAGTCAAAAGAAATTTATGAATGCGATTAAGCAGTCGGGTAGGGAAGAAGGGATTTTATAAAGGAAAACATTAAAATTTTTATGCAATAAAGTGTAAGAGGGAAATGGGAAAAGGGGAAGGGTTAGGTTATAGGGGACCTTCTTTCACTTAGGCATAAATTTCAATCCAGGAGTCAGTTTTGAGAGTATAATATATCGTTGGAAAGCTCTTTCTAGGCTCTTTCTGATGGATGTATTTAGAACATGATTTGATGCTGAAAATGCTGTGGAAAACGTCTGTGAAGGGTAGGGTGGTGACTTTATGGAGATAACAACTTCCGAAGTGTGACTTATTACATATGATGATATAAAATTACATAATAGATGATAATAAAAGAAAAAGTACTATGTTTTCACCTCAAAACATGGTTTTGAGGTGAAAATTACATCAAGCTGAATAAAAAATTTCTTTTATCTTCCCAGGTGTTGTGACTTTGAGTTTATTGACCTCCTCATGACCTTGCCGATATTTATTGACAGTTGACTCATTAATTTTACCATGATGAGACCCTAGAACCTAATGGAACCAACCCTATGACCTAATGACATGGATTAGAGAGTGAAAGTGAATCATGACTAAAGACCGTAGAGAGGAGAATCAACAAGTTTCACATGAGGGAAAACAGAATGAAAAACCACTACCATCAATTAATTCATGACCTAATGGAATGATGAAAATTTATGGTATGGGACTCCTAATATGCAAATGCAAAAGAGAAATTTTGATCACTGATGGCAGTATGACTAGGCTGACACTAAAATTGGTTCCAATGGGGATGGTAGCTCTTTGGAGGTGCCAAGAACATTGTAGATCAAGTAGCCTTATCCATTCGGCATGGAGTCAAAACACTAAAAGCTGACACAATGCAGACTTAATCTGACTCAAGACTAAGACTAAAAACTAAAATAAAACCAAACTCTACACATATCATTCAAGTTTTATAGCGTTCACCTCGGGCCCCAAACTTCAATGGCTGTATATTTTGAAAACTGAGAAAAATAACACTGTATATACAATGATGGTGACATATTTTCTGATCCATTATCTTCAACAATGGTAGTGCTTCAAAAGCCTACCATTCACTGGTCCTCCAGGGCAATCTTGGCCATCCATCTCTGAAAGCAAGAAGGAATTCTGTCCCCTGTATGCCAAAATCTTATAAGGTCCTTTCCATAGGTTGTCGAACTTACCATGCTTCCCTTTGTCCTCATTTCGTGCATCCTATCTTAACACCACATCGTCCAACTGAAACTTCTCTGATTTGGTCTTACGGTCATAGATCCTCTTTATCTTTTCCTGCAACTGAATAGCATTCTGAGATACTTCCTCTCTTGTCTGCTAAAGGTGGATCATTTGATTGATCCTTCACTGACTATCATCCTTTTCACTACCAACTTGTTGCAGTAATATCATGACCGAAACTATGAGAAATGTAGGAAAGACAACATCAATACCATAAAATAATTCAAATGGTGACATACCTATCGATTTCTTGCTGCCAACTCTGTCTACCCATAACGCGTTGATGAGCTTTCGATGCCAGTTCCTCTTGTTTGCCTCCAGCATTTTCTTTATTATGTTTATCAGGGATTTATTTGATGATTCCGCCAGGCGGTTGCCTTGTGGGTAGTACGTTGTTGAGTGGCCCAACAAAATGTTGTATTTTTCGTAGAAATCCACCATCTTTTTAGATTTGAACGTTGCTGCATTATCTATTATAATTTTGTGAGGGCAACCAAAACGAGACAAGATGTTTGACACTAAAAATTGAATAATTACCGTGTCTATAGCCTGCCTTGCTGGGACGGTCTCGATCCATTTGGTGAAGTAATCCGCACCTGTCAAAATCCATATATGCTGTGTTGATGATGTGGGATGGATTTCCCCTATGAAATCAAGTCCCCACTGTTGAAAGGGAGCATTTAATGCAACTGGTTTCAAAGGAAGAGGAAGCAATTTCCTTTTTCCTTGGAAAAATTGGCACTCATGGCAGCTCATCACTGTTTTATACAAATCTGAAAATAAAGTGGGCCAATAATATCCTACTCTCAACACTTTGTTAGCTGTAGTTTTCCAAAACAAATGACCACCACAATCACCTTTGTGGAAATCGTGCATCACTTGCTGCGCCTCATCTTCAACCAAACAATTGAGCATAATACCTCCTGGATCTTTCCAATAAAGAGCACTATTTAAAACACAATATTTAGCAGACTTAAGTTTCAGTGATCTACCTTTGCTTTTAGAAATCCTTGGAGGTGGCAAAAGATGCTGAAGAACATAAACTATGTCTGAATACCATGGGGATTGTAGAAAAGTGTCTGAAACTGGAATAAGAAAACATTCATCCTCATCTTCTGACATCGCTGTTATGAGATTTATAACCAAAGCACGTAGGTTTGATTGAGCCATTAGATTTTCCAAGCCTTGTCCTTTGATCAAATTTGTGGGTTTGATCTCCAAATCATATTCTAACATAGGTATTATCTATTCAACTCTTAGTTAAACTGAGAAGAGGGGGGGGGGGGTGAATCAGTTTAACACATTCATGGACTTTGAAAATTTTTCCTTTAAAACTTATTTTACTTTATTAACACCTTCATTTCATGATCAACATAATGTGTGAGCAATATTTATTTATGAGCAATAATTAATAAGCAGATTAGATAATGTACCAGCAGTCTTAATATGTTAGCAGCAAGTATTAGCAGAATAGATATATCATATCAACACATAGACATCATGCACATAGACACCAGATATACGTGAAAACCCATAAAGGGAGAAAACCACATCTTATTATTGTTGTGATGCAAAGGCAAGCTCCAACTCCCTCTCTGCCCAGTTTTATACAAGCACCAACCTACGAGGCTCCAACCTCAGTGCAGCTACAACTTGCAAGGAAGCTCCAACTCCCATCTATTTTCTGTAGGCGCAACCTATAGGAGGCTCCTACCGGGGTCAACTACAACTGAAATTTTTATCGAAGCTTCAACTTGATGTGGAAGGCATAACTCCCTTTATTTTCTACGAGCACCAACCTACGGAGGCTCCTGCCTCGGTCGGCCTACGAGCTGAGGTTTTGTCAGGCTACAACAGTGCGGGGCTTTCGCTCATCTGTTTTATGAGGCACCAACCTCGAGGCTCCTACCTGGTCGACTGGTGACATCTATCGAAATACAACTTGATAGGAAGCTCCAACTTCCTTGCTCTTTCAAAGAAAAACACTTCTTGATTTACCTTAGATATCAGCTATGTTGCGTACCTTCTTCTCTGTTGTTCATCAGCGGCATTCGGGGATTTAACACCCTAGAGGTTGGTTGGGATTCAACCTCCACAGACCAGGGGCGTACTACTTAACAGAGACTCACACGATCATGCACAGTCATAAAAACGAAATCGAGTAGAACGAGAGGTTTACCCGTTGGTCCTACGTTTGAAGTAGATCCACGTGGAGTTCAAACTCACTGCAACCGTCCTTCCTCTTTCACCTGAAATACAAGAAGAAACCAGCACAAAGGACAAGTTGTACAGTATATTTCTACTCTATATGTTAGTGAGATTCATATAAAACATTAAATAAATCATCATGAATGCTTGTATAACAAATATTCTTCATACATTAACACGTTTACTTCGGGAACAACATGATACTTCTGTATTATAAAAATAGTACGTACAAAAGTAAGTGGAGAGATCACCTGATCCTTCCAAGGCCTTCGCAGACCGTCGTCCGGATCCGTCCAGCCCTTGCCTCGCTAAGACTCCTTCCAAATGAGTGCATACGAGATAACATATAAAGGGATGTGTGTCTCAAGGAAACAAGGGTTTCCTGAAATGAACTGGGAAAGTGCAGGAGGCACGGGGAATCAGACTTGGATAGGGAACCAACAGAGTATAATAATAATAATTCTCTCCCCCCCCTTAGGCCATACATATGAGGTCTTTTTATAGTCCCTCCAAGTAGTTTCAGCAGTTGGAAACAGTTGGCCACGGGCTGGGGTGGTTGAACTACCTGAGTAACCATCAACCCAGCGCGAAATTAGAGATTTTTATATATTTTTTAATCATTAAAATGGCATACGCGGAAAAGTCTAGCTGTACTCGCATATACACGCGGAAAAACACGGGCATAGTCGCGTATGGAGGATTTTACATTGTTTTTAAGTGAATTTGTCCAAGTCTGTAGGAATGGGTGCCCATAAAGCCATAAAGCAATCATGAATCATGTCAAGGTGAGAAATGATGCTATAACAGATGCCCCCTAATATATGAGGTCAGAAGGGGTACATGATGGCCGAAATGTATTGTGCACATAGAAAGAACTTCGCAAGGACAAGAGAGGACTTCACCAGATTTCAGCCTGCCAAAAACCAATGAAAGAAAACAGAGAGTCAACTCATGCTGAGGCGGGCATACCCATGCTCGGTCAAAAATACATCATATAGAAAGTACTGAATAGATCCAACATGTATACAAGTATAACTGAACTGAAAGTACCTGGTGAATCATCGAAGACGGGCCGGAAAGACAAGTACGTATCAATGTCCAGTATCACGTAACAAAGGCAGAGTCAAAGATAATGCAGGCGGATGTCGGTCGAGTAGCTGAATCTCCAATCTTGGGATCATAGAAAGGCGGATCCAAAAACGGTACAATCACGCAACCTAAGGATCAACATATGAAATCTTTCTTTGTCTTTGAACGCAACATATAAGGGTGGACGGCAACAACGACGAAGGCCCGGAAGAGGCTGTCAACGGTGGGCAAGAAATGCTGGTGCAACGAGTCTTCACCGATCACAGCAGCACAATTCTACACGAATCGTGGTGAAGTACGACCATGTGAGAAATCGTTGGATTACCGGGCAATGATGTTTCCCGTTAACAACGCCGAGACAACTCGATGTTGACAATGGTGTCCAGAGTGCCCCGGTACAATACGACGACCGTGTGAATGAATGAGTTGAGAGTCGAACATGAAAGAATCTGCAATCAGGAGGCAATGATGAATCCCCACTGTCGATAGCGAAGAGTCTGCCACTGATGACTGCAAACCCTAAGGTGCTGACAAAAGACTCTAGATCTTGTTCCCAGAGCAATGAGTCGGAGTCGATGGGAAAAGATCTGCTGGAAGGAAGGCATTAAGGCATCCCACATCAGTCCAGCGCGAGTGTAACCCGCAAGCCAAGATTTGGAAGGAATCGGACGAAGGAGAGTGATGGAACCAAAACCGAAGTACGTTTCCGACGTGCACAAGATGAAGCTAGCGCACGGAAGAAACCCTCTGAACCAACCAATAGTGAAAGCTGACACAGAGGCGAGAAATCCACCGATAGGGTCAAATGGAAATCCAGGTACTGCACGAATCCCAAGTGTGATAATGTGTGCTGACGTCGAACACAGGGGAAACCACTCAGTCAAAGACCCATGATGATGATCAAATGCTGAGCACGAGGTCACCTATCAATGATGGAAATAGGCCCAAGGTGCGGCTCTAGGTTTGCTCTCAGAGCAGTGTGTCGTAGTCGATAAGAGACAAACCCGCCGGCAAGAAGTCAATGGAGACATTCTCAAACCAGCACGAGCAGAAGATCAAAACATCTGATGTGATAGAACATGATACTGACAAGACCGGGAAGGCCGACTGAATAATGAGTCAAGAGACACCGCAGAATGGCCGACTCGGGCTAGACTTCCCTTGAACAAAAGCACGACTCTGTGATGACCATGGCAGTAAAAAGTGACACTGTATAAGTCTGTCTTGCAGGAGGCAAAACAAACTCTCCATATGATTGGAAGAGATAACCAACCGGGGGAGAACTGACAAGTGAAACATGGTAAAGGGTGAACCTAGGTCAAACTAGAACCATCCCAAATGAAGGAAATATATATAAGTATATGTGCTTTGTTCAAGGGCGACAAACTGACTCTGTACTGCCATCAAAATAACAAAGATACATCCCGTTCCCGCTCTTTTTTGTTATATTTAATTTGTCTTTTTCATAATAAGCTTTCGAAAAAGAATAAAAGAATGCTATGGTACAATGGATAGAACGAGTATCAAGAAAGCGGATGCACTAGTTCGGGGGTTTGAAACAATCCTATGCTCAATGCAAGGTGGCGAAAGCGGTCGGTGATACTCGGGAGGAACGTTCCATCCATGGGTTCAAAGGTGTCAAGTCGTGATAGCTAAGTGCATGCAATGGTTAACTTGTACGGAAAGTCAAGGTCAAAAGTTGGCTTAAACATCGAGTCCAAATGAAGCGGCTAAAGGCCGGGATAAACAAGTAACCAATATGCAATGCGGTAATACAACTTAACGACACCAGGGGAGCCTCTAGGGTATAAGCCGGAAAAAATGATAAGTGATGAAGAAGAAGAATGAAGCTTCAACACGAAAGACATGGCGGGACTAAAGAGGACTCTGAGCCTACATAAAAGCGACATGGGCAACAAGTGATAGCGAGGAACTAACTAGGAAGCCCATGTAAAGGAAGGCTCTACCATCAAGTCATGATTTAAAAAATCGGCGAGTGAAATGGGTATAATACTCATGACCTGACGGGATCGACCCTAAGGCAAGTGATCGGTATGGAGGCTAGAATGCAAGATGCAACGGAAAATGATTCCCTAACCTATATGCCGAGTGAAGATCATATACCTGCCATGAAGAGTACGAACACATGGGCGAGAAAGCGGGAAAAATCTCGAAAATGTCAAAATGTACCGAAATATACCAAAGCTGGGCACTTCCAAGCAATCGAGTTATACGACATAAGACGGATCGAAAAAAATAAGCACAAGGAAATTTTTGCGAAAATTTTCAAATTTTTTAGCCATAAATACACAAATTACCTCTCAATTGGTTCATTATTGCATGGCTGATTTGGAAAAAGAGCTACTGGAGCCTAAAAACTTGTTTCGTCAAATCAGCAACAACCGACCGTCAGAATTCAGCGAAACTTCAGGTAGGCTCCTTATTCATCCTGTTGATTCATTTTGTCCGTTTAAAATTTAAAATTAAGTGGATTTTTACCTGGAAACCCTTGTTAAAAAACGCGTACCTGCGCATACGCGGGTTCCGAAGCAAGTCGCGTGTGTACGTGTGTTGTCTTTCTTTGTGTACGCGATTTTACGCACGATGCGCACGCGAGTTTGTGTAGAAGGAACCGCGTATGCGCGGGTTTCCCTCAACACAGACGCATATACACGCTGGTTGCATAACTGCAAGGTCGCGTATACCTAGGCTGAATTTGAAATTTCAAGATTCTGGTGTTTTTGGTCTTTTCTGGCTGTGGAGGCCTATGTTTGCAGTGTCTTTGTACTTACTGGAGTGTGACAGAAGTGGTTTTAAGTCTTGGTTCTCTTTCGTTTGCCCGAAAACTGATCTTTTGGCGAAGTGTTCTTGTTGGTGCTAGCACTCCTGGATTGAGTTCCAAGATCGCTTTCTGAGCGTTCTTGGTTGTTCTGCTTTACCAGAACAGAGAGCTTTTGCTCATTGACTCGCTCCTGTCTTTTTGTTGTGCTTTGCATTGCGTTCTTTGCTTTGTTTTCGATTGGTTTTCTTGAGTTTCATAAGCTAGGGTTTTGTTGCATTTTTCGAAGATCTTTTCTTGTTTCTTTGGAGTTTTGTATTGCAACGAATTTGCACTATTTCTCTTGGCTGTTTGATTGAGTTTTTAGTCTTCTGTTGCCCTTATTGATCTTGCTATCATTAGTTTTATAAGGTTTGGGGGCATAGTTCAATAATCTAGTAGTGCAGCAGATGAACCACAACTATAACATACATATTGGCTTCATCAATAATCTAGTAGTGCAGCAGATGAACCTGCATCATCTCTGCTCAGCCCCTTCTTCTTCTTTGCTCAGCTCCTCCTTATTCACATTCTTCTTGCAGCTTGCTTATTCTCTTCAAATCTCTTTAATTCTGCTGCACACTCTCTTCTTCTCTCACTCTTTTTTGTCAACCTCTTTCTCCCCTTGGATATTACCCTGTTTTATACAAAAACAACTTCATGGCTGTTTGTATTCCACTGGGAATTCGAAATGGACGGCCATGTCTCTTTGCCTTCTGCCTTCTCATCTCTTTTATCTACTCATTCAGAAAATATAACTATAGGTATTACTTTAGCATTGCAGTGGGAATTTTTTTTTTCCTCCGGAGACTTGCCAGTGCATCACAAACAATAATAATTAAAACATTTACATTCGAATTACAATGTGAATTCCAGCTCAACTCATTTTGTCTCTTGGCTTGCTGCGCATTTGTATTTTCTCTGACTGTGTCTTTGTCCCTTTCTCTTCTCTATATGCCTTTCTGTTTATGGCTGTTGTGTAACTTCTGTATTTGTGTAACTGCATTTTTCATCTTTATATCAGCGCTTTATATATAAATGAATCTGCTGACTGTAATTCTGGGCCATATTCCAACGCTTTTCATGCCACGAGTGTCTTGTTGATGTGGAACATTCCGCAAGCGGAACAGACATATATCACAGTCGTTGTATATTAATAATTTCCCTCCCATTAAGCCGAGGCTCGTGGGTTCATAGCCCATGCGGCATATTTTAATACAACTGCAACCATGTTTTATATATCTAACAACAATAATTTTATATAAACAATCGCCCTCCACCTTAAGCCTTTGTTCTTATATTACAATCCAATAAGTCGAATCACAACCTATAATATATGAAAGGGTCGGGCCCCACATCTGATGGCGGACAACACATCGCAACGGCGATCGGCAGATCAAACAAAAATTCACGCAATTTAACCTTTGCGATGTGCGATGTTGCGATGGTGCGATATTGTGATTTCGCGATGTTGCAATGGTGCGATGGCACGATGTTGTGATGTTGCGATGGTGCGATGGCGCGATGTTACGATGTTGCGATGGTGCGATGGCGTGATGTTGCGATGGTGTGATGTTGTGATATTGCAATAGTTGCAATTGGGAAGGGTCCCACCTTATATTACTATGTTTCTTTGGATCTCGCGCTGCATATGCCTATACATATATATATATATATATGTGTGTGTGTGTGTGTGTTTTGGTCCTTTGAATATAAAGCGCAATACTTTGCAGCTGGAGTATACGATTCCTGGAATAAGGTTTGTTTATATATATATATGCATTACATTGTCGCTCCGACCTTTAGTGTGTCTTCCAGTGGAGGAGGTGATTCTCGGAATTTATTTTATGTATCCTTCTGCCTGGGGTTAAGCGATTCCCGGAATTTATGTGCCTCTGCTGTGCTAACGCCTCTTCCTCTACTGTACTAATGCCTCTGCCGCTCGACCACTTCACTGCTTCTGTATTCGCTGCCTCTGTCTCCACTGCTCGACCGTTTCACTCTGCCTCTGTATTCGACTGTTACACTCTAGCAGTGTTCTTCCACCTATTTCCTTTGCCTATTTCAGCTTCAACGTTGCTCGACCTCTGCCTCTACTGCATGTTCGTTTCATCTCTTCCTTTGTATTTGCTGCCTTTGCCTATGCTGCTCGATAACTGCTTTGCCTCTGCTTATGCTTTCTCTTCTCCTTGGTTGATGTTTCAAGTGCTCCTCCTTTGTCATCTCCTTTGCCTTATTGCTGGTTCAGGTGCTGCTCCTTTGTGCTCCTTTGCCATCAATGACAACATTTCCAACAGTCTCCCCCTTTGGCATTGATGGCAAAACCTCCACTGATAATCCAATGCTTCCTCCAAGTCTTTCTCTGCCTGGCTTCTTTTAGAAGACCCTTTCTTCTATTACCTGCTTTTCCTCCCCCTTTGACATCAATGGCAAAGGGTTGCACATTTCTCAGTGTTGATTCTATCTTTGCATTTCCTCTCTCTAAGTTATGTTTAGGCCCTCTTCTGCTGACTTTGTAACATGCTGCTCCAGAGTGATGTATAAGACATGTTGAGAGAACACTTTGAGGATTATTGCTCTTGAATGTACACTACAAGTTTATACAATCCCAAAGCACTCACTCCTTTCACTTGTATAGAGCTGAAAGTGAGGATAATGACACTTCATAGAACACATTGTACTATCTTTAACTAATCAGAGATGCATCATTTGATTTAAAAACTAAAATGTTGATAAGGCTTCAAATATACTTCTGTCTCAGTCTGATGTAGTGAGCCAATATATTTATGTTGAGGAAGATTGTAGATGGAATATGTCTTCTTCTGTAATACTCATCTGCAGTAGAGCATTTGTTCAATTGTGATGAAGCCAATATGTATGTTATAGTTGTGGTTCACTTTTCTTGCATTCAATGTATTTGTCAATCTCACTTATCAACCATGAAATTCATTTATGACATAAGGAGGTATATATGTCAGTAATCAATCTCTCTTTAAAGGTTGATTACCAACAAATTCTTTGTGCTGAAGTAGTATTTAAAAAAATTTTGAGCTTTAGATGGTAATCATAGCTAGTCCTTTATTCTTCAGATACTTTGACTGTTCTATCAGGATGAACTTCCACAAAGGCATATTCAAGATGTTTGATTGAAAACCCAGCAAACAACCTTCATACTGTTTTGTAACTGACCTTAAGAAAGGGCCTTGCAGTTCTTTTGCCATAGTTCTTTGATCCTGTGGACCTGTATCATATTGCTGCTCCGTTGATAATGCTTGGTAATATGTTGATAAGCATGTTGCTTGTACCTAAACACCAATTGATATTACTTTGGTAAACCATGCAGAGGTTTCACTTCAGCTTGCACATTTACCCATAATTAAGACATCTATTATTGAGCTCTCCACTGTTTTCAACAACAATCATCAATATACTAAATCTGATCTTGGTCTCATTAATATTTTTCTTTTTCTGTCATGATGTTCAGAGGAAGTCATATCATTTTCTTTTCTAGGGCTGCTCTAGAACCATTGCTGCCTTACATACAATTCAACTATTCTATATATCTTGGTTCACCTCTGTGTCTATTCATCTATTCACTATCCCAGTAAATTCCAATATTTCACTTAACTGTGTGTAAATGCATCCCAAAATTTCATTGTCCAGTCATTTTCCCAATCCGGGCACTCTCGCATGTTCTCTTTATTCCACGCTGGCAAACTTAATAAAAACAAGTCTGGTCATTTTTAATATCTCAATTCTTCAGTTATAATCAAAAATTCCATTACATGTACATGTATTAGGCCCCGTTCACATATTTCATATTTCATATCGCGCCAATTAACCATATACAGCTATTATAATCAACATAATACTTTGGTTATTAAAATCATGCAAATTGACCCTCGGAATATTTAACCATATATGCATATTCCATATACATATTACGATGCCCTTCACATATACAGTCATTATATATAATATATCCACCCATATATTATTAGATAATTGGCAATCTTTTATTAATTAGAAACCTTAGTCTTCCACCGTATATTAATAACCCGTCAGACTTTAATAAACAATATAAACCAAATTCATTGTATATGACTCCGCCCCGGGCCCACAGTACAATCAAAGACCAATCAAATGCGTGCACTGTACCTTTGTTAACCCCCGGGATCTTCCTTTAAACTTCGTGCAGGTCTTGCGAGCAATCACCGTCAGATGTCCGCCCATCAGATCGACGGCTCCTGTCCATTTCGCTCTGTGTCCTGGTACGATATATAACGCGCGAAGGCGCACTTTAAAGGGCGGTTTTGAAATGGGTCCCTTGCCACGTGTCGATTCCTGTATGGAATTGCTCCAATTCAGAAAATACCACCTGCTCCAGAGAAGCAGTGCGAAATGGCAGGGTGGTTTTCGGCAATCCGCGTTCACTGTTCATCTGTTCGTGGTTCCACTTCCTCCTATGCTCCAGGTTCCGGTCTGACACTTCTGTGTACAACATTAACTCGTGGTTCCAATATTTTCAACGATACTATTCAACCATTGCCATTCCACGGTCTATTCGCACACGATTTATATATTCGATATACACACCGAAGCGTATAACCACGAACATTCCGGAGTATATGCATTAACACAGGGACGGAGTACACTACTGCAGAGTCAAAGCACTCTCACGCATTCCCAGAGCACCACTAGAACTCAATCATATACATGATTTCAATTCTGTCTTCCTGCATAGAGATTCCTATTATAGGGTATACAGAGTTCTATCGCTCCGCTCGTATCCTTGGCTATGGGATTCGAACTTCAATTACACAAATCCATTATCCTTCATCAAGAAGACATACATACATTTATACATGATTTAACTCGGCAAATGCACAATTACGAAAGGTCCCCTCCACACAGAGTTAAACAACAAATGCACAGTTACGCTGAGATAATTTCCTCATATGATTCGACCAGGAAGACATAAAAATATACATGGAACTTATTCACAATTCTTCATAAACAGATATATGTATATATACAGGCGATAGATCTCAGAGAAAATTCTTACAATTTCATAACAGGCCAGATATTCAACTCGATGGCCATTATCCTCCTATACTATTACTGAAGAGGTTCTCTGTCTCTTTGCAGCTCTCGGGCTCCCTCTCCAGTCCTCTTCTGCCATTTAAGCACCGCTCCAACTCATCCCCAAGCATATTAAGTCTTATCATAGGGTTTTATTCTTCAATCAAAGTCTATGCTCAACTAATTGCTCAATAATTCATCTGCAAATTGTATTACACCCCTTCAGGCCTTTTCAACTCCATTGCTCTGTCTCTAATTCCTTTTTCTTCCTGATCTCATAGCTGTTCTCATTACATGGAGCTCTTCTTAGACTACTTTCATGGGTTCTATATATGAACTGCTCTCCCCTTGGGATGTTGCTTCATATTTGTAACTGGTTAGATATTTTCTTTGTTTCCTAGAGCAGCTCCCCCTAAGACTAGGATGTATTCATTATGTTATTGAGATAATAGGATCCCCCTTTCTCTTTTCTTTCCATACTTTATTGGGGTTCATCATAATGTCTGCACTCCTTTCCGATTCATAGTTTTGTTTGATTGGATTGGATTTCATCATCTGTCTGGAGTTCTTTAATATATATGGCAGTTTACAATCCTTTGCTTTGTGGCCAAGATTGAGGCATACATAACATCTTATTTGACCAATGTACATTTGAGCTGATGTATAATATTTTTTTTTCTTCTTGGATACATTTTACAATCAACAATTTTATGTCAAAAATTATTGCATGCATAACAATAGCCATGGAAATGATTTGTGTACCTGGTGAAAGATTGTTCTTTCCATTTGCTTGCTTGATGGATTCTTCTCTTTTGCTGCATCCTTTGCTGATTGGACTGAATTGGCTTTGTCTTGCAATATGCTGCGTTATGTCCTTGTTTGTGGCAGGAAAAATATGTGCTATTTTTCATAGGAGGGAGGAACCTCCTTTGACATCTTCCGAATTTGTTCAATACATCCTTAGGAGCATATGAGCCTTCAGCAATTGATTGTTTCATCTTCTCATTATCTGTTCTTTCATTTTGCTGCTTGATTCTATTTGTTTCTCTGCAACTCATGTTCTTGCTAGATTCTATTTTTGCAGGAATCTGTTGAGTTGCTTTATTATCTTTTACAGCCTTCACAAAGATGATTTTCTTGCTATATTCTACCTTGGGCTTACTAGTTTCTCCTTCATATCCTATCCCAGCCTTTATGAGAGGTGACCTTTGTGCATTTAGAATCTGATCCAACTATCCAGAGCCTTTCATTAGAGGTGTATTCATTAATAGTTCTCTTTGGGCTTTTCTAAGTTCTTTCTTAGGCTCACTACTTCTTCTTCCAATCTTTCACATTCTTGACTTTTCTCACTCATTTGTTGCAGCAGAGTGTCTTCTACTTTCTTTGCCTCTTCAATTTGTGTCTTCAGGCAAATAATTTCTTTTCTGTCTTCATATTCTTTCTCATCACATATTTGTACCAATCTCTTAGGGTCTTTGTTTTCATTATTCAATTTTTCTATTTCAGTCAGAGCTGTGTCAAGTTTGGCTTTTTCTTCAGCTGCAATTTCTTCACGGCTCTCACTACTATTCACACCAGCAGGTACCTCATTTGATTGAATATTTTCCTTTTGACCTGAATTTTTCTTCTTCTTAATTCTCTTCTCCTTCTTGACAATGCAATCCTCTGTGTTTATTCCATGCATGAAATGTAATCTGTCCCAGATTTCTTTTGCAGAGGTTAAATCCATTATCAACTCAAGGTCCTTGTTATGAAGACTGTCATATATCACACATTTTGCCTTGGCATTCCTCTGTTGTTCTTTCACCATGGGGGAGTTTGTGCAGTAACCATCACATACAAGCTTCCATACTTTAGGTTCATAAGCCAATAATCCTGTTTTAACCTTATCTCTCCATTCAGGAAAGTTTGTTGTATTTAACACAGGTACATTTTGATAGTCCATGACTTAATGAGATCTCCTTCAAGCTATTAAGCTTACACCAAAGGAACCCGCTCTGATACCAATTGTTGAACTCTTAGTTAAACTGAGAGGCGGGGGGGTGAATCAGTTTAACACATTCATGGACTTTTAAAACTTTTCCTTTAAAACTTATTTTACTTTATTAACACCTTCATTTCATGATCAACATAATGTGTGAGCAATCTTTATTTATGAGCAGCAATTAATAAGCAGATTAGATAATGTACCAGCAGTCTTAATATGTTAGCGGCAAGTATTAGCAGAATAGATATATCATATCAACACATAGACATCATGCACATAGACACCAGATATACGTGGAAACCCATAAAGGGAGAAAACCACATCTTATTATTGTTGTGATGCAAAGGCAAGCTCCAACTCCCTCCCACCACTGATTTTCTGCAGGCACCAACCTACAGGAGGCTCCAACCTCAATTCTGCAAGCTACAACTTGCAAGGAAGCTCCAACTCCCATCTATTTTCTGCAGGCACCAACCTACAGGAGGTTCCTACCTCAGTCATCTACAACTGACATTTTATCAAGCTACAACTTGATGTGGAAGCACCAAATCCCATCTATTTTCTGCAGGCACCAACCTACAGGAGGCTCCTACCTCAATCAGCTACAACTGACATTTTATCAAGCTATAACTTGATGTGGAAGCACCAACTCCCATCTATTTTCTGTAGGCACCAACCTACAGGAGGCTCCTACCTCAGTCAGCTACAACTGACATCTATCAAGCTACAAAATGATAGGGAAGCTCCAACTTCCTTACTCTTTCAAAAGAAAAACACTTGCTGATTTACCTTGGATATCAACTATGTTATGTACCTTCTTCTCTGCTGTTCATCAACTCTTATATCAGACCTGCATCATCTCTGCTCAGCCCCTTCTTCTTCTTTGCTCAGCTCCTCCTTATTCACATTCTTCTTGCAGCTTGCTTATTCTCTTCAACTCTCTTTAATTCTGTTGCACACTCTCTTCTTCTCTCACTCTTTTTCGTCAACCTCTTTCTCCCCTTGGATATTACCCTGTTTTATACAAAAATAGCTTCATGGCTGTTTGTATTCCACTGGGAATTCGAAATGGACGGCCATGTCTCTTTGTCTTCTGCCTTCTCATCTCTTTTATCTGCTCATTTAGAAAATATAACTGTAGGTATCACTTTAGCATTATAGTGGGAATTTTGTTTTTCCTCCGGAGACTTGCCAGTGCATCATAAACAATAATAATTAAAACATTTACATTCGAATTACAATGTGAATTCCAGCTCAACTCATTTTGTCTCTTAGCTTGCTGCGCATTTGTCTTTTCTCTAACTGTGTCTTTGTCCCTTTCTCTTCTCTGTATGCCTTTCTGTTTATGGCTGCTGCGTAACTTCTGTATTTGTGTAACTGCATTTTTCATTTTTATATCAGTGCTTTATATATAAATGAATCTGCTGACTGTAATTCTGGGCCATATTCCAACGCTTTTCATGCCACGAGTGTCTTGTTGATGTGGAACATTCCGCAAGCAGAACGAACATATATCACAGTTGTTGTATATTAATAATTGCCCTCCCATTAAGCCGAGGCCCGTGGGTTCACAGCCCATGCGACATATTTTAATACAACTGCAACCATGTTTTATATATATAACAACAATCAATTTATATAAACAATCGCCCTCCACCTTAAGCCTTTGGTCTTATATTACAATCCAATAAGTCGAATCACAACCTCTAATATATGAAAGGGTCGGGCCCCACATCTTATGGCGGACAACACATCGTAACGGCGATCGGCAGATCAAACAAAAATTCACGCAATGTAACCTTTGCGATGTGCGATGTTGCGATGGTGCGATATTGCGATTTCGCGATGTTGCGATGGTGCGATGGCGCGATGTTGTGATGTTGCGATGGTGCGATGGCGCGATGTTGCGATGTTGCGATGGTGCGATGGCGCGATGTTGCGATGGTGTGATGTTGCGATATTGCAATAGTTGCAATTGGGAAGGGTCCCACCTTATATTACTATGTTTCTTTGGATCTCACGCTGCATATGGCTATACATATATATATATCTCTCTCTCTCTCTCTCTCTCTCTCTCTCTCTATATATATATATATATATATATATATATATATATATATATATATATATACATATATATATTTTTTGGTCCTTTGAATATAAAGCGCAATACTTTGCCGCTGGAGTATACGATTCCCAGAATAAGGTTTGTCTATATATATATATATATGCATTACATTGTCACTTCGACCTTTAGTGTATCTTCCAGTGGAGGAGGTGATTCTCGGAATTTATTTTATTTATCCTTCTGCCTGGGGTTAATCGATTCCAAGAATTTATGTGCCTCTGCTGTGCTAACGCCTCTGCCTCTGCTGTACTAACGCCTCTGCCGCTCGACCACTTCACTGCTTCTATATTCACTACCTCTGTCTCCACTGCTCGACCGTTTCACTCTGCCTCTGTATTCGACTGTTACACTCTAGCAGTGTTCTTCCACCTGTTTCCTTTGCCTGTTTCAGCTTCAACGCTGCTCGACCTCTGCCTCTACTGCATGTCCATTTCATCTCTTCCTCTATATTTGCTGCCTCTGCCTGTGCTGCTCGATAACTGCTCTGCCTCTGCTTATGCTTTCTCTACTCCTTGGCTAATGTTTCAAGTGCTCCTCCTTTGTCATCTCCTTTGCCTTATTGCTGGTTCAGGTGCTGCTCGTTTGTGCTCCTTTGCCATCAATGACAACATTTCCAACACTATCCACTTACCTCTTCAACCTTCTGGATTAGTTTGCATCAAGACGTCCTATACTACTGCATTAGGAACATATGCTATAGTATGTGAACGTAGAATATATACTCTAAAATCCTTCAATGCCTTTATAAGAGCCAATGCTTGTTTCTCAATGATATTATATCGTAAGGCATCATCTCTAATAGTTCTACTGAAAAAGGCAATTGGCTTTTCAATCTGATCTCTCTGTTGCATCAAAACCGCAGCCATAGTATGCTCCGATGCAAATGAAAATATAATGAAATCTTGAGTGTAATCAGGACTAATCAAGACTGGGACATTGGACAGAGAAAAATTTACCAGATTGAATGACTTGATAGCCTCCTCACTCCATTTGACAATGCTATCCTTCTTCAACATATTAGTCATTTCTCTTAAATGTTCAGCCAAATTGGGTATAAATCTGCATAAGAAATTCATCTTACTGTTGAATGCCCGAATCTCTTTTTTATTACGTGGAAGGTCTATGTGCTGAATTTCCTCCACTCTTGAAGGATCGATGCGGATACCATCTTTGGAGATGATATGCCCCAGCAGCTTGCCTTCATCCATAGCAAAGAGGCTTTTCTTTGGATTAAGAGAAATCCCAAACTTCCTACATCGTTGAAATACAAATCTCAAGTGGTGCAAATGATCATCATCTGAACCATAGAACACTGTCAGATCATCCAAATAAAAAAGAAGAAAAACATCCTTTTCATTGGCAAAATAAATGTCCATTGCTCACTGGAAAGTGGCTCCAGCGTTCTTCAGTCCAAATGGCATTTTGGAATACTGGAAGGTTCCCTAGGGTCTTGTGAAGGCAGTTTTGTCTTGGTCTTTCTCATGCACCAAGAGCTGATTATAGCCTGAGTAATCATCGAGTAGTGACATCCTTGATGCTCCAACTACTCTTTGCAGAATATGGTCCATTTTCAGAAGTGGATAATTATCCTTTAAGGATGCTTTATTCAGATTCTGAAAATCTATGCACAACCTTATCTCTCCTGTCTTTCTACGTACCGGGACCAAATTCGAAATCTAGTCAGAAAATATAATTGGGACAATGATACCAGCTTTATACAATCTATTTACCTCTTTTTCAATATATGTAAGCAGCTTTGGGTTGATCCTTCTTAGCTTCTGTCTAAATGGCTTCTGATCTGGCTTGATGGGAATAGTATGCTGAATTATGTTTTTGTCATACACCTTCAAATTTGAATAATCCCACGCAAACACATTAGAAAATTTAGAAAGTAATTTAACATACTTTTCCTTTACCTCGGGGGAAAATGCCTTTGATAGCTTCACAAGCTTAGGCTTGTTAGTTGTTTCAAGGTTCACATCTTCAACTCCTTTCTCAGTAGGCACCAAACTTGGTTTCTTTACAACATCATCCTGATCAAAAAGCTGCTCTAAAGGTATAAGGCCTCTAGGAATTACATTGTCTTTTAGCTGCAACACGTCCATCTACTTTGCTTCGATATCTTGATCATCAAGATTATAATTACCTTCTATGGGAGTATCCTTGAATTTTCCTTCACTTTGAAAAAAAGCATTGATTTCATTGTCATCCCAAAACACTTGCCAATACCTTAAATTGTGTGGAACAATAGTCCTGTGTTTGATATGAATTTAAAACTTGTTGTGGAGTTCATGGGAATCTTCAAGTTGCTTGCAGTAGTGGCAAGAGAATCAGCAATAAGATTCTGCATTCAGGGTACTGCTGTCAAAGTGTACTCAGGAAATGTCTTCAAGATGTCAAGGACTGTGTTTCTGTAGGCCCTCAATCATGGATGCTTTTCTTGGTACTCTCCATTTACCTATTTGATTATCAGCTCTGAATCTCCATAGATAGAAATCCTCTTTGCATTTAACTTCTTCAAAAATTTTAGACCTGCAATCAAAGATTCATATTCTACTTCATTGTTAGAGCAGTCAAAGGCTAATTTGTAAGCACACACTCTAACATTACTAGGAACCTTTTCATATTGGAAAATAGGGCTCCAAATCCATATTCCTATACCAGCCCTGTCCTTACCAACAGCTCCATCAAAATCCATGCTCCAAAGGCCTTCTTCTTCTTCTTCTAGATGTTGAAATTTTGTTCCTTTCTCCACTTTATCTTGACTGATTTCTGCATCTTTCTGCTGTTCACTGTCTTTTTGCTACTGGCTGCCAGGAAGCTCATAAATGTTTGTTGCTTTATCTTTCTCCTGTTTGAGAACTTCCCTAAAATTTTCTGAAATTTCAGGTATCTCATCTACTTGTACCAACTGAACATTCACATCATTTAAACCACCATCTGAATATAATACAAATGATTATAAATCTGTATGGACTACATTAATGGGATTATTAACTGGCTTCTCTTTGCTAGTGATCATGCATTTCATTTTCTTCTCCCTATATAGTTTTCTCAACTAACCAAACACGGGAATGGTGGCATAAGAGAAGTCAAGTTGCATGGTTCCTTTAAGTTTTGCACCCTAAGACCTAGATAGAAGCATTCCAAATCGTGGTGGAACATTGGCAACAACTACATCCATCAAAAAATTCTTGGCTGGGATTTGATCTAAAGATACTACCAAGTCTTTGATAAGACCAATACAATGGGCCCTACCAAAGTCAAAGGAGTAAAAATCATGCTATTTGCAAGTAATATCAAGTCCTAACTTCCCCATGATGGATTTGGGCATAAAATTATGTGAGGATCTGAAGTCCAACATAGCATTATGTAAGATGAACTCATGTAATCTAAGACTCAGGTAAAAGGGAGGGACTTCACTTTCTTCATATTGATCTTCTATGCTAGACCAAAGATGAGTTCAGGGTAGTCATTTTCAACATTAACCATATCTGATACAGATTCTATTTGAAAAATCCTAGACACCTGATGTTTGTAAGTACTATTTTTCACCAACTCAATCAAGGGCATGGCCACCTTCAGCTTATAGATTTCATTTTCTAAATTGAAAGAAGGAACTTTTTCTACCTCTTTGATGGGAGGATATTTCTTCTCTACTTGCTCCTTCACTGCACTATGCTGGTTCTTCTCATTTGGAGTATTAGTTGTTGAATATGCCTTGCTTGGAGAAGGATCCGCTGGCTCTTTTTCTTTTCTTTGAATATTTGAAGAATATTTTTTTGATTGGAGCTCTTTTCTCTTCTGAATGGGACTAATCAAAACATCTCTGTTCCTTAAAGAATACTGCTTTTTTTGGGTTGATAAAGCATTCATATACCCTCTTTGGAAATCATCAGACTCTTCTTCCAATATTATGTCATTAGCCAATATAAAATCTTAGTCTTTTTGAATGTCTATAATTGTTGTATATTATTCATCTTCTATGAGAAAGATGGGCGCACCATCGGCCGTAAAGAAATGATTGGCTTCAACCATAGGCTCATCATCATCTTCTGTCTCTTTTCCCTGAACGTAATTTTGCTGCAATGGAGTCCTGATCTGTTGTTGTAGTGGTGCTTGGTCCTACGCTCTTTTTTCTCTTTGTTTAATTCTGAATTGCGGCTACTGTCCTCTGAAATTCGTATTCCTTATTTGTGCTTCAGGCCTATCTAAAATCATCAGCCGATCGACCATCTTTTCGACTGTTCGGATCAAAGTGTCCATCTTGTTGTCTGAAGGAGACGCTTCTTCTTTCACAGTGACTCTCTTTTTAGCTCTAGTCCGCACTCTTTTGGCTAGAAAGTTCGCTTCTACACTCACAACTATCTTCTGCATGTCTTCAAGTGTGGTAGGATCTCTTTCTCGTAGCTGATATGCCATATCAACATCGAAACCATCTAGAAACTTGAGCAAGGCTAATCCCACGGGGGGTTTAAGATTAGCCGGAATAGCATTATATACAATGTTAAATCTTACATAATAATCCTGTACAGTTTCACCCACATTTCTTTCAATATTTTCATATTCATACAAAATTTGGAGTCGGTTTTTCTTTACCTCCCATCGGTCTAAGAACTATGTATGTAACTCCTGCAAGTGCAGATAGAGCCTACTGGTAAGGCTCTGAACCACTTTCTAACTTCACCTCTGAAAATTTGAACAAACAACCTTGTGGTTACATTCTCTACCTCTACATCATGAAGATCAAAAAATTCATTCATCTTATCAACATGCTGCTGGGCTGTGATGCTTTGAGTGGCATCAAATATAGGAATTTTACTTTGGTAATCAGCAGGCATATCATTCAAATTCTGAGGTAAAACCAGGGGTGCATACTGGGTAGCCATGACTCGAGGTGGATTTACAACAGTGTTTGTGCTACTAGGATTGAAGGGAGGTGTTGATGGAGGAGATGAAAGCTGAGAATTGACTGATGGGAATGCTGATGAATTAGGGGGCCGAAATGCTGTTCCTGATGGCTCTAAAGGCTCGTGGATATTGGTTACAATGATAGATGACTGAGGGAAGTTCAAAATATAGCCATCAATTGAAGTATTTGCTCTTTGAACTTCAATATCTACAATAAATTCTGGATCTAAAACTATGTCATCAAGTGCAGTTTCAGACTTACTTCTAAACAAAGAAAGCTCAAAACACTCGTCAAAAGAAAGATATTCTACAAACAACCACTCACTGGGCCAGGTATGGGATCTGAAGATAGGTCTAGGGCTTACTGATCCATCTTGTCTTCCGACTGTCCTTGGAATGAGATTAGGATTTTCAAACACAGGAGGAGGATTTGGATCTGGATTGGCCCTTGTGTATCTTCTTGAATCCAGTGTGGTCAAATTTCTACTTTACAATGTTTTATTTCAGCCTATCAAACTCTGAACATCATCATCCAGAGTCCAGGAATTTATAAGGAAAATATTACTGGGGTGATAAATCTTTTATGCTAAATGTTCCCTAGTATGGTCGCCAGAAATGTTAGCACCTAATTTCTACCTTAGGCTGAAGGAAGGAAAATTAGGGTAACCTTTAAACCACACTCAGCCTTGTAGCTGGCCCTACAAGGTTAGGAGAGGGTTCTCTTCGTAAAAAGATATTCAATGAAGTGTAATTACAAACTGATATTAGGCTAGGTATAATGATCAAAAATGTTTTAAATAAATTTCCAGGGTTGTATGGAACAGATGGGGCATTTTGAATCTGGGGAATTAAACCAGAGATACAAGGTATTTCATGGGGCAAGGTAGGTAGGAAATTTCGGCAATTAAGTTTAAATAATGATGGGATGGTAAGACTGGTGAGGAGCTGAAAAGGGCATAGGAGATGGATCCTTTTCAAACAGAAGAAAACATAGAGTATTGAATGATTTCTCAAGGCGGAGCATTAAAAATGGATTCTACCTATCTATCTTGAAAGCATTCAACCATAAATGTTTATGAATGTATGGTGAACATAACAAATTTACATATGAACACAAAGGAGAGAACAAATGCTAAAATTCATACCACATGGATCCCACAAATCAGAGCTGCATATCTTGTTAATTCCCTGTCAAACTGTTACAATGGGAGCACAGAGCGTCCTTGATTTCCACACTATTCCCCCTTACTTACTGACTGAAAATTACATTAAATAGACTGAAATGTGGGAAAATAGATCCACAGAAAGAGGAGTTGTTTTACCAGCTCAGAACTGAAATCCAAACATAGAAAAGAGACTAACCATCTGCCTCTAAAAAAGAGGAGAAAGAATATATATTTGGCCATCTTGAGGTTTCTCTGTTAGACTCGACGAATGAAAAATAGGCAATCTAAAGAACAAATCCCTATTTTGTAGCTGTCACAGAGGACTCTATTTCACAATTAGCTCTCGGCCCTTTGACTGTTGCTTTTTTTTATTAAAAATCTCGTATATGCTGAGAAATTCCTTTAGAACCAATAAAATTGAAATATGCCTTTAATGAAGAAAAGACCCCTTTTTGGATAAAAGGAGCGAAAGGAAAGGGATGCGGGCTCGAATCATAATTGAAATCAGAAGATCGTGGAGGTGTGACACATAATGGAACACTTGTGATGTGATTAGTGCATAAGGGCAATCACAATCGAGGATCGGAGGAAAGGGGAAGATGTTATTAGAACGAGGCCCTAAAACTCCGATGTGTTTTGGAATAAATGTAATAGGGGTGAAGGATAAGCCAAAGGGTAATGGGGTGAAAACAAATAACAATTTTTTGGCACTTTTTCAAAGGATAAAAATAATTTTACGTTGAAAAATGGGGAAGGCCTTTAGGTGGGACCCGAGAGAACAATCACAATCGCAATCAGAAGGGAAGGGAGGTGTAAGGCGCAATAGGATTTCACCGATGTGATTGAGGATGGAGCGACGGAGGGAAGTCCTTTATAAAATGAAATAAAATGTGACTTAGCAAATTTACAAAGGAAAATAGCATTTTTACTTTGGAGCGGGGTTAATGGTGGGGCCCAGCCAATCAGAATGGGGATATCGGAGGAGATTGATTGAAAGTGCTGATTGCGATGATGCGACGGACTGTGGGGCCGTTTGATTAGATGGGTAGATTGACGACGAAGGTGTAATCGAGGGAGCAAAGTTCATTGCAGTTGGAGAAATGGGGAGGGGTCAATCAGAGTGGATCGTTTGAAAGTGTCGATTGCGATGATGCGATGGCATATGGGCCGTCGGATCGTTGATTAGATCAACGGTTGGGTTTAATTGGGCGGGATTCAATCAGGGGTATGCAATTGCATCAGAGTTTTTGTAGTCACAAGGGTCCATTTAAATGTTGCGATTGCGATCGAAGGGGATTTATAATAAATAATTTAAAACTTTATTATAAAGTTTTAAGGGAACATGAGGGGAAGTGGTTTTATTTAATCGCATGAGGGATTTATTTAAGTCAAAAGAACTTTACGAATGCGATTAAGCCGTCGGGTAGAGGAAAAATGGCTTTTATAAAGCAAAAAATTAATTTTTTTATGAAATAAAGTGTAAGAGGGAAATGGGAAAAGGGGAAGGGTTAGGTTATAGGGGACCTTCTTTCACTTAGGCATAAATTTCAATCCAGGAGTTATTTTTGAGAGTATAATATACTATTGGAAAGCTCTTTCCTAGCTCTTTCTGATAGACGTATTTAGAACATGATTTGATGCTAAAAATGCTGTGGAAAAATTTTGTGAAGGGTAGGGTGGTGACTTTATGAAGATAGCAGCTTCCAAAGTGTGACTTATTACATATGATGATATAAAATTACATAATAGATGATAATAAAAGACAAGGTACTATTTTTTCACCTCAAAACATGGTTTTGAGGTGAAAATTACATCAAGCTGAATAAAACATTTCTTTTATCTTCCCAGGTGCTATGACTTTGAGTTTATTGACCTCCTCATGACCTTGTCGATATTTATTGACACTTGACTCATTAATTTGACCATGATGAGACCCTAGAACATAATGGAACCAGCCCTATGACCTAATGACATGGATTAGAGAGTGAAAGTGAATCATGACTAAAGACCATAGAGAGGAGAATCAACAAGTTTCACATGAGGTAAAACTGAATGAAAAACCACTAACATCAATGAATTCATGACCTAATGGAATGATGAAAATTTATGGTATGGGACTCCTAATATGAAAATGCAAAAGAGAAATTTTGATCACTGATGGCAGTATGACTAGACTGACACTAACAGAAGGAATAACTAGGAGTATTACTACAGGATTTGTTAAGAGCACCCTGGTTTTAACTAGTTATCATTTCTATGTTTTCCTCTAATTTCCAGTGTAGAGAATTATTAATTGCTCTCTCACTCTTTTGACCTATGCTTACTACTTCCATTTTCTGGATCAAAGGATTCTTAAGTTCCCTTTATCCCGATAATACCATCTCACAAAAACAACTTTCCAAGATATCCAAGGGTTATCTATCTTGCCCTGAAAACATTTGACCTTTTTGGCCTTGATCCTAGTTCTGTTAGCTTGATTTTGACTCCGTAGCCCAATGGATAGATAGATTTCCCACTATCCATACCTTCAAGTGATTTTTTCCCACCAAATCAATCAAAACCAAACCAAATCTTCACATGCATAACTATCCTAACATTTACAAAATTAAAAAAATTTAAATCTTTAAGAGAGAGCCCTCTCTAAATCCTAGGAAAGTTAGATCCTAGAGTTTGAAGTTGTTCTGTGGTTACCTATAGTATTATTTGAATAAAAACCAAAAATATCACAACTTTAGATTTACTGGAGTGATAAAATTACTGGAAACCATACTGGGGACTAACCAATCCTCAGTCATAAAACTAATCTTAAGGGAAATCATTTTATTCATCCTTTTACTTTAATATTTCTTTTATAAGTTGTGAGTATAAAAAATTGTAATTCTAGCTTCTAGGAAAGTTTACCATACCAGGTCTAATCTGGATCTTAAACCTGTTGTTATAGTAGACAACCTAGATCAATTTGGAAAAAAGAAAAAACAGGTAGAAAATTTAGAAGCTGAAGTGTCATTAATAAGATTCAATTCATTACCGAGGGAGTTAGTAAGTTTGCAAGATATTGATTTTGATTTGAAATTTGAGCATTCTTTATTTAGAATTAAATCTGAAAGTGATTTGAAAACTGTTGTTTTAGACCCTATTTTTATTTCATTATTGAATACAAAACATAAAAATATTACATTAAATTCTAAATCAAAGAAATTTCAAGAACAGACTAAGATTGAAGAAATTAATGTTACTATTCTCAAAGATATTGATGAAGCTATTGAATTAGCTCAATTATTAACCTACACAAAAAACCTCCAGTTTATCAGTTACATACCACAATAATACCAGCTGAAGATTCATCTCTATATGTTGTTACATCATATGTAACTTCCACTACCAACTCATCTACAGATCCCTTTATCCATAGACTACATCCTAGAATACTATTTCCACCATCCACTTCATCCACTATATCCACTATTTTACCTTCTGATTTTTTAAACACATCATTCTCATTCCCTAGTAGTTCCACATATATTCCAGATTCATTTCCTAGCACCTCAACTACAGTTTTTAGTTCATCAGCTACCATTTCTAGTTCAGTCCCAAGCACCTACTTTACCTCCTAGCCAAACTAAACTTCAAGCTATGGCTGATAGGTATGATCCCCTTGTCTTACCACAACAACTTCATGACATGCCTCAAGACTATTAGAATAAAATACCATAGTTTGATGGCACTACCCATTATACTACTCAGCAACACATTACTAATATGAAATACTTCTTTGAACCTCATGAGATTGATGACTCAGATGTTCAAATGAGGTTATTTGCACAAACTTTGACAGGAGAAGTTAAGAAGTGGTTTAAAGATTTTGCACTTGGTAGTGTAACTGATTTAGCTGTGTTTCATAGAGTGTTTTTAAATAAATGGGAAAAGAAAAAGAATCCACTCCAGATATTGTCTGTATTTGATGCCATGAAAAGATCTCCAAATGAGTGAGTCCAAGACTACTGTACTAGATATAATAGTGTCTACAATTACATCCCTACTAATATTAAACCCACTCCTTATTCTGTCCTGCTCAAATTCCCTAATGGATTTGATGCAGATATGGATTATCAATTGAGGGAAAGAGATGAAGAAACCTTAGAAAGAATGCAAACATATGTAGTTAGTGTAGAAGTAAACATTTTAGCCAAAAAATCTAGACTCAGGAATGAATGAAGAGTGACCATTAAAGAAGAAACCTAAAATTTAGACACAAAAATAGACATGTTAGCTAAAAATTTAGAGAGGATGATGGATAGACTAGATAATATAGAAAGAAGACCACAATGGGATAATCAATAGTAGATCAAAAATCCCAATTTTAGAAAAAACACAAATCCAGGAAAAGCAAAAGAAACAACACGAGACCAGACAATAAGTCCCCCCTTCCAAGAGAACTATGCTGAAAGTTCTCAGAATAATGATGATGATGAGGATACAATTAATCTAATGGGAATAGATGATAATAATATTATTTTTCTCACTCAAGAATATCAGGAATTATTTGAACTCCAACAACTCAAATTAGATTCAAGTGAATCCTTTGATTATAAATAGGGTTATGATTATGCTATAAATCAAATACACAGTCAATATAACCTTAGAAATAAGAAAAAAAATGAGTCTTCTACCAAAAATTTCCCAAACGCAGAATAAGAAAACAGTAGAAGTTCCCAAAACAAAAGTTCTGCAAATTCTCCCAAGGGAAAATAAGCAAAACTCCAGTTCTTCCCAGAACATTTCTAGTCCTAGAAATGCATCAAGCCCTAAAATTTTTGAAATTACTGATGAAGTTGCTCAAGATTCAAAAGATTCATAGAAATTTTTTGCTGCAAAAGCTTCTAACTCTATTAAAATAGCAAATTTCGATCCTAAAATACCCTTTGCTGATCCTAAATCAGTAGATCAGAAAACTGTTACTTGAAAAACATCTTCTGATAATTCTAAATCTGAAAGAACTTCTACTGCTTCACAAAAAATCCCTGAAAATAAAGTTAGGAGTAGTAAAACACAAGAAACCCAAACAGAGAATGTTAAACCAATTCAAAATGAAAACATAACTGTAGAAAAATAAGATAGACCAAACCAAACTACAGTTGCCAAAGAAGAATTAATTGAAATCAATAAATCTCAACCTTCATTTAATATACAAATTGAGATTGCAAAGTTAAAAGTATCAATTCCTTTAATAGAATTGGTAAAACATGACTTGTATAAATCAACTATCACTGAAACACTAAATATGAATGATGGTGAAGATGCTATTAATTTGAATGATGATCAACCTGAGTTGATTTTTGGCCCAGATATGAATGGAAAACATGCAAATGGAGCAGTTCCTCCATTTTATATTAGTCTTACAGTTCATGATCAAATTTTACACAACACTATGCTAGATTCAGGAGCTTCCCATAATTTGATGCCCAAATCCATAATGGAAACTCTGAATTTAGAAATAACAAGGCCCTACAAAGATTTTTTTTCATTTGATTTGAGTAAAGCTAAATGCCTAGGTTTAATCAAAGATTTGTGTGTAACACTAGTTCAATATCCTGGTAAGAGTATATTAATGGACATTGTAGTAGCTGATATCCCACCTAATTATGGAATTTTACTTTCTCGCTCATGGGGAGATTATTTTCAGGGATCTCTACAATTGGACATGTCTTATGCTAATATATCAGTTTTTGGTCAGCCTAAAAAGTTATATAGGGGAACATTGATGAAGTACATGGTCAGTAGTGCTGAAAGATCTATAAATTACCCAATTTACTCTACACCAACTAAACTTGATTCTCTTATTTTATGTAACTCTGAAAATAATGAAATCCAAAATGAACAAATAGAGAAAAATAAAACACCAAACAATGATAATATCTTTCATGAATATTTATGGAATTTGAACTTTGATGGTTCAGTAAATAAGTTAGGAGTAGGAGCAGGAGTTTGGATAACCAACATGGAGACTAATCACTCAGAAGGCCATTCTTTTAGGCTTAATTTTAAATGTACCAATAATATGGTTGAGTATGAAGCCCTCATTATAGGACTCCAAATAATTAGGAACTCAGGAGGTAAAAGAATATTAATCATGGGAGATTCAGAGTTGATCATAAATCAAATAAATGGAGTATATTCTGTTTACAATCCTAGATTAAGCCGATACAGAGACACTATGCTAGATTTAACTAATGATTTATTGGAATGTAAATTTGTTGCTATACCTAGAAAACAAAATATACAAGCTCACTGTCTAGCAACCTTTTCTAGTACATGAAATTTACCATTCCAACCTAATCAGAGATATGCTGTTGAAGTCAAGCATAGACCAATGATTCCAGATAACTTAAAATATTGGCAATTTTTTTCTCAAGATGAACAGATTTACAAGTTTATGAACAATGAAGGTGAATTTCAGAACTTTAAGATAGACACAGATTGTAATATAGATAAAGATTTAGATTGTTAAATTGATTTAAATAACAGAGATGTAAATAAAGTAAAGTTTGCTAAACCAACTAGATTTAGTCAGTCAGATATAGATAACTTAGAGAAAGTAGAGATTGAAGAAATTATTGATGATGAATCTGACATATTGAATCTTAAGGATAATTTCTTACCCAAAGGTTTAACTCCTTTAGAATATTTTTTTGACTCTAATGATGTAGCTAGAAAATCCAAAATGGATCCAGTTAGATCTGATATAGAAGAATGCAATATTGGTACAGAGTTAGAACCCAAAATGATCAAACTTTCCAAAATTTTACCTCAACTAGAAAAGGAAAAATATATTTCTCTTTTAAAGGAATATCAAGATGTTTTTTCTTGGAGTTATGAAGATCTCAAATCTTATGATACCAACATAATTCAACATAAAATTCCAATAAAAGAAGATAAAAATCCCTTCAAACAAAAGTTGAGAAGAATCAACCCTGTTCTATTTCCTTTGATAGAAAAAGAAGTAAAAAGAATGTATGATGCTCAGATAATTGCAACCTAGTTCCAACCTAGTTCCAACAAGAAAGAAAACAGGAGAGATTAGATTATGTTTCGACTTGTGAAATATAAACAAAGTATCCTTAAAGGATAATTACCCTTTACCGAAAATGGATCACATATTACAAAGGGTAGTTGGCTCTTCTAGGATTTCACTGTTAGATGGTTTTTCAGGATACAACCAGATCTTAGTCCAAAAATAAGACCAGGACAAAACAACATTTACCACTCCTTGGGGCACTTTTATGTATGTAAAAATTCCTTTTGGTCTAATGAATGCAGGGAAAACCTTTCAAAGAGCTATGGATACAGCTTTTGCAAAGGAAATATATTATTTATTAGTGATTTACTTAGATGACATTACTGTGTTTTCCAAAACTAATAATGAACACTTGGATCATTTGAGAGAAGTTTTTATTAAATGCAGGAAATTTGGCATCTCTTTAAACCCTAAGAAAAGTTTATTTGGATTAGAAGAAGGAAAATTAATTAGATACATAATTTCTAAAGAGGGAATCAGAATATATCCTGCAAGGATAGAAGCAATTCTTAACATCAGTCCACCAAGAAATATCAAAGAATTAAAAGCCTTTTTAGGTAAGATAATTTTTTTAAGAAGATTCATATCAAATTTAGCTGAGATAATTAAAGAAATAAACCACATGCTTAAAAAAGACTCAGTTCTTAAGTGGAATGTTGAGGCCAAATAGTCATTTGAATCCATTAAACAGGCCTTAACCAAAACTCTAGTCCTAATAAGTCCTGACTTTAAGAAAGATTTCATAATTTTTTCATTTTCTTCAGAAAACACCATTGTTGCAGTCTTACTGCAGAAAAATGACCAGGGATTTGAAAAGCCCATAGCTTTCTTTAGTAAAAATATTAGAGATGTCCCTTTGAAGTAAAACATTATGGAGAAACAAGCCTTAGCTTTGGTAAAGACCATTAAAGACTTCAAAGTTTTTATTCTCTATTCACACATTATTGCCTATGTCCCAAATTCTGTAGTAAAAGACATTCTTACTCAGGATGGTCTTGATGGAAGAAGAGGTAAGTGGATTGCCAATATATTAGAATATAACATAGAGATAAAACCCAAAAAACTCATAAAAGGTCAAGGATTAGCCATACTTATGGCTAAACCTAATTGTAACGCCCTAGATTTAAATTTTATTGCCCAAATAGATGATCACGAAGATATGGCGACTCATATGATCAATAAAGCCTTTTCAGATTCACCTTGGTATACAGATATCATATTTGTACTACTAAACTTACAAGCTCCTCCTAGATTGTCAAGAACAAAAGCCATATTTTTAAAAGTAAAGGCAGTAAGATTTTGTATTTTAGATAATGTATTTTTTTGGAGAGATCATAGTGGGATTTTATTGAATTGTTTATTAAAGGAAGAAGCTGACAAAATACTTGAAGAATTTCATGCAGGTGACTGTGGAGGACATTTATACTGGAAAACTATTGTAGACAGGATCCTCAGAGCTGGTTTTTACTGGCCTACTTTGTTTGTTTATGTCAAAAAGTTTGTAACTTCATGTCACAAGTGCCAAATTTTTTAGGGTAAGAAAAAACTATTACCCCTACCTTTAAAGCCTATTTCAACTAAAATGACATTTCAACAATGGGGTTTAGACTTCATTGGTGAAATTCACCCTCCATCTTCAGGCCAACATAAGTGGATTTTGACAGTCACTGATTATTTTACCAAGTGGATTGAAGCCATACCCTCCAGACAAGCCACATATACTGTCATTATCTCCTTCCTAGAAAATAACATTCTTTCAAGTTTTGGATGTCCCCAAAAGATAATTACTGATAATGTAGCTGCATTCAAATCCAAAAATATCATTGCATTTTTCCATAAATACCATATTACCCTAGGCCACTCTACTGCATATTACCCTCAGGGTAATGGCCTAGCTGAATCCTCAAATAAGAGCCTTGTAAACATTATTAAAAAATTACTAGAAGATAACAAAAAAATCTTAAACAATAAGTTGGTCAATGCCTTATGGGCAGACAAAATTACAACTAAAAAATCTATTGGTACATCTCCTTACCAGCTTGTTTATGGAATGGATGATGTTTTTCCATCCTCCTTAGGAGTGCCAGTGATGAAGATTATCCAAGAATTACAGGTTGAAACAAATGATATTCAGAGAAGGATTAATCAAACTATTCACTTGCAGCAAACAAGAGAAGAATTTTATATTAGATCCCAAGTCATCCAAGATAAAATAAAGAAAATATTTGATAAAAAGAGTAAAGAAGATGATTTTTACATTGGAGACCAAGTGTTAAAGTGGGATTCCAGAAGAGAAGAGAAAGGTAAACATGGAAAGTTTGATTTTCTGTGGAAAGGACATTATGTGAGTTATGGATATAGAGGTAATAATTCTTACTTTTTTGAAAGAATTGGATAGAACAGATCTACAAGAAGGACCAGTAAATGGCAGAATGCTAAAGCACTACTATTCGTCTGAGATAACAAATAGTTAGTCTTATTTACTTTGATCATGGTACATATACATTGAAGATTTTAGATTGGATTGGATGTTTTCCTAACAAATTTGAATCATGGAGAGAAGGCCCTAAGCTTTGAAAGGTAAAATGTCATAAATATGAGTTATTGCAGAAATCATAAGACACTTACAGGATCATCATAGTCAAAGGTCAACGACTACTAGTCTTAAAGTTCTTGACAGTTCACTAGGAAATGCCATCCCCATGTGGAGCCACTTTTAGGATCCTATAATAATAGGGTTCATAAATTTTGAATTGACTTTGATAGTATTGTAAATATGTACATACCTTGATTTCTGCAAGTTGTTTTCCCATATTTTGAAAAAATAAAAAATAATAAAAAATCAAAAAGAGGGCAAAAAGTCCTAAAAGAAATATCAAAGAACTTAGACAAATATAGATCCCAAAAGAAAAAAGAAATAAAAATAAGACCTGAAAGTGAGAAAGTCCAAATGCCACTACTTTTACTTTTATTGCAAGAATAATGATTATGTGCAAAGTGTAAATAAATGCCATAATCCGTGATCAGTTAGACTGTTTAATCTTAACTTTTCATGCTTTCAATTTCATGTTTTAGATAGTGAATAAAGATTTTTCAAACAGTTTAAACTTGAAAAATCAGTAGATAGGTAGAGAATAATGAGGAGCTCAACAGTTTAATCTAATCCCTCGGATGAAATAAGGTAGACTTAGATAGCTTTATGCTTTGAAAGAAAAATGTTTTAAGGTTGCAAGCCTAAATGCACCTACCAAAATGAAGAAAAAATGTTATAAATAAATATGGGTAGGTAGAAAGCAGTTGAGCAAGCATGTAATAAAATATCATCGAGAAAAAATCACTCATTTCCCCTCCCCTACAAGTATTCAGTATTATAAACTATCAGTTAAAAAGGCTCAGAGCATTTCTCTGACTTCTGTTGGGACCGGACCCAAGGCTCGATGACTAGTTAGTTAAAAATATTAATTTACTATATTAAACCTACATTTATCAACATTTACCCTTCATTCATACATCATAATCCATTTTTCCTAAGTGAAGACACATTTTTACTTAGTAAAATTGAATCCCTAAAATAATTAACTTCATTCCCTTCAAAATCATTCATAAAACCCTCAAAAAGAATTTATCCTAAGTATAAGTGAAGTAATACAACAAAGATGAGCATTGCTTTATTTTTTGGGCACTTTACTTAGAAGTAACATGTGCTTGGTTTCTATTTCACTACCCTTTTTCATATTAACTTCTAACTATTTTATTAAATCCCTAAACTACACCTACCTATTTATTATTAATTCCCTTATATTTTAAAATAAACCCCAAAACCCATTATTTTAAGTTTAGACCAAAGTTTAATATTCCACATGCGCAATATAAAACCCTGCCCTACAAACCCATTGGTCTAAACATACCTATATGCAAATATCCCGCCCTTATATTTTTAAACAACTATTCGTGTTGATAAAAATATATAATAATATAACTGGTGTCCCCATATGTTTTTATTTAAACATTTCATAAAATGTTTTAATTTAAATATATATTATATTTTTCTCCTCCACCATTATATAACCAAGATATAAAACCTACTCCTCCACCATATCATATAAACTAAAGTTTAAATGTATTTGACGTTTATTTCATAAATTTTAAACCCATTCCCACGTATACAAACACCCTGGCCCCACTCCCATTCCGATGCACCTTCCCAACCGATCTAGACCGTTCGCATTTAATCCCAAGATCCAACTGTGAAAACAAAATATCACGTAGAAAAGTTGCGCGATCACCCAAACACCAAAGCAATGCGAAATAGGTTGTTTTTTAGTTTCATCTCTTCACCACGTGGACAATTCCTATTGGATTGTGTGGGTTCAAGCCAAAACCACTTACTACCAAATTTCCGCGTGATAACCACTATGGTTTTGATCCTGTGAAGCCCGAAACCACCCTTCTCGCTAATGTGACAAACATTCAATGCCGAAGTAATATAACCAAAATGCATATTAAACCTTCGAAATATAATTCATTCTCTTCTACGAGTTAACCATTGCTCGTGCTTCCCTTACTGTAAAGGCATCAGTTTTTTGCCATTTTCTATTGCCAAGGGCCTGCAAAATCTGTCCTCTAACCATTGAAGACTGCTGAGGAGATTTACATTGCTCCAGAAAATCTACAGAAGTTATCAACTCATTGAGAAACCTTAGAAACTATTCCAAAGTCCAAATACCTGCATACAAAAGGTATTTCTTTAAATTTGAGCCTGAAATTAATTTTAAAGGACTTTTGAAAGACAAATTCCCTTCATAAGATCCAAAATTATCCTAAGGAAACTGTAAAAAGCCGAAAAAACAGGCTAAACCCTGTCAATTTTTTCCCAAAAACCTTGTTTTTACTGCTGCGCATGATTTTGAGGAAATTTGTGAGTTTTCACAGTTTGATGAACTATTTTAAGCTTTAAATCAAACTAGAACACCTCTAAATGTATCCTAAGCCTCTGTGACTCATTTCAAAATATTTTCAACCCTATTTCTCAACAAAATACTCAAGAAACCCTTGTTTCCTTTTTCAAACCAGTTAAAAAGCCTGTAAACCTCTTTCACAGACCTAATTGGAAAGAAAACCCAAAGAAAGAGACTATACTTTGTCTGTTTTTCCTAGAAATCTTCTGCTATAGTAAAATTACTTCTGCAAATTGTCTAAACTTGCATAAGTAGCTCAAAATGCCTAAAAAGCAGAGCTCTAACAAACCTGAAGCTTCCAAAGTGCCTAAACCAACCCCTGCCATGTCCTCTAAGACTGTTATTGTTGTCAATCCTTTAAAACCTCTATTCATAGATGTTGAGCACATTCCACTAGCTGATATTGATTATAAAATAGGAGATCCCATTGTTGAATTTAATCTGCTAAATATTCATAACTAGTGCTTTGTAAAATCTCTATATAAGGAAGAAGAAATCCATATTCGGGAATCCCACTTGCCCAAATATGTTGTCCCATTAAATCACCCATGCCAAGATGTCACGAGATTATGTCAGAAGTATTATGTACCTGATCAAAGAGTCATAATCAATGCCAATAAAGAAGTGATTTTCACTATTACTGCTAAATCCCTCAATCAAATGTTACAGCTTCAGCCTGACCCCCAAGTTATCACTTTATCCATAGAGGCCTTAACCCAACTGTATATTGGCCTAGATTTTCCCAAGAGATTCATGATTTTTCAGACATTTATGCCCTCACATGTAGAAATTCCTAAACTGAATCCCCCATATTCTACTGCTAAATTCCCAGAAGGTTCAAGACATATGATTTCCATTCTTTCCTTCATTCTTGGATATTTTACTGATGAACACACTGATGAATCCATATTGGGGTTCTTATCCACTTTTACCCCATGGAAACTCCCATAAGTAATCTTTTACTATGCTGGTTTCATTGCAGATAATAACCATTATCAATTGATCAATTTTCCAATTGAAGGAGTATTCAGATATACTTCCTTCCTTTTCCATATGTTTCTATATTTCCAATCAGATAAATTTCCAGTTACTCTTCAAAATCTTGACATAGAGGGAAATCCTCTATCTGTCATTTTTTGGACTAAATTTCTCAGGAAAGAGTGTTCAGACTTCACATATTCATAATTTTCATAGTTATTTTTACATCCAGTGATCACAATGTTGACCAAAGCAGAGCAGCCAAGAATAAATGAAGAAATGAAAAAGATATTGCAGTTGTCAGAGCAGAGTAAGGTTGGTGACTGGTACCTATATGAAAAATTTACTGAGATCAGAGTATTTGGGTCAAAATTGTTACCTTACAAGTTACCCAAGCATGTTTCAATGAGGATATTTGTCAGGAGTATATATGGTAGATCCTAAATTCTGATTCCATAAATTTCATGGCAGCAAAGAAGAAAAATCAATTCAAATTAAAGAATCAGATAGGGCCATTCATCTCCAATCACAGGGATGCAGAAAAAGAAGTAACTAAGAAATTATTGGAATATAAATTTGAAGAAAGTTTTCCATGGAATTATGATCCACAAGGGATCCTGAGTAAACTAAGGGTTAAATGCAAGCTGACCCCTTTCATTCATGAAGCAAAACCAGAGATAGAACAGTTTGCAAATCAGATTGAGTGGACTGAAAATACCTTAACAGATGCAGGAAACAACAGTGATACTAGTCACACTTTGGAGACTGCAAATTCGCCAGAAAATTCCACTAAGAGAATTAGGGATGAAGGAGCCTCTGTTGTAGAAACTACAACTAAGACTAAATTCAAGATAATCTATAACAAAAGGCATAAGTTAAGTTCAGTTGGTAAAGAAAAGGTGACAATTGACATAGATGATACAGCTATACCAGAGACAAATGTTGATAACACAAGAATCATCATAAATGAATCAGCCACTAACAATCAAAATGAAGAACAAGTCAACAATGAAGATACACAGTTAATGGAAAGACAACAAAGCATGGAAGCCTCTTCCTCACAGGCATCTGAGGAAAAAAATTTGGATATCAAAGAAAAATATAAACAGATCAAACTAAATAATGAAGAGGTCAAATCTTAAATTTATTCTCAGTTTTTGAAACAAAAACCAGGTAACAAAACTGTCAAACCAGGAGGTAACTCCTCAAATCAGAATGTGTATTAGCTGAAGAATGTACATGCATTTATACATGGAGGTGAGGCTATTGGGATTCATCTCCCAATGACTCTTGGCATTCCTTATTTCCTAATATTATTTATTATACAAAATTACATATCCACACCCATCCCATAGGATTAGGTGTCAACATTCCCCCCTTTAATCCGAAGGGATGTTGGTGAGCCCAAGCATCTATCTGAACTTTTCAAACTTTTCTCTTCCAAGTGCTTTGGTGAAGATATCAGCAGCTTGCTCATTTGTGGAACAATGATGTAGATGGATGGTTTTGGCCTGAACATGATGTCGAATTAGATGGTACTTTGTATTGATGTGCTTTGTTCGATCATGGAACTTTGGGTTCTTGGCCAAATTTATTGCAGAAGTGTTGTCGATCATGAGTGGTGTGGAATACATTTGTTTCATCTGCAAATCTTCCAGGATCTTCCGGAGCCACACAATTTCTTTTGTTGCTTCAGCTGCTGCCACATATTCTGCCTCGGTTGTAGAATCTGCTGGAACTGACTGTTTGCGTGATCTCCATGAGACAGCTCCTGATCCAAGACTCATGGTGTAACCTGTAGTAGACACCCCTGTTTCTTTGTCGCCATCAAAGTCTGAATCAGAATATTCGATCAAGCTGAAGTCGCCTACCTGTGTATATTTGAGTCCAAAGTCTCGAGTCCCCTTCAAGTACCTTAACACTCTTTTTGTAGCAGATCAATGTCCTTCACAAGGTTTTTGCATGAACCTTGAGAGGATTCCAACAACAAATGAAATGTCAGGTCTGGTGGTGGTCAGGTAGATAAGACTTCCTACAAGCTTTCTATACTTAGTTGCATCCTCAAATTCCTTCCCTTCAATAGATGTGAGCTTCAAGTTTTGTTCCATTGGAGTGGTTAAGGGATTACAGTCATCCATGCCAAATTTGTTTAAGAGATCTCCAATGTACTTCTTTTGAGAAAGAAATATGAATTTAGGATGTTGAATTACTTCAATACCCAAATAGTAATGAACATGACCCAAATCAGCCATTTCAAAACCTTTCTTCAACTCTTTCTTCATGGATGCAATATAGCTCTCATTGTTTCCTGTTATCAAAAGATCATCTACATATACCACAAGATATACAACTTTTTTTCCAACTTTCTTAACAAACAAAGTTGCATCATCAAGATCAAAATGTTTGAAGTCAAGTTTCAGAAGATGCTCGGTTAACTTCTCATACCAGGCTCGTGGTGCTTGCTTGAGGCCATACAAATATTTTATAATCTTGCAAACTTTGTTTTCTTGACCCTTTACAACAAATCCTTCTGGCTGGGTCATATAAAATTTCTCCTTTAGATCTCCATTCAAAAAAGTTGTTTTTACATCCATCTGATGGAATTTCCATCCATTCTGAGCTGCTAGTGCAAAGAGAGTCCGGATGGTGGTCCATTTTGCTGTGGGAGCAAAAGTTTCTTCATAATCAATTCCTTCTTTTTGTGCAAAACCTTTTACCACAAGCCTGGCGTTGTGCTTGTCAAGTGAGCCATCTTCTTTATACTTGTTCTTGTAGACCCACTTATAGCCAATTGGTTTTGTTCCCAAAGGCGGATCAACCAGCTTCCAAGTGCCATTCTTTATCAAGTTTCCGCTCAACAACCTTGTTACTCTTGGAAGATTCAAGAAATATGACATCTCTTGCTATTACAAACTTCTTATTTGTTTCATCATAGAGACGATATCCTTTAGAGGTATTGGAGTACCCCAAGAAGATACATTTTCTGCTTCTAGCACCAAGTTTGTTCATTTGACCCTTAGGTATCAAGGCATAACAGGTGGACCCAAAGACCCTGAAATGCTTTACCGAAGGAATGTGGCCATGCCACATTTCAAAAGGAGTTTTGTTTCTAATTGAACTTGAAGGACACCTATTCTTTATGTAAACAACACATAGAACTGCATCAACCCAAAACATCAATTTCACATTCTTGAAAAATAACATGGAGCGAACCATATTTAAAATAGTTCTGTTCATTCTTTCAGCTACACTGTTCTGTTGGGGATTATATGGCACAGTTGTTTGATGTTTGATTCCATGTTGACGAAGATAATCTTCAAATTCGTTTGAAGTGTATTATTTTCCATTATCAGTACGTAGAGAGCCAATATTAGTTTTTGCATCATTTTCAATCCATGCATGAAAATTCTTGAATGTTTGAAAAGCATCAGACTTGTTCTTCAATAAGTAAATCCAACACATTCTGGTGTAGTCATCAATAAATGTCATCATGTATTTGTTTCCATTTGCAGAAGCAATAGGCATAGGGCCACATAAATCTGAATGAACAAGTTCAAGTTTTCTATGTGCCCTGGAGTGTGAATCATGAAATGGCTGTTTGCTATGCTTTCCTAGAATACAAGCATCACATTCCTTAGGTTTTCTAGGAATTGTAGGCAGTCCATTAACACCATTTTTCTTCAACAAACGAAGGCTTTCATAGTTTAAGTGTCCAAATATAGCATGCCATAAAAGACTTGATGGGAATGTACCTTCATCATGATATGAACTGAATGCAAAGTTTTGAGCATGAGCAGATGAACCTTTTAGCTTCAAGAGTCTCCCTTCTTCTATTCCCTCCATGACAAGTGAGTGATCTGATGCTTTTCTGACCTCTACCTTGCCATCAAACAAGTGAATGGAGTGTCCTTGCTGGCGGATTTGGACCAGGGACAACAAGTTTCTCCTCAACTTAGGGAGGTATAGAACCTCATGTAGAATATGATCTGGAAGACCAGGCAACTTAAGCCTGACTGTGCCAAGCCCTGATGGCTTGAGTTTGGATTTATCTGCGAAATATACTGCTCCATCAACTTTGTCAGTAAATTCTTCAAAAAAATCTTTTCTAAATGTCATGTGACATGTTTCTCCTGAATCTAGCAACCAATCATCTCTCCATGAAGTAAATGAAACATCAAATAGGTTTTCAGTTACTCCATTGTTACAATGTGCTAGAACATAATGAGCTGATTTAGGTGCTTTACCTTTGTCTTGATTTATTTGCTTCTCAATTTTCGATTGTTTGCCCCCCTTTTCTCTGAAGTTTCTTCTTCCTCTGCCTCTTCTTCCATCTCTTCCTCTGGATGAATCTAAAGCATGACTCTTTTCTCTATGTGCCAAGTATGCAGCCTCTTTAGAAGATGAAGGGACTGTCATCTTCTTTTTAAGGAGGGAAAAAAAATTTGCTGGAGAATCTCTTTTGAAGGAGAGAAAACAAAAACACTCTTTGCTGGAAAGTATACTCAGTTTAAAAGGACAGAAAATCTTTACTAAAAAAACACTGAATTTAAAAGGACAAAAAACTCTTTGCTGCAAATACTGAATTCTGCACAAAAAAATATATATGTATTTTTTTTTTTTTTGGAGAAAAAATTTATATGAAAACTGTATTGAAAGTATGGTGGAGGGGGTGGTATTATGACTGTGGGGAAGCGGTATTGAGTAATAAATCGATACAAATATTGTGGAAGGGCGGTATTATAAGGTGGTGGGGCAGTATTGTTAATGAATGGGGCGCTGTTATATATGGGCACACTGTATATATGGTGGGAGGGGCGTACAGTGGAGGACGGATATGTACCAACAAATAGAAGGGTGGTATTATGTCAAAGACAACGTAAACAATGGTATTAAAACAACGTATTATGTATATACAATGATAACCAAACAGTGTATTACATATGTGACAGCGTATTACATATATATGGAGAGCAGCATATTACATATATGGACAGAGGCAGCGTATTACATATATGGAGGGCAGCGTATTATTATGAATGGAGGGCAGCGTATTAAAATAAATGTTGACAGAGAGCGACAGAGCGGTATTATATATAACCAAACAGTGAATGCAGGAGTCGAGGGAAGTCGATAATAATACCACAGTGGAATATATCGCCGAACAGTGGAATAGACAACGTATAATGAGCGGTATTATCAGCGGTAATGACTTTGAAGTGAGTCGGGTGGGAAGTGTGAGAGCAGATTGATGCAGAGTGAGGGTGCAGGTTGAGTTTGCGTAGGTAATAGTATATGGAGAGGACTGTTTTAAGGTCCCACCTTACCCACCATCAGTAAGATAGAGAAGTAGATGTCACATAATCACTAATACTCATTCCCACAAAATCCTAAAGAATTAGTCACTGTAAAACTGTTTCCAACAACAAGCCCTTCTTTTTTTTGAAAGCTTTAGATAATACAAGAAACAACTATCTTATTCACACTTCAGCAAATTATTAAATTCATTTTCACATTCATACCAAAAACTTGCAGACATAGGAAGCTACACCCATTAAATAGTTTATTTATAATTTATAGTAACATAAAAAAAACAGTAACTAAGAATTTTACACTAACAATTTATAGGCACAAAAGCTACAGTCATTCAAGACTTTTGACAAACACTTTGCAGACATGCACTCTACACTCATTGAGCCCTTATGACAAACACTTTGCAAGCATGCAATTAAAAGTCATCGAGGCATTTTGTCAAACACTTAGCAACAATGAATTTAAGATTATTCTTCAACATATTTATCTCATAAAATTCAGAATTGAAACTTTAAATATTTTCATCTTAAAACAGGGACTAAATAATCTTAGTCTTTCATCAAATACTCAAAAACAGGCGCACATAACTCACAACATCAATATGCCAAATCGCCCAGATTTCTGATCTGGGTTCTGAAAAGTATTTTTTTTGGAATGAAATTAGGGGTTACATGTCCATTAGGCACAGATACCCCCTGATATTGGGCTGAATCGAATTAACAATTCCCAGGAATGCGTTTATTTAAAACAACAAAATTTATAGCCTAAATGTTTCATTTATGACTTTTGTCAAACATATGGAATGAAAACTTACAACTACACCTCTACATGAGGAAAAACAACCCAGAGTTATGCTACTAATATATGCTCATTGAAATCACATATTTCTAAATCCACCATATGAGTTCTTGAAACATTTTACCACCCACAAGCTAATTCATTTGACATGATTGACAAGCTTTTTGCACCAATTGCTACAATTTAACAAACACATGGAAGCCCTGAATGCTACAGCCATTAAGGCTTTCTGTAAAAATTCTGATAGTACTATTACAACAACTTGAATAACAAAACATTGAAGAATATGAAACATGAGCCATAACTGAAATTTATCTCCAAATTACCTCAAGCATTTGATCTTCCAAACTATAATTTAGTTGCCATTATTTTTGTATTTTCTTTTAAGGGTTGATTCTGTAATTCCTCCAAGCATATTTTGGGTACATGTCCATTTTCCTACTTCTGATGTAAGCTGCAAGTTAGAACTTATTCATGCATAAATAAATTTATAACATTACTCATTCACAGATTTTGTCAAACACTTTGCAAACTATCCTAAAACCATTTATAAAACATGCATCTATTAATTACTTGAAACAGAACCATAAATCGTGAAATACTTACCCAAGTCGTTATGAATTTATTTATTGAAATTACCTTCAACAATATTTGGCTTTCCTTTCTCAAATGCTACAATACCAAGATTAGTACCATAAACTATACCAATAATAACTCCAATATTGAGATCTAAACATCCATACATATAGATTGATCTAGTCTTCATTTTTAACTAATCAATAATATTTTAGATAACATAAGCCTAAACCAAAATTAGATGCTTACAACAATTTAAATGCCTAACTTTTATTTTATGCTAAATCTATACTATAATTTTAGGACAATGGAAATTATACCTGAAGAGATATTCAACTCCAATCGTTGAGAATATGATCCGCCTTTGATCCCTTAACCAACTGATTTCAACCATCTGGTTTTCCACCCAACCATATCCAGGGACAACTCCTCCCCCTGGAACCCCCGAGCTGTAAAAGCTCACAAACAGTACCAAAATACAACAGTAGAGAGAGAGATGCAAGGAAAACTAAGGAAGATAGTTTTCACTTCCTCTAAATACCACTCATGTTCAACCTCAATAGATACTTGGTAGATTAATAAGAAATTCAGATTTGTTTTGGAAGTAATTGGATACTCTCCATATCTCTCCCTCTCACAATATTCCTCAAGTCTCTTCCACTCTTGGCATTACCCCCTTCCTCTCCCAAATGAGAATACATGAGACTCATATATAGGAGGAGCAACAAATTCTTGTCACAAAGGAGGAGTAATATGCATGCATTGTATTCCTTTTAGAGGAGTGTAACTTATGCCATTAAGGAGAGGTATGCATGCCTTATTTAATGAGAGTGTAACATATGCATTAAAGTGAGTGTAAGAGGAATATTTTATGACATATATTTAATGAGTGTAAGAGGAATATTTTGTGACATATATTTAATGAGTGTAAGAGGAATATGACATTCCTTGATGAGTGCATAAAAGAGAGTGTTATGTACTATTTAGAATAGAGAGAGTTACATAGAGCCATGAGATTCATGAAGGAGAGAGGTGTGAAGTGATTGAGAATATATAATTTCCTTTTAATAATAATATCATAGTCTCATAAAAGATATTAATAATATTAATAATATTAATAATATTGAGGATTAATTCGAGATTGAACTATTACAATTGATTAATCATAAGTTAAGTTATTTTCCTTCAAGTATACTTGTTTACACATTGATTGGAGGTGATTTACTATTTTTGGAAAGTCATACTTGAAATGGTAGACATGACTTTCTATTTTTAGAAAGTCACTCCAAAATTGTTAGGAATGAGATTATTAAGTAAATTCATCTATGAGTTGCCCATGAGTGGTATTTTTCTTCCGGATAATAGGGATTCCGCACCCCTATTGTATGCATCTTTGTGCCTTAGTAGATTGAGGACTCCGCGCTCTGATCTACTCCAAAGATCCAAGATTCCACACCTTGATATTTTTAAATATTTAGGACTCTGCGCCCCAAACATTTCATTATAGATTCAAGACTCCGCGTCTTTATATTTCATGGATTTAGGACTCCACGTCCTAATCCTTTTATCATATATCCAAGACTCCATGTCTTTATATTTCATGGATTTAGGACTGCGCGCCCTAATTTCCATGGCTTCTAATCTATTTTGCTTTGAAACTCCGTGTTTCACCTTAAGGTACTGATTGTGAGCTTATACCCATCTGATGGTTCGTTGGTAAGGTCTTCTTCAAAGACCTGCACACATCACAATCTCAATGATCAAATCAATCAAATGAATTTCATAATTAACTTATTCAAATTTTACCAAATATTGTGCATGACTTCCACAGTCATTTTGGTTTTGGAGAAATGACTTCCGTAGTCATTTATAACTTGAGCATCCCTGTTGGAAATGACCAATTCCCCTGCCACATCATGCTTAGTACGAGATTATGCACATATAATCATACAAATCATGTATCATCCATAAATCATAATTAACCATATGTTCCACATAACCATGATCGTCCATGGATCTGCGTCTCAATTCTAAATCACCATTCACGTCATACACCTATGTCCAAAATAGGATACCAAAAGAGAAAACATCGCTAATATTCTCTAACCAAAATCAATCCTTGTGCATGCAACCATAGATATTATCATAAGCACACAACAACCAAGTGACCCAAACCAGGTCATCGCATATAAGCATGTACATAAGTCTTTCATACATAATATTATATCAAAATCACCATCTCTAAGTGTCATCAAAGCTATCTCACTAATAAGGGACACTAAATACTCCCCCTCTTGGGCTAAACTTGGCCCGAAGTTTTTCCTACGGTCATAAGATACTTAGTTCTTTTAGATTCTCCTATCAATAAGTTGTTAACCTTATGTATTTGATATTTTTTTTTTCTTCATGGGCGAAAACGCGAAGTTGGGAAACACTTTTTGGCATGAGATAGAATTCGGGAGAATTTTTTAATCTCTCGGCCGAGAAAAAAAGTCAACTAAATTTCTCGGCCGAGAGTTTTCAAAACTCTCGTCCGAGAGATTTTAAATATTTCGTATTTTCTCGGACGAGAGTTTTCAAAACTCTTGGCCGAGAGTTGTGTCACAAAACTCTCGGCCGCAAACTCTCGGCCGAGAGTTAGAAAAACTCTCGGCCGAGAGTTTGTGACCGAGAGTTTGCGCAATAAAACTCTCGGCCGAGAGTTTTATTGCGCAAAATCTCAGCCGCAAACTCTCGGCCGAGAGTTTTTAAAACTTTTGGGCGGGAGTTTTCCCGCGCATAAATTGGTTTAAAACTCTCGGCTGAGAGTTTTAAAAATTTATCGGCCGAGAGTTTTTCTCGGCCGAGAGTTTCTGGTCAACAAAAAACTCAGAAAACTCTGCAGTTTTGAGAAACCTGCAACTTTGGAGGGACAGAACACCTACAAAAACAAAATGTTATATGTCGGACCAAGTACCATTAGATTCGTCTCTAAATCTAGTTTTCGATGATGTGAGATTTATGGAGTTTCATTAAAAAATTCAATTTTTTATTAATTTTTTACTAAACTATGTCACTATGGAATTTCATTGTTCGAAAAATTGCACTGAATGAAAAGTCAATAACTTTCAAACGAGGACACCAAAAAATTTAAAAAAATCATAGTGCACTTCCTCTCCCTGTCTACTTCAAAAGGGTACTCTCATTTTTCTTATTGACGATCACATTGAAAAGAAAATCAAAGGATAATAAAATGTACCGAAACATCACTATTTTTTTGTCTTCGTCCATTTCAAAAAATAATAAAAAATAGTGATTTGATCCGAAAATTACCAAAAATTAGTCTGTGCACTAGTGCAATATATGTAGATTATGATGCTATGGTTTTTTTCCAAAAAATGAATAACCTTCCCTAAAAAAAGTAAAGGATAATAAAGTGACTATTTATGTTTGCCTGAAAATTTCAAGTATATGTAGTTAGTAAACAACAAATTTACCCCTCTATATGTCAATATTTTTTTTTTTTTAAATATCGGTATGGAGGTAAGACAATTCTCTACAATTCTTGTTTTTTATGTCAAAGCATAATTTGCGATAAAAATATGAGTTTAGTGGAGTTGAAGTTGAAAAACATAGAAAATTACAATTTTCAACGTCCAAGGAGCAAGGAGCTTATTGCATTTTCACCCTCATGTGATCCATAGTTTGGAAGCAACTCCATGAAAACTAAACATACCATTCTTAATCAAGTAGAAAATATATCCACACCATATTAGACATGTGTTGATATAAAATGCCACATATTTATATCAAACCAAACCATACAATTTATAGTACCATATAAAAATACTGTTGTATATAATTGATATGATATCTACTTAATTTTATCTATAATAATTTGATATTCTACATATTATTTCTTCTTTCTCATAATCTATATAGATCACATGTGTCATCTTCTTGGTTGTAGGATGTTGAGCTTTCCAAGCTATAAATAGAACACATTGGTTGTACACACAACAATGATGGCCCATACCATATCACAATCAGAAATTGGCATAAAATAATCCACATACAATTGTGAGTGAAATTGTGCAACAAAACGTGTACATATAAACCCACACTCTTACCCAACAAAACATGACGTTACTATATAAAACACACTCTTACATCCCACTTGCTTTATGTCTTTTCAATCCAATTTTCCTCTTTTCATTCCATAAGACATCCTTGCAATCGAAATATCTAGGATTTATCTTTAGTTTTTTACCAGCACTCTTTAGGCAAAAATACAATTTGAGGTTCAAGGCACCATTTTTTTTTTAAACTAAGAATTTAAGGTTAAATACATTCCTCATTGACCCACTTATATTATAGATCACATTTAGTTTGCATAATCTTCATTATTATTCACTTCTCTAACTTGAGAATCAATTGTGATAGATACATTAGAAGATCTTCACTACGAAAACGGATTAATGATATCTTTTTGAAAATGACTTTTAATCAAGAACAAATCCTGATTATGCAACTATGGTATCTATATTCACCGAATCTACCTTGATAACTCTAAGTCAATTTGTTTTCCAACTATGAAATCGCTCATGATTTCTATTCGGTAATTAATCAATTCATTTTTTTCTTTCATGTCTTATCCCTTACTATTAATACGTACGCAACAACAAACTATGAAAACCATAAATTTCTCAAAATGTGATGAATCTTGTCAAATTTAAATAAGATTTAGACTATCACAAGGAAATTTCTAGCCTAAGGGGGGGGGGGGGGATTAAACCCTTTTGCTTTAAGGAGAATTACCACCCTCTCCAGAAGTGTACAACGTTACGCAGGACTAATAAATACTCATACAACTATACATCCCAACACAAAATTCCTAAATCAAACAATCTCCCCATTTCACACATACAATACAATCATCATCGTGATAGTTCGAATCAATCAAAATGTGATCTCACTCTCCTTCAATTTCTCCTCAAAAAATATCACAAGCATATTCTTGTAAAACAAGAACTCCAACTAAGCTTTTCATTAATCACATGCCTTTTTTTTTCTTTAATTTCAAATAAAACAGGTTCTCACCACATAAAATATTTATCTTCTAAACATGTTATTCTCTTCACAATTTATAAATAATTTGAATTTTGACGCGATCGCCTAACTAAAAATAGTTTAGAGAAATACATGAGTTCAATCCTCATAATTTCTCTAATTAATTTGGTTAATTAAAATGCAACCAATATTCAACTGATAAAATCATTAAAGAGACTATTATCGCTTTCCTAGACCTAATTTGTCTTAAGCCAATAAAAAAGTTATTTCATCAACTTATCACAATAATCTTTTTCTACATTTCAAGAATTTGAAAGTAATTTTAATTCTACCTAAATTCAATACATACAAAAGGATTACAATACTAGAGGATAGATATCTAGTTCACACTTCCATATATCAAAATCAATTATTCCAAACATTCTAAACCACCTAATGGTGTTTAGTATACCAATCTTAGTATCTTCATTAATGGATTTAAAGCTCAAGCAAATTTGTGTTACAAATCTCTATCCATTTAACTTTAATTACACATAATCATTCCTTAATCATGAATATCAGATTCCATCAAAATATTCTAACTAGAAGAATTACCTAGCTCATAGATATATTTTACTTTGGATTCCACACCCATACCTTACCTCATTACTTATCTCATAGATATATACTAGTATGGATTCCACACCCATACATTTTCTCATAGATATATGCTAGTATGGTTTCCACACCCATACATTAGATCATAGATATATGTTAGTATAGATTCCACACCCATACATTTTCTCAAAGATATATGCTAGTATGGATTCCACACCCATACATTAGCTTAAGGAAAACATAACATTCAAGTGTTCCTTAAAATGGCTTTCACAACCCATCATGCACCAATCATTTAAGCCTCTTGTTTATTAGGAAGTTCATACCTCAACCTAGTATTTGAGTAATTTAAAGTTATTTGATGCCTAATGTCAACCCAAAATACACAAAATCATGTCAAATAAATCAGAGAAATTTCATTCTTACTCATTAATAATGTATTTCCAAATCATATTTTAACACATCTAATTAATACACATACATTACTCTTGAATTTACATTCACAATTAAAAGTGACATCTTTCAAGGTAGCTTTTAGTTAAGTTTCCTTTAGTGTAGGTACGAATAGATTAAAAATTATCATGATGAACTCAATCATCATGTTATGGAATCTCAGCCTTACACTTGTTACTCATTCCCAAGGCATACACACCAAGGTCATCACACTATAGTCCAGATTAAGCCAATATTCTTCTTGGTAGATACGATTTCAGCTAGTAAAGATGGCTACTAATCCCATATCACATTGAAAATGATGCACTAAAAATATATGAAACCATGCATTCACTCCACCTATCTCACTCATTGATTGAAAATCAAGTCATTCACATACTTGGGTTTAACCCCAACTTTCTCAAGCACATCCTTTCCCAGCATGTCTCTAAGCATTTTAACATATTGTTGATAATGTGTCTTAACAAAAATATAAAGGAATATAAGGGAATTTTATTTTATTTTATTTCATGAGTCACTAAATGACATAATGATAATAATATCCTCTATGCAACCAATATGCTTCCAAGTCAAGATATACAACAACTCAACATGCATGCAAAATCAACATTCATACATCATCAACCTACAAGTAAGCATGTTGGCCCATTAGGCCCTAGCATTGTAACTCGCTCTGATACCATATGTAAGGTCCCACCTTACCTACCATAATTATTATAGAGAAATATTATATTAAATCAAAATGCGATATATTTTTTTTTAATTTTTATTTATCATTGTAACTGGCTCTGATACCATATGTAAGGTCCCACCTTACCCACCATCAATAAGATAGAGAAGTAGATGTCACATAATCACTAATACTCATTTCCACAAAATCCTAAAGAATTAGTCACTGTAAAATTGTTTCCAACAACAAGCCCTTTTTTTTTTGAAAGCTTTAGATAATACAAGAAACCACTGTCTTGTTCACACTTCAGCAAATTAATAAATTCATTTTCACATTCATACCAAAAACTTGCAGACATAGGAAGCTACACCCATTAAATAGTTTATTTATAATTTATAGTAACATAAAAACAACAGTAACTAAGAATTTTACACTAACAATTTATATGCACAAAAGCTACAGCCATTCAAGACTTTTGACAACCACTTTGCAAACATGCACCCTACACTCATTGAGCCCTTATGACAAACACTTTGCAAGCATGCAATTAAAAGTCATTGAGGCATTTTGTCAAACACTTGGCAATAATGAATTTAAGATTATTCTTCAACATATTTATCTCATAAAATTCAGAAATTGAAAATTTCAATATTTCCATCTTAAAACAGGGACTAAATAATCTTAGTCTTTCATCAAATACTCAAAAACAAGCGCACATAACTCACAGCAGCAATCTGCCAAATCGCCCAGATTTCCGATCTGGGTTCTGAAAACTATTGTTTTGGAATGAAATCAGGGGTTATATGTCCCTTAGGCACGGATACCCCCTAATGTTGGGCTGAATCGAATTAAAAATGCCCAGGAATGCGTTTCTTTAAAACAACAAAATTTATAGCTTAAATGTTTCATTTATGACTTTTGTCAAACATAGGGAATGAAAACTTACAACTACACCTCTACATGAGGAAAAACAACCCAGAGTTATGCTACTAATATATGCTCATTGAAATCACATATTTCTAAATCCACCGTATGAGTTATTGAAACATTTTACCACCCACAAGCTAATTCATTTGACATGATTGACAAGCTTTTTGCACCAATTGCTACAATTTAACAAACACATGGAAGCCTTGAATGCTACAGCCATTAAGGCTTTCTGTCAAAATTCTGATAGTACTATTACAACAACTTGAATAACAAAACATTGAAGAATATGAAACATGCGTCATAACTGAAATTTATCTCCAACTTACCTCAAGCATTTGATCTTCCAAACTATACTTTAGTTGCCATTATTTTTGCATTTTATTTTAAGGGTTGATTCTGTAATTCCTCCAAGCATATTTTGGGTACATGTCCATTTTCTTACTTCTGATGTAAGCTGCAAGTTAGCACTTATTCGTGCATAAATAAATTTATAACATTACTCATTCACAGATTTTGTCAAACACTTTGCAAACTATCCTAAAACCATTTATAAAACATGCATTTATTAATTACTTGAAACAGAACCATAAATCGTGAAATACTTACCCAAGTCCTTTGGAATTTATTTATTGAAATTACCTTCAACAATATTTGGCTTTCCTTTCTCAAATGCTACAATACCAAGATTAGTACCATAAACCTATACCAATAATAACTCCAATATTGAGATCTAAACATCCATACATATAGATTGATCTAGTCTTCATTTTTAACTAATCAATAATATTTTAGATAACATAAGCCTAAACCAAAATTAGATGCTTACAACAATTTAAATGTCTACCTTTTATTTTATGCTAAATCTATACTATAATTTTAGGACAATGGAAATTATACCTGAAGAGATATTCAACTCCAATCGTTGAGAATATGATCCACCTTTGATCCCTTAACCAACTCATTTGAACCATCCGGTTTTCCACCCAACCATATCCAGGGAGAACTCCTCCCCCTGGAACCCCCGAGCTGTAAAAGCTCACAACCAGTACCAAAATACAGCAATAGAGAGAGAGAGATGCAAGGAAAACTCATGAAGATAGTTTTCACTTCCTCTAAATACCACTCATGTTCAACCTCAATAGATACTTAGTAGATTAGTAAGAAATTCAGATTTTTGTTTTGGAAGTAATTGGATACTCTCCATATCTTTCCCTCTCACAATATTCCTCAAGTCTCTTCCACTCTTGGCATTACCTCCTCCCCTCTCCCATGAGAATACATGAGACTCATATATATGAGGAGAAACAAATTCGTGTCATAAAGGAGGATTAATATGCATGCATTGTATTCCTTTTATAGGAGTGTAACTTATGCCATTAAGGAGAGGTATGCATGCCTTATTTAAGGAGAGTGTAACATATGCATTAAAGTGAGTGTAAGAGGAATATTTTATGACACATATTTAATGAGTGTAGGAATATTTTATGACATATATTTAATGAGTGTAAGAGGAATATGCCATACCTTGATGAGTGCATAAAAGAGAGTGTAATGTAATATTTAAAATAGAGAGAGTTACATAGAGCCATGAGAGTCATGAAGGAGAGAGGTGTGAAGTGATTCAGGAGATATAATTTCCTTTTAATAATAATATCATAGTCTCATAAAAGATAATAATAATATTAATAATATTAATAATATTGAGGATTAAGTCGAGATTGAACTATTACAATTGATTAATCATAAGTTAAGTGATTTTCCTTCAAGTATACTTGTTTACCCATTGATTGGAGGTGATTTACTATTTTTAGAAAGTCATACTTGAAATGGTAGACATGACTTTCTATTTTTAGAAAGTCACTCCAAAATTGTTAGGAATGAGATTATTAAGGAAATTCATCTATGAGTTGCCCATGAGTGGTATTTTTCTTCCGGATAATAGGGATTCCGCACCCCTATTGTATGCATCTTTGTGCCTTAGTAGATTGAGGACTCCGCGCCCTAATCTACTCTAAAGATCCAAGATTCCACACCTTGATCTTTTTAAATATTCAGGACTCTGCGCCCCAAACATTTCATTATAGATTCAAGACTCCACGTCTTTACATTTCATGGATTTAGGACTCCGCGTCCTAATCCTTTTATCATATATCCAAGACTCCACGTCTTTATATTTCATGGATTTAGGACTCCGCGCCCTAATTTCCATGGCTTCTCATCTATTTTGCTTTGAAACTCCGTGTTTCACCTTAAGGTACTGATTGTAAGCTTATACCCATCTGATGGTTCGTTGGTAAGGTCTTCTTCCAAGACCTGCACACATCACAATCTCAATGATCAAATCAATCAAATGAATTTCATAATTAGCTTATTCAAATTTTACCAAATATTGTGCATGACTTCCACAGTCATTTTGGTTTTGGAGAAATGACTTCCGCAGTCATTTATAACTTGAGCATCCCTGTTGGCAATGACCAATTCCCCTTCCACATCATGCTTAGTACGAGATTATGCACATATAATCATACAAATCATGTATTATCCATAAATCATAATTAACCATATGTTCCACATAACCATGATCGTCCATGGATCTTTTTCTCAATTCTAAATCACCATTCACGTCATACACCTATGTCCAAAATAGGATACCAAAAGAGAAAACATTGCAAATATTCTCTTAACCAAAATCAATCCTTGTGCATGCAACCATAGATATTATCATAAACACACAACAACCAAGTGACCCAAACCAGGTCATCGCATATAAGCATGTACATAAGTCTTTCATACATAATATTATATCAAAATCACCATCTCTAAGTGTCATCAAAGCTATCTCACTAATAAGGGACACTACATACTCCCCCTCTTGGGCTAAACTTGGCTCGAAGTTTTTCCTACGGTCATAAGATACTTAGTTCTTTTAGATTCTCCTATCAATAAGTTGTTAACCTTATGTATTTGATATTTTTTTTTTTTTTTCATGCCAATCCATAGTTTGGAAGCAACTCCATGAAAACTAAACATACCATTCTTAATCAAGTAGAAAATATATCCACGCCATATTAGACATGTGTTGATATAAAATACCAAATATTTCTATATCAAAACCAGCCATACAATTTATAATACCATATAAAAATACTATTGTATGTAATTGATATGATATCTACTTAATTTATCTATAATAATTTGATATTATACATGTTCTTCTTTCTCATAGTCTATATGAATCCCACGTGTATCATCTTCTTGGTTCTGTAGGATGTTGAGCTTTCCAAGCTGTAAATAGAACACACATTGGTTGTGCACACAACAATGATGGTCCATACCATATCACAATCAAATTGGCATAAAATAATCCACATACAATTGTGAGTGAAATTATGCAACCAAACATGATGTTATATATAAAAACCACTCTTACTCAACAAAACATGACGTTATATATAAAACACACTCTTACATCCCACTTGCTCTATGTTTTTTTTTTTTTCAATCCAATTTTCCTCTTTTCATTCCATAAGACATCCTTGCAATCGAAATATCTAGGATTTATCTTTAGTTTTTACCAAACGTTTACTCTTTAGGCAAAAATACAATTTGAGGTTCAAGGCACCAATTTTTTTTTTTTTTAACTAAAAAATTGAGGTTAAATACATTCCTCATTGACCCACTTATGTATTATAGATCATACATTTAGTTTGCATAATCTTCATTATTATTCACTTCTCTAACTTGAGAATCAATTATGAAATGAATCTATTAGAAGATCTTCATCTGAAAGCAGATTAATGATATCTTTTTGAAAATTACTTTTAATCAAGAACAAATCTCACAATTATGCAACTATGGTATCTATATTACTGAGTCTACCTTGATAACTCTAAGTCAATTTGTTTTCCAACTATGAAATCGCTCATGATTTCTATTCAGTAATTAATCAATTCATTTTCTTTCATGTCTTATCCCTTACTATTAATACGTACGCAACAACAAACTATGAAAACCATAAATTTCTCAAAATGTGATGAATCTTGTCAAATTTAAATAAGATTTAGACTATCACAAGGGAATTTCTAGCCTAAAGTTAAACCCTTTTGCTTTAAGGAGAATTACCACCCTCTCAAATTATTACAACATTCTGTAGGACTAATAAATACTCATACAACTCTACATCCCAACACAAAATTCCTAAATCAAACAATCTCCCCCATTCCACATACAATACAATCATCATGCAATAATTCGAATCAATCAAAATGTGATCTCACTCTCCTTCAATTTCTCCCTCAAAAAATATCACAAGCACATATTCTTGTAAAACAAGAACTCAACTAAGCTTTTCATTAATCACATGCTTTTTTTCTTTTTCTTTAATTTCAAATAAAACAGGTTCTCACCACATAAAATATTTACCTTCTAAACATGTTATTCTCTTCACAATTTATAAATAATTTGAATTTTGACGCGATCGCCTAACTAACAATAGTTTAGAGAAATACATGAGTTCAATCCTCATAATTTCTCTAATTAATTTGGTTAAATAGAATGCAACCAATATTCAACTGATAAAATCATTAAAGAGACTATTATGGCTTTCCTAGATCTAATTTGTCTTAAGCCAATAGAAAATTTATTTCATCAACTTATCACAATAATCTTTTTCTACATTTCAAGAATTTGAAAGTCATTTTAGTTCTACCTAAATTCAATACATACAAAAGGATTACAATACTAGAGGATAGATATCTAGTTCACACTTCCATATATCAAGTCAATTATTCCAAACATTCTAAACCACCTAATGGTGTTTAGTATACCAATCTTACTATCTTCATCTGTAATAAAAATAATGGATTTAAAGCTCAGGCAAATTTGTGTTACAAATCTCTATCCATTTAACTTTAATTACACATAATCATTCCTTAATCATGAATATCATATTCCATCAAAATATTCTAACTAGAAGAATTACTTAACTCATAGATATATACTAGTATGGATTCCACACCCATACATTTTCTCATTGATATATGCTAGTATGGTTTCCACACCCATACATTAGATCATAGATATATGTTACTATGGATTCCACACCCATACATTTTCTCAAAGATATATGCTAGTATGGATTCCACACCCATACATTAGCTTAAGGAAAACATAACATTCAAGTGTTCCTTAAAATGGCTTCCACAACCCATCATGCACCAATCATTTAAGCCTCTTGTTTATTAGGAAGTTCATACCTCAACCTAGTATTTGAGTAATTTAAAGTTATTTGATGTCTAATGTAAACCCAAAATACACAAAATCATGTCAAAGAAATTAGAGAAATTTCATTCTTACTCATTAAGAATGTATTCCCAAATCATATTTTAACAAATCTAATTAATACACATACATTACTCTTGAATTTACATTCCCAGTTAAAAGTGACATCTTTCAAGGTAGCTTTTAGTTAAGTTTCCTTTACTGTAGGTACAAAAAGATTCAAAATTATCATGATGAACTAAATCATCACGTTAATGGAATCTTAGCTTTACACTTGTTACTCATTCCCAAAGCATACACACCAAGGTCATCACACTATAGTCCATATTAAGTCAATATTCTTCTTGGTAGATACGATTTCAGCTAGTAAAGATGGCTGCTAATCCCATATCACATTGAAAATGATGCACTAAAAATATATGAAACCATGCATTCACTCCACCTATCTCACTCATTGATTGAAAATCAAGTCATTCACATACTTGGGTTTAATCCCAACTTTCTCGAGCACATCCTTTCCCAACATGTCTTTAAGAATTTTAACATATTGTTAATAATGTGTCTTAACAAAAATATAAAGGAATATAAGGGATTTTATTTTATTTTATTTCATGAGTCACTAAATGACATAATGATAATAATATCCTCTATGCAACCAATATGCTTCCAAGTCAAGATATACAACAACTCAACATGCATGCAAAATCAACATTCATACATCATCAACCTACAAGTAAGCCTATTGGCCCATTAGACCCTGGCGTTGTAACTTGCTCTGATACCATATGTAAGGTCCCACCTTACCCACCATCAGTAAGATAGAGAAGTAGATGTCACATAATCACTAATACTCATTAGCACAAAATCCTAAAGAATTAGTCACTGTAAAATTGTTTCCAACAAAAAGCCCTTTTTTTGAAAGCTTTAGATAATACAAGAAACAACTATCTTATTCACACTTCAGCAAAGTATTAAATTCATTTTCACATTCATACCAAAAACTTGCAAACATAGGAAGCTACACCCATTAAATAGTTTATTTATAATTTATAGTAACATAAAAACAACAGTAACTAATAATTTTACACTAACAATTTATATGCACAAAAGCTACAGCCATTCAGGACTTTTGACAAACACTTTGCAGACATGCACCCTACACTCATTGAGTCCTTATGACAAACACTTTGCAAGCATGCAATTAAAAGTCATTGAGGCATTTTGTCAAACACTTGGCAATAATGAATTTAAGATTATTCTTCAACATATTTATCTCATAAAATTCAGAAATTGAAAATTTAAATATTTCCATTTTAAAACAGGGACTAAATAATCTTAGTCTTTCATCAAATACTCAAAAACAGGCGCACATAACTCACAGCAACAATCTGCCAAATCGCCCAGATTTCTGATCTGGGTTCTGAAAAGTATTTTTTTGGAATGAAATCAGGGGTTACATGTTCATTAGGCACGGATACCCCCTGATGTTGGGCTGAATCGAATTAAAAATGCCCAGGAATGCGTTTCTTTAAAACAACAAAATTTATAGCCTAAATGTTTCATTTATGACTTTTGTCAAACATATGGAATGAAAACTTACAACTACACCTCTACATGAGGAAAAACAACCCAGAGTTATGCTACTAATATATGCTCATTGAAATCATATATTTCTAAATCCACCATATGAGTTCTTGAAACATTCTACCACCCACAAGCTAATTCATTTGACATGATTGACAAGCTTTTTGCACCAGTTGCTACAATTTAACAAACACATGGAAGCCCTGAATGCTACAGCCATTAAGGCTTTCTATCAAAATTCTGATAGTACTATTACAACAACTTGAATAAAAAAACATTGAAGAATATGAAACATGAGCCATAACTGAAATTTATCTCCAACTTACCTCAAGCATTTGATCTTCCAAACTATACTCTAGTTGCCATTATTTTTGCATTTTCTTTTAAGGGTTGATTTTGTAATTCCTCCAAGCATATTTTGGGTACATGTCCATTTTCCTACTTCTGATGTAAGCTGCAAGTTAGCACTTATTCATGCATAAATAAATTTATAACATTACTCATTCACATATTTTGTCAAACACTTTACAAACTATCCTAAAACCATTTATAAAACATGTATCTATTAATTACTTGAAACAGAACCATAAATCGTGAAATACTTACCCAAGTCCTTTGGAATTTATTTATTGAAATTACCTTCAACAATATTTGGCTTTCCTTTCTCAAATGCTACAATCCCAAGATTAGTACCATAAACTATACCAATAATAACTCCAATATTGAGATCTAAACATCCATACATATAGATTGATCTAGTCTTCATTTTTAACTAATCAATAATATTTTAGATAACATAAGCCTAAACCAAAATTAGATGCTTACAACAATTTAAATGTCTACCTTTTATTTTATGCTAAATCTATACTATAATTTTAGGACAATGGAAATTATACCTGAAGAGATATTCAACTCCAATCGTTGAGAATATGATCCGCCTTTGATCCCCTAACCAACTCATTTCAACCATCCGGTTTTCCACCCAACCATATCCAGGGAGAACTCCTCCCCCTGGAACCCCCGAGCTGTAAAAGCTCACAAACAGTACCAAAATACAATAGTATAGAGAGAGATGCAAGGAAAACTAAGGAAGATAGTTTTCACTTCCTCTAAATACCACTCATGTTCAACCTCAATAGATACTTGGTAGATTAATAAGAAATTCATATTTGTTTTGGAAGTAATTGGATACTCTCCATATCTCTCCCTCTCACAATATTCCTCAAGTCTCTTCCACTCTTGGCATTACCCCTTTCCTCCCTCAAATGAGAATACATGAGACTCATATATAGGAGGAGCAACAAATTCTTGTCACAAAGGAGGAGCAATATGCATGCATTGTATTCCTTTTATAGGAGTGTAACTTATGCCATTAAGGAGAGGTATGCATGCCTTATTTAATGAGAGTGTAACATATGCATTAAAGTGAGTGTAAGAGGAATATTTTATGACATATATTTAATGAGTGTAAGAGGAATATGCCATTCCTTGATGAGTGCATAAAAGAGAGTGTTATGTAATATTTAGAATGGAGAGAGTTACATAGAGCCATGAGAGTCATGAAGGAGAGAGGTGTGAAGTGATTCATAATATATAATTTCCTTTTAATAATAATATCATAGTCTCATAAAAGATATTAATAATATTAATAATCTTAATAATATTGAGGATTAATTCGAGATTGAACTATTACAATTGATTAATCATAAGTTAAGTGATTGTCCTTCAAGTATACTTGTTTACCCATTGATTGGAGGTGATTTAATATTTTTGGAAAGTCATACTTGAAATGATAGACATGACTTTCTATTTTTAGAAAGTCACTCCAAAATTGTTAGGAATGAGATTATTAAGGAAATTCATCTATGAGTTGCCCATGCGTGGTATTTTTCTTCCGGATAATAGGGATTCTGCACCCCTATTGTACGCATCTTTGTGTCTTAGTAGATTGAGGACTCCGCGCCCTGATCTACTCTAAAGATCCAAGATTCCACACCTTGATCTTTTTAAATATTCAGGACTCTGCGCCCCAAAAATTCCATTGTAGATTCAAGACTCCGCATCTTTATATTTCATGGATTAAGGACTCTGCGTCCTAATCCTTTTATCATATATCCAAGACTCCACGTCTTTATATTTCATGGATTTAGGACTCCGCGCCCTAATTTCCATGGCTTCTCATCTATTTTGCTTTGAAACTCCGAGTTTCACCTTAAGTTACTGATTGTGAGCTTATACCCATCTGATGGTTCATTGGTAAGGTCTTCTTCCAAGACCTGCTCACATCACAATCTCAATGATCAAATCAATCAAATGAATTTCATAATTAACTTATTCAAATTTTACCAAATATTGTGCATGACTTCCATAGTCATTTTGGTTTTGGAGAAATGACTTCCGCAGTCATTTATAACTTGAGCATCCCTGTTGGCAATGACCAAGTCCCCTGCCACATCATGCTTAGTACGATATTATGCACATATAATCATACAAATCATGTATCATCCATAAATCATAATTAACCATATGTTCCACATAACCATGATCGTCCATGGATTTGTGTCTCAATTCTAAATCACCATTCACGTCATACACCTATGTCCAAAATAGGATACCAAAAGAGAAAACATCGCTAATATTCTCTTAACCAAAATCAATTCTTGTGCACGCAACCATAGATATTATCATAAGCACACAACAACCAAGTGACCAGGTCATAGCATATAAGCATGTACATAAGTCTTTCATACATAATATTATATCAAAATCACCATCTCTAAGTATCATCAAAGCTATCTCACTATAAGGGACACTACATACTCCCCCTCTTGAGCTAAACTTGGCCCGAAGTTTTTCCTACAGTTATAAGATACTTAGTTCTTTCAGATTCTCCTATCAATAAGTTGTTAACCTTATGTATTTGATATATTTTTTTTCTTCATGTCAATCCATAGTTTAATGTTTTCTAAATTGGAAGCAACTCCATGAAAACTAAACATACCATTATTAATCATGTAGAAAATATATCCACGCCATATTAGACATGTGTCGATATAAAATACCAAATATTTCTATATCAAAACCAGCCATACAATTTATAGTACCATATAAAAATACTATTGTATGTAATTGATATGATATCTACTTAATTTATCTATAATAATTTGATATTCTACATGTTATTCTTTCTCATAGTCTATATGAATCACACATGTGTCATCTTCTTGGGTTTGTAGGATGTTGAGATTTCCAAGCTATAAATAGAACACACATTGGTTGTACAAACAAAAATGATGGCCCATACCATATCACAATCAAATTGGCATAAAATAATCCACATACAATTGTGAGTGAAATTATGCAACAAAACATGATGTTATATATAAAACCCACTCTTACCCAACAAAACATGACGTTATATATAAAACACACTCTTACATCCCACTTGCTTTATGTCTTTTCAATCCAATTTTCCTCTTTTCATTCCATAAGACATCCTTGCAATCAAAATATCTAGGATTTATCTTTAGTTTTTACCAAACGTTTACTCTTTAGGCAAAAATACAATTTGAGGTTCAAGGCACCAATTTTTTTTTTTTTTAAACTAAAAATTTAAGGTTAAATACATTCCTCATTGACCCACTTATGTATTATAGATCATACATTTAGTTTGCATAATCTTCATTATTATTCACTTCTCTAACTTGAGAATCAATTATGAAATGAATCTATTAGAAGATCTTCATCTGAAAGCAGATTAATGATATCTTTTTGAAAATGACTTTTAATCAAGAACAAATCTCACAATTATGCAACTATGGTATCTATATTACTGAATCTACCTTGATAACTCTAAGTCAATTTGTTTTCCAACTATGAAATCTCTCATGATTTCTATTCAGTAATTAATCAATTCATTTTCTTTCATGTCTTATCCCTTACTATTAATACGTATGCAACAATAAACTATGAAAACCATAAATTTCTCAAAATGTGATGAATCAGCTTGTCAAATTTAAATAAGATTTAGACTATCACAAGGGAATTTCTAGCCTAAAGTTAAACCCTTTTGCTTTAAGGAGAATTACCACCCTCTCAAATTATTACAACATTCTGTAGGACTAATAAATACTCATACAACTATACATCCCAACACAAAATTCCTAAATCAAACAATCCCCCCCATTCCACATACAATACAATCATCATGCAATAATTCGAATCAATCAAAATGTGATCTCACTCTCCTTCAATTTCTCCCTCAAAAAATATCACAAGCACATATTCTTGTAAAACAAGAACTCAACTAAGCTTTTCATTAATCACATGCTTTTTTTTTTCTTTAATATCAAATAAAACAGGTTCTCACCACATAAAATATTTATCTTCTAAACATGTTATTCTCTTCACAATTTATAAATAATTTGAATTTTGACACGATCGCCTAACTAAAAATAGTTTAGAGAAATACATGAGTTCAATCCTCATAATTTCTCTAATTAATTTGGTTAATTAGAATGCAACCAATATTCAAATGATAAAATCATTAAAGAGACTATTATGGCTTTCCTAGACCTAATTTGTCTTAAGCCAATAGAAAAGTTATTTCATCAACTTATCACAATAATCTTTTTCTACATTTCAAGAATTTGAAAGTCATTTTAGTTCTACCTAAATTCAATACATACAAAAGGATTACAATACTAGAGGATAGATATCTAGTTCACACTTCCATATATCAAAGTCAATTATTCCAAACATTCTAAACCACCTAATGGTGTTTAGTATACCAATCTTATTATCTTCATCTGTAATAAAATTAAAATAATGGATTTAAAGCTCAAGAAAATTTGTGTTACAAATCTCTATCCATTTAACTTTAATTACACATAATCATTCCTTAATCATGAATATTAGATTCCATCAAAATATTCTAACTAGAAGAATTACTTAGCTCATAGATATATTTTACTTTGGATTCCACACCCATACCTTACCTCATTACTTATCTCATAGATATATACTAGTATGGATTCCACACCCATACATTTTCTCATAGATATATGCTAGTATGGTTTCCACACCCATACATTGGATCATAGATATATGTTAGTATGGATTCCACACCCATACATTTTCTCATAGATATATGCTAGTTATGGATTCTACACCCATACATTAGCTTAAGGAAAACATAACATTCAAGTGTTTCTTAAAATGGTTTCCACAACCCATCATGCACCAATCATTTAAGCCGCTTGTTTATTAGGAAGTTCATACCTCAACCTAGTATTTGAGTAATTTAAAGTTATTTGATGCCTAATGTCAACCCAAAATACACAAAATCATGTAAAAGAAATTAGAGAAATTCCATTCTTACTCATTGAGAATGTATTCCCAAATCCTATTTTAACACATCTACTTAATACATATACATTACTCTTGAATTTACATTCACAGTTAAAAGTGACATCTTTCAAGGTAGCTTTTGGTTAAGTTTCCTTTAGTGTAGGTACGAAACGATTCAAAATTATAATGATGAACTCAATCATCACGTTAAAATGGTCTCACCTTACACTTGTTACTCATTCCCAAAGCATACACACCATGGTCATCACACCAGTCCGTACTTACCAATATTCTTTCTGCAGATACGATTTCAAATAAGTAAAGATGGCTGTCAGCTTCATATCACATTGGAAAGACAAACAAAACAGCCAAGGAACCATGCATTCACTCCACCTATCTACCTATCTGCCATTGAAAATTCAATTCATTCACATACTTGGGTTTAACCCAAACTTTCTCAAGCACATCCTTTCCCAGCATGTATTTAAGAATTTTAACATATTGTTGATAATATGTCTTAACAAAAATATAAATACATATGATTTTTTTTCATTTTATTTCATTAGTCACTAAATGACATAATGATAATAATATCCTATGCAACCAAGATGCTTCCAAGTCAAGATATAAACACCTAACATGCATGCAAAATCAACATTCTATACATCATCAACCCTACAAGTAAGCATGTTGGCCCATTAGGCCTTAGCGTTTGTAACTGCTTTTGATACCACATGTAAGGTCCCACCTTACCCACCATCAAAAGAAATAGAGAAGTAGATGTAACATAATCACTAATACTCATTCCCACAAAATCCTAAAATGTTACCACTGTAAAATTGTTTCCAACAACAAGCCCCCTTTTTTTTTTGAAAGCTTTAGATAATACAAGAAACAACTGTCTTATTCACACTTCAGCAAATTAACAAATTCATTTTCACATTCATACCAAAAAATTGCAGACATAGGAAGCTACACCCATTAAATAGTTTATTTATAATTTATAGTAACATAAAAACAACAGTAACTAATAATTTTACACTAACAATTTATATGCACAAAAGCTACAGCCATTCAGGACTTTTGACAAATACTTTGCATACATGCACCCTACACTCATTGAGTCCTTATGACAAACACTTTGCAAGCATGCAATTAAAAGTCATTGAGGCATTTTGTCAAACACTTGGCAATAATGAATTTAAGATTATTCTTCAACATATTTATCTCGTAAAATTCAGAAATTGAAAATTTAAATATTTCAATCTTAAAACAGGGACTAAATAATCTTAGTCTTTCATCAAATACTCAAAAACAGGCGCACATAACTCACAACAGTGATCTGCCAAATCGCCCAGATTTCTGATCTGGGTTCTGAAAATTATTTTTTTGGAATGAAAGCAGGGGTTCCATGTCCCATAGGCACGGATACCCCCTGATATTGGGCTGAATCGAATTAAAAATGCCCAGGAATGCGTTTCTTTAAAACAACAAAATTTATAGGCTAAATGTTTCATTTATGACTTTTGTCAAACATATGGAATTAATACTTACAACTACACCTCTACATGAGGAAAAACAACCCAGAGTTATGCTACTAATATATGCTCATTGAAATCACATATTTCTAAATCCACCATATGAGTTCTTGAAACATTCTACCACCCACAAGCTAATTCATTTGACATGATTGACAAGCTTTTTGCACGTTTGCACCAATTAAGTAACTAAATCGCAAACACATGGAAGCCAAATGCTACAAAGCCCATTAAGGATTTCTATCAAAATTCTGATAGTACTATTACAACAACTTGAATAACAAAACATTGAAGAATATGAAACATAAGCCATAACTAAAATTTATCTCCAACTTACCTCAAGCATTTGATCTTCCAAACTATACTTTAGTTGCCATTATTTTTGCATTTTCCTTTAAGGGTTGATTCTGTAATTCCTCCAAGAATATTTTGGGTACGTGTCCATTTTCTTACTTCTGATGTAAGCTGCAAGTTAGCACTTATTCGCGCACAAATAAATTTATAACATTACTCATTCACAGATTTTGTCAAACACTTTGCAAACTATCCTAAAACCATTTATAAAACATGCATCTATTAATTACTTGAAACAGAACCATAAATCGTGAAATACTTACCCAAGTCCTTTGGAATTTATTTATTGCAATTACCTTCAACAATATTTGGCTTTCCATTCTCAAATGCTACAGTACCAAGATTAGTACCATAAACTACACCAATAATAACTCTAATATTGAGATCTAAACATCCATACATATAGATTAATCTAGTCTTCATTTTTAACTAATCAATAATATTCTAGATAACATAAGCCTAAACCAAAATTAGATGCTTACAACAATTTAAATGTCTACTTTTTATTTTAGCAATCTATACTATAATTTTAGGACAATGGAAATGGCACGAAGAGACATTCAACTCCAATCGTTGAGAATATGATCCGCCTTTGATCCCCTAACCAACTCATTTCAAGTCCATCCGGTTTTCCACCCAACCATATCCACGGGGAGAACCCTCCCCCCGGAACCCCCGAGCTATAAAAGCTCACAACCAGTACCAAAATACAACAATAGAGAGAGAGATGCAAGGAAAACTAAGGAATATAGTTTTCACTTCCTCTAAATACCACTCATGTTGAACCTCAATAGATACTTAGTAGATTAGTAAGAAATTCAGATTTTTTTTGGAAGTAATTGGATACTCTCCATATCTCTCCCTTTCACAATATTCCTCAAGTCTCTTCCACTCTTGGCATTACCCCCTCTCCCCCCCCCCCCAAATGAGAATACATGAGACTAATATATAAGAGGAGCAACAAATTCTTGTCATAAAGGAGGATTAATATGCATGCATTGTATTCTATTTAGAGGAGTGTAACTTATGCCATTAAGGAGAGGTATGAATGCCTTATTTAAGGAGAGTGTAACATATGCATTAAAGTGTGTAAGAGGAATATTTTATGACATATATTTAATGAGTGTAAGATGAATATGCCATTCCTTGACAAGTGCATAAAAGAGAGTGTAAATATTTAAAATAGAGAGAGTTACATGGAGCCATGAGAGTCATGAAGGAGAGAGGTGTGAAGTGATTGAGGAGATTATAATTTCCTTTTAATTATCATATCATAGTCTCATAAAAGCAATAATAATATTAATAATATTGAGGATTAAGTCGAGATTGAACTATTACAATTGATTAATCATATGTTAAGTGATTATCCTTCAAGTATACTTGTTTACCCATTGATTGGAGGTGATTTACTATTTTTCGAAAGTCATACTTGAAATGGTAGACATGACTTTCTATTTTTAGAAAGTCACTCCAAAATTGTTAGGAATGAGATTATTAAGGAAATTCATCTACGAGTTGCCCATGAGTGGTATTTTTCTTCCGGATAATAGGGATTCTGCACCCCTATTGTATGCATCTTTGTGTCTTAGTAGATTGAGGACTCCGCGCCCTGATCTACTCTAAAGATCCAAGATTCCACACCTTGATCTTTTTAAATATTCAGGACTCTGCCCCCCAAACATTTCATTATAGATTCAAGACTCCGCGTCTTTATATTTCATGGATTTAGGACTCCGCGTCCTAATCCTTTTATCATATATCTAAGACTCCACGTCTTTATATTTCATGGATTTAGGACTCCGCGCCCTAATTTCCATGGCTTCTCATCTATTTTTCTTTGAAACTCCGTGTTTCACCTTAAGGTATTGATTGTGAGCTTATACCCATCTGATGGTTCGTTGGTAATGTCTTCTTCCAAGACCTGCACGCATCACAATCTCAATGATCAAATCATTCAAATGAATTTCATAATTAACTTATTCAAATTTTACCAAATATTGTGCATGACTTCCACAGTCATTTATAACTTGAGCATCCTTGTTGGCAATGACCAATTCCCCTGCCACATCATGCTTAGTACGAGATTATGCACATATAATCATAAAAATCATGTATCATCCATAAATCATAATTAACCATATGTTCCACATAACCATGATCGTCCATGGATCTGTGTCTCAATTCTAAATCACCATTCACGTCATACACTTATGTCCAAAATAGGATACCAAAAGAGAAAACATCGCTAATATTCTCTTAACCAAAATCAATCCTTGTGCATGCAACCAAAGATATTATCATAAGCACACAACAACCAAGTGACCCAAACCAGGTCATCGCATATAAGCATGTACATAAGTATTTCATACATAATATTATATCAAAATCACTATCTTTAAGTGTCATCAAAGCTATCTCACTAATAAGGGACACTACAACTGTGTATATAGACATCGTATATAAATGCTGGAGTGGAGGTATTATGCAGTGGCAGAGCCTTTGGTGGAGCAACGTATTATGCATTGGCAGAGCCTTTAGTGGAGTAGCGTATTATGAAAGGGCCGAGGGCGTAAGTGTTGTGTTGCAGAGAGAAGGGACGATACCTGCGCTGAGATATGAATGGAGTGATGCATACATCCGTGGGACGTAGTGTAGAGGGAGAAGGCGTTGGGGAAGGCGATGGGGAAGAGGGGAGATGGAGTTTAGGGAGAGCAGGTAATGGGAAGAGAGCATTGGAGAGAGGGAGGCCGAGAGGCCGTTACAAAAAAAAAAATCTGTAATGGCAGAGTTGCAGGACTGCAAAATTGAAGAGTGGCAGGTATCTGCTGGAACTGCAAATTGCAGAATTTCAGGGACTGCAAATTGCAGAATCTTCAGGAGCTGCAAATGTCAGAGTTGTGCAGAAATTGCAGAAATAGATTAAAAAAAATGCAGAATTTCAGTATAGCAATTTAATGGAGCAGCAAAAACTATCATAAAAACTGACTGATCAAAGGAATGAGGGAGTTACACCACAGGCAAAAATGCCAATAGTGGGACTGGCTTTGATACCATGTCAAACCAGGAGGTAACTCCTCAAATCAGAATGTGTATTAGCTGAAGAATGTACATGCATTTATACATGGAGGTGAGGCTATTGGGATTCATCTCCCAATGACTCTTGGCCTTCCTTATTTTCTAATATTATTTATTATACAAAACTACATATCCACACCCATCCCATAGGATTAGGTGTCAACAAAAAAATATTCCTGTCAGCATTAGATTACTCAAGTAAAAAACTAATTATGTTAGTATTACAGCCCACAGTACTAGTTCCAAAGACAGTTGTTGACCATAAGAAAATTGATCTAGAAGTAGAAACAAACAATATTCATGAGTTATATCAAATAGAGTTTCACAGGCAGAGCTCTGAGATTTTGTATTCCACTGCTACAACAAAATCCATGAGTGCTCGGAAGCTCTAGAACACCATTTCCAACATGCAAGATTAGATGAAACTATACAAACCTCATTACATGCTAAGGATCTCAGAATTAAATCCTTAGAAGAATTGGTAATTAAAGCGGGATATGACCCTGCAAATGTCAATGAAGCAGAGTTATTGTTGAAGAAGAAGAATGAAGACATTACAGCCTTGAGGAAACAGCTTAAGCTTCCTCCAAGTGAACATCCCTAGGCTAAAGAAATCATACAGGAACAGAATGACAAAGATGACATGATGAACATCATCTTTCAGTTTACAAGATAGATTAAAGAGATGGAAATTCAGATGGAAAAACTTGTCCAAGAAAAGGAAACAGTGAAAGTAGTAGAGCCACCTATAGTTATTCCCATGGTCACTACTGTTGTGCCTTGAACTCTAGCTGAAGAGTTGGCACCAAAAGTTCCACTGGCTACTGTAGTGCCAGTGACTTCATCCACCACATCAGCTGCTGAGTCATCCTCAACAATAGTTCATCCTATAGATGAGGCCAGTAAAATAGTGAAATATTTGGAAGATATGTCTCTAAAGACAATTGAGATTAACAAGTTGACAAAGACGGTAGAGAATCTTGAGAATACAAACAAATTGGCTCAGATAAATGCAAAAACGCGTGAGAAAAAGGATATCAGACTGAGTGAACAGCTGAAGAATCTGAAAAAAGAGTTAACCTTAATGAAGCAAATATCATACATCAAAAACTAACTTTGGAACAATGTCATTGAATCCATCCATGATGTGTGGCCTTCAATCCAGGTAATTTTTTAACAAAGAGAATTATTACTAGCAGCTCAAGCAGAAATTCAAAAGACTCAAAGTGAACTAGCTGATAAACCAGAGCAAGCTTTAAGGCTGATCACTTTCCTTAACAGCAAAAATAGACAGGAGTTGGAAGAACTCAAAATTAATGACAGTACTACAGCTATCATAGAAATTAGGAAAGTTACTACAAAGAACAATCTAATGAAGAAATTGGAAGAAAAGTGTTAGAATACGAATACTACCATAACCAGGTTCATGGTCAAATTCACAAATTTGAGGTAAAAAGGACTGTTTAATATTATGGTTATTAACTATAAATTGATGCCTAAAAATGACTATGATAAAAATATTAGAGAAGTTGCCAAGGAACAATTGAATAAACCATAAGGAGAAGGCATTCCAACAGGAAAGGTCTTACTCAAAAAGTTTGAAGACCTATTCTATTTACAGCATGAAATCAAACACTTGTTTGTCATCAAGCCAACCTTTGCCAGATACACTGAAGCTGATGAAAACTTCAGGAAATTGAAAAGTATACAAATTCCTAAAAATGAGGATTGGCAATCACTCACATATTTATTATGAAGAATAAAAGTCAAACAGATGAAAGGATGAAAAAGTTGTTTTCTGATTTATAGTCAAAATAGAATTTTAAAACAGTAAATAGTTTTGACTAAGGTGAAAGAGTATCAGTGAATAAAGATAATCAGAGAAAGAGTATCAGAAAAGGTAGATCAGATTCTAAAACAGATTTAAAATATCTAAAGCCAGCAAGGAGGACACCAAGGAAGCCAACTGCATCTTATCCTCAAAGCAGTTTCTATTTCTTTTGGATAGATAGGACAACTTGCTGATTTGTTAAGCAACTGTCTCTATTTTATTGTAATGATATTTTATTTTCCCTTAGATAATTCCTAGATGCATTCTAGGATATTTTGTAAAACATTATGTATAAATACTTCATCTTTAGAAGTATTTGTGGTGGAATAAATTGTTGGAGAATGTTATAGTCATTTTTGTTGGACTTCAAAGCTTTGTGTTTCAAATTTCGAGTAGAAGGTTGGATAACCAATTGGCATCATACTTTAGGATTCCTGGGATGAGCTATTTGGAGTGAAGTATTTCCTTACTTGTCACTGTTATCTTTCTTTGTTACATGCATCCATCTATGTTTAATTCTAAATTTGAATGAATAACTAGGAGTATTACTACAATATTTGTTAAGAGCACCTCGTTTTTAACTAGTTATCATTTCTATGTTTTCCTCTGATTTCTAGTGTAGAGAATTATTAATTGATCTCTCACTTGTTTGACCTCTGCCTACTACTTCCATTTTCTAGATCAAAGGATTCTTAAGTTCCCTTTATCCCGATCATACCATCTCACAAAAACAAATTTCCAAGATCTCCAAGGGTTATCTATCTTTCCCTGAAAACATTTGACCTTTTTAGCCTTGATCCCGGTTCTGTTAGCTTGATTTTGACTCCTTGGCCCAATGGAAAAATATATTTCCCATTATCCATACCTTCAAGTGATTTTTTCCCACCAAATCAATCAAAACAAAACCAAATCTGCACATTCATAACTAGCCTAACATTTATAAATTAAACAAAGTTAAATCTTTAAGAGAGAGCCCTCTTTGAACCCTAGGAAGGCTAGATCCTAGATTTTGAAGTTGGTATGTGGTTACCTCTAGTATTATTTTACTAAAAACCAAAAAATCTCACAACTTTAGATTTACTAGAGTGATAACAAGAAGGATTGTGGATGTTATTCATGCACATTAAGAAACTGTGTAAAAAAAACATCAAAGATGAGATCAAATTGAAAAATTTAAAATATGAAAAGAATTTACAGGAAGAGAGAAGGATAATTGAAGAATGAAGCACAAAGTCACTTCATTGCTTGAGAAAAAAAAGGTTTGCAACAATTCAAGAACAACTTCCCGTGATTGAGACGTGAAGCCCACTATCAAAATTGGCGAACATTTACAAAGAAGGGTAATGCGCAGCTCAACATGTTACCAACCATTGGAGCGCCAAATTATGTTCATATGACATGCCCATTCGACCAAGTACACAGTTTTGTATTAATGCAACACACCTTATCCACCAAGTGCACCATTCTGTCCAAATTCAATGCGTTGTACCGATCAAACTCAGTCCAGATGCAGTGCACTAGGTTATAAGGTGCAATGCACATAGACGGAATTTGGTCTTCGATTTTACAACAACGTTGATTTTTGGTATTATCCATTCATAAATGTTCTTTCTAGTCTTATTTCCTCCACTATATGTTATTAAATGTGGTGGGGCATATTCTACCCACCATTAGATTTAAACAAATTTAATTCTAAGAGTAGGTAGTATATGTCCAACCACATTTAATAACGTATAGCCCAGGAAATATTATCCATTCATAAATTTTCTTGTGAGCCTTATTTACTCGAATATATATTAAATAATGCAGTGGGGCATATACTACCCATTGTTAGATTTAAATGAATTTAACTATAACGATGGGCAGTATATGTCCAATCGCATTTAATAACGTATAGCCCAGGAAATATTATCTATTCCTAAATGTTCTTGTGAGCCTTATTTCTTCGGCTATATATTATTAAATGTAGTGGGGAATATACTACCCACCGTTAGATATAAACAAATTTAATTCTAACGGCTAGCAGTATATGTCCAACAGCATTTAATAACATATAGCCCAGGAAATAAGTTTCCCCCCGCCCAACACCAGGGCCCTTAGGTCAAGGGTGAGAGAAGTACAAATGCACAAAGTGATGTATGTGCATTGTATATCGAGTTATGTATAAAACCCTAATTATTATCTCAATTTTGAAAGTATAGGAAGTAGTGTTTAAAACTGAACATGTCACAACTTTTGATTCCATGTCAGAGAAGTGCTCACTAAAATTTAGGTGTTAAAAAAAATATTTGATTTTTATTTTTTATTTTTTTAAATTTAAATAATATCATAAAATGTTTTATGAAGGGTTGTGGATTTGCTAGATATTTTTGAAAATTTCAGATATCTATTACCTCGAGCCTTAGTTACAGCTTGCCTTGTTTTGTGACTAACGTAGAGAATCTAGAGTCTAGGGTGCACAATGGCACAATGTTGGTTGCAAATTGCTTTGTTCACTGACTAACGTATAGACTCTAAATTCTAGGGTACAAAGTGGCACAAAGTTGTTGCAATTTTAAATAAAGTGTAATGGGTAATGGAGTTTTTTTCATTGCCAATTTGCCAGTTTACAACATATTGGATTGAAATTAATTTTTCCTGTCCTTTGCTCTCACATGAAATTTCCTTCATAGTGACAGAAATTGCAAGGCCAACAGTCATAATGGTAGGATTGATGCTTTTCCCTACCGAGGATTTCCTTTTCATACCATCTACCCAGATAAGTGTGAAAGATTCATTTTTTCCACTGCAAAAGAGCCATTTTTACTGTGTATTCCTCTATAGCACGAATGTGGTTAGAATTTCAAGTTCCAAAGATTGAAAATTCACAAGTATTTCTCGACAATCTAAATCTGTTTCGTGACCATTTGTTTGTTAAATCTTATTATGCAAATTTCATCTGGTATGGATTGTTACTTGTTTACCTTGGTCTAGTTTGGTTTGTTACATGTTTACGTTGGTTATGGAAACAATTTAAAGACTTTAGCACCGTGCCAGGTTTCCTCTCAACTAATCAACCCAAATTGAATATCTAAGGTGGTGATTCCCAACATTTGCTCATTTCGTAGACAGTTTCCAGCTTTATCAAAGTACTTCATGCATATTGTCTACTCAAATAAGTGTTCTTAAATTGATGTCATAAATTGTCAACCAGGGCTAGTAAACTGTTGAAGTGAAGTGCACTATATGTGCCTAGGTATCTTCTTCTCAATTCGTTGTGTTTAGTGTTTCTCCAATGTTTTTTAGTTTTGTGTTTTTATTCTAAGAGGAAAAAAAACTAAGTGTTGGTAAAGAGATGTTATTGGTCACACTAAAACAGAGAAAAACCTATTCTAAACTATGTATGGCACTTGAGAACAGAAAATGAAAAACTTAACAAGAAAAATAACTCATAGCATGAACTCAATAACTCATAACATGAACTCAGTCCAATTCATTCATTAGAAATATGTTGGAATAACTTGAGAAAAGGATAAGTTTAATGCAATGAGGTTCTTCTAAGTAAACAACAGCCTACAAGATCACAGAGAAAATCTTATCCATGGCTAGAAATTTGTTGGAACACATTTGGAAAAGATAGTCTGCAACATAGTGAGGAAATCTACTCTAAATTAACTTATGACACTGAAATTGATCCATTCTACAACTCAAAATATCACTGTTAAGCCTTATTCAAGAGTTATAAATCTTTTGGAAAAGCTTTGGAAAAGAGGCAGTTTGTGAAATTATGAGAAATTGTAGAACACTCAAGACTTTCAAAATGAAATTACCAATTCTTGTTCCTATGATAATGATGTATTAATAGAAATTAAGAACAAGAGTAGTTTGTAAATAATGAAGGCCGTGAAGTCTAATTTAACAGCTGATAAAACTTGAAATACAATGAATAGCACTGAACTAGAATGCAATCAATCAAACTTGAAATACAGTGACCACAACTAAACTAAAATACAATTAACCTAACTTGAAATATAGTGAACAGAAACTGAACTAGAGTGCCATTAACCTCCGGAGTATTACATCTAAACTAAAATGTAACTAATCTCTGAAAAACTACAGCCCTATCTCGTTCAGTATTAGTGATATTTTGGAACAATTCATAAAAACAATGTAGGCTGTAACACTTGGTGTGAATGAGCATAAAAACATAAAGTTCAGAAAAATGCAACTAAGCTCTAAAATAACACAGCTATATCTCATCCAGTGTTAGTGATATTTTAGAACAACTTATAAGAATAAGACTGGCTGTAGCATCCAATGCAAGTGAGTATAAAACACAAAGTTCAGAAAATTTCTTAAACTAAGAATGAAACAAGGCTAAATTTACTTATCTAAACCATATGCACAGAGCTTCTCGGGTAATAGGGGCCCTCTACCACCAGATTAGCATACAAATCTCCTCAAGATTGCCTCAGATCTTGCAATAAAGTGGTACTTCTTTCGTTAAAGGAAACATACTTCAAAAACAGAGTATTACGGTCTTTTGAGATCTAGCAATAAAACATCAATCTAGCTAACTGACTCTTGGTCTCCCGAGTCATTCTTATAAGAGAAATACATAACTGCCCTGGAGGAGAAATAGGAATAAGTGTATTTTTCAATAAAAATCAAATTAGGACTCTTGTGGAGGCCTCGTACTTGGCTGAAGACATCTGTAGAATCCTTGTCCCAGTAGGAGTCTGCCTCTTAATTTTGATCTCTTCCACATGCATAACCACCTATAGATTCTTGATCAGACTTCGTAGAGAGTAAAGAATGATGTGGGAGTGTTGTGGATTTCAACCATATGCATATTTCCTTGAAGTGACACATGTAACCTGTGAGAACATGAAGATAGCTGCGGAATAGGCGACTGGCTACAGAATGGCTGCATTCTGTAGCTGAGTCTAGTCAAAAAAATACTACAACAACAAAACCATGAAAATATAGCAAGTCAGTCATTGTGTACATTCCTAAAGTGACTTTAATCAATCCTATTGATCATTTAAGCCTGTAATTGATATGGGACAAAGGAAATGAAGTGAAATTTGGTAAAAGAAAAGGACATCTTTGGGGCTCAACATACCCCCACTGCAAGGCTTTTGCATGTCCTCATGCAATTAATCCATATATTCTGAGACCTCTACTAAGGCATCCAACCTCCTTCTTCTTCTTTTCATGATGTTCAATGGCCTCCTAGGCTTCCTTATGACCAACTTGAATCTCAAATTTATAAGTGCCCTGCTCAAATTTTTGTTTTTTTCTTCAATTTGTCACTAGCCTTGTATAATTTTTTCATTTGTAGAGAGAGAGTTGTATTCATATTAATTTTCAGCTTAACTTGCTCCCTTAAAATGTCATTCTCATTCTTGATATGCCTATTAAGTACTTCTAACTCATATTTGTCTCTTCTTAACACATCAATTGCAGATTCTGGTGGGCTAGGAGTTCTTCCTCTACTTTCCGAGGCTCTATTCTCTAATGACACAACATAATTATAGATTTGTTGTTGTGTTGGGTCTATTTCTGGATTTCCTTCATCAAGATCCTCTTCGTACTGATACTCAGGTGATCTAGCAGTTGGTGTTTCTTCATCCTCAATGTTTATAATTCCTGTTTTTTTAACCCCTGTTTTCTTCAATATACCTCTAAGTCTGTGGCTCTGTCTTGGTTTAGATGGTCCTTCTCCTCTCTCCTTGGCATACTTTCTTATTATCTTCTCCTTTTTAAGCTGTTTCTTAATTTCAGCCAATTTCTCAGAAATCATCTCCTCACTGTCCTCCTGTATGGACTTACCAGTTTTAATTTCAACTGATTTGGAAGTTTTCCTTCTTCTACTTCTTCTTGTAAGTTTGCCTTCAGATGGATATTCCTTGGGTTCTTCAAAGTGATTCCTCACTAGGAACTCATCCCAATTGTCTCTCACCTTTCTTAAATGATGTTCAATTAGGATTTTAACTAGGCCATGGTGATACAAAGTGGTTTCCAAGAATTGAACCCTCTTTTGAACATTAGAGGCCATTCTCTTTAGGCTATGAAGTAAGAAAAAGGGTAAATTGATTTATTCATCTAAGAAATGCATCATTAACCGAATATGATAAACATATAGGGTAGCAAACCTTCCCTCACAATTTATAATTTTTTGCAAAATGAGCAACAAATTCCGCCATTTATTCTTCAGTGTTGAGCTAGGAATACCCTTCTTAAAAATTGAAACATCCATACCTGGTGTTTTGAGCATTTGCCTCCATGCCTCATTATGAAATTCCTTATTTTTGAACCATCTTTCACCTTGTCTTGGTAATTATGCTGCCTCTGCAATGAAATATTCTGTAATAGTGAACTTGATATCTCCTATTTCAACTTTTGCTCCATCGAAGGACCATGCAAATGTTTTAGTTACCTCCTTATGAAAACCATTGAATTTTTCCAAAAAATGTAACCACCCAACTTGTTGTAGCATTTCTCTGATCTGTGGGTAACCCTCTAAGTATTTGGTTCTAACTGGTTCGGACCTGACAATGAGACCCATGGCTTCTTTTCTTAACCTGCAATTTGCTGCTCTTCAATCCACGGTGAAAATGGCTGTTAGAGAGTCGTTTTTACCCCAAAGACACCTTCTCTGTTTGTGCAGCAGGAATTAGCTACGGGAATATGACATGAAGTGGTTACGGAATGAATCAAATACGGTGAGGGTGATTCACACGAATTAATGAGTTTGAGAGCTATCACGGAAGAAAAGACCGCGAAAAATTTTGTGTGAATTTCAAAATCATCACTTGAATACTTCGGCTAGTGACGTGACCGAATAGGTCACTTCAGTACTTAACCGTCAATTTTTAATAAATGATGATTTGGTATGGCGGAGTGGAAGGGATTTTGTCCAAAGTTTTTATGATAGGTTTAATAGGCATGATCAACACGACTAATCAAAATAAATTTTTGAATTATACATGACTTAACTATACTACAACTTTCATAATCTGTCATCAAAATAATTTCACAACTTTACCTTTGCCTTTCCTTTAATTTTTGTGGTTTTAATATGCTCTATCCTCCTTTGAAAATCATTGATTCTTCAGTCTTCATAGTCCCTTTGATTTTGCTTGTTGTCATAGATGTGCAGAATCAATTTGCTGCTGATCAAGTGATTACCGGATAGTTGCCTTCAGGATATCTGGTTGTAGAATGTCTGGCTGGCTGCAGAATGTCTAACTGGATGCAGAATATACCTGTAGAAGCTTTGAAACATGGAATGGAATGGTTTGAAGCATGAATGGAAGGTTGTGTGAAATGAGTTAAAATGGATCATGAAATATGCTATGATGGAACATGAATGAAGTGAAATGTAATGGAATGGAATGGATCATAAATTTAAAGTGGAATGAAATATAAAAAGTGGCCTACAACTTATGATTTGTATTATTCAATTGCAGAAAGAGATAAAACTTAAAAATCTGAGATGGAAATGAGATGGACCATGGAATGGAATGAATAAAGTATGGATGAATGGAGTGAATGAAATATGAATGAAGTGAGACATGATGGAGTGAAATGGATCATAAGTGGAAAATGGGTCTGCACTTATGATTTTGTAATAGCTGCTTGCAGAAAAAGAACAAATTTGAAAAGCTAAAGTGTCAGAAGGATTCTGATTTTAACTTTATATTTTCTGTATAAACATGCTAATCAGTGATTATTTTTCATGTTTATACTTTATTTTATTTTTATTATTTTATTTTTATTTTTTTTATTTTTTATTTATTTTTTTCATGCATTTGAATTCAGAAAATTTAATTAAGTTGATGAAGAAGAAAAATTCTTCTTCATTAAATCCACATCACTGTTTTCCTGGAATTTCTTGACAAATTCTTCTCTTCAAAGTGGCTTATGATTCAGCTTCAATCTATGACCATTTACAAGAAAAGTGACCTTCTCTTCATCTATTGTCCTGATTTTTATTTCTCCATTGTCAAAAATTTTCATAATTTCATATGGCCCAAGCCAATGTGTTTGGAATTTACCTTGAAAATCTTTGAGTTTTGAATCAAACAAAGGGCCCAGTCACCTTCTTTGAACTTATTTTCCTTGATGTACTTATCATGCCATCTAGTCCTTTGTTGTTGGACTATACTTGTTTTCTGGACTGCATCATGTGTGATCTCATCCAATTCATTAATCTGCTCCAATCTGTGCTTTTGTGCCTCTGTTAGATCAAGTCCTAGCTGAACTGCCATTTTAAAAGTTTGAATCTGAAACTCTATGGGAAACAAAACTTGTTTTCCATAAACAAGTTCATAGCAAGTATGACCTTTTGTGCTTCTCCATGTAGTTCTATAGGCCCACAAGGCTTCAGGAAGCCTGTCTGCCCAATCTCTTCTATGTAAATGAACAGTCTTTGTTAGGATCCCTTCAATAACCTTATTAGTAGATTACACTTGACCATTTGCTTGTGGATGATAGGGAGTAGATTTTCTGTGTCTTATTTTGTACCTCTCCGTCATTTGTTCCACTAGCCTTGATGTGAATTGAGCTCCTTGATCTGTAACAATTTCCCTTGGGACACCAAAACGATTAAAAATATCCTCAAAAAGAAAATTAACTACAAATGTTTCAGTGGCAGAAAGTAATGGCTTGGCCTCTACCCATTTGGTAACATAATCAGTGCAAACTAATATAAATTTCTTTTGTCTTGATGGAGGACTAATAGATCCTACAAAATCTAAAGCCCATTTCTCAAAAGGTTCAATATGTACCTGAGGCTGCAATGGCATCTCACCTGAAGGAGAAGGTTTCCCTACCCTTTGGCAACTATTACACCTTTTTACATACTCTTTAGCATATTTAAAAAGGGATGGCCAATATTATTCTAAATGAAGGACCTTATAAGCTGTCATTTTATCAGCAAAGTGTCCGCCACAAGGTTCATCATGACATGCCTTGAGGATCTCAGGCATCTCATCTTCCCGAACACATCTTCTAATGATAAAATTTGGACATGTTTTGTATAACTCATTAGCAACCCATGAATATTTTTCACTAGCATAAATGATCTTTCTTTTGTCTCTTGCATTCATTATTGAAGGAAATTTCCCTGAAACTAAATAATTAGAAATGTCAGCAAACCAAGGAGTCTGAGTAGAAATTGCAAAAAGATATTCATCAGGGAATTGATCTTCAACTAGGGTATTGTCTTTGGTGTTTTGGAGTCTAGATAGGAAATCAGCTACTGTGTATTGTTTTCCAAGCCTATCTAAAATGGTAATGTTGAATTCTTGTAGAAGCAATAACCATCTTATGACTCTGCCATTAGTAATTGATTTGTTCATTAAATATCTAATTGCAGAGTGATCTGTGTGAACAAAAGTTTCATAACCTGTTATATAGTGTCTGAATTTGTTTATGGCATGAACAACAGCTAAATTTTTTTTTTCAGTTACAGTATAATTTAACTCTGAAGGAGTCAAATTTTTACTTGTATAGTATATGGCATAAGGAATCAGGTCTTTTTGTCCCAATACTGCTCCTAAAGCTGTATCTGCGGCATCTGTTGAAATATGAAAAGGTAACTTCCAATTAGGTCCCCTTGAAATAGGTGCTTCAGAGATTTTTGTTTTTCAGGGTCTCAAAGGCTAACTGGAAATCAGGATTCCACTTGAATTCACAGTCCTTGGTAAGTAATTTGAAAAGTGGAGATGCTACCTTGGTGAAGTTTTCTATAAACCTTCGATAATAACCTGTAAATCCTAGAAAACTCCTAACATATTTTTGACAACTTGGAATAGATAAGTTAGAGATGACTTCAACTTTTGACTCATCAACTCTAATCCCATCCCCTGAAATGTGATGTCCCAAAACAATTCCTTCAGTAAACATCATAAAACACTTCTCATGACTAAGTGAAAGATTTTCTTCTTTACATCTTTTTAAAACTTTTTCCAAGTTTACTAAGGCTTCTTCAAATGTGTTTCCATAAACTGTGAAATCATCCATATATACCTCTACACAATCATGTATTAGATCTAAAAAAATTCCTAGTACTGACCTTTGAAATGTTGCAGGTGCATTGCATAGTCCAAATGGCAATACTCGGTAAGCATAGGTACCCCAATGACAGGTAAATGTGGTTTTGTCTTGATCTTCAAGTACTACTTGAATTTGGTTATAACCACTAAACCCATCTAAAAATGAGAAGTACTTTTTGCCAGCTAATGTATCTAACACCTGATCTATGAAAGGTAGGGGAAAATGATCTTTAAGAGTAGCTTTGTTTAATTCCTGGTAGTCAATACATACCCTCCATTTACCATTTTTCTTTGGTACAATTACCAAAGGAGAAACCCACTGACTATCTGAAATGGGATAGATAAAGTTGACATTTAACAATTTCTGCAATTCTTCTTTAACAATCTCCCTAAGATTTGGATTCATCCGTCTCTGAGGTTGTCTGATTGGTTTACAATTTCCCTCTATGTAGATGTGATGAGTGCAATTCTTAGGGCTTATCCCTTTCATATCAGTGTATTCCCATGCATATGCAGAAGAATGTCTCTATAACATCTTGACTAGCTCTTCTTGTTGAGATTTCTCTAGGTTCTTGTTTATGTTTAAAGTTTTGCCTGGAAATATCTCAATTGTAGAACTGCCAAATTTATCCATGGAATAAAGAGACATCTGTCTTGATGATAAAAACTCAATGTTGGATTCTTCTTTAAATTGTTCATGTTTGTATTCCGAAGAGGATTCAAAGTTTTCTAAGGTATTCAGAATCTGGCTGTCTTCACTAATTTCTGAAATTGTGAAGAGAGGTTGTAAGTCTTCTTCATCCTCAATCCACTGAGTATCATCTAATTCTGTAATTGTCTTTGCTGGAGGATACAAGGTAAATTTCTTGGTTGAACTACCATCAGAGATCTACATATCACCAGTTCTACAACTAGTGAAGGCATCAGCTGTAGCTAACCAAGATCTTCCTAATATAATAGGATGCACTCCTAGATTATTCTTAGGAGTTAGGATCATAAAATCTACAGGATACTCCCAAGAATCTAGGGACACTAGAATGTCTTCTATTACCCCATCAGGTTTGATCACAGATCTGTCTGCTAATTGTAATAATGTGGGTGTAAAAAGAAGATTAGGAAGTTTCATTTTATCCATGATTTGTCTACTCATGATATTGATTGCTGCTCCTAAATCAATAAGTGTGTTTTGGATCTCAGTTCCATTGATGTGAATTTTAAAAACTAGATTTCCTGGGTCTAGATACTTTGGAATAGCAATATTACCCATCATGATATCTGCTATTTTTCCTGCCAATTGAATTTTCTTTGTCTCTCTTATTCTTTTTCCTATTTTCTTCATGCTCAACTCCTTTATTGTCTTTGCTAGGATTGGAATTTCCTTGATAGATTGCAATAATGGGATCTTAATACAAACATTTCTCAGCTCATCTAGGAAATCATAATTAGGCACCATAATTTGTTTTTCTACACCCCTATCAATTTGTAATCTTTCTTGAAAGGGAGGTGTAGAGGTGGATGTTGATGGCTGATCTAATATAGGAGTTGAAATTATTGGTTCTTTTTGTTTTGATTTTTCGATATTTGGGTCTTGAAAAGATGTGTCTTCTTCAAGACTTTTATTTACCCGTAGAGAATCTTCCTCAAAGTTGTTCTGTTCTTGTATGATTACAGAAGGTTTCCTCTTTTCAAGTATTCTTCCAGACCTAAGTTGAACATCATTAAGGTCTAAAGGAGTGATTAAATAAGTTGGAAACTGTTGGCCTTCTATCATGTATGTGTTCTGAGGATTTTTATTGTTGGGGTTTGGTATGGGTTGGGCAGGAAACTAATTTATTTTCTGAGGAAATGGTAATGGAAGTGGTTGATTTTGATGTTGTGGATTTTGATGATTCTGTTGAGGATTTTGTTGAGGAGGGAAATGTGGATATGGTGGATACGATGGTGGATATTGATAATACTGGGAGTATCTTCCATAGGGATTTTGTGCTCCTTGTGCCCAATTTTGAGATTGATTCTGGAATTGTGGCCAAGGTTTCTACCAAGAATTCCAATTTGGTGGGGGTTGATTATACAGTTGATCATGGAATCCTTGTGTTTGAGGTCCTTGCCAAGGCCTTCTAGAGACAAAATTGAGAGATTCTGTGGAATTTGTAGGAGTTTCTTCTTGAAAGACAGCTTTAAGGCTAGGAAGTGAAAGATAACTCTTGGTCTCATGTTTTTCTGAACAAATTACACAAGTCTCTACAACTTTTGCATCCAAATGGCACTCTCTCAAGGCATGCTTCTTTCTACATTTGGGACAAAAGATTGCTAAGGCATCAGATTCAGCTTTTTGCTTGTTTTGAAGCTTAAGGGTGTTTATTTGCTCACTAAGACTCCCTAAAATGTCAGATTTGAATTCATCAAGCATATGTCCTATTTCTGCCCTACTTACTGTCCCAGAAGCAGACTTACTTGCCCTTGCAAGAGCAGGGTCTCTTGGTCCTTTTATAGTTTTATATTTCCCTCTTGAAAGGTTGATACATAATTTAGCTATTTCAGGTAATGTGAGCTGAGATATATCCCATTTTCCCATAATTTTAAGGATATCTAACCATTCATCCCTAATTGTCTTCAACAAGAGAGATTTCAAAGTATCTTGGTCTAAGTTTTCCATTTTTTCCCTCTTGATGTTATAGTTAAACCTCTCCAACAGATCTTCCAAATTTTCATCCTCTTTTTGTAACATTTTAAACACTTCCTCCTTATGATTGATTGGCATACAGTAATCCAAATACCTCTCTAGAAATTCTTGTTTCATGTCTTCCCATGTCCTAATAGAACTGTTGATCAAACTCATAAACCATTTTAATGCTGCTCCTTTCAATGTTGAAGGGAATAGTTTAAGTTTTTTGGCATCTTGTAAGTAGTCATAGGTTCTACATAGGACTTCAAATTCAAATAGGAAGGTTTCATAATCTTCAGTTTTAAGTCCATAAAAGTTTGGAAGGACAGAGGGTGAAATTTTTTTCATAGTTGCATTGGTTTCTTCATCTACTATAGGAAATCCAAAAGAGCTTCCCATTTCTCTTCTACCTCTTCCTCTGCCTCCTTCTTCACCTCTACCTCCTTCTCCTTCTACACCTCTACCTCCTTCTCCTCTACCTCTACCTCTACCTCCTCCAAATAGTGTGTGTTCTCCATTAAAGACTCCTCCTCCCCCTTCTTCTGCCATAGTTGATTCTTCTGTGGAAGTGGAAAATTTTGTGTCTCTAACAGGGGTCCTTGAATCTTCTTCTAAAAAAGGTTCAGTGAATGAAGTGGAAGGTCTTTCTGATGGAATATCTTATCTTAAGTCCTCCGGAAGTCTAGGATCAGTAAAGGATGGAATGTGGGTTTGAGTAGGAGGTGTACTGCTTCTTGGTCTTGGTGAAACAAGTGGTGTTCTAGAGATCAAGCTTCTGCCTCTTATGAATCCACCCCTTGATTCTCTTTCTCTATGCATATCATTGTTTTTGGGAGGTAAGAAAAAAAGCTACCTAGTTACACTTCCCTGGCAATGGCGCCAAAATGTCTGCTCAACTTAGTGTTCATAAGTTGATGTCATAAATTGTCAACCAGGGCTAGTAAACTGTTGAAGTGAAGTGCACTATATGTGCCTAGGTATCTGCTTCTCAATTCGTTCTGTTTAATGTTTCTCCAATGTTTTTTAGTTTTTTGTTTTTATTCTAAGAGGAAAAAAAACTAAGTGTTGGTAAAGAGAAGTTGTTGGTCACACTAAAACAGCGCAAAATCTATTCTAAACTATGTATGGCACTTGAGAACATAAAATGCAAAACTTAATAAGAAAAATAGCTCATAGCGTGAACTCAATAACTCATAACATGAACTCAGTCCAATTCATTCATTAGAAATATGTTGGAATAACTTGAGAAAAGGATAAGTTTAATGCAATGAGGTTCTTCTAAGTAAACAACAACCTACAAGATCACAGAGAAAATCTTATCCATGGCTAGAAATTTGTTGGAACACATTTGGAAAAGATAGTCTGCAACATAGTGAGGAACTCTACTCTAAATTAACTTATGACACTGAAATTGATCCATTATACAACTCAAAATATCACTGTTAAGCCTTATTCAAGAGTTATAAATCTTTTGGAAAAGCTTTGGAAAAGAGGCAGTTTGTGAAATTATGAGAAATTGCAGAACAATCAAGACTTTCAAAATGACATTACCAATTCTTGTTCCTATGATAATGATATATTAATAGAAATTAAGAACAAGAGTAGTTTGTAAATAATGAAGGTCGTGAAGTATAATTTAACAGCTGATAAAACTTGAAATAAAATGAATAACACTGAACTAGAATGCAATCAATCAAACTTGAAATACAGTGACCACAACTCAACTAGAATACAATTAACCTAACTTGAAATATAGTGAACAGAAACTGAACTAGAGTGCCATTAACCTCTGGAGTATTACAACTAAACTAAAATGCAACTAATATTTGAAAAACTACAACCCTATCTCGTTTAGTATTAGTGATATTTTGGAACAATTCATAAAAACAAGGCAGGTTGTAACACTTGGTGTGAATGAGCATAAAAACATAAAGTTCAGAAAAATGAAACTAAGCTCTAAAATACTACAGCTATATCTCATCCAGTGTTAGTGATATTTTAAAACAACTTGTAAGAATAAGATTGGCTGTAGCATCCAATGCAAGTGAGTATAAAACACAAAGTTCAGAAAATTGCTTAAACTAGGAATGAAACAAGGCTAAAGTTACTTATCTAAACCATATGCATAGAGCTTCTCGGGCAGTAGGGGCCCTCTACCACTGGATTAGCATACAAATCTCCTCAATATTGCCTCAGATCTTGAAATAAAGTGGTACTTCTTTCATTAAAGGAAAAATTCTTCAAAAACAGAGTATTACGGTCTTTTGAGATCTAGCAATAAAACATCAATCTAGCTAACTGTCTCTCGGTCTCCTGAGCCATTCTTATAAGAGAAATACATAACTGCCCTGGAGGAGAAATAGGAACAAGTGTTTTTTTCAATCAAAATCAAATTAGGACTCTTGTGGAGGCCTTGTACTTGGTTGAAGACATCTGTAGAATCCTTTTCCCGGTAGGAGTCTGCCTCTTAATTTTGATCTCTTCCACGTGCATAACCACCTATAGATTCTTGCTCAGACTTTGTAGAGAGCAAAGAATGATGTGGGAGTGTTGTGGATTTCAACCATATGCATATTTCCTTGAAGTGACACCTGTAACCTGTGAGAACATGAAGATAGCTGCGGAATAGGCGACTGGCTATAGAATGGCTGCATTCTGTAGCTGAGTCTAGTCAAAAAAATACTACAACAACAAAACCATGAAAATATAGCAAGTCAGTCATTGTATACATTCCTAAAGTGACTTTAATCAATCCTATTGATCATTTAAGCCTGTAATTGATAAGGGACAAAGGAAATGAAGTGAACTTTGGTAAAAGAAAAGGAAATCTTTGGGGCTCAACACATATCCTTTCAGTTTGTTGATATGTACCTTTTTTGCAATGAATTTGATAAATAAAATCCCTTCCGATACACAAATGTAGTAGTTTTGTCTTGGGTTTTGAGACTTGGCTTGAATCTGAGCCTTCTTGGCTTGTCAAAATAAACTCTTTGAAGGTTCAACTTGAAAAATTTACTTTCAAGGAACATAACCTTAAAATTTTTGTCACTTGTTCCAACCTGAAGTCATATTATAGCTTTATCAGCAAATTTAATTGTTTTTGAACAACTTGTCTTTAAGGATATGAACCTTAAAAGCACCTTGAACCCAGTGTTGATATGCCCACATAATGTATTCGTATTTTTTTCATTTTTTAGCACTCCATAATGGGGATAGAAATCCACGCCTTTGGATATTGGGTGTTATGCAATGAGCTCACAAAACAATAGAAATAATAGATCAATGACTTAGAAAATATCCTCTTTGAGGGGGAAACCTCTTTTACATTACATAAATGAACAATTATTGGATGATTCAAATGACAAAACCTCCTTTCTATATATAGGACTCTAAGAGGTCACAATATAATCAGAGCCAACATAACAATAATAATGTAATGGCATAACAATAAAAATACTAGGCTTCTATGGGGCACAATAATAACAATATGGGGACTATATGGGCACAACAATAACAATAAGGGGACTACACTAATAATAAAAATAAGGGGATACACGAGTATTATAGGGACCTAACATGCCCCTCTCCTTCAAAAGAATGTTTTCCTCAACACCTGAGTAGTTATGGATGCTTCTGTATAAAATTTTCATCCTCCCATGTCGAATCATCAACGAGTAAGGTCATCCACTTGATGAGATACTCTGAAATTGATTGATTTCGCAGTTATCGAGTTCTTGTTTTCGTGACTACTTTAGGTTACAATATGATTTTTCCTTCCGTGTCAAGTTCTGGAAATATTGGTTGAACTGGAAGCTTTTCACCTATACCCTTATTTAAGCATGAAACATGGAAAACTGAGTGCACTCAGGAATATGTAAGAAGATCCAATTTGTATGCCATAGTACCAATATTTTGCAACACCTTGTAAGGACCATATTACTTTGGTGATAATGTATAATCCTTCTTAGCTTGCTTGAGGGACATTTGTTTGTATGGTTGTAGCCGTAAAAATACCCAGTGGCCTACATCAAAACTTCTTTCACTGTGATGTTGATTTGCCTCTTGTTTCATTCGATTTTGCGCCAAAGTGAGGTTATCTTTTAAAATTCGAAGAAATTTTTTTGGATGCTCGATGTGATCTTCCACTTCTTGAACCTTAGAATTTTCTCTTAAATATGATGTGATGGAAGGTGGATGATATCCATAAAGTGCCATAAATGGGGTCATTTTTGTTGTAGTATGGAAGGAAGTGTTATACCCCCATTCATCTAGAGGTAACCACTTGACCCATTGTGTTTGTTTATTAGATACAAAGTTTTTGGTGCTGGAATTGGCACTTGGAATGCAACAAGCGCCTGACCAGGCACATCCTAAAATCTAATGAAATTTAATGATTTGTTTTATGAGATTGGTAGGTGGTTTAAACTATCATTCACTGAAAAGAGATTTTAGTCAAATCCACAGTTCTACTAATGAGGGTATTGGAGTTTGATGTGGTAGAAAAGAGTGAGTTTGTAGCCTATGAGGAGAAGAAAATGTGAGGTGAGAAAAGAAATAGTAGGTATGCAAAGAAGAAATCTACCGCATTTGGTAGAAACTAGCACAAGTACCAGTTTAATAATATTTCATTGAGAGAAAGATATTTCTAGTCATATAAAATTCTCACTAAAATATTATGAAGGATGACTATCGTGAGTGATGCTCTTTCCACTATTATGATATATATTTTACTAAGAAGGCTCACTATGTGAGACTAAAAAAAACTAATAAAACACAATAACATGTTAAGAGACTGATAAGAATGCATAACAGCATGAAGGATTGTAAACTGGAACTGAAGAAAATAAGATATGGAAACACAAGTAAAATTGACAATACATACAACAGATTGGTAATAAGTCCTCAGTAGTATCATTCCATTTCATTCACAAAAAATATTATTGATCATATGAGTCAAGATTCTAAAACCAAGAACCTTTACTTCATATAAAATTGGTATATATATACAAAATATGATATTGTTATCTCCATAAAAGAGGTAAATCTATTTGAAAAGATATTACAATCTCATGCAAGAGATGAGACTTATCCCTAAACTTAAATACAAAGTGTTATACTAAAAATAAGATAAACATCATGAAGGTTGTCAATCCGAAATGGTTGTATGAACTGGCAGCCTATTTGAAGACCACTCTTCTATTTTGGTGCAACCAATCTTCAGCAAAAAGTGTAAAAACAATGAGGGTGACATGTGGTTGTTCTCCAAACGTGAAAAACATAACCCTGGCATTTCGGAGAAGACTTGATACATGACACTTGGCAGCATGCATTGCAACTGAAAAAATCCTCCACTTCACCTGTTTGATGTCACCATAATGCTAACAAACCAAAAAGTATCCCCTTTTCATCACATGCTGGTATTCAAAATAATTGCTACCTTCGCAGAAAAAGTAGCTATATCCGGAAAACATGGAACATTAACCCAAAATTTTTTCTCCAAGGCAGCCGTGTTCCTTCATTCATCAGAGGTCCATAATAGAGGAAAAAATATTGATGGCCTCTGCTTTAGTCACCCTCTTATCTGACCTCTTTCTTTGTGCTAGAATCTTTGACTGAGTCTTTTTCTTCTTTTTTATTTTGTTTTTTGGGCTCTCCTCAATGTTGATAATTTCATCTCTTAATTTAGGAATGGAAATCAACTTGTTGTTCAACCTGAGTTTATTTTTGGGCCTAGTATGAGGTCTCTTGATATAGGGATTAGGGATGAATTTGGACCTCTTACCTCCATGCATGAATCTACTATAATATCCCTCCTCATCTTCTGATTTGTTGTACTCAGGGTCATTTCTGTCTTCATAGGAGGAATAGGAGTGTATCACAGTTTTCTTTCTCTTCTTGATCAAAGAACCAATGGAAGAAACTAATTGAACCAAAGTGGGCTCTTCTTCTATGACAGGCTCTGACATTTTCTGTTTTCCCTTCATAAGAGAAAGCAAAACCTGTGAGAGAGTGGACTGTGTGATAGAGGTACCACTACGTGGTTGTGCTTGATGAGAGGTTTTAGGAACATGGCTTGAACTTTTCATACCAGGGTTGACTTCCACTGGTGACAAAACAGGTTTAGGTGCTAGAAATCTAGGGTTGACTTCCACTAGTTCTTTTGCCATGAAGAGCTTCTTCTTAGGTTAGCTCCTTGAAGAGGAGGTAATTTTCTCCTTGTCCTTTGACATAGGCTTTTTAGGAGACACTACATTTTTCTGTTGTAGTTTCTTCTTGTATTCTTCCATGAAATACCTTAGGGTTTGAGGTTCCCTAGGTGAGTTACTAACATGAACTTCATTAACTGGTGATACTGCTAGCATAGGCATAGGATTTTCAGCCTTCCTAATCGAGCTTTTGGTTGGCCTTTTAACTGATATGGAGGTAGGGTTAACTTGGCAGAAGACTGATCAATGTACATAGTTAGATGGTGAACTGTGTGAAATAGGGGCAACACTGATTTGCTCATGGGTGTCTCTTTTCTTGGGCATCCCTACCCTTCTCCTGGAATTTATGCTACCAAACCCTTCCTATCTTAAAAACTTATCCCAAGTAATTTTCTTCTTTCTAATATGATAGACAATTAGAATTTTAATCAGCCCTCTGTGATACAAATTGTGAAAAGAGTAGTTTGGAATTTTTTGTAGCTTTAGGGAAACTCTGAGCAGAGATTTATATAGAAAATAGGGTAGGTTCAGAGGTTTATCTCCTGAAATGTGAGCAAGGAATCTTAGCTGATAACGATGGACAGAGGAAAACCTACCCTCACATGTTATGTATTTTTGGACTGAGGTGATAACATGCTGCCACTCGGCCTTAAAACAATAAATGTGTGCAGTTGGATTCCACTTAACATTAACATGTTCGAGCTTAAGGTAGATACGGATCAGGGGATCATGTCCAAGTTAAAAAATTGCTCAAAAATGGAAGTTCTTAGAAATGGTTGCAATCTTGACAACTGGAAAGGTCTCGTCATTTCAATTATGGTGCCACAAACGGTTCTCAAAACCGAGGTTGTATGCAAAATTTACTGAGGTTTTAAATCGTCCAATGAACTCCAAAACATGAATTTTTGATTAAATTGACTATGCCATTTTAAAAAAAAAATAAGGAAATTTAATTTTTTTAGGTTAAGAGGGCCTATTAGAGGGTGCCACATGGCCTGCCCAGAGGCTGCCATGAGGCCCCAGGCCAAGGGTTGAAAGGCACAAAAAAAATTGAAGGTTAGGCGATTCGAACCCTGATCTGACAGTTCGGGCAGGGCCAACTCGACTGGCCCATCTATGGCAATTTTGTTGAATATTTGGGTAGAGTAAATGAGTTTTCAGCTCATTTTTGCGGAGAAAGGTTTTGGGGCCAGCCCCGTCGCGACGTGACCACATGCAGTAAATCGTGGGCTTAAATGAGTTTATCTGGCGGAAATGTTAAGGGGGCTAGCCCTCAGAGCTAGCCCCGACTTCATATGACCATCGCCCATGAACAGGAGTGAAATTCGAATGGTTATGGTTACCATGATAGCAACAGGTTCGGGTGCATGTGTCCAGCGCCACAATAAAATTAATGCGATGGTTGAGAAAACCGTTATGTGCCAGGTTTAAACCGACGATTACGGTGGGAGGGTCATGTGACCACTCTCCGCCTCCACATTTAATGCCAGACTTAACCATCCGGCCATTTTTGGAGTGCACCACCATTTCTGGTGGGATTAGCCATTTTAGTGGAGTTAACTGGAGTTCCTCCACTTTTAGTGGGGTTTTTGGGGGACATTGGGCATTTTTCTTGCAGAAGTCATAACTCCCTCATAATTCGACCAAACAAGGTGAAAAAATAGTCAATTTTGGGTCTCTCCGACATCTTGAGAAATTTGGAATAGGTTTCAGGTCAAACAGAGGTGATATATATCAATTTTTTCTTCAAGGATGATTAAGGATCCATTTGGGCCATCATGGAGAAGGCAATGTATTGGGCTCTCTTTCACTGTTTAGTGTGAATGAAAAGCCATTTCTAGCTATTTTCTATCTTCTAAAGCTGAATTTACAGTTGGTTTTTCCTATTGAGGCTTATTTCTACTTGTACATCCATTTTGAGAAAATTAGTACAATCAAGGACATGCCATTGGGGAGCCTTGGACCGGCAAATGTAGCCTAGGAGGGATTAACTACCTCAAAAAAATTTTGTGTAATGTGATGGTGAATTTTACTTGTTGTGTATTTCTCTTGTACTATGTTAAATAGTAAAATCAATTTACTAATACTCACACAGAAACCTCATAAACATAACCAAAATTACTTTGTTTAACCTGCAATTCATGGAGAACACTTTGCACACTTTATTATATCAGTTTGGATACTTTTCATAGCGTTACAAATATTTCCATTTAGATGAGAGACTTAATTTTTTGGGAAGAATTTTTCTTTTGAACCAGCGTTCACCAGTTGCAGAGGTTTGGGTAGCACGATCTATGATGGCCTCAAAGATGTTGAATGTCCTGCTGCCTAACTTGACCTTTTCACCATCGAAACTCTCTGCAAAAGCCTGAGCTAAAGCCACATTCTCCCTAGAAAAATTTTGTAGGAATTTATACCAACCAATGGATTTGAATGGTGGTTTAGCCCTAACATCTATGAATATTGTATTTTTTGTCTCTGACCTATTGACATTTCCACCTTTCCCCATTTTTCCAACAGCTAGACTGCTCACAAACACAATTGTTCAATTCTAGTTGCAATACTGTCCACAAAGCCCTGGTTTGTCTGCTTTGAAAACTGAAACTGCTTGCTGGAGGAATGGTTTATGTTCACCTGCAGCCTGCACAAAGGACTTTGGTTAAGTGAACACCGAGCTCTCTCCTCTAATTTAACGCCTGCAATTATGGCAAGGAGTAGTGGCATGCTTTGAAAATAATTAAAAAACAAGCGCCAAGTCATCCCACTAGGCTTAACACTCCACATTATCATTAAATGTCAGAAACCTCGTACTATGATTTCTGCTTGACTTAGGTGAGGTAGCTATAGGTTAGTTGCATAGATAAATTAGCCATTCACTAATGATAATCCTCTTAAGGAAAATAATAATTAATCATACTTAAAATAATAATCATATTTATAGCATAAAGGTCTTCAATGATATTCAAATATGAATGGTCTTTGCCTTTAAAATATTCGTTGTTGCTCTTGTATTCTTGAGGAATAACTGTCTTTACCTTCGAATTGAGATAACCAAAATCTCAACTAAATAGTTGCGCTTTTCACTGAGTTACAGCTATGAATAGGTCCTTGAAGAAATAATAGCTCTTTTCATTGTGTGAATAATATGACTTTTTGTTAAGTCCCTATATTAATAGTGTAGTCTCTTATAATGTTAGTGTAGCCCCCCTTATTGTTATTTTTGTACCCCTGTAACCCCCATATTGTTATTATGGTGCCTTTACATTATTATTGTTAGGTCAGCGAGGATTACATTGTGGCCCCATGGACTCCTATATATAGAAAGGAGGTTTTGTCATTTGTATCATCCAAGAATTGTTCATTCATGTAATGTATTGGAGGTTTCCCCCTCAAAGTGGCTTATTTATAAGGTGTTTATATCTCTTTTCTTCTCTTTTTGGAGCTGGTTTCACAACATTTGGTATTAGAGCTTAGGATTCTAGGGTTTCGCTACTCCAAACAGGTCATCGTGGCAATTTCACTATAACGTTTTTTCTACGAAGGTTCAGAAGCTGAAATTTTTAGGGTACGAAGCCGAAAGCCTGAGGAACATCTTCACAAAATTTCAGAGCTTCGTTCACAATATTTTCGGAGATAGGATCTGTGGAATGTGGGGCGTTTTTGGTAGGATCCTGAATTTCACTTAAACAAGTCATCGCAGTATTTTCTCTATAACCTTTTTTTATGAAGGTTCAGAAGCTGAAATTTTTAGAGCGCGAAGCTGAGATCCTAAGGAACATTTTCGAAAAATTTCAGAGCTTGGTTCACAATATTTTCAGAGATATGTTCTGTGGAAGTTAGGTCTTTTTTAGGCTCCCTAATTTCATCTCAAAGAGGTGATCATGGGAAAATCTTCATAACTCTCTCTCTAAGAATCGAATTGGAATTCTATAAAAGGTGGCTAGAAGTTCATAGACTGTATTTTCCTGTCTATAAATTTTAGAACCAAAGGAGCAAACAATGACATGTGGCAAGTCATACAAGTTGGCTCTACTGAACCAATCTATAATTAGTTCATTGTGAGAGATTGGACATAACATTGCCTTGAAGAATCCAAATCAAGTCAGACCTGTGGCATTTAAAAGAAGCTTTAGAGGACTACTACAGGGTCAAATATCAGATATTTAGGATCTGCAAGTATAGAGATAAGTCAATTTCAATATTGAGCTTCTCAAACGAAAGAAAAGGGTGTGTATTTGGTTTTTAAAATTGCATAACGTTTGTTTGAAAAAGTAGTTTGAAGTGATTCCAAGGGCACATTTTAGAAATTTTATCAGTATTAGGTTCTATAATGCCTCCAAAAAATAATTCCATACCCATTAAGCCCTTAAAAAGCTATACTATGACGCATGAAGACAAATAATTGCAGTATGAGATATCAAAATTACGGTACCAAGTGCAACAAATTTCGATCTTAAGAAGAGAAATTGAAGATGACATAGATGGTTTAAAAGTAGAAATGGAGGCTAAGTTGAAGGATCAAATAATAACTAATATGGATGGTAAATTAGTGGAATATCACATCGAGCATCAACAACAAGCTCTCCAACTCTCAAATGATAACCTAACTTTGGTGCAGAATCTACAGGAAGATCAACATCACATCAAAAGAAGTTTTGAAGTAGTCACAGAAACAAGAAATTGACAAGTACAATCAATTTCAGAGTATCTTAGCAAGTGGAAGAAATTTCCTGTAGAAGATTCCACATGGGAGGATGAGAATTTTATACATAAGCATCAAGAAATAATCAAGTGTTGAGGACAACACTTGTCTAAAGGAGAGGGGCATGTTAAGTCCCTATATTAATAGTGTAGTCTCTTATAATGTTAGTGTAGCCCCCCTTATTGTTATTGTTGTACCCCTGTAACCCCCATATTTTTATTATGGTTCCCTTACATTATTATTGTTAGGTCAGCTAGGATTACATTGTGGCCCCATGGACTCCTATATATAGAAAGGAGGTTTGGTAATTTGTATCATCCAAGAATTGTTCATTCATGTAATGTATTGGAGGTTTCTCCCTCGAAGTGGCTTATTTATAAGGCGTTGATATCTCTTTTATTCTCTTTTTGGAGCTGGTTTCACAACACTTTCAATTTAGAGAAATAGCTGCCCTCCATTACATTTATTTTTTTGACAACGAAATTAAAACAGAGGTAGCTATTATCCCAGACAAGGTGACTGCAACTTTATTACCCAAACGACGAATAGCCTTCGGCACTGACATAAGTTAAAATAGTGATTTTAACTTATTTTATGACCCTAAAACACTAATGACACCTATTCAATTAAAATTAGCTTCATTTTGAGACTCTTTTTTTACCTTTATTGAACATGACTCAAACTTTGACATGGATTAGGACATTTAGAAAAAATTTGAAAACAGTGACACAATGGTGATTACACCATTAACATTTTCAGTGCTAACAGTGGCTCCCTGTGAGGCTTCAAGGACTGTAGAATTAGTGCCTTTAAAACTCTTGAAACTCAGAAGACTTATTGAACATAAGGACTAGGACTGACCATTGACTGACTGGACTCAAGACTGACCCTATATACAGACATAAGTACCATTGGGCATGGATTTTATTGACACATCACACTGAATATTTAAAATTGAATGAATCAAATAAATTACTAAACAAAGAACTTCTTAAGAAAATGACCATTGACTGGGTCTCCAGTCAGCTGATCATCATCCAGATGTTTGAGCAAAAAAGTATTGTTTTCCAAAACTTCAGCAATTCTAAATGGCCCAAACCACAAATTGTAAAACTTACCATGCTTTCCATGGTCTTCTCTCCTAACATCCCAACGCGGCACCAAATCATTCTCCTGAAACAACTGTTGATTTTCTCTTTTGTCAAAAACAGGTTTGACTTTAGTCTGATACTTTTGTACTTTATCGAGCAATGATTCTCAGATTTGATGTGCCTCTATCAACTGTAACATTCTCCTTTGGACTGGATTTTCAAAATAAACTTCATCGTGTACGAACTTCATCACAAGAAGAGCTAATTGCGAAGGCATTAAAACATCAGTACCATATAAAAGCTTACATGTAGACATTCCAATTGATTTTTTACCACTTACTCTATCTGCTGACAGAGCATGTACCAGTTGGGTGTCCCAATTTCTCTTATTTTCAGGCAGCATTTTCTTAGTGATCCTCACCAAAAATTTATTGGATGACTTGGCTAATCCATTACCTTGAGGTTAATTAGGCACGGAATGAGTCAATTAAATTCCATATTGCTGACAGAAGTTGTACATCTTAGTAGACTTAAAAGCCATTGCATTATCATTTACTAATTTTTGTGGACAACCTAATCTTGACATAATGTTTTCCAACAGAAATTTGATAATTACCATATTAGTAGCATTCTTGGTTGGTACAAATTTAATCTATTTAGTAAAATAGTCTGTAGTTGTGAGAATCCATCTATGTTGTCCTAATGAAGGTGGATGAATTTCACCGATGAAGTATAACCCCCACTGCTGGAAAGGAACGTCTGCTGAAATAGGGATAAGAGGTAATGGTAGCAATTTATGTTTACCATTAAATTTCTGACATTTGCACAGCTCCTGAATTTGGAAAAAACATCAGAGAAAAGAGTTGGCCAATCATAGCCAGCTCTTAAGATTTTGTTTGCAGTGGCTTTCCAATACGAATGCCCTCCACACACTCCTACATGTATCTCTGTCATAATCTGTTGGGATTCAGCTTCGTCTACACATCTTAATAAGACTCCAACAGGGTCCTTCCACTAAAGATGGTCTTCTAAAATGAAATACTTCACAGCTCTCAATTTAAAAGCTATCCTATTTTACTTCTCCATTTCAAGTGGACAGTTGAAATTTAACAAAAAGTATATTATATCCTTGTACCAATCTGAATGAAATATTTCAGGATAATTAGAAATACCTTCTCCGTATTCTCCTTCAATTGCCTCTACATTCAAATTTAAATCCTTGCAGTTAGATTCAACCTTCAAGCGAGCCAAGCCTTCACCTTTTATCAATTTAGTTGGTCTGATCTCGATATCAAATTCCAGAATTTTTGCCAGCCATCGTCCCCTTCTTACATCTTCAGAAATAGGCTGCTCTAAACCTTGTTTGTTATTCTGTAGTAAGACAGATGAAACTTTTTCTTCTTAAGCATATGAAAAAATCAGAAAATATTTTTCAAAATCAAGACTAATCAAAATTGGAGCTTCCGTCAAGGAAACTTGATTGCTGAAAAATAATTCTTTGCCTCATCTCGCCATTTAAATTCTGCATCTTTTTTCAACAAGACATTTATGTGTTTGATTAGATCTGCAAAGTTAGGAACAAAACGACTCAGAAAAATTAATTTTCCCTAAAAATGACTACAATTATTTTTTATCCTTGGCAAACCAATCTTCGAAATAGCTTCTAGTCTTCCTGGATCAATATAGATGCCACTTTCTGTTACAATATATCCCAATAATTTCCCTTCTTGGACAACGAAGGATGAATTTTTTGGGTTCAATGACAAATCAAACTTTCTACATTTGTTAAAAACTTGTTTCAAATGTTTCAAGTGGTCTTCATTAGATTTTGAATAGATTGTGATGTCATCCAAATAGATAACTACAAATCTATCATTTTCTCCCGCAAAGGCAATATCCATTTCCCGTTGAAAGTTTTCACTTGCATTCATCAGACCAAATGGAATTTTGTTGTACATGAATGTACCCCAGGGTGTGGTAAATGTTGTCTTTTCTCTGTCTTTCCTGTCAACTGAAATCTAATTATAGCCTGAAAAGCCATCAAGCATTGACAATATTTTGGATCCTACAACCTTCTACAAAATCAAATCCATCTTGGGTAGTGGATAGTTATCTTTCAATGAACACCAGTTCAGGTTGTGAAAATCAACAAAAATTCTTATCTCTCCATTATTTTTCCGAACTGGGACTATATTAGTTACCCAGTTAGAAAACCTCAAAGGCAAAATTATCTTTTCTTCCCATAATTTTCTAATTTATTTCTCGATGATTGGGAGCAACATGGGATTGATATGTATGATTTTTTTTTGCTACAGACTTTGCATCTATTTTCGAAGGAATCTTGTGCTCCATTATGCTCCTATCATAATTTTTCAACTCACTATAAGACCATGCAAAAATATCAACAAATTCTTTCAGCAGCTTGATATATTTTGTTCTGGTTTCAAGAGAAAGGAATTTGGACACTTTTACTAATTTTGGCTGATCTTATGTGCCAATGTTACATTCTATTGTATTATCTCCATCAACTTTACTTTCAGGCTTGATAAAAACATCATTATTATCGAACAATATTTCTAAAGGAACTAAACCTTTAGGAATATAGTTAGTTTTCAGATCTATAATGTTCTTCCCAGCCATGGTTTTCTTAAAAGTCTTGCTATTTTTATTTTCAACAATGTCCTACTCATCATCAATTTGTATGTCTGCAAACTCTTCAACACACTCTAAAAATTTCTAAATTTCATTTTCATCCTCAAATACTTGCCAGTATTTGATGTTATCAGGAATTGAAGGTTTGTTTTTTATTTGAACATCATAGATTGTCTTGACATCTAGAGGAAATTTGAAATTACTAGCAGCAATAGCTAGTGAATTAGCCATTTGATTTTCTTCTCTAGTGACAAGATTTATATTAAATGCTGAAAAATAATGCTCAATCAAGTCCCAGACTTCATTCCTATAATTATTCAATTTATAATTTTTCACTTGGTAATTGTTTCTCACCTGCTTAATCACCAATTTTGAATCACCAAAAGCAATTAGTTGCTCTGCTCCCAATTAGAAATTATGCCAACGACTGTGGAATTTAAGGCTAGATTCCAAGGTTGAGGTTAGGCCTTTGCCCAGAAATCTATATAACTTGCAAAACTCATGAAATACATGAAAATTATGATTATAACCAAAAACTGAAACCAGGACTAGACCTGACCATCCTAACTAGGATTGACATTCTTTCAAACACTTGGAAACAATGCAACCTATAGGTCATGAATACAAGACTGAGCATAAAGGACTAAAAATTCATATGAGACTTAACAAGAAGGATTGCCACCCTCTCTCTTTAGTTGTCTTAACATCAATTAGGTCGTGCATCCATTATTCTTTCAGTTACAATTAAAAAACATGAAATGAACCATGACTATAACCAGTCACATAACCATTCTTATGACCAACATATAACCGTATAAATAACCATAATATAACAACCATTAAAGTCACATATTGGAAAGTACAAAAGCAAGAGAACTTAACTTTCATTAAACATAGGTAAGAGCCAAACAGGTTCATGACTTCCATGTAGCACCTAGCCATAGACATGTCTGAACCAAATATCTCTTTCATCCAGCCACCCCCATGTCATATTCCAAGCATGAATGTGGGATCTCATGGATAAACCAATTAAAAAACAACCAAGGGAATCTAGAGGTTAAACCACCTCCACCCTCACCATACTGTGATCTCACCTATACTGGCATAGAGATCACAAAATCGAACCGAGCTTGGAATGCCTCTAGATATCATTACTATCCTTAAGGAATTTGTGGTCTCCTTGTCTCTAGGATTTACCACCCTCAGGATTTATCGTGTATCCCACCAAAACCAGTCAAGGGATTCCTATGCCTTTGGGAAAGTTCCTAAGACCACCTCTACCTTAGATTCATAAACCATACGACAATTCCAAAGCTCAAAATTGAGAAAAGTCCCATCACACCATGGCTATCCTAAAAAAGGAAAGGTTTAAAACCACTGTTGAAACCCGACAAAACCATGCCATTGATAACAAAAAAAACAAATACCAACATGCACATACCATGAATTTCAAAAGCAACTAGGAAATCATACATGCAATTTGTTACCTACAAGTATTCCTACTGAAGTTGGTTGATCATGCTCTTCCTTTATTTATATTTTCATTTCTTTTTCTTGCTTTTCCTTTCCTTTGATTCTTTGATCTCTTTCTCCTCTTGGTGCTCTTTTCTTATCTGTGTAATTCTAAAAATGAATTGAAAAAAAGGATAACAAAAGCTCCCAATTGATGCTCTGAGGTATTTTTATCATTCATGCTTCTCATTTCTTCAATTTTCCATTATTTTCATTCAATTTCCTCCTCACATGAAACCTATGACCTTTTACCTCCCTCTTCTCCTAATTTCCTTTATTTTCATAAATAAATGTGCCAAAAATACTTTTTTCCTTTTCAACGCCTTAGCCATTTCCTTTGACAATTTACCCTTAGCCATAAACATATCCAGTGACACCCACTAGGATATCTTTTCCCAAAATTTAACTTGGAATAAGTGTCCCTTAACCATGGTATTATTTTTCCTTTATTGAATTTTATTACATGAAATTTTAATCCGGTTCTGTTGCACATGGAAGTCATTTAATTTTTTGTTGAGAGCGTCGACTTTCTCTGTAGCTTTCTCCACAACCATAACTTGAGACTTGGTATGATACATACACTAGCCCCAGTAAAATTTTGAGCTTACTTAAGAGTGGCATGGTTAGAAAGAGGGAAACCTTAGGATGCTAGTGATGTTGGTCACTTGAAGCCACGATGAGAAAAAAATTGGGACAACACAAAAATTGGAGTCTTACAAGTGAATGGTACCACTGCAATCATCTTGTCATCCTTAATACTATGGGTTGGGTCTCATGCAAGTTTCATGTGATAGCCCAAAACTTCTTCTTTTATTAACTTTTAATGGATTTTTACTTCTAGTTTATCAATACTTCGGTGTTCAAAATCCAAAATGCTTGATACTGTCGAATATCCTGCGAAAATCAGGGTCGGATGGTCATAAAAAAAACCCTAAACTCTTGGCACTGCAAAATTTGTTGCAGAAATATGATCTGGACTATGGTAGTCAAAACCCTCACTACACAAAGAGACTGATCTAATTTTTGAAAACCCCAACTATTGAATCTTATTTGTACGATGACGACAGAACCCCAATGGTTGAATCTGGTGGTTGAAACCCAACTGTTAGATCTGATCTAGATGAAAAGGTGGGGTCGATCTTCATATTGTTGAGGGAGCTATGGTCATCAGTGTTAGGTGCTAAAAATAATGATATACATAGGGGTCGAATATTAGTACGCAACCCAATATTTCAAAGTGCTAACTAAGCGAGATTGATCATACTCGTGGTCATACTACGTGACAAACCTATTGTAAGTGCGAGTAATATCCCTGAGTGTTTTTCTCATTCTATTGTAGCAGCAAGATGGTTGACGACTTGTCTAAGGTTAGGTTTCATGTTACCCTAGGGGGGCTTCAAATATACACAATGGTACGTGGAAGTGTAGTATGTGCGCAGTTTTGTATAATGCCCTACTACTCGAAGGGGTACCCACAAGGATTACAAGGGATTCTAGCAATAATGACCACCTCTTATAGTCCCCATGTGCATTCCTTCCAAAATCTGTAGGTTTATTCGTTCAATGACAGATCATGTGGTTTAAAGTCGTTGGAACACGTCTCTAGCCTAAAAACAAATCTGCTAAAATTGGAGGTACAACTAGCCCTTGAAAGTGATCGGATACCACTTGTTGTGCACTTGACCTGCGAGAACGACAGAATGCCAGAAATAGGAAATAATATAGCTTGAAACCTAGCGATATCACATGAATTGAGATAAGTTGCAAAGATATGATATTATTCAAAAGCATAATACAATGTTCACTTTCCTCTTCAATGGGGAAATCTCCAACAGAGTAGAGCTCAATTACAATAAAACTAGATGATTCTTCCCTTGCTATCTAAGACTATTTATAGCTTTATGAAATCCAGAACCCTAACTATTAGTGGTCCCTTGCATAATAAAGTTTGATCACTTTATTTATTAACTATGGCCCATTTATAAATAATTTTGGTCCCTTTTCTATTAGGTGGGTCAACCATTTACAAATATTATTAATGCGGATAACCGCTTATGGGCTTTATTGACTCAACTAACTAATTATGACTCTAACTAGGCCCCTTGGGCTTATTACATAAATAAAGGGTTTAGGGCTGGACCCTAACATGGAAATAAGAAATTTTCTCCAAAATAAATATTTCCACAATCCATCACATCTCCATAAGAATACAAGACAAAATAGCTAGGTCGAAATCCTCTAAGGAGGTTGAATTGTTTCATAAGTGATGATGAGAAATAAGAATGAGGCGACCTCTATTTATATGAGTTCCACCTCAAATAATTTTAACTAATGAAGCCCCTAAAACAAGTTTGACATGAAATAAATCTTAGGTTACAAGGCAACCCCTTATCTCGATGCTAAAATAAGCCATAAATTCCCACACATGTGAGTCATATCCTCATAAATTATGCCATCATGCCCTTTTGGGGCTCAAAATGCAATGTAAAGGTATGATGAAGGTTGAAATAGTGTCTAAGTGCCAAGATCATCCAAAATTTAAGGAGTGTCCCTCAAATCCACCTCAAGTAATATTATTTTTGCGGTGCGTTCAGTAAATATAATGCATGAGGCGTAAAATAAAAATGTATTCATCGAAATACAAATTATAGTTTTCCGATGTGTTTTCATTTATGAAATGTACTGAAAAAATAGTGATGCATTATGTTCACGCATCGAACTACAGTTTGCCCTGTGAATTTACAGGGTGCACTAATATCGGTGCAAGTCAAACATATCAAGCACACCGAGCAGGAAAAATAAAATAAAAAAAAGTTGATTTTTAAGCTAATTTGCAATTCTAATCTTCTGAAAACTTAAATTAGAGAGAAACATAAACATTACCTGGACATTTGTTCATCGGGGAGGCATTGTTGACATGTAATTGAGAAAAGTAAGTTTCACCACCGTTTGAGAAAATTGGAAAGCCATGCACTGAGCATGGTACATAAATATGGTGAGAAAGAGAAGCATCGACATCAGGGCGCTTACATGAGGCAAGAGTGGAACTGGTGCTTTAGAGCTCTCCAGGATTGTAGATGGTGAAAATGAAATTTATGGCCGAGAGGTTTTCTTTTTATTTAACCCTCCTCTGATGCGTCATATATATCCAAGAGCACTTTTTTTTTTTTTAAATTAAAAAACCTATAGCAGTGCTTTTCTTAAAACGCCATGGGGCATTCTAATACAAGTACTACACTGGTGCTTTGTTAGACTATAGCACCACATTTTTTTTAAACATTAAAAACCACCTAGCGGTGCTCTTTATAAGATGCCCCTAGGTGTTTTGATGCATTAACAACATTGGTGCTTCATTGGAATATAGCACCACATTTTTTTGAAATTTAAAAACTATAGCGGTGCTCCTTCTAGGTATGCACTGGGGCATTTTACTACAAGACACAGTGTTGCAAGTGTATATAGCACCAACACTTTTTGAAATTTAACCTTTTTCTGGAGTTCTCGATTATTCAAGCACCGATGTGTTTTTTATTTAGCACTGTGTTTTTTTATTTTATAAAAATAAATCTTCCACGATGCACCATGTTCTATTCGACACCGATGTTTGTATGGATAGTAAAGCACTGGTGTGTTTTCTTATTGTAGATTCATCGTCAAAAAAACATCTGCTAAAACAACTGCCAACCCACCTCTGCTAGTGACCTCCACTACAAATGGATTTTGGGAAATTTTTATAGGGCTTCCGCAAAAACCTCTGCTAGAAGGTATTTTCCATCTAGTGATGAGAATTTCTTTATTTGAATAGGTGTTAATTTGAGGTTGAGCACACAAGGAATTAAGCATCTTGTTGATAGTGGGTTGTATAATGCGCCTCTCAGCCCAATCAACTAAAAAAATATATGCAAGCATGTAAGAACTCATGTTTCTAAAATTCATTTCTTGCTAGGGTCCATTATTGATAATAATAATGATAATGATTAAGATCCACTAATACTAATATGATCTACAAAATTTAAAGTGATAAAATATTAATAATTCTTTAACATTTTCTATGTTAAAAAAATTAATTGAAATATTCCAAAAAAAAATTTATTAAACAATTATATAAATAAATAATTGTAAAAATAAAAATAAACAACCATTAATTTAAAAATACAAATACATAAATAATATATAAATAAAATTGTATTTAAAAAAAAAAAAAAAAAACTAAAAACTTTCATTAAAATGTATTTAGACTTACCTTTCGCCTCACAAATATATTGAGTGAATCTTTATGAAGTCCTTATCTTCTATGAAGCCTTTATATGGAGAGAAGCATGAAAATTTTTACATAACAAATAGAAAGTAGGACATAACAAATATAAAGGATATTTTTAAATCCCTTATGTGAACAAGAGCATAACTTGTACTCTTAATCATCTTGGTGTCATTCAACAACATATTTGCTACTCTTAATAATTCATTGTCATTTAGGCTTTTATATATCTGTATTTTTTATTTTTTATATTATTTTTAATTAGCATATTATTATTAATATTTATTATTTTTTTACATTAACTTATTATTAATATATTGTTGGTATATAAAAAATAAGTTTTTTAAATTTTTTGATGGAACAAAAACATATTCCCTCATTTGAAATTAAATTTAATATATTATTATTATTATTTATTTTATTTACTTATACCGATTCTTAATCATTTGACTCTATTTAGAGTTGAATTTTATATATAATTATTATTATTCTTTTATTTATATATATATGAATGAGTTTCTTTTAATTAGCCTATTATTTTTATGTTTATTTTTTTAAATATTTATTAAGAAATTATTTTAATTAATATGTTAATAAATAAATATTTTTATAGAAAATATTAAACAATAAATTGTTTTTTAAAAGTTGAATCCACATATCAATAGAGATATCCTTGATGGGGTGAGATTTTGAAGGCTCGTGGTTATCACTCCTCATGAATGATTCCAAGTGGCGTGGGGTGGGGTGATCCTCCCGGTCCTTTCACCGCAACCAACATGGGAGGTGTACAGGTGATATGAATTTTGAGCATGTGAGCCTTAACATTGCATTGGATTTTGGAGGTGGTGCTTGGTTTTTAAACGGGTGGATGAAGAACTCGGGCATTTGTGGTTTCACTCTGTTCTGGTGCAGGACTCTGAAAGGGTCCTTGGTGAGAAAGTGAAAACGCTAGCGGAAGTTTCTTGGTGTTGTTGGAGGGTTTACAGCAATGCACAATGAATTTTGGTTCAGTGCTCTAAGGAAGGACTCTTCCCCTAGCAGCTCCGAAATTTTTTGTGGGAGCTACATTTGGTGGGTGGCAGGTGACGAGCATTGCCTTTTCATTTTCTCATGGTTTATAGTAATTTTGGAAGCTTGGGTTCATCATGGTGTTCTAAAGTTGCAACGGAGGAAGTTTAGATGGGTGTGGCTATAGGTTGGGGTCATTTTCCATGCTTTTGGTGTCTGGTTGGGTAATTTTTGTCTTTGGTCGCTCAACGGGTGGTCCTCATTGGGCAACAAAGTCGTCTAGTGGACGTTGTCTTGGCGGAAGACACACACAACAATTTGGATTGTTTCTCTCTGGGAAGTGTTTTCTGTCTCTGTTCATTCTTCAATTAGTGGTGTTATTGGCATGAGTGGCTCTCAGGGTAGTGGCTGGTGTGTTGGGGGCTTGGTATTTTTGGGGGCATGTTGTTACCTAGATAGCCTGGTCCTTTCTCCCTGTGCGTATCAGTCCTATTGTATAGAGTTAGATGAAGACCTCCATGCGGCATGGGCACTCCTCCTCTCTGGTTGTGCCCGGCCATGAAGGATAAGGAAGTTAGGACAATAGTGGTGGCAACATCTCGCTGGGGTGGCAAGACCATCAGTCATTCTCAGCTCTCTGGTGTGGGCTCGCGCAGGGGTTTAGGTTGAAGCATGCACGGCTCCAACATGGTCGAAGGGGCAAAGGCTCAGAAGACGCAACATCGGGCTGGCAGTAGACGGAGAGGTATCAAGAACCGAGTGACTAAGTGCGGTGGTGCTGGAACTACCGATGAACAGGGCATCCAACATTGCTTCCTGGGAAACTGTTAGGAAATAATTCATATCTTGATGGATCGGGTAGGCACCGCAGAGTGATTTTGTCGAGAGGAACATGTTGAGTTGATGGCAACAATGGAAAAAATTCAATACTTTCAGTGTGAGGTCAGGGAGAGAGTAGTGGGGGTCTGGCAAGGCCAATACCACCTAACTAAGAAAGTGGAAAAGCTAGAGACATGGTTGGCGCACTTAGAAGGGCACGTCCAGTGCAAATTTCGTCCCCTGCCTCCTCTAGGAACTACCTCGAACAACCCTACTTCTATCACGTCGGATTACTAGTGTGTGCTCTGGTGTTTTTTATGTCTTGTATGTATTTTGGTGCCTCTTCTCATGTCGTTTATGGACGATGTCCTTAGTCTCCTTTCTATTTTTTTGTAATCTAGTGCAAATCTTGGTGAACAAACTTGGTTAGGGTGAGACAACATGTTTCCTATTTAGACGAATGTACTCCTTTTTTTTCTAGATGAATAGAACTTTGACTTAAAAAAAAACATATCAATAAATAAATAGATAATATTGTTTCCAATTTCAATTTGTTATTATTAATGATATATATTAATATTAATATTTTTAATAACTAATATTAATATTACTAAATAAATATAGTAATATTGTATTACATAATAATATATAATAATATTAATATTAATAAATATTAATTTAATATCTTTTTGACATTATAAATATTATTTTTTTAAATATTATTAATACTATATTATATTAATGAGATTACTCTTATTTCCAATATATATATATATATATATATATATATATATATATATAATTTTTATAGTGTAAATAATAATATATAATAACACTAATATTAATAACACTATAAACATATATAATAATACTAATAAGTTTTATCATATAAAATTAAGTAATGCAAAACTTATTTTAATAAAAACATTTAAATAACTAATATATTTATTAAAATATATATGAAAAGTTAAAATAAAATACCATATTTAGTAAAATTTAAATCTAAAAATTGGTATTATTGTTAGATATGATGCTTAATAGTCAAATATAAAATTTAATATCAAAAATTAATCTTGTATTGTTATAAAATGGACTATTTATGATTTATGGACAATATGGTTGTATAGCATATTTGTTTGGGACTTGGCTAAAATTTATTTAAATAGCCTACTCTTTCCTTTATGCATACATTATTATTTACTCGGAGAAGTAAAAAGGTTTATTCTATATTGATATTGATGAATTTCATTTTGTCTATCATTATTTCTTAAATTGCATTGTTAAATAATTTAATTTTTTATTATAGAAATAAAAAACTTGAGGATTCAAGCATTTCACCAATAACAAGAAAACTCACCCATAATCTGTGTTGCAATACTGACATTCTTGGCCTTTTAAGATGTCAAAATTATAGTGAGTTGGGGAGGCTTCTCTTCAAGCTTTTTGAGCATAGGAATAAAAACTTAATTCAAATTAAATAAATCTTTTTTTTAGGTCCGATAGACCAAAGATTGGTCTCAGTGGACGTTAACCATCATCATCATTATCATAAAAGTATTAAATAATTAAATTCTTGATACCTTAAAAAGGTAATAATTAACCAAATCTTAGTAACATTTTGATGATAAATGTGATTTCACCAAATCTTTTGTTTTATTATATAAAAGTATCACATCCAAAATGAGTGTTATGAAGAAAATAAAAAATAAAAATCCACTCTTCCATAAAAATTATTTACATTAAAAATTTCATTATTTAATAGAATGGAATCTAATTTTGATTTGAATGATGACTAAGATAGATTTAGATTTAATAATAATAATAATAATAATAATAATAATTGTTTGGTGAGAAATAGATACTAAATATAACTAGTTGAGAAAAACAATATGAAAATATTGTTATGTAATACACATACTTTGAAACACATAATAAAACCATGAGGAATCAATATTTATGCCCATGCAAGTTGACCAGAAGGATGTCACATTAAATAGGTAGATAGAATAGTTACAAACCAAACTTGATTTTATTCTAGAATGCACCATAATTTACTAATTTTCCATAGCATAAGCAAGGATGTCACATTATATACCTTGATACGAGTCATATTAACAAAACTTTTTCATTAATAATTCATTCAAATAAGATATATAAAATTTGTTAAAATGTTGAGCTAAAAAAATTTAAAATTTTAATTTAATGTGTTTATTTATATTTATAATGTATTATATTTTAATTTCAAATATATTATATAAATATTATATAAAATGTAAATAAATATTGATTTTTTTATATATATAATAGTTACCCAATTTTATTTTGAATATATATATATATATATATATATATATATATATATATATAACAATGCAAAATTTATTAAAAAATCAAATATATTAATAATATTTTTGGTCGGAATTGGATTAATAATACAAAGAATTATAATGCACACAATTTATCATCACAAATACCATGCATTAAAATTAATTATATAACAATAAAAACCAAATTAAATCAATTCCGTTAATATAAATTAAATATATTAATAAAAAGTACTTTTATTAAAAAAAATCATTTACCAAAATTAATAAGTGCATGTCATGTCTCTGGATTCAAACTTTGGTCTGTCAGCTTACTCCGGACTATAAAAACATCAAATAACAAGATTCCAAGTAATACACAAAATTTCCAAATTGCGAGCTTCCTAATTGATTAATCTAGGTGAAACTTTCAATGAAATTATCAATAACTAAGTTCGTTCTAACTTCCGAAGTATTCCAATATATTAAAAAAATGTGGACTACATATATTTAATTAATAAACATTTTAAAAAAAACATTGAATGTCTTGTAGAGAGAAATTTTAAAATAAAAAATGAAAACCATCTTAGAACATTAACATTTGAGCGAACACTCCATGTTCATGCCGCTCCACCTCATAAAAGACTGAAAAAACGGTGGCACCTCATAACATGCCGAGGAGGTCATCCAATTCCACTTTGATTTCACATATGTGACAGAGAAAATGGCGACATGAAAGGAAACGGTTCCATGCAAATTGTCTCCATGTTACAATTGCTGCTAATCCATAAAAGCTCTCGATCAGAAGGTGGCGGCAGTGATGACTGCATGAGCTTTTCTTCACGTCCAGGCCATGATGATTTGTGAAAGGCAGTAATGATTGTTGAGATTTTCGTTCGGAAAGAAAAAAGCGCAATATATTAGATATATAAACAGTACATTCCATGATCATCAAAACTCAAATAGCTGGATCATATCACAGAAATGAGATATATCATCCTTGCATATATCTGTCTGTAGACAGTAATAAGCAAAAGCGAAGATTTTCAACATATAAAAAAAACCTACTTCAACATGACATAGTTTGGAGGTATGTATCAAAATATAACAATAACAATAATATAATTTTGAAACAGAACCGACTATTTGTTGAAATGTTAATTTCAATTTCCAAAATTGTTTCATCAAGTTTTGTATTCTGGCCGCTTTCCATTTCGGTGAATAGTCAGATTCAGTTAGAAATAATTAATTCCTACTTGTCTATGGTTGTAATTCTCCATTTGAGGAGTTTGTTCCTACAAAATAGGAATTAGCTAGAATACAATTTCTCCTAGTTTAGTGTGTGGTTGAGAGAATCTCTCAACCACACTACTGTACGTCTAAGATAGAATTTCTATCTTCGGACTTTTTCTTGTATAAATATGTATGTAATTTCCTCATTCATAATATATAGAATATATTGAGTGTGTGTGCTATTTTATCTTGGTATCGGAGCTTCAGAACCCGTAAGGGCCTCTGGCCCTTCCTGGGCATAGGAATATAAATCTCTGTATTTGCATTATTTTAATTCTCTGTTTGTTTAGTTTTTGGTTGTCCATCCAGAGCTAAAGCGCTGTTGTTAGGTGAATGCAAGTTTGAGGTTTCGCTGCAGATTGTGGTGTGCAGAAGATTCCCTTCTGCGTGTTGGAGGAGAAGCATAGATGATGTAGAAGAGGCGCATGAAGAAACTGGCAAAAGTTTCACAGACGCACCTTCTGCAGCCGAGAGCATAGTTTCATCCAATCCTGCGGTGGAAGAAAAAGGTGAAGGGCAAGCGGGCGAAAGGTATGAAGATGATGTTGAGGAGAAACCAAAATCTGATGCACAGGATACTGTTGTAGGAAAAAGTTACATAGACAGTGCAAAAGGTGCCTTTTTTCTCAGTGTTTGGATATGGAGGAGCAAAACCTGCACAGGAGAAGCCGATTCAACCAACTGAGATAAAGGAATGAGTGAGTCCACAGGCGGCTCCATTAATGATAATATTAATTTGATCGAATGAATTTTAATTTCCCGTTTCGTCCAGGGTGAATGGAGTTTGGTGCGTTTTTTGTTGAGGCACACCATTCAAATAAGCAGTCCGATGCAGCCCATCATCTGAGAATCGTAGAAGATCATGCAAATATCGTGGATTGTCGTGATAATATTTTGTAGAAGGCCATGCAAGCTGTGTTGTGGATTAATGTCGTCATAGTATCTGTAAATATGGTGTGGTGACTGGTGTTGTGAGACAGTGACATCTAAGTGGATCGAGCGTAGATCCGCGCACAGAATCTCAGGTGAATGTGCTCCTATCTCGGGGCCTGTTTCCTTTTTTGGTTATTCTCTTATCAACTCTACAGTGTACCGATTTGCATGGCTGGGCAGCCTTACCTTGGGTTTGCTATGGTATTGTATAAAAAGATTTTACCAGTGGGCACGGTGGAAGAAGTCTTCAAGGATTTCAAGGGCCGAAGAGCCGGAATGATTAAGGCCCTCACCAGTGATGTGGAAGAGACCTACCAACAATGTGATCCGGAGAAAGAGAACTTGTGTCTTTATGGGTTGCCAAATGAGTCATGGGAAGTTAATCTTCCGGCTGAAGAGGTACCACCAGAGCTTCCTGAGCCAGCTCTGGGAATTAACTTTGCGCGGGACGGAATGCAAGAAAAAGATTGGTTGTCTTTGGATGTTGAGAACATTCACCCTCGCCATCCCACGATTGCAGGAATTCTCTTCTGCTGTTACCATGGGGCTGACGGCGAACGCACACTTCTTCGGCCCTCCTGGTTTCATAAGGTCAAGCGATCGAATCCTGGGGCAGATCCGCAAGACAGAGATCCTTATAATTGGTGGCGCAAGGGCTGGAACAGTGTCAAGCGTGCTGGAGAATGGTCAGAATCCATAATGCAATGGATCAAAACTGAAAATTTTTCCCGCAGGGTGAAGATCGATGGTTTCGGTGGCATTCGAGCTGCTTAAACTATTGCCTCTCCGAATGGCGGACTGGTGTGGTGAGAAACGGATTTCAGTTCATGGGTGGCCAAGTTGCAGGGTATGTAGCAGCTGATGCTGTTCAGGCATTGCCCTTAGTTGGCACATTCTGGGGTATTGTTTTATTTGGAGAATATCGGAATTCTTCATGGAGAACTTGCGTGCTACTTGCAAACATGCTAACAATGTTTGCAGCTGCTGTTTCATTTCTTGTAGCTTCAGCGCGACAAAGAGTAGCCTGACATAAGCTAAGCATGGCCTGGCGTGGAGATCCGGCACACGGACTTCGTAGATCGGGCAGAGGCAGCACATATTTCTTCCGTTTTTTTATGGAAGCCTGCGGTATTTGCTGCAGAGTTGTGATGTGTGAGTGGCTTGAAATTTCAGACCAGCTTAAGGACGAGCCGGCTGTGGGGGTCTCCACTGCAGGTTTGCCACGGGGCTATGGAGAAGTTTTCTGGAATGAGGTGATTCGCCTTAGGATTGTGCTGCGGAGTTGTTTGACGATGGCTGAATAGTTTGGATTCAAGCCAGCTCTCTCAGAAGGTTGTTCGATTAATGAAGGTCGTGCTTCATTCATATATGAAGATGAACTGCTTGGAATCAAGATCGCAGAGAGTTTGTATGGCGATTGTGTTGAAGACTGCTTGGGTGTTGGAGCTACTCGATATATAGAGAAGTTTATGCTATTGTAGAAATGTATTTTTTAATTCTATGATGATGTTGTAATATATTAATTAACTATCATGACAATGAAACTGGTTGTAATTTAAGTGACATTAGCATGACCAACTATTGTCGCAATTCTGAGTGTGTTGGAACTGGTCATTCCAACACTATGCAAATTTGCAGGGAATGATGAACACATGACAGTGAAAATGACATCAATTAGAGCTACATCATAGATTGGAGGATGATCGTGATTGTGTTGCAAATTGTTAGTAAGCATGAGGAGCCATGCTTGAGAGCAGTGACTAGCCTTGATACTGTGAGTAGGGGAAGTGGCATTATGTTGCGATGCCGGGAGAATTGGATACTGAAATGCAATGGAGGATTGGACCATGGAGTCCTGGATTATTATTTTTGAAGGGAAAATTGTGTTCTCTTCGTATGGCTGTGTGCCTATGTCTGGATCATCAGTGTTTGAATGCATTGCATTGAGTCCAGGGGAAAAGTCATCAATCTGTTTCTTTATCAGTAGACCCCTCATAGGTTAAGCATGGAGTTCCAAGAAGTTATTTGAACAGACAAAGATGCCCAAGATGTGAACAATGAACAGATGAGGTAAAGGAACAACGACAACATTTATGGTGGACAACAAAATAGATGTTTGCTTGAGTTAGTGTGGTTTGTGGAATAGACTCCCTAGCATGTTATAAGCAAGTCCAGTTGTTGTAATGGTCATTGTATGTACCCAGAAACTCCAAAATGTTGAATGAAATGTAAGCCTTTTAAAGGTATTTGAAAGTTCGTGGTGATCTTAAAACCACTTTGTAATGGTTTATGGTTAGCCTAAAACCATCTTTTGTCACTGTAAAGTGATGGTTTGTGGTGAGCCAAAAACCACATACAGAGCCTTAGTGGCTACAGGATTTGCCCGGTGGTGGCACATTTAAGTTCTGAATTTGCCCAGTGGTGGCAGATTGGACTTGCCCGGTGGTGGCATATTGAAGTTGGCGGATTTGCCCGATGGTGGCAGATCGGACTTGCCCGGTGGTGGCATATTGAAGTTGGCAGATTTTCCCGGTGGTGGTAGATCGAACTTGCCCGGTGGTGGCATATTGAAGTCGGCGGATTTGCCCGGTGGTGGCAGATCGAACTTGCCCGGTGGTGGCATATTGCCTGAGTGGCTAACGTGTACACAGGAGCTTTGTGCTCGTAGGAGCAGGTGGACTGCAGTAACACCTGGCTCACGGTCTCAGATATTGGTGTGTCTAAGCACAAGAGGGTCAGCGCACTTTTCTATCTGACAGTTGCGTCGAAAGGCGCAATCAGCGCAACTGTTTGCGATTGTTATTTGGACATGAATATTTGGCTTAGAAAGGCATTGATCTCTCTTTGTTTTGGAGGTTCTGCACATGGTGGTGCTCCAAGTGGTGGATTTCGCAGTATATATATGCAAACATTCGACAGTCAACATATGCGAAAGACATCCTATTAGCGCAATGCTGGGCCCATGTCTCGAACTGATGGTTGCTCTTTTATATGGACGGTCGACATATTCTTGTTATGTTTGACCACAAACTGTATTTTGTGAATCAATTCAAGCATGACAAGTAGTCATTAAGGGGGGAGTTGAGAGTCAATTAATTCCTACTTCTGTCTGTGGTTGTAATTCATTTGAGAGTTTGTCTTTACATACAGAATTAGCTAGAATATGTTTTCCTATAGTGTGTGGTTGATTGAATCTCAACCACATCGCATTTCCAAGCCAGAATTTTCTATCTTAGACATACAGTAGTGTGGTTGAGAGATTCTCTCAACCACACACTAAACTAGGAGAAACTATATTCTAGCTAATTCCTATTATGTAGGAACAAACTCCTCAAATGGAGAATTACAACCATAGACAAGTAGGAATTAATTATTTCTAACTCCTTCCCTTAATGACTACTTGTCATGCTAGTGGTTCACAAAGTCTGGTTGTGGTCAAACATAACAAAGAATATGTCGACGTCCATATAAAAGAGCAACCATCCACCGGAATGCATGGGTACCAACCGCTGCAACCGCTAGTCCTGTAGGATGTCTTTCGCATACATGATTCTGTCGACTGTTATCACTGCATATATGTACCTGCAAATCCACCACCATCAGGTGAATTGCATGTGCAGAACCTCCAAAACAAAGAGAGATTAGTGCCTTTCTAAGCCAAATATTCATGTCCAAATAACTTTTGCCAGTTTCTTCATGTGCCTCTTCTACATCATCTATGCTTCTCCTCCAACACGCAGAAGGGAATCTTCTGCACACCACAATCTGCAGCGAAACCTCAAACTTGCATTCACCTAACAATAGCGCTTTAGCTCCGGATGGACAACCAAAAACTAAACAAACAGAGAATTAAACAGTCAGATTATCTGATTCAAACAAAGCTTTCAGAGCCACTTTCCAAAATTGTTTCATCAAGTTTTGTACTCTGGCCGCTTTCCATTTCGGTAAACAGTCAGATTCAAACAGCGCTTTCATTTTCTCAGCGCCGGTCCTGCATATTGAAAACAATCCTCTCCACAATTGAAAACAAAGTATCAGAGTTTATACAATGAAAACAAAGTTTTATTTTTGTATACGCGGGAAGATTTTATTTTGTTTTGTTTGAGGCCACACAGATCAGTGGTCCCCGCAGCGCACAAAGACCAGTGGTCCCCATCTGCCATGTCAGCAATGCACGTGACTGTATGTGATTGGATCACATTTTATTTGGGCCGGTTCGCGGAGTTGAAATCCGGACTCGATATGGTTTTATACACCCATTTGTATAATCCATCACGCGTTCAAAAGTTTCCGTACCCAAACTCCGATTTCGGACCCGAACTTTTATTAAGCCACATTTTATAATATTTCAGGTTTTATTTTGGAGAAGTGACGTCATGCGGTTTTGTAATGTGAATTTCGCATTGCAATATGGTTCAATCATTTTTGAAGTCCGGGCGTTTGCGAAGAAGTTGTATTATGGTTTTGGTTATGTTTTTAAAGTTCTACGTTGTAATGCTTTTAACACATCGCGCGACTTAACCTTTGTATTAGTCCATATATATACATATGTTTAACATATGTTATATGCGCATATTGTAATATAAGCACAAATGTAATGTGGACCCCTAAAGTTTATTCATAGGTTTATTTTTATATAGTTTTGTTTTATTAAAAGTGTTGCGGCATATATAAGGTGTGAAAAAACTCGAGAGGCATATAATGAAAAGTGTATTGTAATATACACAAAACAAAGTATTGTTTAAACAAAGTAGTGTAAAACAGAGTGTGCCTGAAGGCAGTTTTTTTTGTGAGAAAAACCGAGAGTGTATTTTCTCTGTAGGTGAGACAGAGAGTGTTGTTGGCACTGTGTTTTGTAACAGTCCACATTTTGTAATCCCTCTGATAGAGGAAAGTTTTATTGTAATAGTTTTTTTTTTTTTTTACAGTTAATGAAAGTGTTACAGTTTGCAAACTCTGTCTCCTGTGAAGCAAAATTTTTATTTTCTCTGTGTTAAAGGAGACTAGCATTCTCTCTATATATTGTTCTGGAATTCTCAAAAATTCCAACACTATTTTGTTCATCCCCTATATAATAGGATTTGAAACTGATAGAAACCATATGATGGTTGCAATAGATCCCAGGCTCGCTTGCATCTGTGTTCGCTTCTTGATTAATTTGCATATACAAATCATAAATCATAGATAGGCTCACTTGTTGCAGCTCACGAGAAGATCCCATTCCCTTGATTTTTATGGGATGGGGATTTTAGATGCCTAATTTTTTTGTCTATCTCTATAGTGTGTAACTTACAAAAACCTAAAATTCATGCTAAGATTTATCTTTGAAAGTCCATCTGCTCTAGTATTATTTTCTTTGAATATGTGAATTAAGGGTGGCATATTCACTTTTGTTCACAATTACTTTGTTCTCAAGAGCTAACCCTGTGCCCCTGGAGAATGATAGAACTTGTTTGTTAGTCACGGCATCAATGATTATTCTAGAGTCACCATAGATGTGGACCTTGTTTATACCCATGTTGTGGGCAGCCAATATACCACTCCACAGGGCCATCAACAATGTCATATTATTAGATCCCTTGCCTCTATTCCAGCATATGTGTATCATTTCTTCCTGTGAGATTTTGATCCAAGCTCTCCATCCCATCATACCATCCTGACATGCCCCATCAAAAATATCTCTGGAAGCCACCATTATTGTTGAGATTACCCTAGGAAATGGTGAAGGCAGCCATTGGCAATTGGAAAATAGATATAGAAATCGTGCATGATTGGAAGGATTGTGGACGATATTCATGCACATTAAGAAATTGTGTAAAAAAATTGCAAAATTTAAAATCTGACAAGACTTTACAGGAAGAGAGAGGGATAATTGAAGAATGAAGCACAAGTCACTTCATTGCTTGAGAAAAAAAAGGTTTGCAACAATTCAAGAACAAATTCCCATGACTGAGACGTGAAGCCAACTTTCAAAATTGGCGAACATTTATAGAGGTTAATACAAAGAAGGGTAATGTGCAGCTCAACATGTTGGTAGCCATTGGAGCACCAAATTCTGTTCATATGACGTGCACATTCGACTGAGTACACATTTTTGTCCAAATGGAATGCACCTTATCCACCAAGTGCGATCAAAATTTGTCCAGATGTAGTGCACTGGGTACATAAGGTGAAATGCACATGGACATAAATTTCGTCTTCACTACTACAATAACGTCAATATTTGGTATTATCCATTCATAAATTCCCCCCAACACCATGGCCCTTAGTTCAAGGGTGAGAGAAGTGCAAATGGAAAGCAATAACCAGCTTGCCATAGGGCATTTAATGCGTTTTTTCACTTCTGATGAATGTTTTGTGCATCTGTTGTCACGTTTATAAGCGATGCAGAGAGCGTAAGCGGGAAACCCAAATCAAATATTAGGAATTTAGGAATTATAGCGGGCTCCTCCATAACTTGTGGTTTGGGGCGTAACCCTTGTGGTTTATGTTTGCAGTTTGGGTCACGGTTACAACCCGAGAGTTTGTGGCATGGTTGTGGTTTGGAGCGTAACCCTTATGGTTTATTTTTTCACGATGGAAAGCTAGTGTGGCAACGGATGCGCAAATCATTCAATCAACCATCTCTAGGCATCAGATGTGAAGAGGCTTGCCATAGACGCATTAAATGCCTTATGGCAGGCTAGTTATTGCTTGCAACTGTGGATGCACAAAGTGATGTATGTGCATTGTATATCCAGTTATGTAGAAACCCCTAAATATTATCTCAATTTTGAAAGTATAGGAAGCATTGTTTAAAATTGAACATGTCACAAATTTTGATTCCACGTTAGAGAAGTGCTCACTAAAATTTAGGTGTTAAAAAAAATATTTGATTTTTATTTTTTATTTTTTTAAATTTAAATAATATCATAAAATGTTTTATGAAGGGTTGTGGATTTGCTATTTATATTTTTGAAAATTCCAGTTATATATTACCTCAGGCCTTAGTTGCAACTTGCCTTGTTTTGTGACTAACGCATGAGTCTAGGGTACACAGTGGCATGAGGTTGGTTGCAACTTGCTTTTTTCTCTAACTAACATATAGAATCTAGAGTCTAGGGTACGCAGTGGCACGAAGTTGTTGCAACATTAAAGAAAGTGTAATGGGTAATGTAGTTTTGTTGCATTGCCAATTTTCCAGTTCACAACATATTGGATTGAAATTAATTTTTCTTTCCCTTTGCTCTCACACAAAATTTCCTTCATAGCGACGGAAATTGCAAGGCCAGCAGTCATAATGGTGGGATTCATATTTTTCCCTGCCAAGGATTTCCTTTTCATCTGATCTAACCGGAGAACTGTTAAAGATTCATTTTTTCCACTGTGAAAGAGCCGTTTTTACTGTGTATTCCTCTATAGCACGAATGTGGTTAGAATTCCAAGTTCCAAAGATCACAAATTCACAAGTGTTTCTCAGCAATCTAAATCTATTTCATGGCCATTTGTTTGTTAAATATTATTGTGCAAATTTGATCTGGTATGGATTGTTACTTGTTTACCTTGGTCTAGTTTGGCTTGTTACATGTTTATGTTGGCTATGGAAATGATTTAAAGACTTTAGCACCATGCGCTAAGGTTTCCTCTCAACAAATCAACCCAAATTGAATATCTAAGGTGGTGATTCCCAATGTTTTCTCATCTTCGTAGACATTTTCTAGCTTTATCGAAGTACTTCATGCATATCCTTTCAGTTTGTTGATCTGTACCTTTTTGCCATGAATTTGATAAATAAAATCCCTTTTGATACACAAATGTGGCAGTTTTGTCTTGGGTTTTGAGACTTGGGCTTGAATCTAAACATGCTCGGCTTACAAAAAAAAACTCTTTGAAGGTTCAACTTGAAAAATTTACTTTCAAGGATCATAACCTTAAAATTTTTTGGTCACTTGTTCCAACCTGAAGTCAATTAGAACTTTATTAGCAAATTTACTCATTGTTGAACAACTTTTCTTTAAGGATATGAACCTTAAAAGCACCTTGAACTCAATATTGATATTCCCACATAATGTATTCATATTGTTTTCATCTTTTAGCACTCCATAATGGGGATAGCAATCCACGCCTTCGGATATTGGGTGTTATGCAACGAGCTCACAAAACAATAGAAATAATATATCAACGACTTAGAAAATATCCCCTTCAAGGGGGGAACCTCCTTTACATTACATAAATGAACAATTCTTGAATGATTCAAATGAAAAAACCTCCTTTCTATATATAGGAGTCTAAGGGGTCACAATATAATTAAAGATGACATAACAATAGTAATGTAAGGCCACAACAATAACAATATTGGGCTTCTATGGGGCACAATAATAGCAATATGGGGACTACATGGGCACAAAAATGTTAAATTCTGAAGATGTTCTATGCTAGATGGAAATATACTTTAGACTTCTAGGGCTTTAATGAAAGTAAGATGCAGATAGAATATACCAATAGATCGATGGAAGACAAGCCAAAAAATAGAGATAAAGAATGGTGGCATTACAACTGCTAGTAGGATGCTTCAACCAACAAAGTCTCCATAAGGTCAGCCAACCCAATGTGTCACACAACCCAAAGACGTCTCATCAAAAATAATCCAAAAAGACGTAGCACCAAGAAGCCCTAAACGCAGAAAAAAGAACGTTGCTCCATCGCCATCCAAGAGAGAAGAAAATGCCTACACAAAAATGTGTGTGTAAAATGAACTCCAAGTCTCTCCAATATATAGGCATCTGTGGAGGTGTGTGACACATCTCTTATGCATGTGGGATAAATTAGGTCGACCTTGCACATGTGGAATAAATTCAAAATACATGTTTTTCTCATCCGATAAAGATGATCTTTAGATCGATCTTGCACCTCTCCGAAGGAGGAATCCAATAAAAATATTAGCATTGTCATCTGAGCATCACATCATGGAGTTTGGACCTAGTTGTCCAAAATTAACACTCCCTCTCAACTAGGGAGAACTCCATCCACCAGTGCCATCCAAACATCGTACACCATCCTGTCGTAACTTGCTTTGCTGGATTCTTTATTTCAGAATAGAAGGTGAGTCACAAAGACATCACTCATAGCTAGCTTGAAGTCAGCTCAGAGGTCTGAAACCTCTAAAGGACTCAAAGGAGTCACACACCAACCCAAAGTTGGTTTCACTGACCTGAAGTTAGTTGGAGGTTCGAAACCTCTCTTGGACTCGAGAGAGTCATATACTAACCCGAAGTTAGTTTCACTGACTCGAAGTCATTTGGAGGTCCGAAACCTCTCTTAGACTCAAGAGAGTCATATACTAACCTGAAGTTAGTTTCACTAACTCGAAGTCAGTTGGAGGTCTGAAACCTTGCTAGACTTGATCCCAGATCAAGTGGTTGGACATGTGCCATCCTAGACATAGAGAGTACGACAATATTTGATGCATCCATCGGTCTTGCTATGGTCTCTATTCTCATTTCCCACCTCATTGGCCAAATGAGAGGTACTTCCCATGAGTCCGAAACTCCATGGGTAGGATGCATACGGGGCATAGATCAGAGAGAGGTAAACCAACTCGATATCATCAAGGTGGGGTGGAAGCACACCAACTAGGTTCGGCAAGCCTAACCCTGTGGTTGCTTATAGCACCAAGAAGATATCCCCAAAGCCCCCCTGGAGCTCCCAAAGCTCATCGTCCAACAAGACCCTCCAAATAGGTTCGTTCCACAATTCCAAGATTATCACAAAATGTTTATGAACATGACCTTCCCCAATGGCTTTGTGAGAATATCTGTGACCTACTCATCAATTCCTATATGATCGAGCCTTACGGCTCCTCTCTGTACCATATCCCAGATAAGTGGTATCAGACATCAACATGCTTGGATCGATTGTGGAACATGGGATTCTCTAACAAACGAATCCTCCTCTAGTTATCACAAAGGATAATGGTGGCATCTAGCACATGCTCGAACAACTCATTAAAGAGTTTTCGCAACCAAGTGACTTCCCAACAGGCCATACTTGTTGCAGTTTATTCAGCCTTAGTGATGCTCAAGAAAATCTACATGTGAAGCAGCATCTAGATGTACTCTTTCCATCCACCACACTGCCAACCCAATTGGCATCAGAATATCCAAGGAGTGTCATTCTCCTGGCAGTGTATCTCAGCCCATGGTCTAACGTGCCCTAGATATATCTGAAGAGTTTCTTGGCACCAACCCAGTGAATGTTATTAGGATCAACCATGTGTTGACTCAAAGTGTTCACTGCACAACATACGTCTAGATGGATGTTCCCTGAGAACATCAGGACTCCTACGAGTTAACGATACTCAGTAGGATTTGCTAGCACGGGCCCAACAGCACTTCCACTCAAATTCTTAAAGTTGGGCTCCATCGGTGTCGACACGGACTTACAGTCCACCATACCGAATCTTTCCTAAAGCTTCACAATGTATTTTCCTTGAGAAAGGAAAATCTCGCCAGGTCTCTGTAAGACCTCTAGGCCTAGGAAGTAATGCATCAGTCCTATGTCCTTCATCTCGAACTTAGCAGTGAGATCCCTCTTGCACTGATGAATGAGAGGGTCATCATATGGCAGGAAGAGATCGTCCACATAAAGAACTAGAATGAGAGGCTTTTCTCTATTAACCTACAAACATAGGTAATTTGATCTTGGACTTCGAACCCCAGAGGTTGCTCTACATACACCTCTTCCTTTATTTCACTATGCAAGACGACGGTCTTCACATCCATCTGATGAAGATTCCATCCTTTCATAGTAGCAAGGGTAATAATAGATCACAGGTGCAATCATAATCAATGCCTTCCTAGAGAGAAGTCTCAAGTAACACATCTTGCCTTGTACTTTTCATCACTCCCATCAGATCCATGCTTGATATTATAGAGCGATATCAAGGTGACAACAATTTTGTCCTGTGGTCTAGGGACCATATCCTAGACATCATCTTGTATCGCATCCTACCGGACTTGATGCTTTATAGCTTCTTCACATGATTTAGGCTCGTATTGTACTCATGGAATCTAGATACCTCTGGTATTTATATGGCTTCTTGATTTTCCCAGAATTTCCACCTTTGGAGCCATATTTCTCTGAGCTATCAGGGTTGTAGTGTCCTTATTATTGGCAGCTTCTCTTGAGAGAGAAGAGATCTGTAAGAACATCCACCCAAGGTAGCATATCAGATAAGTTAGAATGCATCAGATGTCTTTGTGACACTTGAGGAATGAGGAAAAGTCCCCTATGATTTCCTTTGTCATAATCCTGACAAATGTCCTCATGATTGGGCATCCTAGACACCAACTCTTTGTAATCATGGGCCTAAATATTACTCGCCCACTTTAAAGGCCATTCAATAATCATAACCATATACCGCCATATGTCATTGTCCATATCTTCCTACACATCAAAAACAAATAAATATGACTTACATGCAGAAGATGCTTTCCACTTACGTTCCTTTGGCCTCTGTTCTTGATGTACCATGCAGATCTCACAGAGAATATTGTTTCTTTAAACTCTGCTAGCCCATCGATTCCCTCAGCTTTTTCCAATGCTATTCATACTACCTATACATAGTCTGCAACTTATCACAACTACTGTGCATAATTCATATCACCATCTCTATCGTCATAGCTACAATATATGTTGCAACCAACATTGCTCCAAAAGACTTCTGTCAAGGATACATCCTCTTATCATTGTTTGCATCACTGCCACTATATTAGGATTCACTATTCATTTTTCCTGAATAGTACATATTCCTCACAAATTCCCACAATGATTTTGAATGATGTCACAGTGAGATCCTCTAGAAAATTTCAAAACAATGATGAAATAATGTGTCAATGATTCCCTGGAGATCAATACTGACTTATGGAACCTATGATGCTTGTCTCAAGCCTTCATAAATGTATCAACATTATGCTTTAGAATAACGAATATTTAATCCTTGAGAAGCTTAGGATAGATCTTCCACAGTGACTATCCCTTCAGGATCCTTTCCACAGAGAGTTGTTACTTATACTCAGAATTTTGAACCTCCGGGGATGCAACAAAGTCCTTTACTTATCTCATGTTCAAGGTTTCCAAATAGGTCTGAGGTCTTATAGCTACAAATAAAAATGAACCAAAGTATTGAGGTTGTAGTTCAAGCTTGGAAAGAGTCTTCACACTATTATAGAAGCTAGTCCAAGCTTCATAAGACTGTACCTGTCTCTGTTCAAGGTTGACACATATCTTTGCAAAGTAGTCTCTCCATAGAAGTACAAGCTACCACGTTTGTATATTGCCGAGGTGACTATTCCAATAATTCTAAATCTCTTTACTGTGACTGTCTCACAGGTTGAGCTACAGGTAGGTCCAAATTCGATGTAAAACCCAACCTCCATAATCAGTAATCCGAGTCTTCTTCACACAGGAACAAGTTGCAATTTCCTCAAATCATTGTTACAACAAATCTGAATTCTTCAAATACTTCAATACCAAATTCTTCTTTAATGTTGTTTCCCCACCAATCTGTAATGCAACAGAGGTATTCCTCAACAAAACCAAACTATTTTATGAAGCTCCCTCATAGGAATGCGATTTCGAGCTGTTGTATTGGCTTAAAAAAAAAGAGTTCTGACCACAATTCAGTGATCCAAGTTAGATAAAATCTGCCCAAACAGAGGTTGAATTCAGCAATAGGTCTGAACCTCCAAATTTTTCTAGCCTCAACTCCGAAGATTTTAGGCTTGTGATTATAGGTCCAAACTCGAAGATTTGATGGTTGTCTAAACTCCCACAAATACAGGTCCGAGTATTAGTGGACTGTGAATATTGCATACCATCTGAGGATGGCGTTGCATCAATTTTTATGAGTTTCAATTACCCATATTAGAACTTGGGTTGTTGTAGTATGATGTTAATAATTACAAGTCCGAGGTTACCACATTTTGCAAACCACTAGATCAATTTCCCAAAGTACCTATAAATTTTAATGTCTCTCCTTGTATCACCCGCGTCCAAGCCCTGGACGATGTAGGATGGCTTTGTCATCGAGCTCCATCATAGTTGGACATGCCATTGGCCAACGGAAGTTGACGCAAAAGAAATCGAACCTGGGACGTGGTGTTCCGAGCCACATTATGATTAACAGGATTGCAAATTGTGAAAGAGGGATTGCAGTCGTACATAATTGTTATTCATTTGAACTTTTTGTGGAAAATTTCAATCTGAAAATTGCTACACGACTCAACAGGAGAGAGAAAAATATAAGTAAAGTCTCAACCATATCAATTTACCAGACCACCTAATTTAATCGCAGATCGGGGGAGTATAGGCATGATCTGAATGCCTATAGGTTATGCTATGCGAGTATTTGTTTCATAAATAATGGTGAGACTCCATAAATTTATTATGCTGACAACATACTCGAGATTACACGTCACTAGATCTGACATGTACGTTCATGTGATTACAATTTAACTACACATGATAAGATTTGTGCTAGCAGAAATCCTCATATTTGTGTGAGCGGAAGCATTTTAGTATGCTGAAAGGTCAGCGATGAACAAGGGCATTGACTTAGTTTCAATGGTTCTGTGTTTGTTGACTATCTTCCTATACCTGCCTATGCCGAGGAATTTGCGAGTGAGAAAATGGTGACGCAATGCATGTGTTGTCCATGCGTAGGTTTCCCTTCAGTTTCTACGCTATTGTTTGTTGTGGTGGTATGGCTTGCGGCCTACCACACAGCCTTAATGGCACCCTTATTTTCCCTTAGAATAGCCCTCATCTCGCTACCCTAGATCCTTGACATAAGTTGGGCATTGTCTTCTCCTAGCTCTGATCCCATGTGAAATTTTGAATATGTTCAATGCTAGATGCAAATATACTTTAAACTTCTAGGGCTTTAATGAAAGTAAGATGTAGATAGAACAAACCAATAGATCGATGGAAGACAAGCCAAAAACATAGATAAAGAATGGTGGCGTTACGGCGGTCAGCAGGATGCTTCAACCAGAAAATTCTCCATAACGTCAGCCAACCCAATGTGTCACACAACCCCAAGACGTCTCATCAAGAGTACTCCACAAAGACGCTGCACCAAGAAGCCCTAAACGCAGAACCAAGAACACTGCTCCATCGCCATCCAAGAGAGAAGAAAATGCCTCCACAAAAATTTGTGTGTAAAATGAACTCCAAGTCTCTCCAATATATAGGCATCCGTGGGGGTGTGTGACACATCTCGTATGCATGTGGGATAAATCAGGCTGACCTTGCACATGTGGAATAAATTCAAAATACATGTTCTGCTCATCCGATCAAGACAATCTTTAGATCTATCTTGCACCTCTCTGAAGAGGAATCCAATAAAAATATTGGCATCGTCATCTGAGCATCACCTCATGGAGTTTGTACCTAGTTGTCCAAAATTAAAAAACAATAACAATAGTGAGCTTCTATGGGGCACAATAATAGCAATATGGGGACTACATGGGCACAACAACAACAATAAGGGGATACACTAGTATTATAGGGACTTGACATGCCCCTCTCCTTCAAAAGAGTGTTTTCCTCAACACTTGAGTAGTTCTGGATGTTTTCGTATAAAATTTTCATCCTTCCATATCGAATCTTTAGCGAGTAAGTTCTTCCACTTGATCAGATACTCTGAAATTGATTGATTTCGTAGTTTTCAAGTTCTTTTTTTCATGAATACTTCATGTTACAATATGATTTTTCCTTCCTCATCAAGTTTTGGCAATATTGTTTGAACTGGAAGCTTGTTACCTATAACCTTATTTAAGCATGAAACATGGAAAACTAAGTGCACTCAGGAAGACGCAAGAAGCTCCAACTTGTATGCCATGGTACCAATATTTTGCAATGCCTTGTAAGGACCATAGTATTTCAGTGATAATGTATAATCATTCTTAACTTGCTTGAGGGTCATTTGTTTATATTGTTGTAGTCGTAAAAATACCCAGTCGCCTACATCAAAACTTCTTTCGTTGTGATGTTTATGTGCCTCTTGTTTCATTCAATTCTGCGCCAAAGTGAGGTTATCCTTTAAGAGTTGGAGAATTTTTTGTTGATGCTCGATGTGATCTTCCACTACTTGAACCTTAGAATTTTCTCTTAGAGATGATGTAATGGAAGGCATATGATATCCATAAAGTTCCATAAATGGGGTCATTTTTACTACAGTATGGAAGGAAGTTTTATACCCCCATTCATCCAGAGGCAACCACTCGACCCATTGTGTTTGTTTATCAGATAAAAAGAAATGAAGATATCATTCCAAACATTTATTCACTATCTCAGATTGTCCATCAGATTGAGGATGATAAGATGAGCTATGAGCTAATTGAGTACCGAGAAAAGAAAACAATTTCTTCCAAAAATATACTGTAAAAATTGGATCTATGTTGCTTACAATAATCTTTGAGTTTCCATGTAGCTTTTGAATTTTTTCCATAAATTCAGTAGAAATTGTGCTAGCATTAAATGTATAAGATAATGCACAAAAGTGTGCATACTTGGTAAGTCTATCAATTATCACCATAATGACATTTTTCCTTCGGACCTGGGTAAACTTGTGATAAAATCCATTGAAACCTCCTCCCAACGTTGACTTGGAATGGATAAAGGTTGGAACAGAACCAGGCTCGTAATTGTATTAACCTTATTTTGTTGGAAAACCAAACATTCTGCCATAAAATTTTTAATATCAGATTTAAATTCATCCCAAAAAAAATCCTTGTTGACCATGTGGTAAGTTTTTAAATAGCTTGAGTGCCCTCCTAAGGGAGAGGTGTGCAATTCCTACAAATTTTTTTTTTTGAGTTGGGAATTCTTACAAAGATATAAGCGATATTTGTACCATAATGAATCATTTTTCTGGCTAAATGTATAAGATGTACTAGGATATTTCTGCAAATTTTGAATGAGTGTCCACACTTCATCGTCATTCTTCCATTCATTCCTTGCTTTGATTATCCAATCTGGTTGGATAATAGAAATGACACAAAGCAATTCTTCCACATCCTCATCCTTTCTTGAGAGTGCATCTACAACAAAAATTTTCTTCCCTTTTTTGTATATGATTTCAAAGTCATAACGTAACATCTTTGTGACCCATTTTTTATGCTCTTCTGAAAATAACATTTGTTCAAAAATGTATTTAAGACTATCATGATCTGTTTTTACCTTGAAGTGGTTTCCCATTAGGTAAGGTTGACATTGCTTTAGTGCATGTAGTACTGTCAACATTTCCTTCTCATAAATAACTTTGTGTAAACACTCTCCTTTGATTGGACGACTTTCAAAAGAAATGGGTCTTCCTTCTTGCATTAAAACGACACCAATTTCATTGTTTGAGACATTACATTCCACAATAAAGGTTTTTGTGAAGTTTGGCGTAACTAAGACTGGTAAATGGCACATTTCTTCTTTAAGATGTTCAAAGGCCTTACTTGCTTCTGGAGTCAAAGAAAATGCATCTTTCTTCATTAATTTTGTTAGAGGTGTTGTATTCTCCCATAATTATTAACAAACTTGCGATAATACCCCGTTAGCTTGAGAAATCCTAACAGATGCTTTATGGTTGTGGGGATTTTCCATTCCTTAATGGATTTAATTTTGTTAGGGCCTACCTTAACACACTCATGAGATACAATATGACCCAGATATTCCACCTCCTGTACACCAAAGAAACAATTGGATGTTTTTGCATATAATTGTTTCTCCTACAATAGTTTGAGTACCCTGTCAACATGTTGAACATGATCCTTCCAAGACTTATTGTAGATAATTATATCATCAAAAAATACTAATAAAAATTTTCTAAGGAAGGTTTTTCAAATGGAATTAATTAAACCTTGAAATGTATAAGGTGCATTGGTAAGGCCACAAGGCATGAAAAAAAATTCATAATGACCCCCATGAGTTCTGAAAGTTGTCTTCGGAATGTATTCAGTCTTCATTCTAATTTCATGATATCCTAAACGAAGATGAAACTTGGTGAATTGAATTAGTATCCTCAAACATGAATACATAACTCCTCGCAACCTGGATGGTTGAAACTAGATCCAGGGTCTTGATCTCTGTATCTCAAACTAATACGAATCTAACCATATGACTGAATGTGTCGAAGTTTAACATGGCAGAAACCACTTGATTACTAGTGAATGATGAAAACCGTTAACAAGTGTGAGAGAAAACACCAATAATGACAATGTCTCTCAAAGTAACTTAGACAATCTATGAAGTGTGAATGAATGATTTGCAATCGAACACTCATAGAATTGTTTGATCGAAGGCCAATGATGAAAACCTGTCGTCGAAGGTGAAAAACCTTCCATTAGGGCATGAAAATTTCAAGGTACTCATAAGTTTTTTGGATCAATGTTATAGGTCAATTTGGGCATCATTCCCCATGACCTGTTAAAACCAGATATCATCCCTAGGACCAATGAAATAGGGTCTATCATCCCTTATCATTTCAATTGCTACATGCCCTAATACAAGAAAAAATCATTCATGACTTCTATTGCAAGATTTCCAAGGTTTGAAGTATATGTTATATCACTTATGAGTTCACCAACGCTGCCTCTCAAGGGACTAACTTCGTTTCATATGCAGCTCCCTCCATTAAAGAGTGCACTGTAATGCACTTCCCAACATTCAAGGGTGCGTTGGTCAAAATGGGAGAAAATTTCTCATTGTTCTGGAATCTCCACATGGCCAGTGCCTTATATAGGAGTCCATATGTGTCAAACTTCGAATCCATGTGTCCATCCAACACCTTTGAGCTTGGGAAAATTTATTGCTTATTATTAGAAATTCATTGATTGAGAAACTACCTTTAGTTTTCCTATTAAGGTCTGATGCTAAGTGTGAATTGTTAGATCTGTTGTTGGGTCGTTTGGGTAAGGACTCCTACTAGCTGTATGCATGGAGATCCTCAGTCCTGTTGTGTTCTGACCCTGCTGGTTGTGCGCGTAGAATGTGTCGAATTGTATTGGGTCTTGGATGCTAATGTATGTGGATATGGTTAAGGTATTTCTGTGTTATCAGATGTAATATATTACTGTTGATGCGAATTGTTGGGATCTATTACAAATACTGTTGTGTTTTCTGTTTATGCTGTGAATCTGTCTATGTTATGGTATAACTGTAATCTATTGATGATGCGTTATGATAATGTGTATTTATCACTACTGATACGCATGTGGATTCGAAGTTATTAACTAGATCTATGCATGATACTAGATCTGTATATTGAAATTATACTGTTAACAACCCTGCAAATAGATCTGTTTGGTGTGAACTCGATAGGCTGTGAACGCAGATCTACTTGACTTACCTACTCTCTCTCTCAAGGTGCGGAACCTGGTTCCAGCACCCTCCCATATTGCTTCAGGTGAGACTTTTCCCTTTGCAAGCAGGTTACTTCCGAAAGGGCCAGTAGTATAGGGGTTTGTTGGAAAACCTTAACCTCGAACTTGGGTCAGGACCCCTCAAGCCAAAAAATGGTTCTATTGCCGGGACAGGGATAATTTTGAGAGAGAGATCAGGAAATGCCAAGAAAACATTGGAGACCTGAGAAGAAATAAATTGAAGAGTGGTTTGAAAATAAAGTTCAGGAATTTGCAGTGAAAGAGAATCATAGTGCAAATTTGACAGTAGAGAAGTGGAAGAATAAGTACATTTTCATGGAAATATACAAAATTTTCTTTGTGACATTCGAAACCGAGCTCCAAGAGTGGCTGGCAAGGCTCGTAGATTTCCAAACATGTTGGAAGGATGAACGGATGATGCAGTGGACTCTAGAGTTGATCCAGCAGTTGGAAAGGACTAATAATACCATCACTCGAATAGTAGATCACTGGGTGGATAGTGTGCTGGGAGGATTTGTGACAAAATTTGAAATCGATCAAGTCGTTTTCTATTTGGAGGCATAACGAAGGTTCTTCAAGGGTTTTTGGGGTAAGTTTCTGAAAACCTAGCCATTACTAATTAAGATATTATTGTGTGAAAAAAGCATTCTGTGAAGCCATACAAAGTGAATGAGCTCTGATCAGAGCGAGGATACAACACAAAGTGGTAAGTACTACAAAACTAATCAAGAAGGAGATAGATCTGTCTATAGTCCAGTGAGGGATTCAGCTGCACAAAACCCTCCAAGTACACCACCTTCGAGCTAGCACAAGCATAAAAACTCACTCGTACCTCCACCTTCATCAGAAGATGAGATGGCCTCGCACATGAAGCTACCTACCTTCAAGGGCGTAGGGGACGAAGATATGGATCGGTTCTGGTTTGTCGCAAAATTAGTATGGAATGCAGAGAATGTGGCCAACGATGCGGTGAAAAGAGCACAGTTATCCCTTGCCTTTGAAGGAAGGGATATGGATTGGTATATGGGATACATAGCTCAGCATGCAAATGCAACCATTAAAAATATTAAATATGCCCTAAAACAACAGTTCAAGAAGCCTAGGTCCTACTCTCAGATAGTGAACGATCTGAAAGATTTCAAGCAAGGACCCTCTGAATCTGTATGGGAAGCTGACCAACAGCTAAAGAAGGTAATCAGAGAAGGATAATTTCAGTATGATGATAGGAAGCACAAGGAATGGTTAATTGCTATGCTACTACCTTACCTACGTGTACCTATGGGTCATCAAGCCATTGAATCATAGGAAAAAGCCTTGGAGATTGCTATGAAGTTGGAAGCTGTGCCAAGAGATGATACCCAGTTGGGAGTACAACAAATCCAAGGATAGCTGGAGGCGATGCACATGGAGATACAGAACCTGCAAAAGGACCGAGGGAAGAAGCTAGCGCAGACCTATGGTGTATACGATGTAGGGTATCAGGGCATACCAAGGATCAGTGCCCACTACTAGAAGAATACCTACAGGCGGGGGGGACCCAGTCTGTTATGTCCAGGACCAAGTGGACCAGCATTATGGTGTGATGACTATCGTGTAGCCGGCCTGCATGATACTAACCATTGCCCTCGCCTCGGTGCATATGTCCCAGAAGTGAAGCAACAATGGTGCAGATTTTGCAGATCTGTATGACATGATGAGCAGAACTGTCAGAATTATGATCTGGTGATAGACCGAGGAAACCTTCATAGGGTACAACCGAACCCTTATTCACCAAGATCCCCCTAAGGCATAGGTGGCTCCCTAGCTAGGGGCAGGGGAAGGGGCCGAGGTGGAAGCACAGGTAGGGGAAGAGGAAAACTAATATGCTATAACTGTGGAGAGGTAGGACACTTTGTGAGAGACTTCTTGAACCCTGCAAGATACTCCTGTAGATATTGCAGACAGTTGTACCATGTGATTTAAGACTATCTGATTCTGCTCGCAAAGATGCAGGAAAAGCAGCAGACACCTACGCAGAATGTGCAAAGGGTTAAGGCAGAACCTCGAGACGAAGGACCAAGCGTTAATGTCATAACATGTAGTGGCATGGCTACTGGGGGGGCTGAAGAGAAAGTTGTGGCTGAGCCTCTGATCCAAAAAGTAGTCATCAAACAAGAAGGTTTGGACCTACAAAAGGAAAATGAAACCTTTTTCGCAGCTCGACAAGACTTTTATAAGACTGAGGCATCTACTTCTCAGACCCCCACAAACATTAAAGCAGAGGATGAGGTCTGACCATTTTTGTAGGCGTGTATGAATTTTTTGCACAACCAGTGGGCCATAGAAAACCTCCAAGCACTAATAGACAGTTGCGCAGAATGAACTAATCCACCCCTGAAATAAGGACGTGCACAAACTGTACAAACATAAGAAATGCACTGGTAGGGAAATGCGGCTAACAACACAAATAGGTGATTATGAAATGGATCAGGCTATTTTGGACCTGGGATCAGATGTGAACGTACTTCCCAAGGAAACCTAGCAGCGAATGGGAGAACCTAAGTTGGAATGGTCCACTATCCAGCTACGCATGGCCAACGAGCAACAAATCATACCATTGGGAAGGTTGTTAAAGATCATGGTAGATATTGAAGGAGTTAAGGTCCGAGCTGAATTTGAGGTCATTCAGATCATAGAAGATGCGAACCCCTATCTTGCGCTCCTAGGATTGGACTGGGCCATAGATATGGGAGGTATTATCAATTTGAACTTATGAAGCCTCTGAAGCTGCGAGAAGTCAACATTGGCATGGAAGAGTAGCCTAAGTTGGCTAAAATTAGGGATTACTAGGATGATCATACAGTAGGAAAAGTTGCAGAATTTCTCACAGAATATCAAGATTTGTTCCCAACAAAGTTTTCAGAGCTCAAGGGGATCATAGGGGACTTAGGGGTTATGTGCATCATGTTAAAACTATATGCGCGCCTGTGAAGTAGCAACATTATTGGCTGAATCCTAAGTATGAGCAGAAGGTTAAGGAAGAAATCGATAAAAAGCTCATAGCAGGTATCATCGAACCGGTCAACGAGTCATATTGGGTAAGTTTGATGGTGGTTCAGGAGAAGAAGACGAAGGGGGAAATAAAAATTTGTGTGGACTTGCGCAAATTGAATGATGTCTGCGTACATGATCCCTTTCCGACGTCGTTCTCAGATGAAATCCTAGATAGCGTAGGATGCCAAGAAGCGTACTCATTCACTGACAGGTTCTCAAGCTACCATCAGATCATAATTGCACTTGAAGATCGCAACAAAACTACATTTGCTACTGAATGGGGATCCTTTCAGTATACATTCATGCCATTTGGACTCAAAAATTCCCTTTCTATCTTTTCATGAGTAGTACTCACGGTGTTCAAAGAGTTTATCCACAAATTTCTAGAGGTTTACTTTGATTATTGGAGTGTCTGTTGGCACCCTATAATTAGCAAGATTGGCAAAAGTCCGAATGCAGGGAGAAAATCATTTCAACCACTTTGGTATTATAGGATCTAGCCCTCCTGAATCCGAAGAGGGATCTCTCCAATAAAGTGCAAAGATTGATTTATCTTTAAGGCTTTGGGGTAATGATATTAGGCTAGTTATGAAGGTCGAGGATTTTGTTTTTTTTGGATGGTTGAGCATGATCATTATTTTAGAGGAAAGTTCTAGATGGAAAGATTTTCAAAGGTGAGAAGTTGCAAGCAAATAGAACAAGCTTTGGCCAAAAAGAAAGGTAATTGCAGGTTTTAATCCATTGGGCTATGGAGTCATAATAGGGTTTAATTGAAACAGCAAGGGGCAAGAGTGGTCCATGGGACAAGTCATCTATGTCTAAGGATCTCTTTAAAGTTTGATTTATGGAATGAAATGATACAACAAGAAAGGTAAAGAAAAAAATGAAGAACAAAGAGCAGCCCAGGATCTGGTAAGTACTTTGAAACTAGCCAGCCTTTGACAAACACTTAAGAATAACATAAAAGCAATCCAGGATCTGGTAAGTACTTTGAAACTAGACAGCCTTTGATATACTTTCAATATAAAAAATTTAAAACACAGAGGGGAACTTGAAGGCAACTGTTGGAGAAGAAAATAGCGGGCCGAGCTCACCACAAAACCTCTCCTAGCTCTGCTTTACTTAGTAACTTTCAAGACAAACACATAAGAGAACAAATAATAGTCTAAGATCTGGTAAGTACTTCAAAACTAGCCAGCTTTCAACACATTCCAAGGGAAACTTTCAGACAGTCTTTGGGGATAAAACTAGGACCAGGGCACACCATATCTTCCTTAGCTCATCTCTACTTAACATAAATTGAAAATAACATTTGGGAATAATATTTAGCTAAACAGGAGGACAAGGGAATGCCAACATTCCTACTGCTTGAACCGAATTAAATCATTCCTAAATAATGCAATTTGGAGGAAAACATTTAGATAAAGCTTATCAGTAAGAGAAGGGTACTGATATACAATAAATCCTAACTCTATGCTTGTTGTTCTTTATAAGAGAAGATGAAAAAAGTGGAAACATAAATAAAATAAAAATTTACAATACGAAATAACATCACCGTTGACATAGACCAGGATCCCATAAATCAGCTTGTATTGATGCTCCAAACCAGTTATAGCTTTAAGTCCAGTGTTTCAGGTTAGCAATCATCTTCACTTCTCAGACTAACTTATCTAATCACAAGCAGAGCTCCAAGAGCCAGTGAACACTATTTACAAGTAGAAGTCTCAAGCTCAAGTATATTTCAAAGTTCAACAACCAAAATTTTCATATCTTTTACAGAAGTATTTATAGAAGAATCAGGAGGTGGGATATGATAAAATATTTCCAAGGGTATTTAATATAGTCTTTAAGGCTTCTCGGCCTTTGAGGGGCTCGATGAAGAATCTTACATATGTGTCCTCTGTATTAAATGTTTTACATTAAGAATTAAGCTCGGTGGGAGCTTATGTTGACTTTTAAGGCTCTGTGTTATGTTGTAGTAACTCTGCTGATATTTTTGTCTTTAAATTCCTTTAACAGAATAAACTGTTTGGCTGCACTGAGGCTAATATCTTCTTTCTGATCAATAACTTTGGCCTCTGGTTTGAATGCTTGTGGCTACAGGTGGAAATGGGTAGCTCGGAGGAATCAATTTGCCTCTGTTGTGGCAGTGGAGGCCTTGTTTTCTGATAGATCTTTTGATTTTCCTTTAATTTTGTTTTAATTTGGAGGATAAGGCTTTTGATAATCAATATTAGTCGTGATCCCCAAAAATTTGTCTTCAATCTTCTGTTATACTATATTTTGTCTTCGACACTGATACTCTTTTGTTTTTATTTCATTATCTGTGTCTTTTTGAAGTGCAGGGCCGCACAGGGCTCATATGGCATCAATGCCCATGAAGCATTGATGAAACGTGGAATTCGAACCCGTGAATGGCTTCCCTTTGATGAATCAAAGGCATGAGAATCGTCATTCCCAACCTTTGGATTTTTCTTTCAATATAATGGAGAACCATTAATCCCTGCAAAATACAAACAATATTTACAAAATCCTGCGTTTTTTGGGAAAAACTGCGTAAGAGGGTGTGGGGAGGAGTGTGGTCATTGGATGGCATCATCCAACGGTTGGGATTGGTTTAGATGAGGTCAAAAGGAGAGAAAAGGGAGAAAATAAGTCAGATCCGTCGATCACGCAAAGATCAATGGTCAGGATTAGTTTTGATTTAATAGTGTGAAGGAGCCACACTGTTTGGAAAATAAGAGAAATGCGAAGAAATGGGGGTAAAAACATTTATTTCGGAAGAAATATGATAATCATAGAGTTGGGGGTTCGGGTTGATCGTGGGCCGTTGGATTAGACCCGCCCACACAATCAATGGTGGAGATATTTTTTGAAACCTTTGGCGAGGGTGGAGGGTGATATGTAAAGGCCAGATTAAATCTAGGCCGTTGATCTGCAAAGATCAACGGCAGGCACTGCGCACGATAAATCACAAATGGAAAAAGGGAAAGTGGTTTTGGGAAGTAAAAACAGTGGTTTTCGCATGGAAAAAAGGCAGGGAGGTGGTTTTTCCTTTTGGAACGCGATATGTGTCCCCGCTCGACACGTGGCATCAAAAAATTTCCCATTTCGCATGGCCTTTAGGAAATTATCTTCCGCACTTAAAGTTATGCGACTTACGATGTGGGCCGTCGGATCTGGAGTCTCAGATCTAACGGTGGAGAATGAGCACGATATGGATTAGATGCATGGGAAGAAGCAAAGGGGGTGGTTTCATTATGGGCCGTCAGATCTGAGATGGACGGCTAAGATTAGCTTTGAAGGGAGGCAGGACCCACAGGAGGCAGGCCTGTCAGGTTTAATATGGGCCATTGGATGCCGAAGATCAACGGCTAGGATTGACTCTTGGGGTTGGACGAAATAATAAAAAAGCAGAAAAAAGGTGAAGGAGGACCATTGATCTGCAGAGATCAATGGCCATGATGGGCAAAAAAACATTAGAATGCAAGGCGCATGAAATATAACCAAAGTCATGAAGCGTGATCTGGACCATTCGATTTGGACACGTGGACGCCCCAGATGCAATCGGAGATCGGCGATCGTCGGGGCGGAGAACTTGTAATTGCGCTAATGCGATTAAGTTTTGACCGTCAATCTGCAGATTAGATCGACGGTGAAGAGTGAATCAGAGGGTTTCAAAGGTGGGGGAATGGTTAAAAAACAGAGCAAATGTGGGCCGTCAAATCAAAGGAAGGTAGAAAGGATATCGACGGCTCACGATTGATTAGGGAATGATCAATTGGGGAGGAGAAATGACATACGTGAAATGCAATTTTGAATATTGCCGATGTGATGATACGCAGATCCTTGATCGGCTTAAGATCAACGGTCGAGATTGTTTAAACTTATGCACCGGCGAAAAAACGTTTACAACATGAAAAACCAAAAATTTTAATATAATACAAAGTTTTTGACTGTTGGGCAGGTTTATATATATGAAGTGAAATAGGTGCCTGACTGCTGGGCCTTTGGTCTCTATGAAATATAATATTCCTGGGGCGTATATATAATAAAGGGCCAATCGCAATCAGAAGGTCGGGCCTTGTCTTTTCAATCTGACCATTCGGAATTTTTGCGATGCGATTGGCGCTTGGGACTTTAACTCTTGGTCACGGGTGAAGTTATATGGAGTAAAAAGTGGAGGGTGTGGTTTTAACAAAGGGCCTCAATCGCATCGGAAGTTTTGATGTGGATCTTTCAATCTACCCATTTTTACATTAAAACATCGCACTGGCGGGTTTTAGACCAAAACTTTAGGGAAGTGGGTTTTTTTATTTTTAAAAGGTAATAATGGATCAGAGATGAAATATACAATGTTTTTAGCGCCCGACTGCGGGCACTCGGGTTATATAAAACAACAATAGGATCGGGGGCTGTGTGCAAAGGCTTAATCGCATCGGAACTTTTGAACATGGAAAATAAACTTATGCGCTCGGATTTTTGCGATGCGATAAGCACTTAAATGGTTTAGCGCTTGGTTCTAGCACCGGGGCATATAATGGGGAAGTGGTTTTAAGACTTAGCCCAAGGGGTCTTAATTCTGTCATACAAAAAACGTATTTTTTATGAAATTTTTCCAAGTTTTTAATGGATTTGGGGGTTTCGGCAGAGTTTAAAAAGGAGTTTTAAACTCTGTAAATGGGGATTTTACAAAAGGGAAATGGGAAAAAAAGGGAAAATGGAGGAATTTCATGAGAAAGAAAATGGTAAAAATGGAGGCTAGTTTTGAAGTGGAAGGAGGGGAAAATGGTGTTTGCAACAGTATTTTCTCTTTGAAATCAGTAGAATTTCTGAGCTTTGAAATGGAAATAGCAATGAAGATTTGGACAGAGGACCAGATGCCTTCAGGAGTCTTCAAGAGATAACATTTTTTAGAAATAAAACTTGTTTCTTGAGGGCTCCAAAAAAAGTTTAGCCACCACTTGGTATGACAAATTTTATTGGCGGCTAATAGTGTCTTCGACTTAGTGAAGAAGCACATTTCGAACCTGATGTTGGATGCATGTAGAAAGCACCATATTTCCCTGAATATCAAGAAGTGTATATTCTACGTACCCTTCATAATCTTGCTCAGACATATAGTTTTCCGATAGGGGATGATGGTTGACCCTGCAAAAGTTGTAGTTATCATAAATCTGGCAGTGCCTACAACTGAGAAAAAGCTACATTCGATTCTCGGACACACAGGCTACTATAGAAAGTTCATTCAGGGGTATGCGCTGATCACAGTGCCTATGGAAAAGCTACTTAAGAAGGATGTTTCATTTTTTTGGGATGATGAGTGTCAGAAGAGCTTCGAGCTACTCAAGGAGAAGATGGCCTTTGCGCCTATCCTCATTTTTCCTGATTGGGCAAAGGTATTCCATGTTCACATCGATGCTTCAAGAATCGCCCTGTGAGCGGTGCTTACGTAGCCTGGAGACAGAGACATTGATCACCCATTTGCATTTTCTAGTTGAAAACTCTCTGGTGCGCAATGCAACTACTCCACCACAAAGCGAGAGGGATTTTCCATGGTCTATGCATTACAAAAGTATCGGCACTATCTGTTAGGAGGACACTTCAAAATTTTTACAGACCATTCAGCTTTGAAGTACCTGGTGAATAAGCCTGCGTTGAGGGGGGAAATCTGCTGATGGCTTCTGCTGTTCTAGGAATATGACTTTGAGATCATTTTCAAGCCAGGGAAGTTGAATACTAGGCCAGATCACTTTTCCCACATTGAGAGTGGCGAGGAACTGACCAACCTAGAAGAAGGATTGCCTGACGCACAACTATTTTCTATTAAGGTAGTTGATGCGCACTTTGCTGACATCATTCAGTTCCTGACTAAAAGCGCAGGTGGAGGCCCCACCATCACAGTGACTCGGGACGAGTCACAAGACTGTGTTGGGGGATTGTTGGAACAAGGTCCCCTAAAGCTGCGAATTTTGTACAATTTTGTATATTTTGGTATTATTTAGTCTAACGCAGTGGTTTTGGGGTGGGTGAAAGCCCTGGATGCATTGTAATGGGTCAAGGGTAGACCAAGAGTCTGCAAACCATGGTTTATGGACCATTGGAAGCGTAGGCTAAGTCGATATAAATAGATGAACATTTTGAGTCTTAAGGTAAGAAATATTAAGGTCTGATGCTAAGTGTGAATTGTTAGATCTATTGTTGGGTCGTTTGTATAAGGACTCTTGTTGGCTGCGTGCGTGGAGATCCTCAGTCCTGCTATGTGTGGACCTTGCTGGCTGTGTGTGCAAGTTGTGTCAGATTGTATTGGGTCTTGGATGCTAATGTATGTGGATATGGTTAAGGTATTTCTGTGTTATCTAATCTAATATATTACCATTGATGCGAACTGTTGGGATCTATTACAAATACTGTTGTGTTTTCTGTTTATGATGCGAATCTGTCTATGTTATGGTATAACTACAATCTATTGATGATGCATTATGATAATGTATGTTGATCACTGTTGATATGCACGTGGATGCGAAGTTATTAACTAGATATGTGCACGATACTAGATTTGTATATTGCAGTTATATTGTTAAAAACCTTGCGAATAGATCTGTTTGGTGCAAACTCGATAGGTTGTGAAAGCAGATCTACTTGACTTACCTACTCTCTCTCAGGGTGCAGAAACCTGGTTCTGGCACCCTCCCATACTACTTCGGGTGAGACTTTGGCCTGCGCAAGCAGGTCACTGCCGAAAGGGCTAGTAGTATAGGGGTTTGTTGGAAAACATTAACCTACAAACCTGGGTCAAGACCCCTCGAGCCAACACTCCCCCTTATACTCATTAATAAAGATTGTTTCTCATTTTCCCATATACCTATCTATTTATGTTTCTATTTCTCATATTGTGGATTCTTAACTGAGATATATGTTTCATGTTCAATCGATTTAACTGATTAAGATAAATAGGCATATGTATGTTGCAATATCTTTGTTGTTTAGTGTTTGTATTTGCAGGAACTAGTCTGGTGGTCTAAGTTGGATTGGAAGCTACAAAAAAGGCGAGCTTGGATCACAAGTAAGTCCTTCTATCTTTCTGTGTGTCTATTTAATCTTAGAGAAAGCTCCTGCAAAGTCTTTAATCTGTTGTTCTAAATGCATAGCACCACATTTAGGGAATTTGGTTTATTCGTAGATCATAATTCTGCATAACAAATTGGTGACTCCATTAGGGAGTTTCCCTTTATTCCTGGTGCTTTTGCCTCTACTTATCCACCTAGTAGCATTTACTGTCAATTATTAGACTTTTGAATCAAAGAATTGCATTAGAAGTGTGTTCTATAGCTTTAATTTTGAATCTCTGCTGCACCCAACGCACTGTTGGTCAAGACACAGTGCACTGCAGTGCACTGTCTCCCACTTAGGGGTGCATTGCAGCGCACTGTCTCCTTTTAGAGACTATGTTTCCCCCTTGGCCAACCAAATTCCATTTGAATTTTTCATTGCCATAATTCTCGACCATTTGTTTGTTGTGTTTTCAATTGTTTGATATCTCTTAGAGACCAGTGAATTTTCCTGATTCTTCCTCCTTCGAAAAGTAATTTTGCTCAATGTCTCTTTAAGTGCTTTTCTTTATCATTGACTAAGAAAATTCAAAGTATTTTATTTTTGCAATAGATTCATTTGTTTTCGTAAAGTAAATTGTCGTTAAATTCTTCGTTTCAAAGAAAAATTGTAGTTCCATTCTTCGCTTTCCCTAAAAGAGAAATTTTTGTTAAATTCTTCATTTCTCAAAGAATGAAGCTTTTTTTTTTGTTGATTTGATGCATATAGTTCCCTTTTTGCATTCACATTAAAGGGACTGAAAGGAAAAACCTGCATTTTAATATAGTGAATTATGTGTTTTGCATATGAACAAGTTAGGAAAGTTTCATATTAGTTTGTGCTATTTGTTGTTTTCTCTCAAAACTTATTTCTCTTTCCCTTTAGTAGCTAGGATTTTCATTGAAAATTCTAAAATTGAAAAGTTTTCTTATCATTTTAGTTTGCATTTTAGGAATTTCCATCACATCATCGCGGTGAACCTTGAAAGGAAAATTGATAATAAAGATGTTATAGCATCATTTATCACCTTTTGTATATTTGATGATTTACACTTTGGCCTTGGGTACCCTTTCCCCTAGACTTGAACATTTTCTCAAAAAATAGTTTCTTAAAACCCATACATGACTCTGCCCAGACTTTTGCACCTACACATGTGAGTCCATTCATAGATATCCACATATACCTTTTTAATCATTAAAAAAAAATATATATTCCCTATTTTTGAGGTGGGGTTGATGGTTATTCCAGTAATTTAACCACCCCAGCCCATGGCTTAACTGTTCCCAACTACAGAAACTAATTTAAGGGAGTACAAAAGCCCCTCAAAGGAATGGCCTAAGGGAGAGAGAAAAATATAGATATTATACTCTATTGGAGCCCTATTCAAGTCTAATATTCTCGTGCCTCCTACACTTCCCAAGTATATTCAGGAAACCCTTGTTTCCTTGAGATATTCATCATCCTATATGACATCTATTGTGCACACATCTTAGAATAATTATTGAGAGGATAGGGCTAGACGGATCCAGAGGACGGTATGCTCAAAGGCTATGGCAGGATTCAAGTGATCTCTCCACTTTTTGATTACTGTATGTGACATTCATAATAAGAAGAAACATCTTGTTCCTGATGTTTACGTGTCTCTGATTCTTTATACATGTGTAATAATCATTAATTGAACACTTAATATTTCTTTTATGATATTATGCATGGTTTTCACTAACATCTAGGATCTATATATGCTGTACAACTAGGTTTTTGTGTTCATTCTTTGTTGATTTACATGTTTCGGAGCACAAAGTGTTGCAGGGGTTTTGCACCCCGCGAGATCTACATCAACCAAGGGACTTCCAAGTAAGTTCCGCAACCAGTAGTATCTAGTTTTCAACATAAAATTTGGTTAAGTGAGTCCTTCTTATATTGGCATGCCCCTGATCTGTGAAGGTTGTCAACCCAATACCTTTAGGGTATCATTTCCCGAAACAAAATATCAACTTAAAATTTACATAAATTTACCTAAAAAAGCATTGGTACTATAACGATAGTATTTAGAAGGTCTAGGCTAGAGACGTGTTCCGACGATGTTAATCATAGCAGTTGTTGTTAATTGTATGTGATACATTCCGAGTGTGATACCTCAATCCACATACGTAATTATATCAGAGCTCTTCCACGTACCTTCAGGTATATAGGGTGTTGTTCTAGTACGATAAGTATAAAGGGGTGCTCTCACTGTGCAATTTTGCATTAGAAAGCGTTAATACGGACTTGGGCCTCAACGTACCTTCAGGTATATTTGGGAGGACAAATTTAGGTTGTTATCCATCCATAGTGAACCGAGCCGGCCACCTTGTAAATTTTGATACACTGAACACAACATTCGGGGAGATTTCCTGCTCGTACTTCTTAGTTTTCCATGAGGTATTATGTAGTTCACAGTTTCTTGGTAAAATTTTTGCCTATAATTACCCTTTTATTGTGTTTATTTGTTTATGGTCATAAGATAAATTAGTCATCATGGAAGAAGAACATCCATTTCCCCATCGTTCACATAGGATAGCATTGAAAACACCTTTACCACCGGAAGCCACTTCTGGTCGGCGAAGGCGACATCGCTCTATCGAAACTAGTACTATCAGTACCTATGGTACGACATCATCCTTACATATACCAAAGGTGGCACAAGTTGTTTCTACAAATCCTGGCTCATATATTGTTTTCTAGATAGATTCCTCACAGCTACCAGTGGTCAAGATCCATCCAATTAGTGAGACCATATCTCTGGAACCTGACGTTGTTCAACTGGAGGTTGATCTAGATCCTGTCTCTTTTTTTCCAAAACATCTGCATCCCGAAGTCGAATGACTGGAAGTTATTCCTGTATTAGTCCCCCACAATCTATTGTAGCCATTGAGTCTCCCATATCGCGCATTCAACCTCCTGAAATATACTTTGGGCTTGACGGTGAAATCCTTCCACCTGGTTTAATTTCGATTGAATAAATACCACAAGATGAAACACCTTTAAATCCAACTCATTTTGGGGCGGAGCTTTACCTGTACGAGTATTTTCCTCAATCACATTCCTCTTCTTTTGTTGATCCTATGTCTATTAGAGTTCTCGTTGATCCAATAGGGTATACATTTGGTTGAAGAACCATGTCTGAGCCAACATATTCGGCTGAACCATATGTTCCAATTGCGACAGAACCTGCTCTCGCCACCCCGTTGATGTTCATGACTTCACTAGAGTCACAGTTATATGGTGGCCCTTCCGTCCCACCTGGTTACCAATTTTTATCTGGAAACTTCTCTGGTGCATCCTAAAACCCATGGACTTCCCCAATGTCATAATTCGGTATTATAACTGGTAAATATATAGTGAGTACTGAATGTATTGATCCTTTATATCCATCATCAGTGCAATATCAAGTTGTTCCATCTAGGTATATTCCATTTGGTACAATTTCAACTGGACTCCCTGCATTTGGAGAACAATATTTGCCATCTTATTATACTCCTCATGCTGGGGGACAACCTATGGTCACCCACTTCGACAATAATTCGTCATTATTTGGTCATCCTATTGTCGGAATGAATGTTTCTCAATGGCAGCCCACTCTGCCTATCCAACCATAAACGGTTGCACACTGGTATCAACTAGTTCAACCTGTTGCACCCATATCAACTCCACTTGTTAATACATCGTTACCCCTGTTACAGAATTAAACTGTTGTACCTCAACCATCTTAGGTGGGTCCTTCAACTCAATACCCTCAAGTATTGGGCCCTCAGACTCCAAATCCTTCGGCTAGTTTACAACAACCACCTGTATCTGAAATCATTTATTCACAAGTTGGATTACCATATTATGGGATGTCGCAGCGACAACCAGGTTATACCTATTCTCAATCGAATCCAAGTTATCCTAATTTTTTTTATAACATTGGTGGACAAACCCCATGGTAGCCACAGGAACAAATGCCACAACCTTCATTTCAACAAGTATCGTACCCAAGTTTTGGTCAACAGAATCCTCAAGCGTTTGCTTATCAAAACAACCCCTATATGGGTTACTAGAAACAAATTCCTTATGTTGGTTCTCAAAGGCCTGTTGGCCAGGAAATTCCATCATACCCTGGCTATGCTCAAACCAACCTCAATAAATAGTTTCCCTTTGCTGCAACTTTATAATTATTGGATTTAAACCGGCTCACCAATAATCCAATCAACTATGCTCCTTGGTGGTTGGTGATTCCTCATAAATTACCCTCGGATATTCCTAAGTTCAATGGAAACCCTGGGGAATATCCGTCAACTCATGTTATGACTTATCATTTGTGGTGTTCATCTAACTCCCTAAATGATGACTCTATTTGACTACATCTTTTCCAATGTACTCTCACTGGTCTGGCTGCAAAGTGGTACATTGTGTTACCTTGAGTTTCTTTTGATATTTTCACTACCATAGCTACTGTCTTTCTGAACCACTTCCAGTTACCCATACGATATGAAAATGGAATGAAACTCTTGAATAATTTTAAAAAAACTAATGCTACTCACATTTATGATCATATTCATGAGTGGCACCGTCGTCATAGAATGGTTAAGACATTTGTTCTTGATCAACTTCTTGTTGAGTGGTTCATTAAGTCCCTGTTACCATATATAACTAAGGATGTGGCTAAGGGTGGCATCTTCACTAAAGATAAGGTAATTTCTCATGCCCAATATTTAGACTTGATTTATACTCAGTTTTGCATGCTCTACAAGAAAATTCCCAACGCGGTGCGATCTAATTTCAATGTTCCTCCTCGATCAAAGGACTCTCATGTCAAAGACGGTATGATCGGTACTGCAAGAACACGTCACACTAATGCATCTGATCCTGCTCCTTCTTTAGAAATCCATGCCATGTCATCTGATAAAGGAAAAAGTGACAAGCAACCTAGAAGTAAGAAAAAATGGAAATCAAAGAAAAATCAAACTTCTACCCCGTAGGAAAGATCATCTGATCAATCGACTGGAAATAGGAAACCTTGTCACCCTTGCATAATCTATAATGAGGAACACTTTTTTCGGGACTATTGTCACCACGCTGAAGTCTCAAAAATGGTTAATACCTCACATGCGTCAGATGTGTTGACAGATCCATTTCCGAATCCGAACACAAATTTGGTTGCTACAGATCTAGCTTCTAGTTCCCAAGTGCTTATGTTATCTATCACGAAACCATCGATTGATATTTTGGTGTCAACGTGTAATAAATATTACAGTAGTCAGGCTACTGCTCAACCTACTACCTCGACCACGAATCTGTCCACGGAATCAATTCCTCCACCTGCTATTCCTAAATTGACAATAAAGCCACTGAAGGGAGTCATTCATAAATCAAGATTTAATACTCGAGCCAGAGCTGCTCAAAATTATAATATAGTTGAATATCTGGCTCTATCCCCTTTAGCTATGTTAGCACTTGAGTGCTACAAGATTTTCCCTCCCATAAACAGGCTTTTTTGTTGGCAATTGGTGGAATTGATCCAACAGATTCCAATCTCGTAGTCTTTAATCATACAGGTTATGTGCCGCAATTACCAGTAGAATTGGCATTCTCCATTCAATTAAATGTTCCTAATCACCTTATCCATGGTACTATTATTGATGAGGGAGAATCTACATGCATTATGTCTCTAAACTGTTGGAATTCACTTGTATTTCAACGGATGAACATGTAAGCCTTGTAGTATTATCAATAACCTGCATGTTGAACTAGGGGGAAAAAATGTGAATGTTGAAGTTGAGGTCGTTGATGGACCCCCTGACTACAATATTTTACTCGGAAGGCCATGGGTATATGCTATGACTACGATCATTTCTACATATTTTAGATGATTTCCTTTCCACATAAATGTGTTATCACAGTCATTAATCAACTATCCTTCTTTGCCTCCAATTCGTAGGTAACTGGAAGTGTTCTATTAGTTCACGTACCCCAACTTTCACTTCAGAACATTGGTGTAGGACCCTTAAAGGATTCCACTCTCATGGGGACCTTTACATTATCGCCGCCTACAACGTCAGTAGAAGTTGCAAGTATAGAGACCTGCTATGTGATCTCTTCCACTCCATCTAGCTTAAGGAAGAGTACGGGCGATTCTGAAGTTGTTACATTGGGTGAGTTTCTGCTACCCAACCCCATTGAGTTGGCATAGAAATCAATCTATATGTCTTAGGTGGTGAATCTGAAATCATCATCACCAGTCGTTTGGGTTGATTGTTCATTAGATTATGGTACTCCATCTGATCCTTTTTCCTCAACTTTCTTGACAGATGAGAATATTCTAGAAACCATGATGTCAGAAGGAGAACCATGGGAAGATTATCATCATCATTCCCATCTTCTTGATTATGAAGAAGATAATCTTAGTGAACTATATCACCCATTGATCAAAAATTTATTTTCAAATTCTTTTCCTATTAATGCAATCGATTCCAAGCGAAAATTTTCAAATATTGAAGAAACCATTTCTATCGATATTTATACCAAACCTGGTGTTTTAGAAAAAATTCATATCAGTGTGTCTTGTTCTCCATCAGAACTTGAAACATATCGCTCTCTCTTTCATGAATTTCGTGATGTATTTGCTTGGTCTTACGAGGAAATGCCAAGCATAAATACTAGTATCATTGAACACACTATTACTATGTACCCTAATGTCAAGCTGGTACGTCAACGCCTTCATCCTGTTCATCCAAAGAAGGCCACTGCCATTAAAGCAGAAGTTGAAAAATTTTTGCGTGTTGGTTTCATTTACCCAGTTCCGCTAACTGAGTGGTTTCCAACATTGTTCCTGTTATGAAAAAACAAGGAACCATTAGAGTGTGCATCTATCGGGATGTCAATCTTGATTGTCCAAAAGACAACTATCCTACTCCCTTTATCGACCAGATTATTGACAATCATGCTGGATGCAAAATATTTTCATTCATGGATGGATTTTCTGGCTACAATCAAATCAATATCCACCTAAAGGACCAATATAAGACATCATTCATTTGTTTATGGGGCACATTCGCTTACTGAAAACTACCGTTTGGTTTAAAAAACATTGGGGAAACTTTTCAAAGAGAAATGGATTATGCTTTCTATGACATCAAGCATATTGTTCAACCCTATCTAGATGATTTTCCTGCACATTCATGAAATCAGACTAATCACCCGATGCATTTGAGAGCTATATTTTTACGCTATCGAAGCTACAAAATACACCTCAATCCACATAAATGTGTGTTTTGTGTTGGTTCTGGTCATTTGATAGGATTCATCGTCTCAAAATAAGGAATTCGAATAGACCCATTGAAAGACCAGGCCATTCTTGATTTCCCTACACCATCAAATTTTCTTCAGTTACAGAAACTTCAGGAAAGGCTAACTTCCTAAGGAGGTTCATACCCAACTATGCCAAAATGGCTAAAGGATTTACTTGGCTCTTGAAAAATGGGAGTCCCTTCCATTGGGACCAATTTGTGCAAGCTTCTCTTGATGTTGTCAAGGATACTCTTGTCTGGGCATCATTAACGTATCCCCCCAATTATTAGAGTGATTATTTCTTATATATTGTCGCGTCTGATATGACCATTTCTATGGTATTGGTCCAAGTAGAAAATGGGATAGAACATTCGATCTATTATTTGAGTTGTAATCTCAATGATACGAAAGTGAAGTATTCGTACATATAAAATCTTTCCTTGGAAGTTGTTCAAGTTGTCCAAAGATTTCACCACTATATCATGTTCCGGAAGACCATTTTCATTTCGGATTGCAACCCCATGAATTACATTTTATCACGTCAATTGCTCAGGGGAAAGTATTCAAAATGGATTGTCATTTTGCAGGAATTTGATTTGGAATTCATCAAATCCAAGTCAAAGAAATCTTTACTTTTGTCTAAGCTTCTCTGTGACCTTCCCTCTAATAGTACTGCCACTACGTCGGAACCATATATTCCTGACGAGTATCTTCTTCTGATTAGATCATCTGATCCTTGGTACGGGAATTTTATCATTTATCTTCAGACCCAGAATTTTCGGCCTGATACCTCTCGCTTTGACTAATGACATATTCGATACCAAGCCAAATATTATCTGATCGTCAGTGATACACTTTATCGCCATGGTTTCGATACAATTTTAAGAAGGTGCCTCACTCATGAGGAGGCTGAAAAGGTTTTAAATGATTGTCATGTTGGGGCTTGTGGTGGACACTTTTCTGGATATGCTATCGCGCAAAAGATACTCCACGCCGGTTAATTTTGGCCTACCATATTTCATGACTACATCCTCGCGGTCAGAATTTGTTATGCATGCTAGATATTTGATCGTAAAATCCACAAACCGCCAACGCCAATGCATCATGTTGTCTCTATGGGACCATTTTCAAAATGGGGCATTGACTTCATGACCTGTAACCCTTGTTCGTCTGAGGGGCATGGTTATATTATTGTCACAGTAGACTACTTTACCAAGTGGGCCGAAGTGATGCCTACATTCAACAACACAGGACAAAAAACTGCATTGTTTTTCTTTAATCATGTCGTTGCATGATTTGGGGTCCCACAGGCTATAGTCACATATCATGGTAAGAATTTTCGCAATCACATGATGAATAAGTTTAATTCCAAGTTAGAACTGTCACATGATATTTCTACTCCTTATTATCCATAATCAAATGGACAATTTGAGGCTATTAACAAGATTCTTAAATGAATTATAGGAGTTTATAAACGAAATTGGAATTTGATCCTGTACTCATCCTTGTGGGGGTACCGAACCTCGGTAAGAAACGCAACCAGATTTACCCCCTTTCAATTGGTGTATGGTCTAGAAGCTATCTTGCCAATCCAATGTGAAATACCTTCGTTAAAACTCACAATCGACTTGTTACCTGACACCTCAGATGAAGAAGCGCATCTTTTTAACCTTATCCATATTTTTGAAATGAGTCGTGAAGCCCAATTGGCCAATGACGTGCATAAGAGACATATAAAGGCACAATACAACAAGCATGTCCAGCCTCACATTTTCTCAGAGGGCGACTTGGTCCTTATTTATGATCAGGAAGCTGATTTAATAGGTATAGTGAAATTTGAGCCATTATGGCTAAGGGTGCCTACGAGTTGGTAGATTACGATGGAATTCTGTTTGCGTAGCCCCGAAATGGGTTGTATCTGAAACGTTACTATGCTTAAGCATGAGCGTAGTAATTTTTTGTATTCTATTGTATATATATGATGTTGATTTTCATTCACTGTCTTAGTTTGTTTTTTATATTTTTCTTTACGTTAGTAATCCTCTTTACATATCATTGTAGATGTCTGAATCTTTGGAACCATTTTTTGGGTATGCTGATGGTGCTAGTCGTAGTACACAGAATCTATCCTCTACTGCATGGGCCATTTTCACTCCAAATAACGAGTTAGTGAGTTTTCAAGGGATTTGTATTGGTCGATAGACAAAAAATATCATTGAGTATAGTGCGTTGATTGAACTTTTCTCTGATGCCATTTCATTTGATATTAACCGCAACATCATAAGGTTAGACTCACAACTTGTGGTATTACAACTTACTAGTGTTTATACTATTAGAAATCCAACACTGCATCGTATTTTTCTAAGAGTTCGAATTTTGGAAAGACATTTTGATTTTATTCAATATCAACACATTTCCAAAAACTTGAACACATTGACTGATTCTTTAGCGAATTATGTTATAAACAGACATTTTCAACACATGTAAAGATATATTCACACAATTGAATAGGATTACACAATAAACATAGGAAAACACTTAAATGAAATAGATATAGAGTTATAATATTTTACAAAAAATTGTGCCCAAGACACATTCGTCATCTAACCACAAAATGTATGCAACATGTCAAAAGTAAAATAGTGATTCTCATGGTAACATTTTATCGATCTAGCTATCCTATGCAGTAACCACATCTAGCGGTTAGGAATGCCAATAGTGTGGCACTATAGGCGCATGGGTAGCTCTCAATTTGGCAATCCAGAATCCTGAAGGTCAACCCCTCTATGTGTTTTTGAAGCTCATTAAGAGTCTCAGCCATATCTAAATCCTGAAGGACTGCTCTCCCGAAAGCCCTCTCTGTAGGCTCGTCCACTCCATGCTCTGGCTCTTCCACTGGTTGAACTCGACCCACATCTGCATTAAATTTAAACTTTATTTTAGTCTTGGGAAAACATAAAAATACAAAAACATGTATAAACCTTATAAAATTTAAAAAACATGGTCAAAACATTCTTACCGATTTCACCTCAATGAGCACCTTCTGGAAAAGTTAAGCCTGGATCTCCTCAGAAATCAACGCTTGCATATGAATACTCATCGATGGCGATAATCTGTTGCATGAACCAAGCGAAGAGTGCAGTCAAGAACACGATGTTGATTGGCATGCATTTCTAGCCATCAGTTCTACCCATCTCTGCATCCTCAGATCTCTAGGGTTAGATACACCCAACGTCACATGCTGAGGCTACATCAATGGAATCCGCTCTAGGAAAAAAGAAATGAGGATCGAACCATAGTTGAAGCTTTTCTTCCTTCGTCCCTTTTCCTTTCTTAGTTGTTATTTCATTTGAGAGATTACAGCTTCAACCCAGTTGAAATTTTTTGGTTCCATGCACTCTAGTGCATACTGCATATAAGATTTGTTCGCTACATGTAGTGTAGTGGTACTAGCAAGCTTTACGATCATGAATAATATGGTTCTCAATGGAAAATCATGAATGTCAAGGATGTTTATTTTCCCATCCTTGCTAGGCTCTAGCCCTGGGTAGCAATACTGCAAAATATTGTCTCTCACCATGTCTCCTCCGAGAGTAGACCCTGAGAGATAAATGGGTAGGCCTCTCCTCAACAAGCTTGTCATAAAATAAATGTCCTTCACTGAAATTGGAACCACTTTGTTCCTAATGTGAAATGCCTCAATCGCCAGATCCCATGCACAAAAAAGGAACTCCAAAAGTTCCATTTGTTTCCTCATCCATGATAAATGGTAGTACTTTAATAACCCACAATCCCTAAGAGCTCTTACAGTACCCAGATCATTAAGGGAAATCATGTTTTGTTCTTCATGCTCTCTTTCTCTCCAAGTAATTTTCATTATAGTCCGATGAATCTTTGAAACATAACCATAAGACTCATTAGGCTCCTTTTCATGCAAAAATTAGGAAAAATTTGGTTACAATGCAAGAATAAAAAATGTGAATTGTGCCCAATGCAGTCTTGGTCAATAGACAATGTGTTGCATATGCACCTAAGCTTCATTTTGGGTGCATTCCAACACATTTTTCGATGCTCAAGGGTGTGTTTCCCTCTTTTGAAAAATAATTTACCCTAAGGGGACAAAATCCATAAAAAAATGCAATGAAATGAAACTAAATGACTTCTAAAAGAAAGAGGGGATTCATGGCACCAACTTGGATCAAACGGTGATGAAAATTGTCCATAGAATCGATCACAATCAACAGCTGAAGTTCAGGGGAAAAAACAGGTTCAGAGCTCCAAAATGCAAATGGTAACTTTCAAATGGTAAAAACTAATAGTAAAAATCTTTTAATTAGTCATTTGATTATTTTCAAATCATATTTATTGCTGTGACTATGGTTTTATTCAATTTTTATCATGAAACAGGCATTTTTAATCCATTTGATGTTGTTTTGAACAGGTTTGCAACTGATGAGCATTTTAGTCATGCACATTTATTTCAAGAATTATTTGACCACAAAGCTTACTTTTATCCTTATTTTTTCGAGCTTTGATAAAAATGAAAAAGGACTTGAAGCACACTTTTATCTCTTTTTCGAGCTTTGATAACAGCGAAAAAGGAACCCCTAGAGTCTTCTTTTATCTCTTTTCAGATTCCGATAATGTGAAAATATTTCTGAGCACTTGTATTTTCAATCTCATAAACGTAAATGAATTGATATCTACTCAGTATAATTTTAACCATTTTATGGACTGAGATAGATTATTTAAGAAAAAGGAAAACCTTAGTCGAACATCGCTAGGAGGTTCTCTTAGATATTATTTTACACTTTTTCGAATCTGAGAGACAAATTTATAAAAAGGACTTATGGAGTTTTCTTTCTTCCTCTTTTTCAAACTCTCTAAATATGAAAAAGGACCGAGTTGTCACTGTCATTAGGCTTATTAAAACATAAAATAACGACGGGCTTGTTGATCATGGCAAGAATCAAGTTTCATTCATCGCTAGACTCATTAAATTATTAAATAGAGATACATTGTTCGCCCGAAGGGTTGAATTATAGATCAAGCATATGTTATCCTCCTCAAGCTTGTTAAAAAAAATAAAGAGGTACTGGTCAACAGATGACCGAGGAAATTTTGGGAAAGTGAACAAAACTTTTAAGGTAGTAGTTTGCTATTGAACACGACACTTCACTCCATCATCGTGATTGTTTGGGTTGGGTAATATTCTTGACGGTTCATTCATACCTATGGTTCATCATACCTTCACTTTAGTTTTGGGTCAATGTTGCCAACATCTCAGTGTCGCTGATATGTTTAAGATAAGTCATCCAATGAATACTCATCCTTCTGCAATACTCATAAACCTCCATTCTCATGACAGTCATTCTCGAACATTGCTATATCAATTCACATTTTGTCTCTGAAATCAATAACTCTCGTTTTGCGATAAAAGGGCTTCTTGTCGACATAAAATCATCATCCAGGAAGTTTACTTAGAAACATCATCTTCCAATACCATGAGGCTTGTTACAACATCAACAAGATCCTTGCTTCTGGACCTTTGACCTAAAGATTTGGTTTGGCGTTCGACATCAAATCATCTATTTACGCCTTATGAAATGTACTGTAGTACCTTGAGATCCATTAACATCAATGGTGGTTCTCTCGTGTTTTTAAATAGCTCACATCATTGACTGGTAATCAAATGATGGTTTACCATGTTCGACCACAAATCATATATTCGCATGGCTAGACTTGTACCGGAATGATCGAGTGAATGAGATAAGAAGACCCCGGATCTAGTTTTAGCCATCTAAGCTACGATTTCAAGATTGTTGTACACATCATATGTACAATGACGTTCCATACAGATCTCCATCCAAACATGGGCATATATCTGTAGACATGTCTGTATTGGGAAACATTCCAATGTATACAACTTTCTACACTATGTTCATGTTATTAGATAGTTTATGTGTTGAGCATGGGAATGCCTCCCTTAGCAATTTGTGATCAAGATGAAAATATCACGATGTAATGTATTGTAATATTGATTCAGGTCACCAATTCGCTTCAGTTCCATCCCATCACATCGTAAAGCATCTCATTCAAAAAATATTATTATTATTCTAGCTTCATGCTTTAGTGGGTATCTATTATAGGTCAATTTGGGCATCATTCCCCATGACCTGGTCAAACTAGACATCATCCCCAAGACCAATGAAATAGGGTCTATCATCCCCTATCATTTCAGTTGCTACATGCCCTAAAACAAGAACAAATCATTCATGACTTCTATTGCAAATTTTCCAAGGTTTGAAGTATATGTTATATCACTTATGAGCTCACCAATGCTGCCTCTCAAGGGAATAATTTTGTTGAATATGCAACTCCCTCCATTCAAGGGTGCACAAAAATTCATTTCCCGACATTCAAGAGTGCATTGGTCAAAATGAGAGTAAAATTCTCATTGTTCCAGAATCTCCACATGGCCATTGCCTTCTAGAAAAGTCCATATGTGTCAAACTTCGAATCCATTTATACATCTAACACCTCTGAGCTTGGGAACATGTCTTGCCTATTATTAGAAATTCATTGATTGATAAACTACCTTCAGTTTTCCTATAAATTGATCACCGCTCCTAGTGATAAAAAAGGGAAGAATTTTGGTAAAGAAATGTTGTTGGATTCTCAATTGAGAGAGTGATAGAAGTGATATGTTGATGGTGAGATGTTGATTGTGATGAGGTTGTGATGATGCTGGAGCTGGTGACATCAAATCGATCATTGGTTGTAACCTACCCCTTCTACTCATTAATAAATATTGTTGTTCATTTTCCCATATATGTATCTGTTTATGTTTCTATTTCTCATATGATGGATTCTTAACTGATATATATGTTTCATGCTCAATCGATTTAACTGATTAATATAAATATCCATCTGTATATTGCAATCTCTTTGTTGTTTAGTTTTTTATTTGTTACACAGAATTTTGTCACCGTCCCTACAGTGCCCATCCCGCACATTGGAGGGTCATTCATGTGACATATGAAGTGTCATGCCTTGAAAAAAGTGTCATTTCATCCCTTTCCTTGAGGAGAACACTTTCTCTGTTGAAAATTCCTGGATCAGACCATCAAAAACACATGCTTTTGGGTTGGCGCTGGCAAGCAGTTATGGCCTCATGACGATAAAGGAGATTTTTTAATTCCCCTAGGATATCAAAATCTGGAGAGACTATCGGTCTAGGAAATGTTAATATTTTAGGGAATGGAGGGGGAGAAATCATAATGTTTTCAGGATTCCTTTGGCCAACTATGTCCCTCCCCTATTTTACCTCTATTTCAGTCATATTTGTTTGCCTAGGCGTTGTCGGAATTTCAAATTTAAGTTGTGGCAAGGTCGTATCTTCTTTTTATGAAATAACACATCCTAATCTCAACCTAAGTTCATTGCATTGCTTCTTTTCGGTTTCGTGGTTTGGGTTTACAAAAATCTGAATTATCTAAACCAACATGTTGTTAGGATTAGGATTGGGTTGAGCCGGCAGTTGAGGACACACAATAGGTTGAGGATTGTGTTGGACTGGGTATGGAGTTGGTAATGTAGGTTGATTTTGAACCCCTATCCCCATCGGTAGATTAGTCATTCCTAGAGGTCGCTGCCAGTTTTAAGGCCAATTTGTGGTTTGCAAAGGGGGGCAGGCGACTGGGATTGATAGCGATTGTTTTTCCAGTAAGGGGGAGAAAAAGGAAAACTTGGCCAATTATTATCTGAAGAGGGTTGGCTTGGCCAAGGAGGCATGGGAAATGATTGAGATGGCCAACTAGAGAAAGGTTATTGGTTCTGCCAAGATGTTGCAGGGTTCTATTGGTTAAACTGTGGAGAAGAAAATAACTGAGGCAGGTCTTGTGGCATACCTGGTCGTGCTTGCCACTGTCGATGTTGGTTCATTAGATAGATTGGTTCCGTCTCTTCTTCCACTTCTTTAAAAACTGGTTTCAGCTCTAGGACTGAAGGGAAATGGTCAGTGGCATGATCCTTGGTACAAATAGCACATGTTTGGACCATGTTTAATGGACATTCCCATTGTCTCTGCTTCTTCTGATAGCGTGGAAAAAAGACAGCCAAGTTTTTTTCTGCTACAACTTGATTCTATTTGGCTTGCAGGACATCTAGCTACATTGTCAGGGTGCCCAAGATATCAGTTTTAAAATCTTCTAAAATATTACCAAATTCTACTCTGGTCACGTTGCCACTGTACTGCATCAGATTCCTTGTAGTTGAGTCTCACCTGGTTGGCCTACTTCGCTTACTACCCCAAGAACACCTGATACATAGTGAAATAATGTCATCATATTCTTCTTGATAGATGTCCCCTTTTCCCATTATGTTAATTGTTTCAATCCATTCTTCTTTCATTCCCTTAATCATTGTTGCTATTAAGATATCTTTAAACAATGTAGTATATGGAAACCTTTGCAATTTATACTGAAATATTTCAATGTATTCTTCTAATGTCTCATTGTCCTTTGTATACATATTGAAGATTTCATCTTTTAATTCTCAAGTCCAACAATAGTCTTGATACTTGTTAAGAAAAGAGTTTTTCATCTATTCCCAGCTATTAACGGTTCCTCCACCAAGCCCCATAAACCAACGTGATTTTGTTCCCTTCAAGGTAGAGGGGAATAATTTCTATTTCTAAGGGTTAGTGGTGTTGTCATATCCCCTACATAAGACATCAAATTCAAATAAAAATGCATCTGGATCTTCCGAGGTCAACCCGTGGAAGGTGGGGATTTTTTGTAATGGGACTGATTTCATAGGGGCATTTGCAGCCGAATCAACAATGGGATACTCCAATGTTGATTCCTACCTTTGGTTTTAGTTATTTGCCATTTGATCAAAGATATGCCAAAAATCTTTGGGATTTCTTGTTCTGGAGGAATAATCTCAGTGGTATTAGGGAGTGGATGTGGAGGAATTCTTACAACATTTCCCCAATCTGGGATGCTAGGTGTCTCTATCTCAACCACTCTCTCAGGGGATCTAGGCTCTAGAGTTCTTACCTGTACTTCACTACTAGTTTCTCCCTCTCCTTCCTGCAAATTGGAAGAACCTCCCTCTCTAGAAGGGTCAGGAATTACATGATGAGCAGTCTGAAGGCTTTGCAAAGAACCTTTTGTTTCACTGTGAATATTGGCATGGGCTGTATATGGTGAGGTTGCTACCTAAGGGAGTGTTGTAGAACTCTGATTCGGAATGGTTCTGGGTCCTACAGATGCCTGAGATTCAACATTCTTAATGATTTAATCTATATATGTTGTTCTGCCAAGGATCACCGGTCCTTTTGGTTTTGTGGATTTAAGTGGGGGATTTTGATTTGTTTTTATCTTTTTCTTCCTAGTCATAAAACAAGAGCACCTATCCTACTAACCTCTGCACAATTGCTAAAAAGTGGGCTGGAGAGAAAAAAAATTTCTTTCTGGTATGCAGGGTATTACCTCTTGTTTTCAACACCTATTTTTTCACAGCAAAAGGAAAAAGAAATAAATGAAATCACTCTTAAACACTCTCCCCGACAACGATGCCAAAAATGTTGGGTCATAAAGGTGACTGTTACAGGAAACTTCAATGCTTCTCATTCAATTATCAACCCAAGGCAAGTCTTTTTATTTCAAAAGTGTAAGCACAGTATATGCAAGTGACATCGAAGGACAACTACTCTAAGTTATTATAAGTAAGACTGTCTAATTCTCGAATTTCAATCAAATCAATTTGGAAGTGAATTATAGAATACTTTTTACTATTCAAGGGAGCTAACTCTATTCTAAGCCTATGCAGAAATAACTATTCCGAACTAAAAATAATAAACCATAATTGAAAAACGTGATTTTATGAATTAAACATCAATCATAATGAATTAAACAAAAAATCTAATAAATTGTGTTGGCTCCCCATGATTTTCAAGATTGGAAAAACCAAATCTGCAGAGAACCACATCAAACCACTTTGGAGTCCGGGACCTAGCCTTCCTGGGCTCAGAGAGGGTTCTCCCTATGTTGTGTTTGTAAATGATTTGTATTTATACTTATATTCTTATGATTTTAGGCTAGTTATGAAGTTTGGGGTTTGTTTTTTTTGTTTTGATTGATCGTTTGATTAATTGATTGATTGTTTCAGTTGAATAGATAGACTATGAGAAGCATTAATCCATTGGGCTATGGATTCATAAAAGGTTTTAATTGTACATCAACTCTGCAAGGTTTTTCATAGGGCAAGCTGACTATATCAAGTGGATCTTTTAGATTAGATGAAATATGAAATGACAACAAGTTGTGAATTTAGTAAAACTAAAGGGAAATTAAGAATCCTTTAACTATAATTCAACAATAAAATCCTTTGAGATAATTGTTTGAGAGGAACTAAAGAGTAGGATACCCCTGAATTATTTAATTAATATTTACTAAGAAAACCTTAAGACAATAATCCAGCAATCCTAGAGAGCAAGACACATGTTATCACTATAAAAGTTTTCCAAACTTGGACAGTTTGCATTTGTTCCTAAGTCATGGTCTTAGATAGGGGTTAAGTCATTTTTATGTTTTTAGAGTCTAAGTCATAGGGTTAGAGTCTCATTTCTATCATCAAATAAAGTCCAACAACCTTGTTTCACACTTTAAGGGTCCCATATTATGTTTCGGAAGTCAAGTGTTTAGTCATTTTGAAAAAAATTTCGAATAAGCCACGAAACCACGTTTTCGTAGTGTACACAGTGTTAAAAACTGCTTTTGCGCTATGAAAACGTTGGTATTTTCGTAGCAAAAAACCTTGAAATTACATTACATGCGCTACAAAATCGGGGATTCGTAACCAATCTTGTCCAACTGTCAAATCCATCAAATTTCGTTAAATTTTCATGATTAGGTGTCAATCCACGAATCCTTTCTCACACATGCAACCATTCATAACCATCATGAGATTCGTTAAGGGTTATTTATCATTAGTCATTTTAAAATTTGAAAAGGGATGGTTGTCCTTGGTTGTATTGTCTCATACAAAAAACACCTGGTGCATGTCTTTCTTCAAACGATAAGCTTGTGGTAAGAAGAAACCAGAGTTTCTCTCAATTTTCAAGTGAGGTTGATCCAATTATCAAGCAAGGTTGAACCCTTAATCAAGCGAGGTAGTTTATTACAGGTTTTCTGAAGCCACAGGGATTTTGAGGGAAAGATGACAAAGGAAAAAAGAAACCACAGGTCAGGCCACTATTTGAGAACGGAACCTGAAGCAATAGAGGCTCTCACCAAGGATAAATCAATTGAAGAATCCTTCAAGAAATCAGGATGCTAGAGATTCTGTGAAAAGCTACAGGGAGGTTATAATCAAGTCAAAAAGAGTTTTCCATTAATTTCACAGGTTCAAATACAAAGGTTGGATTTTTAAACTTGCCAATTTCTCCTGAAATCCTATCATTAGTGATAGAGATTCCAAGGGGAGAAGAAAGGTGGTTCAAGAAGTTCAGGTTTGAAATGGAACCTTGTAAAATATTTTTGAAGCCAAAGTTTGTGGACACAGATTTAACCAAAGCAGTGCCAAGAGGTTATGTCAAGAATACATATGCTAACCTGCTCTCCAACATTCAAAGGTACTTTACCTGTGAAGGAAGATACCATAAGGTGTATTCTTATCATTTCAAACTCTTATTGCATTTTACTGGAATAATTTCTCTATATTTATCTTTCTTCTTGTTTCGAAGTTTGGCCAAGATGGCTGATAAGGTGCAGATGAAAAATCAGGCATGTGAAACATCATTATTCCGTCATGGTCTAGTTAAATTAATAGTTTTGCATGAACTTTAGAGGGTGAATAGAGAATGGTCTACATTTCTGTTTTTGTGTGAATTTGGGGTGGAAACACATGGAACAGGTGTTAACCCTAGGGCCAAAGAAAAATCACCATCAGAAACCACTGACCCTGAAAAAACAAGATCAAAGATATTTTTCAAGTTAAAGCCTAGAAAGCAAGTGAAAGAGCCAGAGATTAAAACACCAGTGATTATTCAAGAAACCCCTTAACCTGCACAAAAGAGGACAACCAAAGGTAAGGAAACAGTACAGGAACAATCAACCAGCAAATCAGCCCAGAGAAGATTGACTAGAAGTCAAATAGCAAGGTAAAAAGGAAAAACAGTGGTTTCAGAAGAATATCCAGGTTTAAAGGGTAGTTTGAATGATATTTTACAAGCTATTGATATTGAGGAATATCCTTTAGTTCAGGAAAATTTTATAAGTTTGGATGAAGGGAAACATAAGAAGATCAAGTCTTCCAAAAAGCTGGATTTTAATGATGAAATTTCAGAGTTTGTGTTCAAGCCCAAAAGGCCTCTAACTAGGAATTCAAAAAAGTTGCAAGGGTTGGATGTGGAGTTAGATAAAGCTGGAGAAGTTTCAAATGTTTATGAGGAACCCATAGACCTTTCATCACCTATGCCTAAAGATGACAGAAACAGAGTTTTCAATACTCAAAGAGAAAAGAGCAGTTATGAAGAAATTAAAGAAAAATTAAGACTAGCTAATCTTGAAATTTCTAATCTTAAGAAGAAAGCAAGAAAACATGTTGTTGAGAGGATAAATTTTGACAAAATTAAGGCTCTGTGGGAGCTTGAAAGAGTCTCAAAACATGAAACATTCAGCAGTGAAGCTCAGTATTTTACCTGCACTCTTCCTGCAATCAAAGAGGCTAAATTTGTGAGAAGGATAAATGTAAATTTAAGGGCTACTAACAGAAGGTTGAAGAGGCAGATTGAAGATATTGAAATTCAATTGACAAACTCTGAAGGTCAGCTACATCAGAAGTAAGGTAGTAAGTGACAAATACCTAATACAGTTTTGTTTTGGGAAGAACACCACTTTTTGAAAACATTGAAAAGTTGACTTATGTTGATTATTAAGGTCTATTAGCATCAAGGAAATCATTAAAGGGCTATAAATATTCTTAATATCTGAAGATGATGAAAAAATTGTGTAATAAGGAGACACACAACAGTTTCGTAGCGCACTACAAAACTGCTGTAGGTGCATTTTTGAACATTTTATAAGGGTTTCGAAGGGTAAACAAGCTTCATTTCTGAATTTGGTTGTTGGTGGTGGTTGGAAAGGGTTCAAAAATGAAACTCCAAGTCTCAAGGAAAAGGAAGTTGGATCATTGAGAGTGGTTTACAATGGTATAAATTATGTGCTACGAAAATGCTACTCATTTTGTAGCACAACCATGTCATCTCTCCTTTTACTTTTTCAAAGGCTTGTTTTCTGTACAGGTGGAAAGGTATGGTTCCATGAAGGTGACAACACATGTCACTTATCTCAAAAGGTCAACATTGCCAGTAAAAAGGGTTGGAAGATCATCAAGAAAGACAAGGTTGAATTATAGGAAACATGTTCCCTATTTTGTAGGGCAAGTAAGGCATGAACCATTATGATAACATAAAAAGATTGCAGGCATCATCAAGGTCGAAGACATGGAGGAACAACTGTCAGAGATATCATTTAAGTTCTAGATAAGGTTGTTTAGATATAATAAGGATTTATACTCTTATTTGTATTAGAACTTATAGAAGACACAGGTAACTATCAGATGTAATTAATAGTCAGTTTTAGAGAAAATAGGTGTCAATTTAAGATAGAATTCAAATTCCTCTGAAGATGGATCATAGAATCCAAGGTTGGAATGACTCTATAAGAGAAATGAGGTTGAATTGTACCAGGTTGGAAATTTTCATTAACAAGGAGACAATGTTACTATAGCAGACTATGTGTTTTTATCATAATATAGATATTGGCTTACTACTTAGGATTTAGAAAGAGTTTTTAATGTGTGATCTTCCTATGGCTTTCCTTATCTATCTATTTGAAGTGGTATAAACATATTTTACTTAGAATTCATTGGAAAATTCTCTAACTTCCTGCATATGTTTGTAAACTGTGTTTTGTTCACTCTGTTTTTATTTTGCTGATACACCTAAAAACTCTAAAATGCCCTGACTTCCATGATAATCTAATTTGTTGTTTTGTGGGAAAATACCTAGACTCCATAGCCAAATAGATGTTTTTTGATCAGTAATTCAACCAGTCATACACTTTATATCCAATTTATTCCTAGAGTTAGCCATCTAATACTTTATTCAAAATCTTAAACCTGGTGAGAGAGCCCTCTCAGGTTGAGGAGGCTAAGCCTCAACTAAAATTCTGGTTTGAAATAGTTACACTGAGGTAGCTTGACCAGCAGCCTATCAGGTCCTATTTTGGTGATAAAATTTTGGTGCGTCTGATGGGAGCTTGAAAATTACTCATTCCTGAAATCAAGAAGCTGAACTTTTGAAGGTAGCAGTAGCTCAGAAAGTTTTTTGAGGCTGCAATATACCTTGGTGACTCCGTATATTTTCAAATTTTAAAGGTGGCTTCGAGAAGGAGATATACACGAAGAAATCCTGATCCCAATCCACCTACCACTGTGGACAATCCAAACACTATTTCAAGAGGCAGTCAAAGAATTTCAGAAATATCAAGTACTCCATCTCATTCGAAATCTTTCTCCTCTGAAATATTAAGAAGTCCTGAAGATAAAAGAGTTGATGATAAAATTCATGAAGTGTTTTTTAGGTCAGAAAGTGAAAAGTAATTCATTGATATTATCTTAGACTTGCAAAAGAGGGGAATTGACACTTCAGCCCTAGTAACCTAAGAGGACAAAGAAGAATTTTGGGAAGTTGTTACCTCTGGGTTATTGTTAGAAAAAGAGTCTCTAGATAAACTTAAAGAACTTGACCCTTTTGAAGTCCTACTAAAATCCAAAGTTGGTTTGCCCCTTCCAAATTGGAGCTCAATTGTTAGTGGCTTGTAGAAACCAAGTATCCCTCCTCATATTAGTTCTCCATATTCTGTTTCTATCATTCCTAAAACTACTTTTCATCCCTCAAGCATGGTTGCTCCTGCTAGGTATGCACCACTTGTACTCCCTGCTATTTTGCATGACCTTCCTAGTAAATATGCTGCTAGGATTCCTCCTTGGGGTATTGATGAAGAAATTACAACAGAGGAATTTGTAGACAGATTTAATGATTTTATAGACAGGGAAGAAGTTGATGATGAAGATTTGAAACTAAGGTTATTTTCACAGAGTTTTATTGGTGAAGTTAGAAAATGGTTTAAAGCCCTTGCACCAGGAAGCATTAGAAATTGGGATGAGTTTGAAGATAAATTTTTAAAGAAATGGGGAAACAGAACCAATCTATTTCAAGCACTTACTGAATATAACAGCCTTAGAAGGGAAGTTGATGAGTCTTTCCAAAACTTTTCAAAGAGATTTAATAAATTTTTTGACACAATTCCAGCTCATTTGAAACCTATGGAAGCCTTAGAACAAAGGAGATATGCTGAAGCATTTGATTATGACTTTTCTATCTTGTTGAGAGAGAGAGAATCACCTTCACTTGCTAAAATTCAAAGTGATGAAGTTAAGGTGGAGGTAAACATGATAGCTGCTAAAAAGTCAAAAATGGGAAAAACTAAATTGAAAGAAGAGGATAAACCTTCCACTTCGACTTCTGAAGATAAATTTGATTCAATGATGAAAACCATGGAGAAGTTGATGGATAGGTTAGCTCCTGGAAACGCTTCGGCTCTTCCTATGCAACATGAACCTCAGTTTAGAAATCCTCAATTCAAGAGACCTCAAAACCAACAAAGGCCAAGAGAAAATAGAAATCAGCAGCCTGATCCTCCAGTGAGACCTCCTTTTCAGCAGAATTTGGTAGATGAAGAAGATGAGCCTGAAATTCCTGAAGAATCCATCCATTGTCTTGATGAAGAGATGTGAGGAATTTTCTTGACTAAGGAAGAACATGATGAGTCAGATTTGGCTAATCAAGGGGGAGAATAGTCAAATTATTTTAAGGGATATCAGCATGCCATTTTTGAGATGCAAAAACAATATAATCTCAGAAACATAAATGTACCTATCATTGCAAGCAAAACACAGCCTAAGAAAGATACTCCAAAAGTTGTTGAAGCTAGAAATGATACCTAAAAGGTGGCTGAAGGTAAAAAGGACACTCCACTTGGTAAGAAAGACAGTCAACTTCCTCCTCCTATCAAAGAAGCTAAAAAATCTGTTTTTGTTTTCAACCTTGAGAATGAAATTTCAAAAATTAAAATATCAATCCTATTTAGCGAGATTCTCAAATTAAATTAATATAGAAGCAAGATTGTTAAGTTGTTAAACTCACAACCAGGAGCTGCTGATATTTTGAATGTTCAAGAAGATAATCCTACTATATATTTGGGTCCAAGGATAGAAGATGAACAAAATGAAGAGTTTCCTTCTTTTTATGTAAGAATTAATATTCATGATATGACTTTACATAATTCTATGTTGGATTTTGGGGCTTCGCATAACCTTATGCCCAAATTAATCATGGAAAGGATGGGATTACAAATCACAAGACCTTATGAGGATTTATTTTCCTTTAATTCAAAAAGAGTTCAATGTATTGGTCTAATAAAGGATGATGTTGTTGGTCTAACGCAAATCCCGTCAAAGACAGTTGTTATGGACATTGTTGTGGCTGATTTTCCTCCAAAGTTTGGTATGCTATTGTCAAGATCATGGGCAGCGAAAATCAAAGGCACAATGCAAATGGACCTTACCTACACCACTATTCTAGTTTTTGGTGAACAAAGGAGATTGTATCGGGAGACTAGAATGGCTTACATGGTAAGTGGCAAAGATAAGCCTCAAAATTTTCCTATTTATGCCTTTGATACTAAGCTTGGATCCGCCATTCTTTTTAATGAGTCAGCTGATAGTGTTGATGAAGAAATAAGAGCAGAAAATCAGCAAACAAAAAATCAACAAGTAAATGACAAACAGATGGAAGAATGGTGGTCATTGTACTTTGATGGATCAGCAGGAAAAGAGGGGGCAGGAGCAGGGATTTGGATTTCAAGTCCAACTGATGAGAGTAAGTTTTAATCTTACAAATTGAATTTTGATTGCACAAACAACATGGCTGAATATGAGTCTTTGATTTTGGGTCTAGATCTTCTTAAAAAAATGAAGGCCCGAAATATTTCTGTTTTTGGAGATTCTGAATTAGTTATCAGACAAGTGGAAGGTGTTTACCAAAAAAAGGATGTAAGAATTAGATTTTACAAAAAATTATTTTTAGACATGTTGGAGAATTTTCAATCTTTTTCCTTCATAGTCAAATATAGAGATCAAAATTCAATTGTTGATTCTCTTTCTATCTCTGCAAGTCTTTTCATCATTCCTATACATTCAAATGAAAAATATGAGATTGAAATTTGTCATAGATCGACCATACCAGACAATATAACAAGCTAGAAATTTTTTAAAGATGATCAACAGGTAAAGAATTTTATTGAGCTGAAAGAAGAGTTTGAAAGTACTCATGTAGATCAGCAAAATATGTTTGTTGAGTCTAAACGAAATTCCGAAGTTTTGCAATTGAAGAATAATGCAATACCAAAAGGTCTTATTCCTCTTGAGAAGCTTTTTGATCAAAATGATGTTTTTAAATTGCCAAAATTACAAGTTGATGAAGAGGAAGTAGAGAGTTGTAATCTTGGTACATTAGCTTTGCCTAAAATGATAAAAATTTCAAGGTTTCTTTCAGCTGATATGAAATTCAAATATATTGAGATGATGTGGAGGTTTATGGATGTTTTTGCTTGGAATTATGCTGATTTAAAGGAGTATGATCCTTCCATTATTCAGCATACTATTCCTATCAATGAAAATGAGAAAGCATTCAAACAGAAGTTGAGGAGAATTAACCCCCTTCTCATGCCATTGATTGAAAGGGAGATCAAGAAACTCTTTGATTAAAAAATCATTGTCCTAATCAAATTCTCTAATTGGCTTGCAAATTTGGTACCGGTTAGAAAGAATAATGGAGAAATTAGAATTTGTATTGACTTCAGAAATTTGAACAAAGCATCACTAAAGGACAATGATCCTCTTCCCAAGATGGATACAATTCTGCAAAATATTGTTGGTTCTCAAATAATGTCAATGCTTGAGGGTTTTTTAGGTTACAACCAGATTCTTGTACATCCAAATGATCAGGATAAAACAACCTTCACAACACCATGGGGCACATTCATGTACGCCAAGATGCCTTTTGGTCTCATGAATGCGGGAGGTACATTACAAAGAGAAATGGACATTTCTTTTTCTGAAGAAAAGGATAAGTGGGTGGTTGTTTATCTTGATGATATAACAGTCTTTTCAAAGAAAGAAGAAGATCATTTGAAACACTTAGAAAAGGTTCCTGCTGAAATGTAGAAGGTTTGGTATTTCCCTTAATCCTACTAAAAGCATTTTTGCTTTAACTTCAGGAAAATTACTTGGTCATATAATTTCTGAATATGGAATTAGAATTTATCCTAATAGAGTTAATGCAATTCAAAAGGTATATTTGCCAAGAAGTAGGAAAGAGATTCAATCATTTCTTGGAAAACTGAACTTTGTTAGATGCTTCATTCCTAACTTTGCTGAGATTGTCAAAGATATTACAAGGATGTTAAAGAAAGGAGTTGATATGAAATGGACAGCTAAAGCTAAAAAATATTTTGAGAAAATCAAGAAGGCACTCACACAAGCACCAGTACTCATCATCCCAAATTTTTCCAAAGAATTTCTGGTTTTTACATTTGCTTCCGAAAACACAATTGCTGGATTTTTGCTACAAAAAGGAAAGCAAGGTACTGAACAACCTATTTCTTTATTTAGTAAAACATTAGCAAATGCTGAGCTAAAGTATAATATTCTAGAAAAACAGGCCTATGCTTTGGTGAAAGCTATAAAAAATTTCAGAATTTATATTATGCATTCTCACATCATGGCATATGTTCCAAGTGTTATGGTAAAAGACATTCTAACTCAGGCGGATCCCGATGGTAAGAGGGTAAAATGGATTGCCAAATTGCTGGAATATGATATAGACATAAAACCAACCAAGTTGGTGAAGGGAAAATGCTTGGAAAAACTAATGACTCAGTCAAATCTGGACTGTCTAGACATAAATTTGAATGCAGAAATATCAGAAATTTCTGATGATGAAGAGGAAATGGTTGAAATAGAAGAGAAATACATCATTTTTGAGTGGTATAAGGATGTGGTTTTTTTCCTACAAAATCACAAGGCTCCCGTTGATCTAACAAATTTCAAAGCAAGTTTGTAAAGTTAAAATCCTTAAGATATTTTGTATATGACAAAAATCTATTTTGGAAAGATACAGGAGGAATTTTGCTGAATTGTTTAATTGAAGAAGAGGTTGATAAAGTCATTGAATAATTTCATAAAGGTTATTATGGAGGACACCATTATTGGAAGGCTACAACAAATAAGATTCTCAAAGCGAGATATTTTTGGCCAACAATGTTTAAAGACATTTATAAAAGAATTGCTGCATGTCACGAATGCCAAATTTTTGAAGGAAGAAGAAAGCTTGTACCTCTACCTTTGGTTCTTATATATGTGGAAGCTCCTTTTCAGCAATGGGGGCTAGACTTTATTGGAGAGATACATCCACCACCATCAAGGTAGCATCGTTGGATTCTCACAGCAATGGACTACTTTACCAAATGGATAGTGGCGATACCAACAAGGCAAGCTAATGGTTCTGTAATTATTTCTTTTCTAGAGAATAATATATTGTCTAGATTTGGTTGTCCCATGAAGATTATAGCAGATAATGCTCAAGCATTTAATTCCAAGAAAATGATAAATTTCTGCCATCAATACCACATCACTCTTGGACACTCTACTGCATACTATATACAAGGGAATGGTCTTACTGAATCATCAAATAAAAGTATTGTAAGGATCATTAAAAATATATTGCAAGAAAACAAAAAAGCTTGGCACTTAAAGCTGAAGTACGCCTTATGGGCTTATAGGATTTTTACAAAGAGGTCAATTGGGACTTCGCCATATGAACTTGTCTATGGTGCTGAAGATGTTTTTCCAACATCACTTGGGGTACCAGTCATGAAGTTAATTCAAGGATTTGAAGAGGAACCAAATGCCATTCAGAGGAGGATCAACCAGCTGATAATCTTGCAGGAAAAGAGAAATGAAGTCTATCACAGCCATCAGCAGGTTCAAAACAAAATCAAGAACACATTTGATAAGAAGATCAAAGAAGATAGTTTCCAGCTACAAGACAAAGTGCTGAAATGGGAGGCCAAAATGGAGGAAAAGGGAAAGCACAGTAAGTTTGAGAATTTATGGAAGGTTCCTTTTAAGATTGCTAGTTTTCATGGGAAAAGTACTTATATATTGCAGGAAATTGATGGAGGATCATATGCTGGAGGGCTTGTTAATGGCAGGTTCCTAAAGCATTATTCTTATCGAAGTTTTATGAGTCACTCATGACATTGTACATATTCCATCTTTGTCAGTTTTATTTCTAATAATGACAAGCTGAAACAGAGATCTTAAGCCTGAGGTTAACACCCAAACAATTTGAAGAAGATGCTTGTTAATACAAATTTCTGTTTTTATCAAAAATGGATAGCACTGGATTTGTGGGTTCTTCATTAGGGGAATTTTGAGGTCTAAAATGGGCCTCCTAAGGAAATTATAAAATAATAGTGGAAAAAATCAAATAAGATTTGATGAATCATCCCCCATGGTTGACATCATCATCTTGAATCCTATTGGTTGTTATAAAGTTTATTTTTGTTGTAGATTTTTCTTAGGAGGCCCATTTTAGACCTCAAAATTCCCCTAATGAGTGTACCACAGGGGCACACTATCCCAAGTGGAGCCACTATTATCACTATAAAAGTTTTCCAAACTTGGACAGTTTGCATTTGTTCCTAAGTCATGGTCTTAGATAGGGGTTAAGTCATTTATATGTTTTTAGAGTCTAAGTCATAGGGTTAGAGTCTCATTACCATCATCAAATAAAGTCCAACAACCTTGTTTCACACTTTAAGGGTCCCATATTATGTTTCGGAAGTCATGTGTTTAGTCATTTTGAAAAAAATTTCGAATAAGCCACGAAAGCACATTTTCGTAGAGCAGAGAGCATTAAAAACTGCTTTTGTGCTACGAAAACGTTGGTCTTTTCGTAGCGCAAAACCCTGAAATTACATTACATGCGCTACGAAATCGGGGATTCGTAACCAATCTTGTCCAACTGTCAAATCCATCAAATTTCGTTAAATTTTCATGATTAGGTGTCAGTCCATGAATCCTTTCTCACACATGCAACCATTCATAACCATTATGAGATTCGTTAAGGGTCATTTATCATTAGTCATTTTAAAATTTGAAAAGGGATGGTTGTCCTTGGTTGTATTTTCTCATGCAAAAAACACTTGGTGCATGTCTTTCTTCGAACGATAAGCTTATGGTAAGCAGAAACCAGAGTTTCTCTCAATTTTCAAATGAGGTTGACTAGTTATCAAGCGAGGTTGAACCCTTAATCAAGCGAGGCAGTTTATTACGGGTTTTCTGAAGCCATAGGGATTTCGAGGGAAATACGACAGAGGAAAAAAGAAACCACAGGTCAGGCCACTGTTTGAGAATGGAAACTAAAGGCATAGAGGCTCTCACCAAGGATAAATATGTTGAAGAAGCCTTCAAGAAAGCAGGATGCTGGAGATTCTGTGAAAAGCTACAGGGAGGTTATAATCAAGTCACAAAAGAATTTGCCATTAATTTCACAGGTTCAAATACAAAGGTTGGATTTTTAAACTTTCCAATTTCTCCTGAACTCATATCATTAGTGACAGAGATTCCAAGGGGAGAAGAAAGGTGGTTCAAGAACTTCAGGTTTGAAATGGAACCTTCTAAAATATTTTTGAAGCCAAATTTTGTGGACACAGATTTAACCAAAACAGTGCCAAGAGGTTATGTCAAGAATACATATGTTAACCTGCTCTCCAACATTCAAAGGTACTTTACCTGTGAAGGAAGATACCATAAGGTGTATTCTTATCATTTCAAACTCTTATTGCATTTTACTGGAATAATTTCTCTAGATTTACCTTTCTTCCTGTTTCGAAGTTTGGCCAAGATGGCAGATAAGGTGTAGATGAAAACTCAGCCATGTGAAACTTCATTATTCCTTCAGGGTCTAGTTAAATTAATAGTTTTGCATGAACTTTAGAGGGTGAATAGAGGTATGCATTTTTGTTTTTTGTGTGGTTTTGGGGTGGAAACACATGGAATAGGTGTTAGCCCTAGGGCCAAATAAAAATCAACATCAGAAACCACTGACCCTCCAAAAACAAGATCAAAGAGATTTGTCAAGTTAAAGCCTAGAAAGAAAGTGAAAGAGCTAGAGATTAAAACACCAGTGATTATTCAAGAAACCCCTCAACCTGCACAAAAGAGGACAACCAAAGGTAAGGAAATAGTACAGGAACATTCAACCAACAAATCAGCTTAGAAAAGATTGACTAGAAGTCAAATAGCAAGGGAAAAAGGAAAAACAGTAGTTTCAGAAGAAGATCGAGGTTTAAAGGTTAGTTTGAATGATATTTTACAAGCTATTGATATTGAGGAATATCCTTTAGTTCAGGCAGATTTTATAAGTTTGGATGAAGGGAAATCTAAGAAGATCAAGTCTTCCAAAAAGCTGGATTTTAATGATGAAATTTCAGAGCTTGTGTTCAAGCCTAGAAGGCCTCTAACTAGGAATTCAAAAAAGTTGCAAGGGTTGGATGTGGAGTTAGATAAAGCTGGAGAAGTTTCAAATGTTTATGAGGAACCCATAGACCTTTCATCACCTATGCCTGAAGATGACAGAAACAGAGTTTTCAATACTCAAAGAGAAAAGAGCAGTTATGAAGGAATTAAAGAAAACTTAAGACTAGATAATCTTGAAATTGCTAAGCTTAATAAGAAAGCAAGAAAACATGTTGTTGAGAGGATAAATTTTGACAGAATTAAGGCTCTGTGGGAGCTTGAAAGAGTCTCAAAACCTGGAACAGTCAGCAGTGAAGCTCAATATTTTACCTGGACTCTTCCTGCAATCAAAGAGGATAAATTTGTGAGAAGGATAAATGTAAATTTAAGGGCTACTAACAGAAGGTTGAAGAGGCAGATTGAATATCTTGAAATTCAATTGACAAACTCTGAAGGTCAGCTACAACAGAAGTAAGGCAGTAAGTGACAAATACCTAATATAGTTTTGTTTTGGGAAGAACAACACTTTTTGAAAACATTGAAAAGTTGACTTATGTTGATTATTAAGGTCTATTAGCATCAAGGAAATCATTAAAAGGCTGTAAATATTCTTAAGATTTGAAGATGATGAAAAGAATGTGTAATAAGGAGATATACAGTAGTTTTGTAGCGCGCTACGAAACTGCTGTGGGTGCATTTTTGAACATTTTATAAGGGTTTTGAAGGGTAAACAAGCTTCATTTCTGAATTTGGTTGTTGGTGGTGGTTGGAAAGGGTTCACAAATGAAACTACAAGTATCAAGGCAAAGGAATTTGGATCATTTAGAGTGGTTTACAAAGGTGTAAATTCCGCGCTACGAAAACACTACTCATTTCATAGCACAACCATGCCATCTCTCCTTTTACTTTTTCAAAGGCTTGTTTTCTGTACAGGTGGAAAGGTATGGTTCCGTGAAGGTGAAAACACATGTCACTTATCTCAAAAGGTCAACATTACCAGTAAAAAGGGTTTGAAGATCATCAAGAAAGAAAAGGCTGAATTATAGGAAACATGTTCCTTGTTTTGTAGGGAAAGTAAGGCATGAACCAGTATGATAACCTAACAAGATTGCAGGCATCATCAAGGTTGAAGACATGGAGGAAAAACTGTTAGAGATATCATTTAAGTTCTAGATAAGGTTTTTTAGATATAATAAGGAGTTATACTCCTATTTGTATTAGAACTTCTAGAAGACACAGTTAACTGTCAGATGTAATTAATAGTCAGTTTTAGAGAAAATAGGTGTCAATTTAAGATAGAATTCGAATTCCTCTGAAGATGGATCATAGAATATAAGGTTGGAATGACTCTATAAGAGACATGAGGTTGAATTTTACCAAGTTGGAAATTTTCATTAACAAGAAGACTATGTTACTATAGCAGATTGCGTGTTTTTATCATAATACAGATATTGGCTTACTACTTAGGATTCAGAAAGAGTTTTTAATGTTTGATCTTCCTATGGCTTTCCTTATCTATCTATTTTCAGTGGTATAAACATATTTTACTTATAATTCATTGGAAAATGCTTTAAATTCCTACATATGTTTGTAAACTGTGTTTTGTTCACTCTATTTTTGTTTTGTTGATATAGCTAAAAACTATAAAATGCCCTGACTTCCATGATAAGATAATTTTGATGTTTTTTGGGAACATACCTAGACTCCATAGCCAAATAGATGTTTTTTGATTAGTAATTCAACCAATCATACACTTTATATCCAATTTATTCCTAGAGTTAGCCATCTAATCCTTTATTCAAAATCTTAAACCTAGTGAGAGAGCCCTCTCAGGTTGAGGAAGCTAAGCCTCAACTAAAAGTCTGGTTTGAAATAGTTACACTAAGGTACCCTGACCAGCAGCTTATCAGGTCCTATTTTTTTCACTGTATAAAATCCATAGTCACCTGGTAATACTGTAGAATACAAGAGACTAACATTGGCTCCAGCTGGGGAGGGAAACTCCTTTAGGAGGTGTCGAGAATCTTAGATCTCAGATCTCTGGATTTTGTAGATTAGTGCCTTATGTACTTGGATGATTTTCCATTTTTTAATGCTGATCTGCTGCAAATTTTGTGACTTTGGCCTTTAGAAATTAAACATCATGTTTCCTACAAAGTATTTCTCCCTACCCATCATTCTACTCTAGCATTTTTTCTTCACTTTGGAGGTGCATTTAGAATTGCAAACCTTGACATCATTTTTCTTTTGAAAAGAAAAATATCTAAATCTAACCTTATAACTTCCAAAGGCTCAGATCAGATTGATGAGATTTTTTATTCTCTACCTAATCTACTTATCTGTCAAGATTAAACAGTTTGATATATTTTTATTCACTAACTATCAACATGAAATTTAAAGCATGAATAACTCAAGATTAAACAGTTTGATTGTCATGAATTGTGGCATTTTGGTGAAGCTGCACACAATATTATTTTGCAGAAAGTAAACTAAACTAAGGATTTTGTTCTTGAATCTTTCATTTATCATTCATCCCTCTTTCCTTATTGGTTTCAGATTTAGATTTTGGAACCAATGTCATTTCTTATCTATCTAATGATAAGCCATGTTTAAATAGTTTGGCAAATCTTCATTTCTAACTTATCAACAAAAATTCAAAATTTGTACAATCATGATTAGGCTGTATGATTGTACAAGACTTCCTTTTCAAAAGTAGTGGCATTTGGATTTACACAATTTCAGAAATACTTATTTTTTGGTATGGGGCTTTACCTTTTTCTTTTTATATGTCCTCTTTTCCTCGTTTATTTCTTTCTTTTGGTATCAATTTTTCTAAGTTTGTGTTTCAGCAATGTTATATACAATGAAGAAAACTTTAAACTGAGATTTCTCAAATGAAATAATGCTTGAGCATCCTGCCATTGATATGACCTCCAAAAAATTCTGCTCCATCCATCTCTTGTAAGAAAAATGCTTTATTACCTCTTATAGAATGGATGATGTATGGACCTTTCCATAAGTTGTCAAATTTCCCATGCTTGCCTTTGTCCTCTCTTCTTGAATCCACTTGAATCCAACTTTAGTACTTTGTCTCCAATGATGAAATGATCTTCCTTGGTCCTCTTGTCAAAAATATTCTTGATATATTCTTGTACTAACTGTGTTCTGTTTTACACTCCTCTAGTTTGATGCAGTTGAATAGTTTGGTTTATTATTCTTTGTATGTCATTTTCTTCAGACTGCATCTCTTGAATGAGCTTCATTACTGGCACTCCCAAGGTTGTTGGGAAGACTGCATATGTTCCATAGACTAGCTGATAAAGAGACATATCAGTTGATTTCTTATTTGCTAGTCTGTCTGCCCATAATGCATGAACCAATTTGTTGTGCCATGACTTCTTGTTTTCCTCTCGCAAATTTTTAATGATGTTCACCAAGATTTTGTTTGAGGATTCAACCAGACCATTACCTTGAGGGTAATAAGTTGTAGAATGCCCCAAAGTAATGTTATACCTGTGGAAAAAATCCACCATTTTCTTGGATTTAAAGGAAGCAACATTGTCAGTAATGATTTTTCTAGGACAGCCAAACCTAGACAAAATATTTTTCTCAAGGAAATTGATAATTATTGAGTCTGCAATAGTTCTGGAGGGAATGGCTTCTATCCACTTTGTAAAATAATCAGTTGCAGTTAGGATCCATTTATGTTGGGTAGAGGAGGTAGGATGGATTTATCCAATGAAATCTAGGCCCCATTGTTGAAAATGAGCTTTAATAGAAATTGGCTGTAATGGTAAAGGTAGCAGCTTCCTTTTACCTTCAAAGATTTTGCATTTATGACAGGAAATTACCATCTTGTGAATGTCTTGGAAGAGGGTAGGCCAATAAAAACCAACCCTAAGGATTTTATTGACAGTGGTTTTCCAATAGAGACAGTCTCCGCAGTCGCCTTCATGAAATTCATGCTTAATCCTGTTAGCATCTTCTTTAGGAAAACATTATAATAATACACCACCAGAGTTTTTCCAATATAAAACTTTGTCTAGAATGCAGAACTTAATAGCTTTTAGTTTCAAGAATCTGACCTTTGTTTTGGACAAAATAGGAGGAACATTAAGATTAAAAATCACATATAATATATAAGAATACCGGGGTGAGTTCATAAATTCTTCCTCAATAGGTGGAGTCTCTAGCTACTTTTGTTCATCCTATCAGTGATTCATATTTATGTCTAGTGCTTGAAAATTTGTTTCAGGGATGAGTTTAGCCAGTCCTTGTCCTTTGATTAACTTGGTGCGCTTGATTTCTAGATCATACTCCAAAATAACAACAATCCACTTACCTCTTTTCCCATCAGGATCTTGTGTAAGTATGTCTTTAACCATTGTATGAGGCACAAATGCAACAATGTGTGAATGCAGAATATAGACTCTAAAATATTTTAGTGCCTTAATTAAGGCAAAAGCATGTTTTTCCATGATATTATATTTGAGAGGTGCATCTCTCAATGCTTGGCTGAAGAAAGCTATGGGTTGCTCTTGTCCCATTATTTTATTTTGTAGTAAGACATCAGCAACTGTGTGTTTTGATGCAAAGGAGAAAATTAAGAAATATTTGGTGAAGTCAGGGTTGATCGGAACTGGTGTTTGTGTAAGTGCCTACTTCACCAATTCAAAATATTGTTTTTCCTCTATGGTCCATTTGACTGTTGTTTCTCTTTTTAGCATGTTAGTGATGTTTCTTATAAGTTCTGCAAATTTTTGTATGAACCTTCTTAAGAAATTTATCTTTCCAATGAAAGATTGCAACTCTTTGATGTTTTTTGGGTGACTGGTTTGCAATATTCCCTCTATCCTCTTTGGGTCAATCTTGATCCGTTCTTAAGATATGATGTGGCCTAGAAGCTTTCCCTCTTGAAGGCCAAACAAGGTTTTCTTGGGATTTAAAGACATTCCATACTTTCTACATATTTCAAATACCTTTCTTAAGTTAGATAGATGTTCTTCATCATTTTTTGAGTAAATTCAATATGTCATCAAGATATAGCACAATGAAGTAACTTATTTCTTCAGAAAAAGCAATATCCATAGCTCTTTGAAAAGTAGCTCCAGCATTCAGTAACCCAAAGGACATTTTAACATATGTGAAGGTGCCCCAAGGTGTGGTGAAAGATGTATTGTGTTGATCATCTGGATGTACTAGCACCTGGTTGTACCCTGGAAAGCCATCAAGTAGAGATATCTTTTTGGAGCCTACTACCCTTTGCAATATGTGATCCATTTTTGGTAAAGGGTAGTTGTCTTTTAGGGATTCTTTGTTAAATTTCTGAAGTCGCCTAATTTCTCCTATCTTTTTCCTCACTGATACAAGATTTGAGACCCATTCTGAGTACCTTAGTGGGACTATTATGCCAGCATCAAACATTTTCTTTATTTCTTTCTCAACCAGTGGTAGTTGGACAGGATTTATTCTGCGTAATTTATTTTAAAGGGCTTTTGGTTTTCTTTAAGAGGAACCTTGTTCTGAATGATAGCAGTATCATAGGACTTCAGGTCTTCATAGCTCAAAGCAAAAACATCACTAAATTCTTTGAAAAACTCAATATATTTATGTTTTATATGCTTTGGTAGTGTCTTTGACAGTTTTATCATTTTGGGTTCTTGATCACTTCCGAAATTGCACTCTTCTACATTTTTTTAGTGGATTACATCTTTGGCTTCTTAGCAACATCATTAAAATAAAAAAGTTATTCTAGAGGGACAAGTCCTCTTGGTAAGGCATTATCTATGAACTACAGCACTTCAAAGTCTTCTTTTTCTGAATCTACACACAACTCTATCTCATGTGGGTCATTTTCTTCTGAAAAATTTATATCAGCATCATCAGGGGGCTCTTTTTTGTATGTTTGTTCCTCAACAGAGCAGTCTTCTTCCTGATATGAGTCTGAATTTGGCATTTCAAACACATTTCTGGACTGCAGGAAATCTTCAATTTGTTTATCACATTTTAAAACTTGCAATATTTTATATTATTAGGGACTGCTGGTCTGTATTTGACTTGTACTGTGTATTGTTTGTTATGATGAGGTTTTTGACAAGTATTGGCTACAAATGCTAGTCCATTGGCAAGGATATTTTAATTTATGGGGACAAAGGCAAGATCATATTATTTTAATTTTTTTAGGAGTTCAAGAGCATCATTCGTATATGCTCTTAATCTAGGATGTTTAGTTAAATATTCTCCCTTAATCTACCTTATGACTAGCTCAAAATCCCCATGGAGAGAGATCCTTTTGGCTCCTAATTTCTTGAGTAATTGTAGCCCTAGGAGGAGTGCCTCATATTCTTGTATGTTATTTGTGCATTGTAAGTTCAATTTGTATGAAGGACCCTCCATGGTTTATTCTTAGTGTTGTGTACCCAAACACCTACTCCTGAACCATTTTTTCCACAAGAACCATCAAATCTCATGCTCCACAGAGGTTCAGTTTCAGGTTTTCCATTATGTTCAACATTATGTTGTTCATTTTATTTTTGGTCTGACTGTTCTTCTTCTTCCACTGACTTTTCATTTATTGCAACTTGTTCATTAACGTTTTCATCATTGTAGAGGATAAATGAATCAAGGTCTATGTGGACATAATATAGAGGGGAGTTATTAGGCTTTTCTTGAATGTTGATCATGTATTTCATATGCGTTTCCCTATATAGTCTCCTTGGTTGACTAAAGACAGGTATAGTAGCATAGGTCATGTCCATTTGGAGGGTGTCTTGAATTTTAGCTCCCCATGAGCATAAAAGGAGCATGCCATATTTAGGGGGTATGTCAACCACTACAATATCCATTACTAGGCTCTTGGCTGGTATTTGTGCTATATTAACATAGAGATCTTTGATTAGGCCTAGAAATTTAACTCTACTGGAGTCATAGGAATACAAGTCTTTTTATGGTCTAGTTATCTCAAGGCCTAGTATTTCCATAGCTACCTTTGGAATGAGGTTATGTGAAGCTCCTGAATCTAGCATGGCATTGTGGAGGATCTTATCATATATGTTCAAACTGACATAAAATGGAGGAACACCTCCTTCTTGGAATTTTCCTTCTACTTCTGGTCCAAACAAAAGTTCAGGTTTGTCATTATTAAATTTATAGAATAAACATTTTCTCCTATGTTTAAAGCTTTCAAAACTTGGGATCTATATACATCTTGGCCAACTAATTCAATAAGAGGTATAGAAATTTTTATCTTGGCAATCTCATTCTCTATACTAAAAGGTGTTTGTGTTTTTGGTAGATTTAAATCAGTTTTATTAAGGCTACTAGTTGATGTACTAGTGCTGCTTTGGTCGCCATTATGCTGGCTATTTTTTTTTTTTTTTTGATCAGAACTTTTAGCCATTGTATATGAGGTTTCTACTATCTTTTTTAGATCAGTTTCAAGGGTATTCCTAGTAGAAATTTCAGGGTTCTTTCTCTTTGGAGTATCTTGGGCCTTTTTTCTTTTGAATTCATATTGCCTATGCACTTATGTTATGGCATTTTCGAATCCTTGTTTTTTGTCCTCATATTCTAGGCATTCTTCTTTATTTGGGGCAAATATGCCTTGTTCTTCTTCAGTGAAAAAAATGGTATCCTCATTGTTTACTCCCATTAGTTTGATTTGACTTTGTTCTGGTTCTTCCATCACCCCTTCATCCTCATCAGCATATTTTTCTTGGAAATAAGGCCTGATTTACTGATCAAGACCTCTCTGTCTTATTTGAGGGGAATTTCTCCTAAATTTTTGGTTTTGGTTTTGATTTTGATTTATGTTTTGAAGAGCTGCTTGGTTTTCTTTGGGGTAAGCTCTCTCATTTATGTTTATTCTCTACATCATCCTTTCCATGGTCCTAACAAAGTTATCAATCTTAGTATCAAATGATGAAGGTGCTACAGTTTCCTCCCTATATGTGACTATTTTTTCATTTTTCATTCTAGCCCTTTTGGCAATCAGCTTTTCCTCTACACTTACTGCACCCCTCTACATGTCTTCTAATGTAAGAGGGTCTCTTTCTCTTAGTTGGTAAGCCATATATGGATCAAAACCATTTGGAAATTTCATTAAGGCTAAACCTTGTGGAGGTTTCATGTGAGTAGGGAGGGCATTATATACATTGTTGAACCTAGTGCAGTAACCTTGGACACTCTCTTTAGCATTTCTCTTAATGTTTTCATATTCTGATAATACTTGGAAAGGGTTTTTCTTGACTTCTCATTTGTTTAAGAATAGTTGATGAAAAGCGGGGAGGTCATGTACACTATTAGGGGTTAGGTTTTTAAACCATTTTCTTGCTTCTCCCCTAATCTTTGAGCAAACATTCTCATCTTGATAGTTTCACCATCTATCTCTTGTTGATCACAACAGTGCTCCATTCTATCCACATCTTGTTGAGAAGTTGTAGAACCAATATTATGAAATAAGGGGATCTTCGATTGATAATCATGTGGTAGAGGCAATAAAGGAAATGGTAGGAATAATGGGGCATAACAGGCTACCATGGTTGATTTTTGGGGAAACAAAGGAGGGTTAACAAGTGGAGGGTTTACAAAAGGAGGTGGAGGGTTATATGGAGGAAGGTGAAAAGTGGGTGTATGAATGGAGGTTTAATTTAGTACAATAGGATTCTGATGTAAGATGGATGGGTCTAAAATTATCTGGGTTATCCAATTTTGAGATCTAGTCCTGGACAAGCTTTGTTCCAGGGGTGAGTCAGATAGGATATTCTGCAAGTCTTTAAGGTTTTCAGGTATGGAAATTTCTTTGCAAATAGATATGCTAAGAGTTTAAATTTTAGATCTAGGATATTTCCTTAGGATGTGCTCTAGATTTTCAACTATTTCAGGAGGGTTTGGGTGAGGATGGGATTTGGTACAGAATCTTCTAGAAGCCAGAAATTTGACCCAAGATTCAAAGAGGTTGAGAGTTTTATAACAGTCTGAAAAAAAACCAATCTGTGAAATAAAATACTAAATTCACAAAATATTATAACTAGGTTCCTATTTGAGTTTGGATAACACCAGGATTTCTCAACAAATTTCCCAGTGGAGTCTGTAAAAAACCAGTGGAGTCAGCAGGCCTACTGAAAACTAGTGGAGTCACTAGGTGGATGATTTTAAATATTTTGAGGCTGGCTGTTGTCCACCATTAGCAACTAGATACCAGTATTGGCTAAAACTTGAGTCATCTAAATTTTAATGGGGTTTCTGAGTTCTTGAGAAAATATTTAAGCTTTTTAATCGCTCAGGATTCCCTAGTATGGTCGCCATTATGTTGGCTCCCTGTGATTTGCAAGATTGGCAAAAGCAAATCTACAGAGAACCACATCAAACCACTTTGGAGTCCAGGACCTAGCCTTCCTGGGCTCAGAGAGGGATCACTCTATGTTGTGTTTGTAAATGATTTGTATTTATGCCTATATTCTTATGATTTTAGGCTAGTTATGAAGTTTGGGGTTTGTTTTTTTTGTTTTGATTGATTGTTTGATTAATTGATTGATTGTTTCAGTTGAATATATAGAATATGAGAAGCATTAATCCATTGGGCTATGGAGTCATAAAAGGTTTTAATTGTACATCAACTCTGCAAGATTTTTCATAGGGCAAGATAAATATATCAAGTGGATCTTTTAGATTATATGAAATATGAAATGACAACAAGTTGTGAATTCAGTAAAACTAAGGGAAATTAAGAATCCTTTAACTATACTTCAAAAAGAAAATCCTTTGAGATAATTGTTTGAGAGGAACTAAAGAGCAGTACACCCTTGAATTCTTTAATTAATATTTACTAAGAAAACTTTAAGACAACAATCCAACAATCCTAGAGACTAGGACACCCCTGAATTCTCTGGCTATTACTTTCAAATAAAGAAAACATTCAAGATAACAGTTCAGTGAAATTGAAGAGAAGGACACCCTTGAATTCTTTAATAAAACTTCAAATAAGGCCTTTAAGATAACTGTCCAGTAATACTAAAGAGCAGGAAACCCCTGAATTCTTTATTTACTACTTTACCAAGAAAACCTTAAGACAACAAGCTAGGTGGAATTAAAGAGCAGGACACCCTTGAATTATTTAATCAGACCTTGCAAAAGAAAACATTAAGAGGAAAGAAATAGACAGAATTAAGGTGTCAAAACAACATATCTCAATTTAAAATTTATGTTCTTTTATTAGAGAAATTGATGGACAATATAGAAAAAAAAAAGAGAAACAATGATAAAGAGAGGTAACATCACCATTAACATAGCTCAAGAATCATGTGAATGTGCTTGTATTACTGATGTAAAAAACAGTTACAATACTCCAATGTAATGACCTTTGCAGCTCAGAGTCTGATCAAATCTAGTCTAGCAATCAACCAACTAACCAACCAACCAACAATAACAATGAAAAATACATGTAGTATTTAACTTCAGAAGAGAAGGTTTCCCTAATCTAGGGTTTCAAGCTATAGTTATTATAGAGTAAATGTAATCTTGACCTTTGAGGCCATGCAAGGCCCTAGGAAAAATATCACTGACTAACTTGCTATAATAATAACTTTTAACTTAACTGCTGAGCTAACTTTAGGATATTTTTGACTTTTTGGCTTTTCATGAAATTTTACAATAACTATTGAGTTGCTAAAAATATCTCTGACTGAATCATTGAATGAGATAGCTTCCTTTGAAAAATTAAGCTATAGGTGGCCAAATGAGGTTTGGAAGAATTAAATGGTGATTTGGCCTTGTCATTCAGATATGTCTTTCATTGTTGATTTTTCTTTAAGCTCAGATTAGTCTTTAAAATTTGACTTGTCCTTTAATCTTAAATCTGTTTTCTCACTCTATCCTTAAATCTGTTCTTTCTCCTCACTGCTTATGTTGTCTTCGTAATTTATTCTTCTTTAACCTTCCCTTATATGTTTATTTTGTATTAACTCTATCTTTTTACCTTTTCTTTCATATTTAATCTTTGATTAAACCTTTACTCCCTTTACCTTTCACTGTCACGGTGAACTCTTTGACAGTGTTCTTCATTTTCTTTTCATCTTTGCGTAGCCACTGTATAATTCTCTTTTCTTTATCCTGCTCATTGAAGAATCTCCTGCTGCTTTTGGTGTAATTGGATGATCATCAATAGTCATGATTCATTGGTATTTCAGATTTTTCTTGAGCTCCTGATCCCTTAAATGAAATAAGGCATTCTGGATCGTCACCCAGAGGACCTGTTTAAAACAATTCTTGGACCTTAGAAATGCAATTTATGCATTTCCGCCATGTATAATCACCTACACATTTAAAAAAAAAATTGTTACTTAAAGACCTGCGCAGTGGATATAGTCCGGAAAATGGGGGCTTGTTGGTCTCTGTGTTTGGTTATGGCTTATCAGGTCTTCGGAAGAGTTGCAGGGTTTAACACAGGATCAGGGCTTATCGCAGAGACACAGGGCTTATCGCAAAAGGACATGGCTTTGAAACATTCAAACAAGTTGGCGGTTTCAGGTTTATGGAGCGACAGTGGTTTAGCAGTTTTCGCGTGGGGCGTAGGTGATGAGGCGGTTTTGGTTGCGGGGATGCGATACCATAGAAGGAGTGACACGTGGGGCATAAGCGATGAGGCGGTTTTGGTTGCGAGGATGTGATACCATAGAAGGAGTGACGCGTGACGGGATGGGACGGTGATAAAACTGCCCATATCGCATGGTCGCAAAGGTTTTAACCTTCGCACATTTGGTATTATGATATGGCATGCGGGTCGTTGGATTGGGAGGCATAGATCCAACGATGGTCGAGGTTTTGATTGTGCGTAGGTCTAGGAAGGTGGGTCCCGGGTTTTTAAATGCAATGGCAGGTTTGAATATGACGTGGGGTCGGGGTATATAATAAAGCAGAGGGTTTATTATATATGCAAGGTTTTTGGAATGCGGGACCCGGGTAAGGTTTTTAAGCGGAAGTGCTTAATAAACATTGGGGCTAGGGTTATATGAGGATGGGGGTTTTAGGTTTAGATCAAGGGGGTTAATGTTTATGTGAGTCAGTTTTTTTAAACAAACAGAGTTTTATTTAAAAGGAAGGTCAGAATAATATTAATTTCAAAAACAATGTAACAAGGTTTTTTACATTGTTTTGAAGAAAAAAGAGGGAAATGAGTGACAAGGAGGGGCTAAATGGGGTTTTTAAGCAATGGGAGTAGGGTTTTGGGTAAAAATGAGGGTTTTGAGGTTTAAACCTGGGTTTTTTAGAGAATGAAAGTGTTGGAGAAGGAAAAATGAGATATAGTAGATAGGTTAAGTGGAAAATAATGAAAGCAGTGAGATTTTGAAAATAAATATTATTCAGGGAATGTTATTTTTTAGGGGACTATAGAAAATCCATAGTCACCTAGTGACACTATAGAATACAGGATACTAACAAATTGAAAACAATTGATTATTCTAAATTTTGCGATGGAATTCTCTTTTAAATCAACTAATGACATCCCTCTGAATTAAACAGCAACCAAACGCTCACAATGATAATGAAAAGATCCAACATTATCTCATGCTGAATTGAACAACAGTCGTGTTAAAACTAATCAAACAATTATAAAAGCATTGAATAATGATGAAATCACTTAAGAAATTACAATTATGAAAGCATTGATTTTAAGCAAGACGGCATGAATGGTGAACTAGTCTAATGAAAGAGGAAGTTGTAGCATTTTACGTTCACAATTAATTAAATGATATTTTATGAGATGCACTAGATAACTAGAAATGAAAAGTATGTAAATAAATGTATAGCACAGAAGTAGCAGAGAAACTCCCAGGGCTGGGCCCAAAGCCACCAAAAGTCTACTGCTAAGGAAGACTCAGAAATTATCTATTCCAAAAATGCCAAATTCTTTATTGAGCTGCAAAGTAATACATTAATACAACTTGACAATTTTGTCCCGATACATCTATTACAGAGAAGATATATATCTATAGATTGTTCATCTTCATCCTTTTAAAGGCGAATTCAAAATTAGTAACGTATCCTTTCCATACAGGACCCTGCTGCTTCGTGGTTGTCATTTGAGTACTCCAAGCGTGGATGTGCCTCTCCATCTTCTATCGATCCATAGGAACCATTATGATCACATTTTCCTGAATTGTCAGTTGTATTTTGGCCATCCGCAATTCAGCTACCTTGCTTCCCTATCAATAAATATATGAAAATCCAGTTCTTAATTTATTAAACATTCCTTTTATCATTAGTTCACTCTACCTTGGCTTTACATTATTTCCCTTTACTTTACTGCTAATATGAGGGGAAAATTCATAAAAGTACATAACAAATTGTGGCAAAGATGGGGTGAAACGTACCTTCTTCTCAGCCCAACAGTGAATATGAAGAGGTTTTTGAATCTTGGCTTATTAATATAAGTATTTCCAAATTTATGAATATGATCACAACTTGAAAGCCCAACTGATCATCTATCAATTACAACAGAAAGGGACCTTATGGTAGCAAGAAGTGAAAAAAGTGCCAAATATTGACGAAAAGGAAGTAACTCGGGAATATTTTCAGAGACATTTTAAAGATAAATAGTTAACTAAGTGATTTTATGATGAGAAGGGAAATAAATTTAGTGATCTTCAGTTGGGGCATATTTCCATGGATGAGTTCATAATGAATTTTACATCACTACTGAGATAAGTTTCTTATATATGCGAGGAGAAGGAAAAAGTCTAGCGATTGAATAGTAGCCTCCCTGTATTCATGAAGGAACAATTGGAATTCATCAATCCCAAAACCATGGACGAGGTTATTAAAAAGGCCCAAATATGTTACCAACAAATGAGACAGAAATAAGATAATAGTAGAAAGTGGACAGAGAAGAAGGGACAAAAACATGCACAAAATGGTAAGGAGTTGAAATCTACAGATTTTAAAGGTTCTTCTAAAAATCAGTAAAACCAGAATTCAGGAAGGACCCAAAAAAAATCCAAGCTGAAAAATGAATTAAAATCCACTGAACAACCTAACCAATCTGAACTTGAAACAATAACTAGACCCTCATTGCAATTCTGGAAATGTGGGGGACCACATTACATCAAATTTCCCTTATAGAAAGGGACATAACATGTAGCTCGAATCCAAGAAGCATCTACACTAAGGGATGTAGCATGGAGTTTACTTATAATTAATGCTACATTAGAAGATCACCAGGAAGAATACCAACCAACGATGGTAGAATTCGAAGGAAAAATATTTAACCATGATGTCACTATTTTAATTAATTCAAGGGCTATCATAAGTTATATTAGTCCTAAGGTAGTAGAAAAATTTCATTTACAATCAATCAAATTCAATAATCCATGGCTGGTATAGTTAGCCATGAAGGCCAAAAGAAGGGTGTTAGATAAAGTAGATAATTGTCTAGTAGTACTAGACGATCAACCAATAATAGAAAACTCAAATACTCCACCCTTAGGATCATATGATATTTTAATTGGCATGGATTGGTTGGAAAAGCACTAGTCTCTTATAAAGTGTAAATTCAAAACAGTTAGTTATTTGAATGAAGAAGACAATATATAGGAAGAGTAGAGAGTTAAAATACCCCTAAAATTGAGACCAATTACAACTTCACATCTAATTAAATGTATTAGAAAGGGGTGCCAAATTTATGTAGTGAAAATAGGATATACAAACTCTAAGGAAGAGAATGTCACCTTAGGAAACTTGCCCATCGTTCAATATTTTGTTAATTTTTTTCTAGAAGATATTCCTAGAATGCCTCCTAAAAGAGACATATTTTACTATTGAAATTATCCTAGGAGTTTCCCCCGTATCCATAATTCCTTATTGCATAAGCTTCTTAGAATTCACTAAAATTAAGATGCAATTACAAGAGTTACTGGATAAGAAATAAATTCGCCCAACTGTATCACCTTGGGGAGCTCCAATACTCTTTGTCATAAATAAGGATAGCACTTTGCGATTATGTATTGAATAAAGATAACTAGAAAAGTTAACAATTAAGAATAAATACTCCTTACCACACATTGACAACTTATTTGATCAGGTGAAGGGGGCTACAATATTTTCTAAAATTTATTTGTGATCTGGGTACCATCAAATAAGAATTAAGGAAGAGGATATATGCAAAAAAAACCTTTAGAATTCTTTAATTCCATTATGAATTTGTATTTTTTCCCTTTGGAATAAATAATGCCCCGGCAACGTTCATGTGTCTCATTAACAACATATTCCACGAATACTTGGAGAAATTTGTGTTGATTTTTATATACAACATTCTTTTTTATTCAAGAAGCATGGAGGAGCACAAAAATCATTTGTGAATTGTTTTACAATCCTTAGAGAGCACCACCTGTATGAAAAATAAAGTGTGAATTTTACAAAGAACATATTCAATACTTAGGACATGTTATTACTAAAGATGGCATCATTGTGGACCTAGAGAAAATAAAAACTATAATGGAATGGCTTGTGCCCAAGAATGTAGCTGATATACAATTATTCATGGGGTTTCCTAATTACTATAGATGGTTTATTGAAGGATTATCGAAAGTGGTTTATCCCATTAATTCCTTGCAAAAAAAGAGAATAACTTTTAAATGGAAAACTAAATATCAAAATAGCTTTGACTAACTGAAACACTTACTCACCATTGCCCCCATTTTGAGAATTGCTAACCGAGACAAGGAATTTATTGTTTATACAAATTCTTGTAAGGAAGGTGTAGGGGGAGTGCTAATGCAGGAGGGAAAATATGTGGCTTATGAGTCCCAAAAGTTGAAGGAGAATGAGAAGAAATATTGAGCTTACGATTTGGATTTAAAAACAATAATTTGTGCCCTAAAAATGTGGTGACATTATTGACATGGTAAAATATTTGCATTAATGACAGATCACGGTAGCTTAATAAATTATTTTAAGAAACCTATTTTGAATTCTCTCCAAGCTTGTTGGGTTTACTTTCTAAGCGAGTTTGAATTTTGAATTAAACATTTGAAGGGTAAAGAGAATCGAGTAGCAGACGCCTTGAGCGGAATTTAATTTTGTTTATGAAATTGTATTTAGTGAAGTGGAGAATTCTTTTAAAGAATATATTAGAGAGGTTGCTAAAAGGGACCCTGAATACAAGTTCTTGTGGCAGCAAGAAAAAAACAAAAACAAAAATGAATGAACACTTGTATATGAGGTAAATCAAGAAAATATGTTTACTTATCGAAACAGAATGTACGTCCCCAACTAGATAAACATTAAAGAATTAATTTTAAATGAGCATCATAAAATTCCTTATGCATCCCATCCCAACTATCAAAATTTGCTCATTGCTTTGAAGAAAGACTACTTCTAGTCGGGAATGGACAAAAAAGTGGCTGAATACTTAGCTAAGTGTTTAGAATGTCAACATGTGAAGATTGAGCACCAACACCCAGTCAAATTACTTCACCCATTTCTGGTTCCCTAATGGAAGTGGGAGGTTATTACATTTGATTTCATTACTGGCCTACCTAAGACTAAGAAAAAAAATTACTTAATAATGGTATTAGTGAAAAATTTGAGTAAATATGGCCATTTTATTTTGATGCAATCTACCTATAAAACAATTTAAATTTCTAGCATATTTATGAAATAAATTTTTCTATTGCATGGAATACCAAATATGATAATTTCTGACAGGGATGTAAAATTTACATTTGTCTTTTCGAAGACTTTTTTTTGAAGAGATTGGGTACTCAAATACAATTTAGTACTGCATACCACACTCAAATAGATGGACAAACTGAACAGATGAATCAAGTACTCGAAGACATGATAAGGATGTATGTGATGCAACAACCGACTAAGTGGAAGGATTACATCCATTTAGTAGAGTTTGCATACAATAATAGTTATCCAGCCTCTCTAAAGATGAGCCCATTTGAAGTGTTGTATGTAAATAGGTGTAGAATACCTATTAATTGGAGTGGTCCAGAGGATAAGCTAATACACATACCTGATATGCTGCAGGAAATGGAAGAAGCAGTAAGAAAAGTGAGAGTGAAATTGAAAGCTACTCAAAATAGGGAAAAAAGTATGCTGATAAAAGAAGAAGCTACCAATAATTTCAAGGAGGGGACCATGCTTTTGTAAGAGTGAAACCTAAGAAGAGTACTTTGTGTAGGGGAGGTTGAGCAAAATTAGTTCCCTGATTTTGTGGTCCATTTCAAATTTTGGATTGAATTGGGCCTATGGCATATCAACTAGATTTACCTAGCCACACACATGTTCACAATGTGTTTCATGTTTCATTATTAAAAAAATATTTTTATGATCCTAAACATATCATTGAATGGTAGAGTATATAGGTAAATAATTTATGAATTGCATAATTATATATGTGTTATATAATTTGTTGGTAATAAAGTCTAACATTGATTAATGGTGTGGATATAGGTCCAATTAGATAGATAATTTATGGTCAAACCCCTATGCATCCTAGACCAAAGAGAAGTAATGTTGTGGAATCTAGTTATCACCCAGGTTAAAATGCAGCGGAAGCACTTCAGCTCAAACGAGGCTATCTGGGAGGATGAAAAGTTCATAAAAGAAGCTTATCCCATCCTATTTTGAAGATTGGAAACACCAAGACGGTGTTACACTCGAGAGGAGGAAGATGCAATGTCCCTTGGTAACTTTGTAAATATTAATTTACTAGAGACTACTATTTTACCATTATGTATCGAGAAGGCTAAAAGCTAATTATGTCCATATAAGAATGTATATAAATGCACATTTAATTTAATTTATTTTTTAGTTTATTTAAATAATGCGTATGCATGGACCATGAAGGAAATCATATGGATAAGTAATGTTGGAAGCAACTTACATCCCAGGTAGTTGCACAGTTATGGGTGAGGTGGTTACCCATGATCTAAAATCCATAGGATTGATTACTTGCACAATTGACTAAGGAAGCGTTTATGTGAATGAATAAAGGAAACTGAGTTATTTTTATGCCTTAAACATAAAATTGTGAAAAACAAATAAGAATAAACAACAATAATAAAAGACGCAAACACAACAAACATTGATTATGGAACTCGTCCCTCATGGACTGCATCTCTAGGTCTGCTTCCAAGTGAGCGTTCATTTTATTAGAATGCTCCAAAAGGGTTTTTTACAAGGAATTTCACCAACTAAAATTTTCACGTAGGCATTATTGGTTACTGTAAAAAAGAATCCTTCTATCTCATCTTTCCAACACCTATCTTCATTATCAATTTGGCTCAAGGATGGCCAACATATGCTTACATGAACAAAAACAGTCAATGACAACACCCCTGTTCTGCAACTCACTATTCACTCTTAACCCCACTAGTGCAATGGATTTTTTTTTTATAAAGCCTCGGGCATGTTCCGGGATCAAACCTCTCGAGCTATCCTTGGAAAAAAAAATTGGAGTGTGTTATCACAAAAATGAGGTTGATTGGGTTGCTCAACAGCCATTCAGTGTAACTATTTCAAACTACTTAGGATTGGAAGTTATCCCTTCCAACCTAAGAGGGCTCGCTCAATAAAATGTATGATATTCAATAATCAAGCTTTAAAAATAAGATGGCTAACTCTCAGATTTGTTTTGAATGGTTTTTTGCAGGTGAAGGATGTGTGCTAATGGCTACCATTGGGCACGGAGTCAGTGTGAAACTCAATTACATAAAAAAAACATATTTCATGGAAGCTAAGGCATGTAAACTCTTATAAAAATAATATTAACAACAAATCAGATGCATAAAGTAAGTTGGAGCGCAACTATATGAATTCCAAGAGATTATGTATAAAGTAGGCTGAATTGACATTAAAGAGGTAGATAAGACAAACACATGAGAGTTGATAAATATTCTCAGGTCTGAAAAAGGATTTCTACAATTGTATATTAATGAATAGAAAATATTACAATAGTAGCATGAGTCATAACATCGATCAGCTCCTATATGCTCTTTCTTCATAAATTCATCACAATTCTGAAGTTTGAATTTGGTTACCTTGAAACATTCTTCTCCAGACCTCAGAATTTCTGTTTCTTGTGCAATGGTATCATGAGACACTATGAAACTTAAAATTCCCACCTTTGAAGTTGTGTCGACAAAGTTGACAGCAAAATCCTTGGAGACCTGTGCATGATACCCCTGCAATTTTTGGCAAAATTTCATACAGCGCGCATTTGTGAAAGCTTGTGAAAAACTTCGGTCCTCCATAATCAGCTTCAGGTCCATGGCTTTGTATCTAACTACAAAGCCTCCTTTGTTGGGATTTTTATGTGAATCCATGCCCTCCAATACAACATTGTCCTACTTTAATTCTTGACACCTACAAAAACTACCTAAGATAGCAAGCAAATTTTTCACAGAGGTGGGAGCTAACCTAAGACAACAGTTAGACCAGACACTAAAGTGAAGATTTTTGGCACCAGATCAAGCAGATCACAAGGATAAAAAGGTAAGTGTTGATGTTCGAATGAGGTGAGGCTAAATTAGGAAAGAAATGTGGGAGGGAAAAATAAATGATGGTGGTGTGATGATTACCAATCATGCAATACATCAAATGATGACTTAAAACAATTATGTACATGATGAAAAAATGACCTCTGACCACTAAAATGATGACAACAAAACAATACCCTCACTGTTAGTATAAAAACCCGAGTTTGTAGCGATTTTATTTAATGGGATGATAGATTCGCTACAGAACTTTCAGGTGAGTTTGTAGCGAAAACAGGTTGTTTTGCACAGAAAATGTTGCGGACTCAGGGAAAAAGTGTCAAGTGTCAAAAGAGTGACTCAGTTAACCCATGCATTCAGATTTTGGAATTTTACCTTTGACAAGACCTTAGTCACATGACCAATGACCACTTAAAATTTTCAATAATATATATATAACATGAAATTTAATCAATTTCATGAATTTATTTGACCATAACAACCTATCCTAACTCAAAAATACACTCCTAAACCAACCTAGTCATTGTTAAGGATAATAGAGTGGTTGAAAAATAATACATTGTGGCACAATAATACAATTTTGTGCTATAGCATGTATTAAATATAGTTTAAGAAAAAAATATATTAATAAACTTTGAATGGACCGTGCCCGATATATATCATAACCATAACCTATATTTTTAAACTAGATAACAACCACAATCGATAGATATATGTGACATATATTATATCAACATACCTTAGGTTATAGTTTCAACGACCCGTGACATATCTTGATATAGTTCTAGACATATATAAATATTACCCAAATTTGTTAATACCCAACCTAGATATAGCTTCGCTGATATCACATGAATGTTTCTGTTATAACCATAGCATATTTAAACCATAACTTTAATATATGCATAGACTTCGCTTGGATTATTTGCCTGGTTTAAACTTAGGCTTGGATTGTGTAATATGGTTTGCGTCATGCCAAAGATAGAAAATTTCCACTATTTGCAACCTATTGCCAAATAAGATGAGGGTTTGGCGGGGCTGCCGGATCTGGGGGGCTCCGTCAACCCTCTCCCCCCAAACTCATAATTAATCAGCCATAAGTATAATATTTGCACTATAGTATTATAACGACAAATCTTGGTACGTTGGTAAATATTTTTTAATAGAAACATGAGGTCACGGGTTCGAACCCTAGATATGCCCATCCGGCCTCCTCCATTGACTTTGACCCAAGTGTTGACTTTGACCACTGAACTCCTACCATGTGTCAAAGTGTGGAGCTTCCACTTGGCCTACAAAGGCACATGTTCACCATAAAATTTGACAGAGGATTCTTCCTTCATCTGGAGACCAATTGAGAAACCGAAAGTATCACCGGATTCATAACGACGAGATCTATTGCTTGGAATTATTTCTGAAAAGATCTGAACCCTTTTAACTTGGAACAACTTGAGGATCCTCCTAGATTATTCCTCTCCACTGGAAGCTTTTGGACCACCAAAATTTTGGTGTTGCGCAAACATGAGGTGAGGGTACAACTCCCTCACCCTTATGATCTCCATCCACCTTTATTTTCTTGGATTCATGCCCTTGAATCTCACTCGATGATACTTGACATATCCATGCCTGGAAGTGTAGACCTTCCCCTTACCTTCACCTTTCAACCTTACTCTACTGATGTAAATCCATACTTGATCACCACCCTGAAAGTGATGACCCTTCCAATGCTTATCATGACACATTTTGAACCTATGAACTATTTCATACATCTAAGGAAAATAGAAAATCCCTTGTAGTTGTGCCACTATCTTTCCTACACCAACATGCCTTGGAACACAAGAATAATGTGCTTCCTTGATCACATGCACACTTTATCCCTGTGGTATGCGCAACTTACCAATATGGTACAATAACCTGTCATAAACATGGTAATTCTCTTCTTCCACTTGAGCACTATGAGTTAGTGATTCATAAACTTATTTGAAAATAGTATCTGCAACATATTGTTCATTGTAACTTCCATGCTCTAAAGAGATATTTTTCAAAATAACTAAAACATTCAAAGAAGATCTTGACAACATATCATCTACTTTGTTTGTTGTACCTTCCTTATACTTGATTACTAAGTGGACCTTTTACATAAAACCCATCCATCTAAATGTCGAGATTTTTGCAAGTTAGTTTTAGTTTGAAGGTATTGAAGTGGCCTATGATCTGTATGAATCAATGTTTATTTTTCATACCTACTAGCATCAGTTTCTATTTCAAATGGTTGTTTAAGGTCTAGTGGAGTTATTACAATTTTCTGCTTTAAAATATTAGATGCTTTTTTTTGTTTTCCTCCCCACTGAAAGGAGGCTTTAAAACTTGTTAAAGCATGAAGTGGTGATGCAATGAAAGAGAAATGAAAAAAATAGAACTTCCTCCAATACTGAACTGCACCCCAAAAATTCTAGGTTCCCAACTTGAACTGAAAATAATAATATTATCCATATAGACTATGAAAAACTTATCAAGAAAAAGACGAAACACATCATTCATCATTCTCATTAAAGTTGATGGAGCATCGCATAAACCAAACGACATAACCAACCATTCATAAAGCCCCTTTCTAGTCTTACATGCATTTTTCCAGACATCATTCTCTGCAATACACATGATGATAACCATTTCTTAAATCTAGTTGAATGACTGATATATGATTCATGCCAATATCTAGAAGAGGTGCAACAAATAGTAATTGATTCTCATGTTGTATTTCTCATTTTAGAAGGAGAATTTTTGGTTCTTTAAACAATTCCTTATAAGAATAAAATATTTCAACCAAATTTTCCTTAAAATGAGAATCACATCCTTGAAAAGCATCATACTTATCGTTAGGTTGTTTCTTAAAAAACATGAGAAAATACTTCTTACTTGAACTTCTGAGTCTTTTTGTTTGGCAAACATTGATTAAATCCAAGTTTGTATTACTTCTGTGCACCCTGACAATGTATTCAATTCCTTCTTTAATGATACGATACTTATGCTTCTTTCTATAGAATATGGCATCTAGATCATAAATATAAGGACTACCCAACACAACTCCACATATGTCCAAATGAATCAATCTAAATCAACTTCATCAACAAACTAAGTTGTGATTGCAAACTTTAATCAATACTATTTTGTGACACGCATTTGAGTGTTTTCCTTTAACCATCCTAAAGGGTAAGATTTTTGATGATTCCTAGTTTTCAATTCCAATTTCCTTGTAATTTCTCAGATATTAAGTTTTCTTGTGATCCACTATCAAATATTGTGTCAATTTTAGTGTGCTTGGATGGTATCCTTATGTGAAAAAATTCAATCCTATTCTTATCTTCAACCATATTATTAGATTTTAAAGAAGATGCAAAATAAGTAGAACTAGAACTAGATTCAGAAAGATTACCTATCAAACCCATAGTGGTTATCTTCTTTTCGTCACCGGAGTCAGATCCAAAATCTTATTGAATTGCTGCATTAGCCTTCATTTCACCATTATTCTTAAGGAACTTATTTGGCTTGAGTTATGGAAGAGGCTTCCAACACTTGGATTCATGATGTTCAACCCTTTTACAATGAGTACACATATTCCTTTCTCCTTCATTGTTAATTGTTGCTAATTTCTTTCCTTTGTCTTATTTGGAATCCTTGTTCTCTAAATACTTGAATGGTTTCTTTGAAAAGTTTGACTGAAATGGTCTAACCCCTACTTCAATATGAATGGATTGCACACATACTTCATGAAAGTAATTTGGATTAAACATAAGAAATGTATGTTGCAAATAAGAATGAAAAATTCCAATATATTTTAACAAAGTTTCTCGTGTTTTTAATCGAATATCAAGCACTAACGCCTTCTTCCTGAATTCTTATGTAAACTCTTGCACACTCTATCCTTTACCTTGCCTTAAATGATGCCAATATATTACAACCTCTTGCATATATCCTAAAAGGATAGAATTGCTTCCTAAGATCTTTAATGAACTTAGACCATGAAGAGATAATTTTACCCTTACGTTTTAAATCTGTTTTATTTTTACTCTCCCACCAAATCAAGTCTATACCCACCATTCTAAGTGTAGTTAATTGAATTTTCACAGAATCATCATCAATATTCTTAATTCTGCAATACACTTCAAGTTGTTTAATCTAGTTATCTAACTTTTCAAGATTCATTTCACCATCATATATGGGTAGTTAAAACTTTACATTAATATTTAGAAAAGGATATTTCCTAATATTCTTCTTTGATTCGGAATCTAAACTTGAATCATCAAAAGATGAAGAAAAAGAAGATGAATATGGAGGAGACGGAGGTTCATTACCGTTAGTTTTTCCTTTCCCTTTTTCTCCTTCTTTCAATTAGAAGACGAAGTTGCATCTCTAGCTTCTTTTCTTCATAAAGTTTTGCAATCATCCGTTGCATATTAAGGAACATCTACTGAAACTACTCCTCACTCTTTGTCTTAGGAGCTTCTCGTTCGTTTTCACCTACCATATTTCGAGAGCTTTTCTTCTTTCCAATCTCTGGATTTGTCTCCTTGAGTTTCCATTCTCCATGTCATGACCTGGATATTGTCAACATTCATTGGAAAATATCCTTCTAAAACATGATCCACCTCACTCTGATACCAAAATATGATCTGAAATCTACATGATTGATTACTTTCACAATTCACCAAGGAAGCGTTTATGTGAATAAATGAAGGAAACCAAGTTATTTTTATGCCTTAAACATAAACTTGTGAACAAAAAATAAGAATAAACAATAGTAATAAAAACACAAACACAACAAACATTGATTACAGAGTTTGTCCCTCTTGGATTACGTCTCTAGGTCCGCTTCCAAGTGGGCATCCATTTTATTAGGAATGCTCCAAAAATTTTATTTATAAATAATTTCACCAACTGAACAGTGCAAGCAGGAACTACTGGTTACTGTAAAAAATAAGCCTTTTTTCTTAGCTTTCCAACACCTGTCTCTGTTCTCAATTTGGCTCAAGGATGGCCAAGATATGCTTACATGAAAAAAAAAATAGTCAATGACAACACACCTATTCTGCAACTCACTATTCACTCTTAACCCCACTGGTGCAATGAAGAACTTTTTATAAAGCCTCAGGCAGGTTCTAGGATAGTACCTTCTGGGATATCCTTGGAAAAATGTTTTGGAGTGGTTGAACAATAATACATTGTGGCATAATAATACAATTCGGTTCTATGGCATGTATTAAATATAGTTTTAAAAAAAACTATATTAAAAAACTTTGAATGGACCGTGCCTAATATATATCATAACCATAACATATATTTTTAGACCAAATAACAACCCCAACTGGTAGATATATGTGACATATAGTATATCAATAGACCTTAGCATATAGTTTCAACGACCCATGATATATCTTGATACAATTCTGGACATATATAAATATAACCCAAAGTTGTTAATACCCAACCCTTATATAGCTTGACGCATATCAGATGAATGGTTATGTTATAAATTTTAGAATATAGATTTTCCACAATATCATAAAACATTTTTCGACGTTTCGAATCCCAACGAGGATCCATCTTCAGGACAAGTGTAATATCCTAAAATAGGGATTTTCTACAAGAAGTAGAATATCTTAAGATATTTCAAAGTTGGAGCTTCAAAAAATCATAAGCATGGCTATGTAGAACAGCTCATTAGATTTAAAATAACATCTCACCAGTAGATGAAAGAAAATCAACAAGAATATGTCCTATATTCTCCTTCCCAAGTGGGGAAATGCAACAATATAGGGCATAAAATAGTTGTCTTCATAAAATAACGCTATATCTATGAGAAATGGGACTTAGATCCCTTAGAATAAATCATATACAACTCACATGCATAATTAGAGGTGAAACAAATCACTCTAGCCAACATAAACAAATCTCCCCAAGTCAATGCAGCTCAAATAAGCCCAAACCCCATAGCTTAGCTCCTGCAGAAAGTACTAAAGCAAGGAATGCATTTTTTTAATGAGTTTTTATGTAGAAAATGATCAGAAATAAGATATCAGGAGTGTAAAATCATCCAATGGCTGAGAAAATGGAGATTCCTTCCCTTTTATACAAAACAGAATCACCCGACAAAGGTTACATGGGAGTACAATGTATAAAAATGCAGATCTACAGATATGGATCTGAAAAGCATATTTTTACTATAGCACTGAATATATGTGACTGAAATATACAATTGCTAAAGAAAGAAGGAAGTACAAAGCTTTATGGGAGAAGGGTTGGCACTTTCTCCAAGGAACTAGCTCACTAGCAAAGGATCAAACCCTGCAACTGCTGCACCCAAGACAATGACGTAGTTTTTGAAGATAACTACACTGTAGAGGATGGAAGGTAAAGTGGCCACATGACAAGATGTCAAATAAGCTCCAGAACCTCCTGTACAGATATTGCAAAGCAAGGGGAGCTCCCTCCTCTGAAAGATAAGCTCAGGAGCTGGTGTTGTGAGTCTCCCACTGCAACACCCTACAACACAACGTCCCCTGCTACAGGAATAACGTTGTGGCTGAAGGAGGATGCTTGGCCACAATGCCGGATGTGGGAAATTAAGAACACAACTCCTCCAAGTGATCTCTCAATTAAGGAGAAGGAATCCCTAAGCAGGGATGCCTTGTGCTGAACAGCACTGCAACTCTGCTAATCAACAAGAGGCTGCAAACAGTCTAAGCAGACCAAGAGTAATAATCCATAAGCTAACCCCAAAAGTCTACTATCTTCCTCCTTATAAATTTTGTGAGCTTCCTCACCTTGGGTCCCACCTATTAGGGTTTCCAACACCATGTGAATACTTTCCCTCCAAAACTGTGTTGGCTTCTCAAGCAAGCCACACCCTCTTAGGCAGCGCTGTTGAATTGGTCAACTTGACTGAATCAACATGATCCTTTTCCTGTTCACACATGGGAAATGCAAAATCCAGCCACCAAGTTATCCCCTTTTCACACCAAGAGGGATTTTATGTCAATACAAGTTAAATATGAGTCATTTTCCCATTTATTCATCTACTAGGTGTAAAAATAAAAATCTAATATTCCTATTAGCTGCATGCTAATTTTAGGAATATTACAGTACTCCCCTCCCAAATGTTGCTTGTCCTCAAGCAACTGCAAGGATAGAACTGGAAAGTATCCTTCCCTCCTCCTGTAGCACTCTCATATGATGATCTCTCCAAAAAATAAGATGTCTGAACAATGAAACTCCATAGTGCCTCTCCCAATAAAAACAAATCAGCATTTGGTGCACATCCCAAATGGATATCATCATGGAAAAGTAACATGCTCAAGGAGACAACTATGTGCTATCTAGAGGTCCTCTTAAGGCATGGAGTATGAAATGCATGGGAAATCCTCATTCCCAAGTGAAACCTCCACCCCCAAGCTATCATCCATATGAAATGAGCCACCTTCCAACATGGCAACTCATGAATAATCCCCTCCACCTTTGGCTCCTGAAGTGTAAGTGGGCTGAATAAATGAACTTGATAGGCAAGAGGGCCTATCCCACACTGTCCTCCTCTCCACTTATGATAAGTGTATAGGGCATGCTAATCTTGGGCTGCAACATGACTTCCCTTCAATGGTAAGAAGAAGATTGAGTCTCCAAGAGCCCTTCCTCCAAAATCATGAGAAATTCCAACCCAAACCATTCCATTCAAGATGAATGGCACATCATCACCATTTGGCATCCATATCAGAAAAATGCTGAAAGTTATACGCAATTTTGGATGGTACCAAAGGTTCTCCGAATGGATATTACGCAGTCTTCCCAACTACTATTTGAGAATGTCATGTGGCAAGTGATTCTACAACAAGTTATAAGTTGTGCATGTTTGCTCCTCCAACATGGGGAAGTAAGCATCAATGTCTATCAGCTGTACATAGACATAATAACAATATACTTGCCCAAAGTCATGTATAGATGGGCTACTATCATTACAAACATTAGCCCTAAAATGACCATGAAACCCAAAAATACTCTTGCTCTCTTGTGGAGCAATGCACTGCTCATATATGGTTAGAAGATACAAATACTCAATGGAGTAATAAAAAAGTACAGAAATGTATTTCTTACCATGCAAGGTCAGTGGGCTGAAAGTGAAGTCCATGTATAAGTTCCCCCATGTGGATATCCTCATAAAAATCTGCAAGAAGAAGGGATACATATACTCCTTGGAACACTCCATCAATAAGAACACACTCCCATGTGACAGTGTTGTAGGCCTTACAAATAAGGCTCCATGACTCCTCCCTTTGGCAGTCCATATGCCAAAGCCATCCACCATCATGCTGCTATGTGAGAAGATCTTTTTCCTGCATGGAAGCCCAACATAATCCTCCAATGCAAAGGGGTAGCCTCCTTGCACCATGAATGTGTCTTCCTTCTCTCTGGAAATATCATGAAAAGTATGGGAAAATTTCTGCCCTTACTCTCTTCTTGTCAACCAAAGCAACCATGCCTCCTTCTTATGCATTCCTTTCTTGAGATACAAGGCATGAGACAAGAAAATCAAAAACTTTGGGAGGTACCCATATCCACCCAATAGAAACTAGTGCAGGTCATCTCCTCCCTGCTTTAGATCTAGATGTGGTAAGTGGTTTTTATGCCACTTACTTGCTGCCCTCATCATTCCACCAAATTTGAAGGTGAAATGTATATTTGGTGCTTTAGGGAAGCACCCATAATGCTGCAGAACCTCCCTTAGCCCATCAAGGGAGTGGCCAAGTTTGAAAATAGTCCTGGCCCATAGTTGGCCATGAAGCTTATAAGGTAGGAAACTCCTTCTAGGAGTCATGGTGTGCACATGTAAAGTAAAAGAATGCATGCAATCATAAAGTGAAATGTGCTTTGCATAAGCATGCTTCTTACCCAAAGTTTCCAGCGCTATGATAGTCCCTCTCTTGGCCAAATGTATCATCACTGTACAAGGTTGAGAGAACACTTTTCTCTTTCCATCAAGGAGTTTCCCTAGAGGGATTCTTTCAAGTAAGGAGACATCAAGGCATAGATCATAATAGAAAGATGTATGGACTGATGTGTCTTGGCTTGTCTTGTATATATCTTCATGCCTCCTTAATACATCACTCTTTTGAAATAAAGAGGCGTAAATTTTTCTTCCCCAATGAAGCATGCCCTCCTCTTCATCTTCTGCAGTATTTAGGATCTTACCATCTGATAATGATGGCACATGCTACTCATGGATTGTGCCATAATTCCTGTATGGGAGACTCTTTGAAACTCCTTGCAAGAATGCAAGAGCTTCTCTTCTTGGAGCAGCTTCTTCTTCTTCTTCTTCATGAAATGCTAGAGATGCCTTTGTCATGACTGCGCTGTCACCCCTAGTCTCTTCTTCGATGGTGGAAAATGCCTCATCATCAATAGGAGACCTTAGATCTTGGCCTACCTTTGAAAGAGGAATTTTCATGACTCCTTTTTGAGAAGAATACTCTTCATCCAAATGTGGATGCCTCCAATCATTTTCTCCTTTGGTATCTTCCCAATCAAGACTATCAATCTCCCAAAGCAAGTATTCCTCCTTACACCTCATGGGAAGTTGAGATGTAACCCCTCGAAGATCTTTCAGAAAATACCTCTCAGCAATGATCCTCTTGGATCCAAAAGAATCCAAGTGTGCTGAAGGACAAACACCAACAAAAAGTGGCACAACATTCATCATTTCTCCCACCATCTTGCACCCTAACTCCTCACACTGCATGCAACTCAAATAAGGTGCAAAGGAATGAATTTTCATCCCCTCTTGGATCAATCCCAAGTTGCACAACATTGTGCAAGCTTGTTGTTCCACCATAGCAATGAGTTTTGATCCTTGACCATATGAGGACAAATTCCCAAGGTTTTCCATAAGAATTTATGAAATGATTGGGAATGGAGATACATGCATACATGGGTGAGTCTTGGGAACCTATTTTATGGCTGCAAGGGTTCCTCTCTTCAATGTGTTGGTTGATCCAACTCTTGCTACAGATGGTTGCCCCACCATGAATATGAAAGCGCTGGTACAAGGCTCCTCAAGTGGAGAAGAGGACTCTTCCTCCTCTGGTCTTCTACTGTCAAATCTCCTGATTACTTGATGAATAAAATCAGCAAAAGTAGATACTCTTGCATGACCCTCCTAGTTTATCCATAAAGAGCTTTCCTTGCCCTCCAATTACAACGCTGAGATCTCCACAGCGTCTTTCTCCACTACTGGATGTAGTAGGAAAAATGCTTCTAGCTTCATCACCCAAGTCTTTGCTACAAACTTCAGTGATCCATCAAATGTAGACAATAGGAATCTGTTGCCTCTTATCATTCTCTTACTTCATGGGTTGAATAAACTGAGGAAAATCTAGGGTCTATTTGAAAGCCCTAGGTTGGCACTTGTATTCTTCCAAATACCCGCTCAGGATATCATGTTCCAAGTGGTCTTCTTTCTCTCCACTTCCTCTATGAGAACAGGGAGTGCATGGATTTTCTCCTCCTTGAAACCCTTTAGGAGTTTCATTGCATCTTTCTTCTTTTCTCTTAAATCTGAAAATTGATGAGAGAAATCTCATCATCTCCATCATCTTGTTCTCCTCTTCTTCTTATCTTCTGATTGGATCTGAAATCCACAGGCTGAGCCAAGATGGCAACTCTGATACCACTGTAATATCCCAAAATAGGGATTTTCTACAACAAGTAGAATATCTTAAGATATTCCAAAGTTGGAGCTTCAGAAAATCATGAGCATGGCTATGTATAATAGCTCATTAGATGTAAAATAACATCTCACCAGCAGATGAAAGAACCTCAACGAGTATATGGCCTATATTCTCCTTCCCAAGTGGGGAAATGGAGCAATATAGGGCATAAAATAGTTGTCTTGTTGTGTAACCAGCTCCAAAAATAGAGGAAAGAGATATCAACGCCTTGGAAATAAGCCACTTCGAGGGGGAAACCTCCAATACAATACATAAATGAACAATTCTTGGATGATACAATTTACAAAACCTCCTTTCTATATATAGGAGTCCATGTGGCCATAATGTAATCCTAGTGGGCCACAATGTAATCCTAGCTGACCTAACAATAAGAATTTAAGGGCACAATAATAACAAAATGGGGGTTACAAGGGTACAATAATAACAATAAGGGGGTTACACTAATAACAATAAGAGACTATACTAGTAATATAGGGACCTAACATGCCCCTCTCCTTCAAAAAAGTGTTGTCCTCAACGCTTGAGTAGCTCTGGGTGCTTCTGTATAAAATTCTCATCCTCCCATGTAGAATCTTCTGTGGGTAAGTTCTTCCACTTGATGAGATACTCTGAAATTGATCTATTTCGTAGCTGTCGAGTTCTTGTTTCCATGACTGCTTCAGGTTCCAATATGATTTTTCCTTCCTCATCAAGTTCTGGAAATATTGTTTGAACCGGAAGATTTTCACCTATAACCTTCTTTAAGCATGAAACATGAAAAACTGGATGTACTCGCGAAGAAGCAGGAAGCTCCAATTTGTATGCCATAGTACCAATCTTTTGCAACACCTTGTAAGGACCATAGTACTTTGGTGATAATTTATTATCCTTCTTAGCTTGTTTGAGGGACATTTGTTTGTATGGTTGTAGCCGTAAAAATACCCAATCTCCTACATCAAAACTTCTCTCGCTGTGATGTTGATCTGCCTGTTGTTTCATTCGATTTGTGCCAAATTCAGGTTATCCTTTAAGAGTTGGAGAACTTCTTGCTGATGCTCGATGTGATCTTCCACTGCTTGAACCTTCGAATTTTCCCTTCAATATGATGTGATGGATGGTGGATGATATCCATAAAGTGCCATAAATGGGGTCATTTTTGCTGCAGTATGGAAGGAAGTGTTATACCACCATTCAGCAAGAGGTAACCACTTGACCCATTGTGTTTGTTTATCAGATACAAAACAACGAAGATATCCTTCCAAACATTTATTTACTATCTCGGTTTGACCATCAGATTGAGGATGATAAGATGAGCTATGAGCTAATTGAGTACCCAAACAAGAAAATAACTCCGTCCAAAAATTTCCAGTAAAAATGGGATCTCTATCCCTCACAATAACCCTTGAGTTTCCATGTAGCTTTTGAATTATGTCCATAAATGTATTACCAATTGTACTTGCTTTAAGTGGATGAGATAAAGTAAAAAAGTGTGCATACTTGGTAAGTCTATCAACTACCACCATGATGACACTTTTTCCTTCGGACTTAGGTAAACTTGTGATAAAATCCACTGAAATCTCCTCCCAACGTTGACTTGGAATGGATAAAGGTTGTAGAAGTCCTGGGGTCTTAATTGTCTCAACGTTATTCTGTTGGCAAACCAAACATTCCGCCACAAACTTTTGAATATTAGATTTAAGGCCATCCCAAAAAAATTATTTCTTCACCCTGTGGTAAGTTTTTAGAAATCCTGAGTGTCCTCTTAAACGAGAAGTGTGCAATTCCAGAAGAATATTTTGTTTTAGTTGGGAATTCTTACAAAGATATAAGTGATGTTTGTACCATAAGGAATCATTTTTCCAACTAAATGTATCAGATGTACTAGGATCTTGCTGCAACTTTTGAATGAGTTTCCATACATCTTTGTCCTTCTTCCATTCATCTCTTGCTTCGGTTATCCAATCTGGTTGGATAATAGAAATGGCACAAAGCAATGCTTCCACCTCTTCATTCTTTCTTGAGAGTGCATCTACAACAACATTAAGCTTTCTTTTTTTGTAGATTATTTCAAAGTCATAACCCAACATCTTTGTGACCCATTTTTTCTGCTCTTCTGAAGATAGTCTTTGTTCCAAAAAGTGTTTAAGACTATCATGATCAGTTTTACCTTGAAGTGTCTTCCCATTAGGTAAGTTCTCCATTTCTTTAGTGCATGCGGTATTGCTAACATTTCCTTCTCATAAATAGGTTTATGAAATACTTTCCTTTGATTGGACGAATTTCAAAAGAAATGGGTCTTCCTTCCTGCATTAAAACAACACCAATTCCATTTCCTGAGGCATCACATTCCACAATAAAGGTTTTTGTGAAGTCTGGCGTAGCTAAGACCGGTGCTAAGCACATTGCCTCTTTAAGATGTTCAAAGGCCTTAGTTGCTTCAGGAGTCCATGAAAATGCATCTTTCTTCAATAATGTTGTTAGAGGTGCTGCTATTCTACCATAATTCTTAACAAACTTGCGATAATACCCTGTTAACCCGAGAAATCCTCGCAACTTCTTTATGGTTGTGGGGACTTTCCATTCCTTAATGGCTTTAATTTTGTTAGGGTTTACTTTAACACCCTCGTGAGATACAATATGACTCAGATATTCCACCTCTTGTACTCCAAAGAAACATTTGGATGTTTTTACATATAATTGTTTCTCCTGCAATAGTTGGAGCACCCTGTCAACATGTTCAACATGATCCTTCCAAGACCTGCTATAGATTAGTATATCATCAAAAAATACTAGCACAAATTTTCTAAGGAAGGGTTTGAAAATGGAATTCATCAACCCTTGAAATGTAGAAGGTGCATTGGTAAGGCCAAAAGGCATGACCAAAAATTCATAATGACCCTCATGAGTTCGAAATCTTGTTTTTGGAATATCTTCAGTCTTCATTCTAATTTGATGATATCCTGAACGAAGATCCAACTTGGTAAAATAAATTGCTCCATGTAATTCATCCAATAATTCATCGATCACAGGAATGGGAAATTTATCTTTAATGGTGAGCTTATTGAGCTCCCTATAATCCGGACACATTCGCCATGATCCATCCTTCTTGTGTACCAATACTACAGGAGCAGAGAAAGAACTTTGACAAGGTTGAATTATCCCGCCTCTAACATTTCTGCAATCATACATTCAATTTCACTCTTTTGGAAGTAAGGATATCTATAAGGCCTGATGTTTGGAGGAACAATTCCTGGAATCAAATGAATAGCATGATCATGATCACGAATAGGTGGGAGTCCTTTGGGAGTTTCAAACACCTTGGAATGATTGTCTAAGACTTGTTGGAGATCTGCAGAAATAGATGATTTTGATGTTGGAACTTCTAGTGAGCATAATTGTGCAATTACGCCTCGCTGTTCTTTCTTTAGGAGCTTTGTCATGACATTAGAGCTTATTATCCTTCCTGGCTTCCCCGCAATACCCCGTAATTCGACTTCCTTTCCTTCTGAAAAAAATTTCAAGAAAAGTTCTTGAAAATTAAAAGCTACCGTCCCCAAAGATTGTAACCATTGTACTCCTAGTACAACATCGACACCTCCCATAGGAATGGCAAGCATTGGACTAGTCAATACATATTCCCCCATGGTTAGCTTGATATTATGGCATTTTCCAGAGCAATTTATAGTTCCTCCATTTGCAAACATCACTTGACATTCTGGTGCTGGGTATAGGAAACAATTTAATTCCTTGGCTACCTTATAATGAATAAAATTATGGGTGCTACCTGAATCAATCAACACTATTACCTTTTTCTTCTTGATATGTCCTTCTATCTTGAGAGTTTGAGGAGTGGTAATTCCTACCAGTGCATTACATGATACGGTCGGATTCATTTCTTCCTCTTCTAGGGCTGGTTCCTGGTGTATATCCTCTTCTTGTTAATTTTCTTCTTCCTCTTCACAATCTATGTAAAATAATTTCTTCTCAGCACACTTATGACCTTTAGTGTATTTTCTATCACAACTGTAGCAAAGCCCTTTTGCTCTTTTTTCTTCCAATTGTTGTGGTGTCGACCTTGTAGGTTGTGGAAATCTAGGCGTAGCAACACTTCCTTCTTTATAGAATTGAGTGGTAGGCTTCCTTGTCGCCATAATTTTACATTCAACTTTTCTTGCCAACCTGAATGCCTTCTCCAATGAATCAGGTTCCAAAACACGAACTTCATGTTCGATGTTATTCTTTAGAGTACCTAAGAAGAGATCAATCATGTGTTCCTCTGGAATATTAGTTACCCTTATATTCAATTTTTGGAAGTCCTCAATGTGCTGCCCCACTAAACCCTTTTGTTTGAGATTTATCAATTGGCTAAAGAAGGTGTTGCTCTTTGTATCCTCATAATGTGCTATCATTTCCTCGTAAAAATTGACCAAGTGACAATTTTTTTACGGGAGCAAAGCCATCGATACCATACAAATGTATTTTGTTCTAAATGTAAAGTTGCAATGCATACCTTTTGTGTGTTTTGCACGTTATGGAGATCAAAATATTGCTCCATTTGTAGTATCCATGTTACAGGATCCTTTCCATCAAACTTCATCATATCCATTTTTGGAATATGGTGGTTCTTCCCGCCAACATTAGAGTTTATGAAATCACGATTAACATTTATTTTGTTCTCATCATGAGGTTCTTCTACTATCTTTTCACCATTAGGAAATGTTTCTTGTATCAACTTTGTCAAACCTTCCATGTCTGCTTTTAGAAAATTCTTCATGTTTTCCATTTTCTCATCGATCTTAGCTTCCATGTCATCCATCTTAGATTCCATGCCAGCCTCCATGCCATCCATCTTAGCTTCCACGCCATCCATCTTAGCTTGCACGCCATCCATCTTAGCTTCCACGACTTTCTTCAAAACTTCCATTTCATTTTTTGTTGCTCTTTGCGAGAGTGAAATTTGTTGCACTTGCTCTTGTAATTTTGATAGATCATGTTGCAATTCTTCATCTTCATGAGTCATAGTAGAGCCTTCTGAAGGCTTAATGGGTGTTGAATTATTTTTACAGGGCATATTTTAGAACCCAATACTGATACATATTCTACAATATGCCCTTGGAATTAATTCAAATTGATTCTTCAAACAAGGCTTATGCAATTCGCCAAAAATACACACCTTTTTCTTGCTTTTGAGGAGCTCTATATTGAAATTGGGTTATCTCTCTAATTGCATCACTTAAATATTTGAATTTCAGTACCGACGTATCCCTCTAAATTTTCTTTCGAATGCCATAGGTCTGACCTGATTTGGATTCTCCAAGACAAAGTTGTGTCCAATCTCCCACAATGACCTAATTATGGACTGGTTCAGTACAACGAACTTGTACGACTTTCCACGTGTCACTGGTTTGTCCTTCAGCTCTAAAATTGATAGCCAAGAAACTACAGTTTGTGTACTAGTGACCAATTTTTACAGCACTCCAATCTGATGCTCAGAGAGAGAGTTATGAAGATTTTCCCACAATCACCTCTTTGAGATGAAATTCAGGAGCCTAAAAAAGCACTACCTTCCACAGATCATATCTCCAAAAATATTGCGAACTAAGATCTGAAATTATTTGAAAATGTTCCTTAGGCTTTCGGCTTCGCACCCTATGAATTTCAGCTTTTGAGACTTCGTAGAAAAAAAATTATAGTGCAAATGCCACAATGACCTGTTTAGGAGCCTGAAACAAGACCTAACTTCCATAGATCATATCTCCGAAAATATTGTGAACCAAGCTCTGAAATTTTCAGAAAATCTTCCTTAGGATTTCGGCTTCACACCCTAAAAATTTCAGCTTCTGAAACTTCGTAGGAAAAAAGTTATAGCGAAAATTCCACGATGACCTGTTTGGAACAGCGAAACCCTAGAATCCAAAGCTCTGATACCAAATGTTGTGTAACCAGCTCCAAAAATAGAGGAAAGAGATATCAACGCCTTGGAAATAAGCCACTTTGAGGGGGAAACCTCCAATACATTACATAAATGAACAATTATTGGATGATACAATTTACAAAACCTCCTTTCTATATATAGGAGTCCATGTGGCCATAATGTAATTCTAGTGGGCCACAATGTAATCCTAGCCAACCTAACAATAATAATTGAAGGACACAATAATAACAAAATGGGGGTTACAAGGGTACAATAATAACAATAAGTTGGTTACACTAATAACAATAAGGGACTATACTAGTAATATAGGGACCTAACATATCTTCAGAAAATAACGCTATACCTATGAGAAATGGGACTTGGATCCCTTAAAATAAATCATATACAACTCACATGCATAATTAGAGGTGAAGCAAATCACTCTAGCCAACATAAACAGATCTCCCCAAGTCAATGCAACTCAAATAATCCCAAACCCCATAGCCTAGCTCCTGCAGAAAGTACTAAAGCAAGGAATGCATTTTTTTAATGAGGTTTTATGCAAAACATGATGAGAAACATTAGGGGAATTTTGAGGTCTAAAATGGGCCTCCTAAGGAAATTATATAATAATAGTGGAAAGAATCAAATAAGATTTGATGACATCATCAAATTTTACAGGGAAAAATGAAAAAACTACTTTTTCAACTCATATTTTCAACTTATCTCCCAAATTTTTTACTCAAATTTCGAGCGGGAGTACTCGTTGGATGCGAAATTTAATTCCTCATCCAAGGATTACCCATGTTGCATACTTTCGATGGGTCCTACTACACGAAAAATGAGAAATACATGAAAAACGTGATTGTAATCACGTTTTTTTATGTATTTCTCATATTCCGTGTAGTAGGACGCATCGAAAGTATGCAACATCGGTACTCTTTGGATGAGGAATTAAATTTCGCATCCAACGAGTACTCCCACTCGAAATTTGAGTAAAAACTTTGAGAGATAAGTTGAAAATACGAGTTGAAAAAGTAGTTTTATTATTTTATTATTTTTTAATATTAATGTCTTTTTATTTAAAAAATGGTGAATCATCCCCGATGGTTGAAATCATCATCTTGAATCCTATTGGTTGTTATAAATTTTATTTTTGTTGTACATTTTTCTTAGGAGGCCCATTTTAGACCTCAAAATTCCCCTAATGTAAGAGATCAAGAGTGTACAATCATCCAATGGCTGAGAAAATGGAGATTCCTTCATTTTTATACAAAACAAGATCACCCAGCAAAGGTTACATGGTTGTACAATGTATAAAAATGCAGATCTGCAGATATGGATCTGAAAAGCATATTTTTACTGCATCACTGAATATATGTGACTGAAATATACAAGTGACAGAGAAAGAAGGAAGTACAAAGATTTCCGGGAGAAGGGTTGGCCCTTTCTCTAAGGAACTAGCTCACTAGTAAGGGATCAAACCCTGCAACTGTTGTACCCAAGAAAATGACGTAGTTTCTGAAGATAACTACACTGTAGAGGATGGAAGGTGAAGTGGCCACATGCCAAGATGCTAAATAAGCTCCGGAACCTCCTGTACAGATATTGTAAAGCAAGGGGGGCTCCCTCCTCTGAAAGATAAGCTCAGGAGCTGGTGTTGTGAGTCTCCCACTGCAACACCTTGCACCACAACGTCCCCTGCTACAGGAATAATGTTGTGGCTGAAGGAAGATGCTTGGCCACAATAGCAGATGTGAGAAATGAAGAACAAAACTCCTCCAAATGATCTCTCAATGAAAGCGAAGGAATCCCTAAGCAGGGATGCCTTGTGCTGAACAACACTGCAACTCTGCTAATCAACAAGATGCTGCAAACAGTCTAAGAAGACCAAGAGTAATAATCCATAAGCTAACCCCAAAAGTCTGTTATCTTCCTCCTTATAAAGTTTGTGAGCCTCCTCACCTTGGGTCCCACCTATTAGGGTTTCCAACACCATGTGAATACTTTCCCTCCAAAACTGTGTTGTCTTCTCAAGGAAGCCACACCCTCTTAGGCAGCGTTGTTGACTTGGTCAACTTGACTGAATCAACATGATCATTTTCCTGTTCACACATGGGAAATGCAAAATCTAGACACCAAGTTATCCCCTTTTCACATCAAGAGGGATTTTATGTCAATACAAGTTAAATATGGGTCATTTTCCCATTTATTCATCTAGTAAGTGCAAAAATCAAAATCTTATATTCCTATTAGTTGCATGCTAATTTAAGGAAGATTACAACGAGAATGAAGAATGAATGAAGGTCGCAAAAGGTCAAGGTATAAATAGTGAAGGATTGAGATGATTGAGAGAAGCCAAAAATACCTTGACCTTTGGCGACCTTCTTTCATTCTTCATTCTCGTCCTAAAGATAGATCCCTATTGGAATTTGAAACGTCAACCAATGTTTTATGATACTATGGAAAATATGGATTCTACAATTAACAACAACCACAGAAATTTGAGAACCATGGTTATGTTATAACTATAACATATTTAAACCATAACTTTAATATCTGCATCAACTCCGCCGAGATTATTTTCATGGATTAAACTTAGGCTTGGACTGTATAATATGGTTTGTGCTGCGCCAAAGATATAACACTGCCACTATTTGCTACCTGTTGCCAAATAAGTCAAGGGTTTGGCAAGGCTGCCAGATCTAGTGAGCTCCATCAAACCTCTCCCCCCAAACTCATAATTAATCAACCAGAAGTATAAGTTTTGTGGCATAGTATTATAATGACAAAGTTTGGTACACTGGTAAAGATTTTGTAATAGCAACGGGAGGTCGTGGTTTCGAGCCTGCCCATCCACCCTCCTCCATTGACTTTGACCCAAGCGTTGACTTTTACCACTGACCTCCTACCATGTGTCGAAATGTGGAGTAGCCACCTCGCCTGCAAAGGCACATGTTCACCATAAACTTTGACGAACAATTTCTCCTTCATCTGGAGACCAATTGAGAAACCGAAAGTACCACCAGATTCAGAACTACAGGCTCTACTACTTGTCGTTATTTCCAAAAAGAGATCAAACGCTTTGAACTTGGAGCAACTAGAGGATCCTCTTGGATCAACCTACCCAAGCGTCTCCTTGGAAAAAGGAAAAGAGGAAAAGGGATCCAAAAGGGTTAGATGAAGCTGATGCAGAGAAGGAGAAGATCATAGAAGTCTAAGAAATACACTATCGTAAAAGGAATCTAGAGCTGGTTGCCCAATATATTTCATTTGAAGCTTGAAAGCTTAAATTTTAAATATTTGGTGAAGTTTGGTTCAGATCAGATAGCCTAAAGAAGAGAGAAGAATCTTGTGTTGTTACTATCCAAAAAATTACTCTGGGAGTGATGCAAGCTAGGGGTGAGATGTAGCAAAATACTGGCCACATTGGTTTGGTGGAGCATTGTGTTCCTATTGGTTTGGTGGTCCATTGGAAATTTATCAAAAGAACAGATGAGTACCTTGAATGAATTCTTGTTTTTCATTTATGTCTTAGAATGATAACTAGTTAGTAGAAGTGTAATCTTCTTACTAAAAGAGTAATGAAAATTGGAATATGGAAAATTCATTCTGAAGGTCGTAAAACAATAGATAGCACTTTGACAAGAAAAGGATTAGTCCTTGGCCCAGTTAATGGAATCAACGGTCGAATAATAATCCCTTGCCTTCATGATCGAGCTCAGAAGATACAATCATAAGAAACGAAAAGAAACTCGAAGAAAACCGACGACCAAAACCGTGGCTAGGAATTAGTACCCATTTTCTCTTAAACATAAAGAAAATATATTAAGTTTAGACATATTGCTGGACAAATTTTAGGGCTATATTCCAGGTCGATCCAGGGAACTTCCAACCTGGAAATTCACTCCCTTAAAGACTTCCAAAAAAATGGGAAACATAGAGTAGCCGAGAAAACCTGTGACCAAAATTGTGGCTAGGAATTAGTACCCATTTTCTCTTAAACAAAAAGGAAATATATTAAGTTCAGACATATGCTAGAGAACTTTTAGGGTTAGATTCTAGGTCGAGCTAGTGAACAGGCAACCCGGAAATTCACTCCCATAAATACTTCTAGAAAAATGGGAAACATGGAATAGCCGAGGGGAAAAATAATAACACATAAATTATTTAACATTGAAAGCATATCTATGTATAAAATCATGAAAAGAACAGTGAGAGCGGGTTTATTTACATTAAACATTGTGAAATATGACTAATTAAAGATTGTTTCCATACGTCAAACACAACATGAAGAATAACCAGTAACACAACAGATAAAACCTCTAGCATTTCCAAATAACAGTAGAGATAACAAGAAATATAGTTGTCCTCATGCATGCATTATAGAAAAACTTGAAAACAAAGAAAATTGAATGTAAGGAATCCGCTGGAAACCCCTTTCGACATCTTTCTCCCACAAGAAATCCATAAAGAAATTCTATTACATATACACAAACAATACTGAGCTAGTAAGATGGTAATTCAAAAACATTTATTTAACACATAAACGAAGATATTGTATGCAAGAAGTCTTTAAAGATTAAAAATTTCAACAGTTACATATACCTCGAGTACAACAGGGGTTTATATCATTAAAACAAAGGAAACCCCTTATGGGTATATGAGTTTAAAATTTTTCCAAAACGACATTGAAAGAGCTAAAACTCTCAATAAAACCATAACGGTAGGGTATCTTTAAGCGATGCTAGACTGAAAGCAATTCAAATAAACTTTTAGGCCGTAGAACGACATGTAACACACGACTCGGGTCAAGTAGAACCTGGAGAACATAATAGTCAATGTAAGCGTGAGAAGTACCAGACGAATCATGATCTTAATTAGCATAGATAGCAAGTAGGAATTTAGCTACAGACACCCAAAATTGAATTAGTTCGTTTAGGGTTTGCAAAAAAAATAATAGGATTATGAAGGAAGACTGTAAATAATAGAAAAAGAGAGAGAAAGTCCGCTTACCTTAGTGAAATTCTTGACGCGTGGAACTTGTAATAATCCAAGAGTGTTAATATGATGCATTCCTCCTCAAAACATTATCACAGGAATTAGCAGAGTATAGGGTAATTAATCAATTACTTAAATGTACAAACCCTACCTAAAGTTTAGCAACTGAGTCTGAAAGGATTGCTAGTGAAGATGCTCTGCTAATCTATATAGAATCTATAGAAATACTTTCCATACTATTAGGAGACCAAAAAGATAACATATGGAAGAGGAACTGAATGGTTAAGCATGGGAGAGATATGAGTTACCATGTTGCATCGACTGGATGGTCGTCTCCATAAGCAGAACCGCAGTCGAAAGTAGCCATTGAACCTCAAACCTTAACGCCAGCCGACGAAAACCACAATGAGGCAGAGTGTGACGTCGAGATTGAGGAGGCATGGTTCCCCTAACCACCAAGACCAATTTTGAGTCGTTGATATCAGCACGGTGGATAGGAACGGTTGATAGAGCATCTCACCACTTTCGAGGAACTCGACAACTGTCAGCATGATCAAGTTCCAGAGATTTCTTCGTCGGTGGGGGAACCCAGGTTAGGGTTTAATATTTGGTTAGCATACCTTTGTTACATTATCTTCATACCTATGCCATGTAATAGACTATTACCCATGGAAGCATTAAGTTGTGAACACCAAGTGCATAAGTATAGAGCACGCAAATGATTAATATACCAAGGTTAAATAACAACATGGAAAATTAGTATAATTGATAGGTGAAAACGATAATATAATTTAACATAATTATGGTAAAAAAAAAAAAAAATTGGAGATGTTACAAGGAATTATAATATTTTCATTTAATTATGAATAATTATTAGGAGGATGGTAGGGATTTAAACTTTGAAATATTCTAGAATATGCATAGTATTATACATAAATTAATGATTGATAATCTCCAAAGTATTTATGCACATTTTACTTTTTAAATTAAAAAAAATGTCATGTAAACAAGTGTCATATGAAAGGAGTTATGAAATGTCATTTAATAAGTTAATGATTGCCTTACGACCTTTCCATGTTATATCTTGAATATTCCTTTATTCTCATTCATAAGAAAATATGTAAAGGTAATGAGCAGATTATTGATTCATTATATGTGGATTCATATTGTTATAGTCATTTGTTCTACGTTTTGGAGGGTTTTCCAACATAATTTTTGGTGTAATTTGTTCAAAATCCAGCAGATATTTCTTGGAATCACAAGTTTGATTTGTAAGATCTCCACGGTCCCATTGTCTCTAGGGTTTTTAGGGTATTGAATCGATATATGTAATAAAAAACCCTTTTTAAACAATACTTTTTTTTTTGCTAAAAACTATTTCACCAGAATTCAGCGAAAAACTCCAAAATGTAGCATGTATAGACAATGCCCTTGACATTCGTTGAGCCTTATTCACCTTACCACACAACTTTTAATGCTATAACAGATGGTATAGACTTGATTTCAAATCGAATGAACTCTACATCACTCACTGAGTCACCAAAAATGCTACACAACATAGATTAACAACCATTAGGTTAAGCCATAGTCTAACCAAGATTCAAATTTGCCTGGAAAATCATGGAAATTACGCTAGAATTTTTTGTAAATCCAGGTTATAACTATCAAAATTCAATATTTTGGGTGTCTTAGGGGTTTTTGATTGTGTTGAATCCATTTTTACCATTAAAAACATGATTGAAACACTCATATTGCCATTTTTTTTTATTAAAAAAAAAAAAAAAAAAACCACTCGCCATATTCCAAGCATTTTTGGTTGTCCGAGAAAATTTACCATCTCGGTAGGCGATGCCTTAGGTTAAAGCCTAACCACTCCACAATTCTCCTCCTTGTCAGATTTCCTGCTTTGGTGGGATAAAAATATGGGCCCTTACAAATTCGTGCTTGTATGTCTCGCTTGGGGTGTGTGGAAAGTCAAGAAGAAACTAATATTTGAAAACAAACCCATCTCTTACTCCTATATTTTGCTTCAGATCACTGGTTTTTTTATGGAATATTGGAAGCCACCTACTCCTAAATCTATAAGACCCTTCGTTTTCCCTTCCCTCTACTGCAATACACACCTTGGGCTCCTTGATGGGGTTGCCCAAAAATCTCGGTGTACTATTGGGGCTCTCCTCCACATCTTTGGGTCCTCGTCATACCATTTAAGGGCGAATTTTGGAGTTGGTACAAACACCAAAGGTGAAATTTTTGTTGCATGGACCCTCCTCTTCTTCGCCTCCCACCTCCATCTATCCTTTCTAAATGTCGTTGGAGACTCAAAAGTCATAATTGAATAGATATATGGCAAATGTATTTTACATATTATGTCTCTAATCCACTAGATAAATAGGATCACAACTTTGAATTCAAATTTCCTTGCCCTCAGTTTTCAGCACATTCACAGAACATGGATATGAGACAGAGGATTTTCTATCAAAAAGAGCTTTGCAGGCCGAAAAAGGTTTCATCTTCTTTGAGGAGGTAAGGGACTCTCAAATTATAAACAAGGGGCAACTCTCTCTTCTAACTAGACATCAACTCTACTCCACTCAGTAGCCCATTTCCTGCACTGCTCAACAGTTCTTTCTACATGATCTTGGTAGGTTTTGATCTTGTTTTTATCACTATATGATCAATATTTTTTCTACCTTAGTTCTTCGATAGATATTTTTGGCTAGAAGGTTTTATTTTTTTACATCCACACTACATCTCCATTCTAATCAACAACCTTGTGTTATTGGGCTCATTATGATGATGAACATGTTTCTTTTTTGCAATGCTTATCCCCGTGTCACCTATTGTAATTGTCTATGTGATCTTGCAAACTGATTTCTGGATTTTTTTTGTATAATCACAATTTTATGGTAATTTCAGATACATCATTTAAAAGTCATAGGAGAAAATGTATATGAGTTTTTCTTTCTCTACTTCCAATGTATATGAACAATTATATTAATAGATGATATGTTTTTTCCCACTCTGGAAAAAAAGGTTAAAGCCAAAACAATATGTACACCACTTAGAACTTATAAAATGTAACATAGAAAGGTGAATATTAACCGCAGTTAGGTTACAACCAAGACAACCTGCACATCACTTGAACGTGTACCTTCCTACCACGTGAAATCATCAATTTGGTATGTGTTGACAGAATGAAAAAGGAAGAAACGAATACAAAAGATTATTGGAGAGCACACTCAATTCTTGTATTATGAAAGATATATATACATAGAAAAATAGTTAGGAAATAGTTGAAGTAACTAAACTAATTCTAAACTAACCGTAATGATTAATTCTTTCACACTCCCCCTTAATCTTGAGGGTTACATTGTTTTATTCCTAACTTTTGACATTGAAATTCAAAATCAACTTTTCCTAGTGGTTTGGTGAAGATATCCGCTAACTGTTCCTTGGAATCACAAAATTTGAGAACAATATCACCATTCTTGACGAGTTCACGAATGAAGTGAAAACGAGTGTCAATATGTTTTATCTTTTGATGAAAGACATTGTTCTTCGACAAGGAAATAGCGGAAGTGTCGTCACAAAGGATTGAAATAGGTTCATTTTTTGTATATCCGAATACAGCAAGAAGTCTCTTTAGCCACACTGCTTGACATGATGCTAAATTCGCTGCAACGTAATCGGCCTCTGTTGAAGATAGCACAACTATGGGCTTCTTTTTGGATGACCATGATATCAAGTTTCTGCCAAATAGAAAATCATACCCAGAAGTGCTTTTCCGATCATCAATACAACCTACATAATCATTGTATGTATAACCAACAAGCTTACTATCTATAGAGGCTGCATACAATAAACCATATGTAGATTTACCTGCAATGTATCTTAAAATCCTTTTTCCAGCTTTCCAATGACAGTATTTAGGAGATTCCATAAACCTGGAAATATAACTAGCTGCAGATGCTATATCGGGTCTAGTAGCAGTAAGGTACATAATACTACCAGCAAGTTTCTAATACAAAGTCGCATTAACAATAGTACCTACATCATCTTTACTTAACTTTCTACCAACTTCAATAGGAGTATCTACCAGTTTACTCCTGTCCATCTTAAAATTTTTCAAAATGTCAGCAGCATACTTCTGTTGACTCATAAACATACCATTGTGTGTTTGTTTCACTTCTATACCTAAGAACTATCTCAGTAATCCAAGATCTGTCATTTCAAATTCATTTTTCATTGCAGCTTTAAATTCATCTAACTACATGTTACCTGTATAAATTATGTCATCAACATAAAGACACAGTATCAAAATATTACCTTGATGATCATTCTTGATATACAAGGTGGGCTCATGGTCGCTCCTTCTGAAACCATTATTCAACTTGTAATGGTCTATTCGGCTGTACCAAGCTCTTTCAGCATGTTTCATGCCATACAACGCTTTCTTCAACCTGTACACCTTATGGTTTTGATTCTTGATTTCAAAACTAGGTAGCTGATCAACATACACTTCTTCATTCAAAACACCATTCAAAAAAGCAGACTTTACATCCATTTGGTAAATCGGCCACTTGTTTTGTGCTGCAATAGCTAATACAAATTAAACAGTATCAATTCTTGCTACAGGTGCAAATGTTTCGCCATAATTTATGCCAGGTATTATCACCCAATTTATTTTTTCAGAACATCATTGTGTCAAGTTTGTTTTTGGTCATGGTTCAAAATTGGGTTAGAATTCAATTTAGGATTTGATCAAGGGTAGGTTATATTTTCATAAGTTCAAAGCCCATCCCTAAGTTCTAATAAGGTCTTTTCTAAAGTCCATTCATTGTCAAATATCCATAATTTCCATTTGTGGGTCATTTCCTAAATTTTCAGGTCAAAACTGTGCAATTAGCCAAGAAACCTCATTTTCGTAGCACCACTAGTTCAAAAAAGTTGATTTGTGCTACAAAAGCACTAATAGTTTCGTAGTGCAAACAGGAAAAAATACACTTTCGATGCTACGAAAGCACAGTTTCTTAACTGTCTTGTCATCTGAGCTGAAATATGTCAGAATCCATTGGGAAATGATAAGTTAGTGGTATGATGAGTTAGTTAACGATGAGATTTAGTGTACTTACCCATGTTGCAGTCATCATTACCATGATAGGGTATGAATGAGGCATCATTCAGTTATGAGATGACATTTTAAATTCAAAATATTGCCTAATTATTCATTCTCGTTTTAGTTGCCTCCATCTGAGTGTCTAAGCTCTGAAGTGTCAAGACAACCTGTGGCTCTTCCATACAAATGTTTTCTACATCAAGTTGATCAAGTGAGTATGATATGAACTAATCAAGCAAGGCTGTTGTTTCACATATTCAAGCAAGGTTGACATGCTTTCTGTGAAGCATGACAGAGGAAAATAAATTCCACAGAGGGGGACACTGCTTGAGACATGAGCCTGAAGATACGAAGGCCATAATTGAAGACCCAACAGTGATGGAGGCGTTCAGAAGAGTAGGTTGCCTCTAGTTTTGTGAAAAGTTGCAAGGTTGCCACACACAAGTGTCTAAAGAATTTTCCTTGAACTTCAATGGAATAACTACCAAGGTTGGGATGCTAAATGTGTCAATTTCACCAAAGATTATTGTTGTTGTGACAGAGATACCTAGAGGTCAAGAAACTTGGTTTAAAGGTTTCAAATTTGATATGGAGCCATCCAAAGAGTTTATGAAACCTGAATATGCAGATATGGACCTCAATAACGCAATCCCTAGAAGCTGCATCAAAGACACTTATGCAAATTTGTTGTTCAACATTCAAAGGTATTTTACATGTGAAGGCAGATATCATAAGGTTTACACATATCATTTCAAGCTGCTTCTGCTTTTCACAGGTAGGATTTCACTTGATTTTCCCTTTTATTTGCATAGGAGTCTTGCAAAAATGGTTGATAAATTACAAGCCAAATCTGAAGGTTGTGAAACATCTTTGTCTCATCATGGTTTAATGAAGTTATTGATTTTGAATGAGCTTCAGAAGATAGGAAGGGATTGGTAATCCTTTTTGTTTATAAATGGTTTTGAGTTGGAAACCCTAACTCCAACTAGAAACCTTAAAACTAAAGGAACTCCATCACCACTGGTAGCAGAGTCTAGTCAACCTGTGGTTGCAAAACCAAAGGAATTTGAAAAAATGAAGCCAAGGAAACAAGTTGAGAAAAGGACAGAGTAGACACAATTACTTGATACTCCAACTCCATTACCTGCAAAATAGAGGTCAAAGATTGTCAAAGAAGAAAAACAGAAACAAGATGTCAACAGGCAGGAAATCAAAAGAGTAACAAGAAGCCAAGCAGTGGCATTAAAGGGAAAAATAGTTGCTACAGACACAGAGGAAAACCCAGTGATAAAGGGAAACTTAGATGACATCCTGCATGCTATTGACATAGAAGAGACAAAAAAATTTCAAGCTGAGTTCATTGGATAATATGATAATAAACAGAAAAAGGAAAATTCTGCAAAAAATCTTGAGTTTGAAGGGGAGGATGCAACTTTCAACTTTCAAGCAAGAAAACCTATAACTAGGCATTCTAAGAAACTCAAGGAAGGCAAAAATGAGGTTTAAGAACCGATTAAGATAGCTAAAGCCCCTGAAGAAGTTGTTGATTTATCAACATTTGTAGTGAAGCATGCAGCCAACAGAACAAAGAAGGGGAAATAAGAAATGACAGAGTTTCAACATCTTGAGGAGAAATTGAGGTTGGAAAACCAAGAAATTGTTGTAATGAGAAAGAGGGCTAGAAAGCATAGTATTGAGAAAGAAGAGTTCAAAAGAATGAAGGCACTGTGGGAAGGTAAAAATGGTTCTATTTCTGAAACTCCAAGTAGTGCAGAGCAGTTTTTCACATGGATAGCCCCAGCAATAAAGGAAGCCAAATTTGTCAGAGTAATAAATACTCACTTGAGATATAATACCAAGAGACTTAAAGATCAAGTGGAGGACTTGGAGCAATAGCTGAAATTGACTCAGGATGAGTTAAAGAAAAAAGGTGTTAAAATGAAAATCATTAGAGAGTCCAAAGCCAAATTAAGTGAAAATGAAGAAAAGGCCTCATGAAGGCTAAAATGACTATGTTTTCAGTTTATATGGCTTTTTGATATGATAGAATCAGTTTATTTTGATGTTTTGGTACATTTTCAATTTTCATTTTGGAAAATTTGAAAAAAACTGCTCACTCAGCAATTTCATAGTGCAGACAGTGTAAAAAGGGAGAAAAGCGCTATGAAATTGCTGTAGCATCTTTTCTTGCCCTTTTTCATCAAATTTTGAGGGGTAAAAACATGAATTGAGAACTGAAAATTCTAAGGAGGATGTATTTAAAGATAATTAAGTTAGTTTTGGATGGAATAGGTCAAGATCTTGAAGAAAAATGGGTAAAAGAGCAGCACTACGAAACTGTGTTGTTTTCATAGCGCAATATATTATAGCCCATTTGAATAGTTTGGAGATGGTTTTGGATAGCCGGAGCTTAAGGAGGAGGTTTGGCATGTGTTAATTCAGTTTCTAACAGCTAAGGAGCTCAAAATAATGAAGTTCATGGTGGTCAGGATGTCTCAAGAGTGTAAAGGACCCCATGCCTAGAAAACAGGGGATTGTTTCCTACTTTGATGGAGGTCAACATTATGATCATAAATATTTGAAACATATCATCCAAATTCAACCATGTGTGAATACACTTGGAAAATGATGTAATTTATTTAGATAAGGTTGTTATGGATAGAGATAAGGAGTTTGAATCCTATTTGTAATAGGACTGTTTAGTAGATTAGCTATCATTTTGTAATAAATACCATGTCATATGGTTATGCAAGGCATTAAGAGTCAGGAATTAGATGTATCTAGCACAAGATAAGATTATCTCATGTTGTAAATGGTATATAAAGGACCAAGAAGTCAAATGTACCAGGGTTGGACATTTTTAGCAAAAGACTGTGCTTATTGTAATTGACTGGTTTTCAGCTAATACAGAGATTTCTACTTAGCCAACTTGAGATTCAGAAGGAGTTCTAGTTTTTTCTTGTTCTAATTGCATCTTTTATTATCCTATTGTAGTGGTGTTTTTCTATGTTACTCAGAATTCATCTTTGATGCTCTAGATTCCTATATAGATAAATTGACTGTGTTTTTTTTTACAGTTTCACATGTGTATCTCTTGACTAAAACTCTGATATGCCTCAACTTCCATGTTAAGTAGATTTATTGGTTTACTAAAACTATTTTGACTCCATAAGCCCAATGTGTACTTGCTGATGTGATTTTCAACATACATTTATCATTTATTTGATTACTACCCCATATAGAGTTAGCCATCTATATTTTTATCAAAAATCATTAACCCTTTGAGAGAGCCCTCTCAGGTTGAGGAGGCTAAGCCTCAATCAAAATATTGTTTTGAAATAGTTACATGAGATTGATTTTATTAGCAGCCTATGAGGTCCATTTTTGTGATAACATTTTGGTGCGTCTGCCGGGAGTCTAAAGATTATATTTTTCCAAAATTTTGAAGCTAAACTTCTGAAGGTAGTAGGAGTTCAGAAAGTTTTTCGAGGCTGCATCTACCTTGGTGACTCCATTTAGAATTTATATGATCAAAGGTGTCTTCGAGAAGGAGATACACGAGGAGTAATCCTGACCCAGATCCACCTATCATAGTGGACAATCCAAACACCATTTCCAGAGGCAGTAAAGGCATTTCTGAAATATTAGGTACTCCATCACATTCGAAATCCTTGTCCTCTGAAATTTTAAGAAGTCCTGAAGATAAAAGAGATGATGATAAAATTCAAGAAGTTTTGTTTAGATCAAAAAGTGAAAAAGAGCTAATTGAAATTATCTTAGACTTGCATAAGAGAGGTATTGATACCTCAGCTCTAGTAACATAGGAAGACAAAGTAGAGTTTTGGGAAACTGTTACTTCTGAGTTGTTTTTGGAAAAAGAGTCTTTAGATAAATTGAAAGAGCTTGATCCTTTTAAAGTCTTGTTTAAAAGTAAAGTTGGTTTACCTCTTCCAAATTGGAGTTCAATTGTTAGTGGACCAAAAATACCAAACAATCCTCCTCATAGCAGTTTTTCATCCTCTATTTATGCCATCCCTAAAGCTACTACAATACCCTTAACCATGGCTAGAAATATACCTCCTTCACCTACTGCACCTACTAGATATGCCCCTCTTGTTCTTCCAACTATCTTACATGACCTCCCTAGCAAATATGCTGCTAGAATCAAAACTTGGGGAAGTGATGAAGACATTATAGCAGAGGAACATGTGGATCAATTTAATGATTTTATAGACAGGGAGGAGGTTGATGATGAAAATGTTAATTTGAGGTTGTTTGCTCAGAGTTTTACTGGTGAAGTTAGGAAGTGGTATAAATCTTTTACTCCTGGAAGTATTCATAATTGGAATGAGTTTGAAGATACTTTTATGAGAAAATGGGGAAATAGAACTAATCCAGTACAAGCCCTCACCGAGTATAGCACTTTGAAGAGAGCTGCTGATGAATCTGTTCAAAACTTTTCAAAAAGGTTTAAAAATGTGTATGAATCTATTCCTACCCATTTGAAACTGCCACAAGCCTTAGCTCAAATGAGATATGATGAAGCTTTTTACTATGAGTTTTCTATACTGCTAAGAGAAAGAGAACCCCCTTCACTTGCTGAAATGCAAAATGATACAGTGAAGGTGGAAGTAATTTGATAGCAGCTGAAAAGTAAAAAATGGGTAAGACTAAGTTGAAGGAAGAAGAGAAGCCTTCCTCCTCTACCTCTCAAGATAAGCTGGATTCAATGATGAAAACAATGGAAAAGTTGATGGATAGATTGGCCCTTGGGAATACCTCTGCTCCTCCTGTACAACATGAACCTCAATTTAGAAACCCTCAGTTCAGGAGACCTCAGAATTAGCAAATACCAAGGGAAAATAGAAATCAACAGCCTAATCCTCTAGTGAGGCCTCCTTTCCAACATATTTTGGTCGATGAAGAAAATGATCATGAAATTCCTGAAGAGACTATTCACTGTTTAGATGAAGAAATGTCTGGAATTTTCTTGACTAAAGAAGAACATGACCAATTAGACCAAAGTAATCATGGAGAGGAAACATCAGATTATTTGAAGGGGTATCAACATGCTATTTTTGAAATGCAAAAACAATATAGTCTCAGAAATAGAAATGTGCCTATCATTTCCAACAAAACACAGCCTAAGAAAGATAAACCTAAGGTTGCTGATGGCAGGAAAGATGCTCCTAAGGTCACCGAAGTTAAGAAATATACACCAGATATTCCTCCCATCAAAGAAGCTGAAAAATATGTTTATGTTTTCAGCCTTGAGAATGAAATTTCTAAGATTAAAATATCAGTTCCTTTTGGTGAGATTCTCAAGGTAAATGAATATAGAAGCAGGATTGTCAAAATTTTGAATTCACAACCAGGAGCTGCTGATATCTTGAATGTATTAGAGGATCATCCAACCATATACTTGGGTCCAAGACTAGAAGATGAACAGAACGAGGAGGTGCCTCCTTTTTATGTGAGCCTTAGCATTCATGACATGGCATTTCATAATGCTATGTTGGATTCAAGGGCCTCTCACAATATTATGCCCAAAGTAATCATGAAAATAATGGGGTTAGAAATAACTAGGCCATATAAAGACTTGTTTTATTTCGATTCGAAAAGAGTTCAATGCATTTGTTTAATTAAGGATTTTGTTGTTGGTCTAAAGAAAGTTCTTGGTAAGACTATGGTCATGGAAATCATGGTAGCAGACATTCCACTGAATTTTGGTATGCTATTGTTAAGATCATGGGTAGCGAAAATTAAAGGTACAATGCAGATGGACCTTACTTATGCCACCATTCCTATTTTTGGTGAGCAAAGAAGACTGTATTGAGAAACAAGAATGGCCTACATGGTGAGTAGTAAAGGCAAACCCAAAAAATTTCCAATTTATGCTCTTGATATTGAACTTGATTCTACTATTATTTTCAATGAGTTGACTAACGAAGCAGAAGAGGAGAGGAAAACAGAAAATCATTGTTTTGAAATTCAGCAGTCTAAAAATTAGCAAACATAAGATTAGCAAGTCAGTGATAAGGAGGTGGAAGGTTGGTGGTCAATGCATTTTGATGGATCAACAGGCAGAGAAGGAGTAGGATCAGGGATTTGGATCACAAGTCAAAGTGATGAGAGTAAGTTCTTTTCCTATAAATTGAACTTTGATTGCACAAATAACATGGCTGAGTATGAATACTTGATTTTGGGCCTAGAGGTTTTGAAAAGAATGAATGCTCAAAACATTTCTATTTTTGGATATTCAGAATCAGTCATTAAACAAGTTGAAGGTGCTTATCAAACAAAATATATAAGGATGAGGGCATATAAGAACTTGGTTTTGGACATGTTGGAAAACTTTCAATCTTATTCATTCATGGAAAAAACTAGGGAACAAAACTCCATTGCTAATTCTCTTGTTGTCTCTACAAGTCTTTTCATTATTCCAATGCATTCCACAGAAAAATATGAGGTTGAGATTCACCATAGACCATCTATCCCTAATATTATTACTCATTGGCAAGTTTTTGAGGATGATCAATAAGTGAAGAACTTTATTGAGTTGAAAGAAGAGTTTGAAAATATACAAGTAGATTAGAAAAATATGCTTGCTAAGTCTAAAGGGAAGTCTGAAGTTTTGAAACTAAAGAAAAATTCCCTATGAAAGGGACTCATACCTCTTGAATTTTTTTATTATCAGAATGATGTTTTTAAATCCCCTAAAATACAAGCTGATGATGAAGAAGTTGAGAGTTGTAACCTTGGTACATTAGCTATGCCCAAAATGATTAAACTTTCAAATTTTCTTTCAGCTGATATGAAGTTTAAATATATTGAAATGATGAAGAGATTCATAGATTTGTTTGCTTGGAATTATGTTGATTTGAAAGAATATGACCCCACTATTATTCAACATACTATTCCCATAAAAGAAAATGAAAAGCCTTTTAAGCAGAAGTTAAGGAGGATCAATCCACTTCTCATGCCATTGATTGAGAAGGAGGCCAAAAAACTCTTTTATGCCAAAATCATTGTCCCAATCATATTTTCAAATTGGCTTGCGAACTTGGTTCCAGTTAGAAAAAAGATTGGAGAAATCAAATTATGTATTGACTTCAGAAATTTGAATAAAGCCTCTCCGAAAGACAATTATCCTCTCCCGAAGATGGACCAAATTTTGCAAACTATTGTTGGTTCTCAGAGAATGTCTATGCTTGACGGTTTTTCAGGTTATAATCAGACCCTTGTACATCCCGATGATTAAGAAAAAACAACCTTTACTACACCATGGGGTACTTTCATGTACACCAAGATGCCATTTGGTCTCATGAATGCAGGAGCTACTTTCCAGAGGGCAATGGACATTGCTTTTTCTGAAGAAAAGGACAAGATGGTGGTTGTTTATCTTGATGACATAACAATCTTCTCAAGGAGGGAAGAAGATCACTTGAAACACCTAGAAATAATTTTGCTGAAGTGTAGAAGGTTTGGCATCTCTCTAAATCCCACCAAAAGTATTTGTGATTTAACTCTAGGTAAATTAATTGGACATATAATTTTTAAAGATGGGATTAATATTGATCCAAACAGGGTAAGTGCAATTCAGAAGGTGGATTTTCCAAGAAGTATGAAGGAGATTCAATCTTTCCTTGGAAAGGTAAATTTTGTAAGGCGATTTATTCCTAATTTTGCTGAGATTGTGAAGGAAATAACAAGGATGCTGAAGAACGGAGTTGACATTAATTGGACAGCAGAAGTAAGACACTCATTTGAGGAGATAAAAAAGGCACTCACACAAGCACCGGTATTGATCAACCCAGATTTCTCAAAATAATTTCTGGTTTTTACTTTCGCATCAGAGAATATTATCGTTGGAGTTCTGCTACGAAAGGGACAACAAGGTATTGAGCAGCATGTTTCCTTCTTTAGTAGGACATTAGCTAACGCTGAACTAAAGTATAATATCTTAGAGAAGAAAGCCTATGCCTTGGTGAAGGATATCAAAGTTTTTAGAATTTATATTCTGCATTCTCATATTGTGGCTTTTGTTCCTAATACTGTTGTAAAAGATATCCTCACTCAAGCCGATCCTGATGGTAAGAGGGGAAAATGGATTGCTAAATTTCTAGAGTATGATATAAATATTAAGGCAAAAAAATTGGTCAAAGGGCAAGGCCTAGAAAAGCTTATGGCATAGTCAAACTTTGACTGTCTTGACATAAGCTTAATTACAGAAATATCAGAAATTTTAGACGAGGAAGAAGAACTAGCCCCTATTGAAGAGAAATACATCACTTCAGATTGGTATAAGGAGGTTTTTTTTGTCCTAAAACATCATAAAGCACCTGCTTATCTAACAAAGTCTAAGGAAAGGTTTGTAAAGCTAAAATACTTGAGATAGTTTCTTTTTGACAAAAATCTGTTTTGGAAAGATACTGTTGGAATTTTGCTGAATTGTTTGCTGGAAGAGGAGGATGATAAAGTAATTGAGGAGTTCCATAAAGGAGATTGTGGAGTTCAACATTATTGGAAGGCCACAGTGAAAAAGATTCTTAGAGCAGGGTATTATTGGCCTACAATTTTTAAGGATGTCTACAAAAAGATTGTGGCCTACCATGAATGCCAGATTTTCAAGGGTAAGAAGAAACTTGTACCTTTACCTTTAATGCCTATCTATGTGGAAGCGCCATTTCAGTAGTGGGGGCTAGATTTTATTGGAGAGATTCATCCATCATCATCAGGACAACATCGCTAGATTCTCACAACAACTGATTACTTCACCAAATGGATTGAAGCAATCCTAACTAGGCAAGCAAATGATTCTGTGATTATTTCTTTTTTAGAAAATAATATCTTGTATAGATTTGGTTGCCACATGAATATTATAACTGATAATGCACAAACATTTAAGTCTAAGAAGCTGATCAATTTTTGTCATCAATATCATATTACTCTTGGGCATTCTACTGCATATTATCTGCAAGGGAATGGTCTTGCTGAATCTTCTAACAAGAGCATTGTGAAGATCATCAAAAAGGTGTTGCAGGAAAATAAGAAGGCTTGGCATTTGAAGCTGAAGTATGCCTTATGGGCTGATAGGATATGCACAAAAAGGTCAACTGGAACCTCATCATATGAGTTGGTATATGGGTTGAGGCCATTTTTCCTACATCTTTAGGGGTACCTGTCATGAAGCTGATTCAAGGGTTAGAAGAGGAACCAAATGCAGTTCAGAGAAGAATCAATCAGCTAATAGCTCTGCAGGAGAAGAGGAATGAAGTTTATAACAGTAATCAACAATCTCAAAACAAAATCAAGAGGACATTTGATAGGAAGATCAAGGAGGAAATTTTTCAAATTTAGGATGGGGTGCTGAAATGGGAGGCCAGAATTGAAGAGAAAGGCAAACATGGTAAGTTTGAGAACTTATGGAAAGGTCCTTTCAAGATAGTTTCTTTCCATGGAAATAATTCTTACATACCGCAGGAGATGGATGGAAAATCATATGTTGGAGGACCTACCAATGGCAGGTTTTTAAAGCATTACTCTTCCTAAAAATCTGGTTGATCATTCATACCATTGTACATATTTCATTTTATGAGTTTTTTCTGCTAATAATGACAAGCTAAATCAGCAAGCTTGAGCCCGAGGTGAAGGCCATTAGAGCTTGAGGAGAAAGCTTGAAAATTTCAAAAATTTTCTGTTTTGGTCAAGAAAATGAATAACAGCACTGGAACTATTGGTTCTTAGTGTACCACAGGGGCACACTATCCCAAGTGGAGCAACTATTATCACCCAATTTATTTTTTTCAAAACATCATTGTGTCAAGTTTGTTTTTGGTCATGGTTCAAAATTGGGTTAGAAGTCAATTTAGGATTTGATCAAGGGTAGGTTAGAATTTCATATGTTCAAATCCCATCCTTAAGTTCAAATAAGGTCTTTTCTAAAGTCCATTCATTTTCAAATATCCATAATTTCCATTTGTGGGTCATTTCCTAAAGTTTCAGGTCAAAACTGTGCAATTAGCCAAGAAACCTTGTTTTTGTAGCGCCACTAGTTCAAAAAAGTTGATTTGTGCTACGAAAGCACTAATAGTTTCGTAGCGCAAACAGGGAAAAATACACTGGTGGCGCTACAAAAGCGCGGTTTCTTAACTGTCTTGTCATCTGAGCTGAAATATGTCAAAATCCGTTCAGAAATGATAGGTTAGTGGTATTATGAGTTAGTTAACGATGAGATTCAGTGTACTTACCCATGTTGTATTCATCATTGCCATGATAGGGTATGAATGAGGCATCATTCAGTTATGAGATGACATTTTAAATTCAAAATATTGCCTAATTAGTCATTCTTGTTTTACTTGCCTCCATTTGAGTGTCTAAGCTCTGAAGTGTCAAGCCAACCTGTGGTTGTTCCATACAAAGGTTTTCTACATCTTGATCAAGCGAGGCTAATATGAACTAATCAAGCGAGGCTGTTGTTTCACATATTCAATCGAGGATGATTCAATTTATCAAGCGAGGCTGACAGGTTTTCTATGAAGCATGGCAGAGGAAAAGAAAGTCCACAGAGGGGGACACTGCTTGAGACATGAGCCTAAAGATATGAAGGCCATAATTGAAGACCCAACAGTGATGGAGGCATTCAGAAGAGTAGCTTGTCTTCGATTTTGTGAAAAGTTGTAGGGTTTCCACACACAGGTGTCTAAATAATTTTCCTTGAAATTCAATGGAAAAACTACCAAGGTTGGGATGCTAAATGTGTCAATTTTACCAAATATTATTGCTGCTGTGACAAAGATACCCAGAGGGCAAGAAAATTGGTTTAAAGGTTTCAAATTTGATATGGAGCCATGCAAAGATTTTATGAAACCTGAATATGTATATATGGACCTCAATAACGCAATCCCTAAAAGCTGCACAAAGACACTTATGAAAAGTTGTTGTTAAAAATTCAGAGGTATTTTACATGTGAAGGAAAATATCATAAGGTTTCCACATATCATTTCAAGCTGCTTCTGCTTTTCACAGGTAGGATTTCACTTGATTTTCCATTTTATTTGCATAGGATTCTTGCAAAAATGGCTGATAAAGTACAAGCCAAATATGAAGGTTGTGAAACATCTTTGTTTCATCATGGTTTGATGAAGTTATTTATTTTGAATGAGCTTCAAAAGATAGGAAGGGATTGGTCATCCTTTTTGTTTATAAATGGTTTTGAGTTTGAAACCCTAACTCCAGCTAGAAACCCTAACACTAAAGGAACTCCATCACCACCAGTAGCAGAGTCTAGTCAACCTGTGGTTGCAAAACCAAAGGAATCTGCAAAATTGAAGCCAAGGAAACAAGTTGAGAAAAGGACAGAGCAGACACAAGTACTTGATACTCCAACTCCATCACCTGCAAAATAGAGGTCAAATATTGTCAAAGAGGAAAAACAAAAACAAGATGTCAGTAGGCAGGAAATAAATAGAGTAACAAGAAACCAAGCAGTGGCATTAAAAGGAAAAAAATTTCTATAGGCACTAATTAAGGACAGCCCAGTGATAAAGGGAAACTTAGATGACATATTTCATGCTATTGACATAGAAGAGACACCCATTGTTCAAGCTAAGTTCATTAGAGAATATGAGCATAAACAGAAAAAGGAAAAGTCTACAAAAAAGCTTGAGTTTGAAGGGGAGGATGTAGCTTTCGTCTTTCAAGAAAGAAAACCTATAACTAGGCATGCTAAGAAACTAAAGGAAGGCAAAAATGAGGTTCAAGAACATATTGAGATAGCTAAAGCCCCTGAAGAAGTTTTTGATTTAACAACACCTGCAGTGAAGAATGCAGCTAGTGGAACAAATAAGTGGAAAGAAGAAATGACAGAGTTTCGATATCTTGAGGAGAAATTGAGGTCGGAAAACCAAAAAATTGTTGTGATGAGAAAGAAGGCTAGAAAGCACAGTATTGAGAAATCATAGTTCAAAAGAATGAAGGCACTATGGGAAGGTAAAAATGGTTCTATTTTTGAAATTCCAAGCAGTGCAGAGCAGTTTTTCACATGGACAGTTCCAGCAATAAAAGAAGGCAAATTTGTCGGAGTAATAATTACTCACTTGAGAGCTAATAACAGGAGACTTAAATATCAAGTGGAGGACTTGGAGCAGTAGCTGAAATTGACTCAGGATGAGTTAAATAACAAAGGTGTTAAAATGACAATCATTAAAGAGTCCAAAGCCAAATTAAGTGAAAATGAAGAAAAGACCTCATGAAGGCTGAAATGACTGTGTTTTCAATTCATATGGATTTTTGATATGATAGAATAAATTTAATTTGTTGTTTTGGTACATTTGCAATGTTCATTTTGGAAAATTTTGAACAAAATTGCCTGCTCAACAGTTTCGTAGCGCAGACAGTGTAAAAAGGGAGAAAAGCGCTACGAAACTACTGTAGTAGCTTTTCTTTCCCCTTTTCATCAAATTTTGAGGTGTAAAATCATGAATTAAGAACTTAAAATGCTTAGGAGGATGTATTCAAAGATAATTAAGTTAGTTTTGGAGGGAAGAGGTCAAGATTTGGAAGAAAAAAGGGTGAAAGAGTAGCGCTACGAAAGGCACTACGAAACTGTGTTGTTTTCATAGCACAGTCTAATAAAGCACATTTGAATAGTTTGGAGATGGTTTTGGACAGCTGGAGCTTAAGGAGGAGGTTTGGCATGTGTTAATTCAGTTTCTAATAGCTAAGGAGCTTTAAATAATGAAGTTCATGGTGGTCAGGATGTCTCAAGAGTGTAAAGGACCCTATGCCTAGAAAACAGAGGATTGTTTCCTACTTTAATGGAGGTCAACATTATGATCATAAAGATTTGAAACCTATCATCCAGATTTGACCATGTGTGAATAAACTTGGAAAATGATGTAATTTAGTTAGATAAGGTTGTTATGGATAGAGATAAGGAGTTTGAATCCTATTTGTAATAGGATTGTTTAGTAGATTAGTTGTCATTTTGTAATAAATACCATGTCATATGGTTATGCAAGGCGTAAAGAGTCAATAATTCAATGTATCTAGCACAAGATAAGATTATCTCATGTTGTAAATGGTCTATAAAGGACTAAGAAGTCGAATGTACCAGGGTTGGACATTTTTAGCAAAATACTGTGCTTATTGTAATTGATTGGTTTTCAACTAATATAGAGATTTCTACTTAGCCAACTTGAGATTTAGAAGGAGTTCTAGGTTTCTGTAAAAAAACTTTGGCAACTAATCTTGCTTTGTGCTTATCAACTTCACCTCTCTCATTTCACTTTGTTTTAAAAACTCATTTTACACCTATAGAGTTTTTATCATCAGGTAGATCAACTAAATCCCAAGTTTGATTTCTTTTGATAACATCGATTTCATTATTCATTACATCTACCCATTCTTTGTCTTTTATAGCCTCTTCAAAACAAGTAGGTTGAAATGAAAGAAATGAAAAATTTACAATATCATCAACATCGTCTTGTGTAGAAATATCACTTAAGTTTCTCATTTTAGGATTATCAGAATCAGACTCAAAAGATGATGAACTGGTACTTCTTGATGAACTACTACTGGTTTTGTCTTGAACCTGTAATCTTGGAGTTCTTTTTGTAGGTGCTTGATGTTCGTCTAATAGAATAAAAGGATTAGGACAAGTATTGTTCTTCATTTCATTCCAAGACTTGTCTTCCAAAAATTTCACATCTCGAGTTACGACAAACTTCTTAGTTATAGGATTAAACAATCTGTATACCTTAGATTGATCACTATATCCTATAAAAATATACTTTTCACACCTATCATCAAGTTATTTTCTCAAATTTTCTAGAACATGAGCAAAAGAAATACAACCAAATACACCAAAGTGTGAAAAAGCTACCTTTTGTCCACTCCATGCTTCTTTAGGTACAAAACCTTGAACACTGGAAGTTGGCGATCTATTCAAAATATATACCGAACATGCAACTGCTTCAGCCCATAAATCTTTAGAAAAATTTCGCATTTTAAGCAAACTTCGATCCATATTCATAATTGTCTCATTCTTTCTTTCCACGACTCCATTCTGCTGCGGAGTATAAATGGTTGTCGTTTGTTTTTTAATACCATGTTGTTTGCAAAAATCAATGAATTTTTTATATTCATACTCACCTCCTTTATCAAACCTTATAAATTTAATAAACTTTCCACTCTATTTTAGCCTCGGCTTTAAACTCCTTAAACTTGGAAAAAAATTCAGATTTGTATTTCATGAAATACACCCAAATTTTCCTGCTAAAATCATCAATAAAAGTAATAAAATAGAGACTGCCAGCAACTGATTTTTCTCGCATTGGACCGCACAAATCTATATGCACTAACTCTAGTTGTTCTTTGGCTCTATTAGAGGCTAAAGCTAAACTATCTCGCCTATTTTTACCCATTATACAACTTGTACAAGAAGAGATATGATCAGATAAAGAAGGAAAACCTTTCACCATAGACTGTCTTTGCAACAAACTCATACTTTTGATAGGTAAATTACCATATTGAAAATGCCACAAGTCAGAGTCAGTTGGCGTTGAAACATAATGTGCATACAACTTCTCACTTTTCAATTATAATTGATACAACCTGTTCTTTGTCATAGGAATCTTTGCAACAAGAGACTTATGTTTATCAGAAATCGTGCAAGTAGTGTTTTGAAAGCTAACATCATAACCATGTGCATCTAACTGACCAACACTCAAAAAATTATGCTTGAAATTGGGTACATAATAAACATCATATATATTCTTCATAACATTTTGTTTGGTTAAGACAGGTACAACACCCTTTCCTGAAGCTTTAACCTAGCGATCATCACCCAAACCAATAGAGGAACTGAAAGATGTATCAATATGTGAAAAAAAATCACTATGACTAGTCATATGATTACTACATCTTTTTTATACCAACCAAACATATTTATTAGGTACTTGCACAGTCACTTGGCATGCCAAAAATAAAGCATCTGATGTTTCACATTCAGTGTTTGTTACATTGGCTTTGTTTTTACTTAAAACATACTGTAATTTTCGACATTCATACTTATAATGGCCATATTTTTTGTAGTAGTGACATTGAATTTTTTATTTATCTATCCAACTACGACCATGATCATTTTGAGACTGCTCTGAATGTGCTTGAGTTACCTGTGATCTATCATCAAACTGAGATTGTCCTCTACCGTTTCCTCTCCTGCCATGAAAACCTCTGCCTCTACCTCTATCCATAGAAGCTTTAGATTTGAAAGCATGCCCTAAATTACTGACATCTAAATTAATTCTTGCTTTATGAGCCAACAAAGAACCATTTAATTCTTCCAAAGATAATTTTTTTAATTCTCTCGATTCAAAAATAGTAACAATCATGTCAAATTTTTTAGGCAAACATCTAATAACTTTTTCAACAATTCTTTGGTCTTCTATTTCTTCACCATTCATCGGAAGCTGATTAACAACACCCATAACTTTAGTCATAAACTGATCAATGGTTTCTGATTCAGTCATTTTAAGTGTTTCAATTTGTGTTTTGAGAGTATGTAATATTACCATTTTTACTTTATCATTTCCTTGATAAAAAACCTTAAGTATATCCCAAATTGATTTAGCAATTTTAGCAGCAGTGATTTTAGGAAAAATAGATTCATATAAGGAATTTAAAATGCACGACTTCACTCTACCTTCTTTCTGTTTAAGTTCATCAAATTATTTTCTTTGAGCAACACTCATACCATCAACTGTATTTGCATCAGGTTCTGTGAACCCCAATTCTATTGATTCCCAACAACCTAAGCCTTGTAACCATTCTTGCATTTTAAGGCTCCAAAAATCATAATTTTTTCCACTAAATAGAGGCATAGGGATTGAAAACTGGCTTGTCAAGGCCATGTTTGAAGTAATCAAAAAACTGAAAAACAACTCTTTTTAAAACACTTTCAAATAGATATCACAAATAGACTTTCGATGAAGGTGATTAAAAACTATATTGTTTTTAACTCTTTTTAATTTCAACATCTTAATTTTATAAATCCCATAAATAAAGATTCACACCAACATCGAAGACATATTTCCTTTCCTTTGAACATCCTCATTCCATTCCTTTCAACATCCTCATTCTCTTTCTTTCAACAACCTCATTAATATTTTCTTTCAACAGCCTCATTAATAGGCTTAAAAGCCAAACCAATCAACCAAAAAATCGGGGCAGCCAATTACACAATTTTTTTAAAAACTGTGAATCAAGTAAAAAAAAAAACGTGGAAGCCTTCCTCTAACGTTGATTAGACAAACTATTAAAACCAATCAAGTAAAACATTTGTCAGCCTTTCTCTAACACTGATTACACAACTATTAAAATTGTGAATCATGCACCTTCGATGGCTGAACTTAGTTCACAGGTTACAAATTCCTCTCTGGAGGCTCCTTCGTTCAATGACTTGGCAAATTCAAAAAACAAAGACGAAACTGAAATGAAAAAGCAGGCAACAAAGTAGGTAGCAACAACTTCTTTGCTTCAAAAGATTCAAACGATAGCTTCAAACAACGAGTACAAGTCTTCAGCAGCAATTTGCTTCAAAATTTTCAAACGGCAGCTTCAAACAATGAGTGCAAGTCTTTAGTAGAAATCTTCTTCAAAAGCTTCAAACAACGAGTGCAAGTCTTCAACAACAAATCTCCAGTAGTTCGCCTTTGCCCAAGAAGAACCCCAATGTTCCGATACCATGATAGAATGACAAAATAAGAAACAAATACAAAATATTGCTAGAGAGCACACTTAATTCTTGTATTATGAAAGATATATATACATAGAAAAACAGTTAGGAAACAATTGAACCAACTAAAATAATTCTAAACTAACCTTAATGATTAATGATTAATTATTTAACATGTGCGACTGGTGAGGTCAACACTCTTTTTCTTGTTTTCCCAATCCATTATTTTCAACACACATAAAAAACAAGCTTTGCATGAATCATGATAAAGAGTTGAACAATGGATCTTTAATGCATGCAAACCCAGTGTGAATACAACTATAGCAAGCAAACAAATTGTCCAACTGGATTTTGCTTTCGCAAGTGCCATCGAACTCGATATTTTCCATAACCATGTGCTTCAACATTTTTTTTTGGTTGACTCCTCTTGGACCAGAATTCACACCCCAAAAAGGACAAGAAGCTCTACGGCATGCAAAAACAATTGTACCAAGTCGATAAATCCAGCTAGAATCTATTTCGCAAGTGCCCATCAACATCAATCTTAGTCATAACCATGTTATCCACTTTTATATCAGAGAGAACCATGAGCCCTATGTATGTGACATATGAGGTGTCGTGATCCCTTTTAGGTGAGATAGTAGGTGCCATGACTTACATCAAGTATATTGACACCGAATTCGGCGGGTGAGAGGAACCATGACTAAGAATTAGGTGGAGCCTTGGTAGGAGAACGACTACTACCTTAACTTGCATAGGATGGGGTCCATGACCTACATTTGGTGTGTTGATATTCAAAAACCAGTCCATGTATCTAGTGCAGTCATATTCACTTTTTATACTCAAATTTTCCTATCTTGCTTACATATATGGGAAGTTGGTATTAAATTATGATTTAAAAGTGTATTTGCATTATTAAGAGTTTGTATTCTTGTCTTATTTTAACATAAAGAAGCAACTTAATAGCCTAATACTTAGAGGTATGTGGGAGGGGAAAAACTTGTCTCTTTAGGGACCAATAACAAGTTAATCTAGGTAGCATGGTGTTTCTTGAATAATGGTGATGAGTGAACCTTCTTCCATGGATAGTAGTTAGTGATGGTTATCCCCAATTCTAGTTTGACAAGTGAGTTATAACAAGTTTTCCTACTATTTATGGCTATAAGAAGTGTAATATGAGTTGATACATAGGAAAAATGCACACAAACATATTAGAAATAGACTTTGGTGGAGCCATAGCTTAAGAAATGATTATTGAAAGCTCGTTTTGTTGAATTTATATACAACTATGGTATTATTATTCTTAATTAAATGGATGAAATTCATTTTTTAAAATTTTAATTACAAGTTTAATTTCATTCTTAGAGTGTGTAATAACTTATTTATATTTTTTTTTAGGCAGAATATTCCACCGTAATAAGGGTATTATTTGGCTTCATGTGTGGGATTGAAGTTAAATGTTATTATAAAGCACATGACACCATTAGAGGTAGCTTTAGTGATGAACATAAGGGGCACTAGCTTTCTTATGGATAATATTGATCCTGAAATTGTATTTTGGCTTTGGAGTAAGACTTGAAATTTACTTTGGTTGGCTAAGAGCTCATCTTCCTCTGACGTAAGGAAATATGTTAATGGTTAAATACATAGAGGAATCTAGCAGGGGCAAATTTTTTCCCCTCTACAAACCACCAATGGGCCATTTCATGTGGTGTGGTTTTCCTTGAATAACACAATGAACATCAACAAAACTTGAACTTCTTCCCAAAAATGTCACAATTTTTTTTTCTTATTTGCTACTATACCATTTCGAATGAACCTTATGGGATGTTGGAGGTAGCAATTCACACCTTGATAGTAGACTAGTAAGGATGCCCATCATCAAAGGGGCATGTAGGTTAGTGGTAGAGTAGGTTCTAGGTTCAATCCCTAGCCTGTCCAATTTTCAAAAGCCTAGGGTTTGCAAGGAATGTGATAAAAGGACTAAAGACAAAGCACACTATGTTGATGCCATGTTAACAAAATTTCTCACGTCAATCACAAAATAGCCAACAACCACCTTATAACACAACAATTGCATCTAATACATAATTTCATTGCAGTAGTGAACCTAATTATAGAAAAAATCCATTAAAGAATAGACATTACTAAAATATTTTACACTAGTCTAATACAAAAAACATGGTTTCATTACACTAAAAAATGAAGAAATCAAGGAAAAACGTATTTAGTGTATTTTTTGGTGTGTGGGATTTTATTAGACCCGGGATTTGCTACACAATTGGCCAATAAATGCGCTCAGCATCGATCCTTTAGTCAACATCCACAAAGTCGATGAAGTCTCACCCGAGATGCTAATGGGGAACTACTGGAACTGGGTTTCCACATTCAAATGGGATTGTTATAATCCTAAGACACTAGAGATTTGACTTACAATGTAGAACTCAAACATATACTCAACACAGACTTAAGAATCATTCCTAGACTACATACTACACATGACTTCACTAACACTCATGCTCAATAGTTATTGCACAAGTTAGGGTTGAATACAAAGATATGGATGAGATATATTATTCCTCTCGTCACTATATTTGACATCAACAAGGCAAAAAGTTGTTCACTAAAAAAAAGTTTTTACATAATAAGCTATTACCAGACCATCGACTTACTCGTCTATTCAAGAAATTAAGATATATCTGGGATGATAAGCGATAATTATAATACATAAACAAACCATAACATAAAAACACATATTTATTTAATAGTATCAAGGAGGCAACCCTACATTCTTTCTATTACTTGATTATAATCATAAAGGAGAAAAATACGCTACAACACAGATCATGCAGAACTCGGCTCACCAACCTTCATTGATTATCCATAATACATCAACAATCAATACAATGACAACACATGGAGACTCCACCCTACACTACTTTTTTCACATTCATGTTGCACAACAACTGCAAACACAAATGTTAACACTTGAAGATATTGACACACAATGACATACATCAATCCTTTCGTCTTTTGTAGCCATAGTATGATTAACCAAATGACCAATCATCCATTCTTTGATATATCTTTAGAGTCTACCTATATTGGCTCTTCATAACTTCTTGATCCTCCATTGGATGACTTCTCCACTCCTCTAGTTGTTATCCTTGCTCGCTAATTGTTAGGATATTTCTTGACTTCCCTTCTCTATTTTTCCCATGCTTCCTTAACCATCCTATGAAAATATATCCTCCTACTCATCCCACTTATCCAGTATTATTCTAACTAAAAATATCTTGAATATCTCCTGTTATCTCCTCCTTTTATATCAACCAAAAAATACCAACTACCTAATATTATTCACATGTGTCCCTTCTCCCTAGGTGTTGTTGTCTCCTTCATGCGAAGTCCCTCCCTACATTGCGCCCCTCTCTTCTGTGCTAGCTCTCATTGTTTCACACCAACTACTTATCTTCCATGCCACTCTCTCTTATGTGCAGTCACTTTCCATAACACTTTAACAAAAAAAAATCAAAACAATTTCGACCTCCAACAGGTTCCTAATACAAAATTGTGGCTCATCCCGAGCCACTCAATCCTTGTTTTGAGATGAAATATTCTTGCATGGAACCTTCTGTAATGCATGCAAGACATCCTCCTATGTCCAAATATTAGACTTTGAGTTCTTCTCCTTTGTTGAAAATTTCATGCGCCAATCCGGTGGTTTGATCATGAGTGATAACATCAACGCCCCTGTTTATTGCTTGTTGCACATTTATCAACAACTCATTACACTTATTCTTCACTAAAAATGTTGAATTTTGAAGGTCAATCAACCTTTTCCTATCCTATTGGATCTTCTCATTTAGCTCGTTAAGCTGCAAATTATCTTGTACTACACTCTGCTTGTTGGTAAAGATCAGTATTCCCATGCTCCACTTGATCTCATGTATCCACCCATCATTTTTCAAAATTTTGTCGATAACTTGTACTGTGGCTAGGAAGTTTAGCAAAATATCCCATAAATGATTGATCTTCTCTACTATGCTTTTAAAAAATTTCTTGTATTCAGTTAGCTTCTCTCTAGCGTGTTGGGTCAATTCTCCATGTGACTATTCTTTTGAAGGTGTTAGTGGTTGTTAATGCACCTTTGACTCCATTGCTTGTGCCTTCAAGCCCTAAATCACTAAACTGATCTTCACTACCACATCCTTGTCTATAGAAGACTCATCAAAAAAATACTCCATGAGTTATCCATAAACTTGTCCTAAGGTGGTGCACCATTTTTCTTCACGTTTTTCCATTTGTTCCTTTTCTTGTCACAATTTCGCTTAGGTGCTTTTTGTTTGCTTTGATTCTTTCCTAGTTACTAGTTATGTAACTCTTGTACAACGTTACGTTGTAATTGGGTTAAATCCTACAAATTCAACTGTGACATTAATAAGTTGATTTGAGCCATTTCTACAATGTTCTATTATGCAACCCCATCCCATAATTCTACAGATATATTAGGTAAACAAAATATTCAGTTGGGTTTCTTTGATATAGGTGATTTAGGCATGAACTAATAGAACTGGGGCTGAACTTCAACAATATGTATTCCTCCAAGCTCTGACAAAACAACTTGTAGGTTCAGGTTGGTGCTCAACTCACTCACTATTTTCTGTAGCTTATCCAATTTTTTTATAGCAACATCCTCCTGTTGAAAATTGTAGCAAAAAAATCACAGTTTGACTTTTCCTTGGTCAAACTAGAGATAATTCGAATTTCCACATCATAGAAACCTTAGAGGTAGTTAACTAAGGTGACATAGCACTTGTCACTCAGTTAACTCAGTTAATTCGAGTTGAAGGAACTTGATTTCAATTAAGCATGATTGATTTCTAATTTGTAACAATATAATTCAGTTAAATTAAGTTGTGTTCAGTTAAACTAGTTCTAACTGTTAGAGGAAATAGTGGAAGTTCAGTTGAGAAATGTGACTTAAAGTTCCACTCAGAGATCAATCAACCCAAATTAGCTAATGCATGTAGATAATACGAGTTACCGAGTTGAGGTGGAGTTCCCAAGGCAGTGTACTATCAGTTGTAGACTATTCTAGCATGTACATATGGTGCATGCAATCAACAAATCCAACCTTATGGATTGCACAGTAAATTGAGGGAATATACCTAAATAATAGGGGCCTAATTATCTAGTAATTGCGCAAGGAAATAGGGGCTTGGAAGGATTGATATTTGGCTAAGTCTTGGCCATAGTTAGTCAATCAAGAAGTGAGATAGGATATTCAGTTGTAGGCTATGCTCAGGCTTGAGCAAGCATATTTAATATATATTTATTCTTTGATTAATGCAATACAGATAGGACAATTTTTGAGTAGTTTCTTTCCCCTAGTTAAATCATCGTGTATTTGTGATGTTCCCTATTGCATGTTGTTGGCTTGAGGGGTCCTGACCCAGGTTCAAATTTTATGGATAAACCAACAAACCCTACAACTACTAGCCCTTTCGGCAATGACTTGCTTGCACAGATCACAATCTCACCCGAAGCACTGTGGGGGGGTTGTTGGAACTAGGTTTCCGCACCTTGAGGGAGAAATTAATGAATTGGTCCTCAGCAAACTGAATGCAAACTTATATCAATTGTAAACATATGCGCACAACAATATACAACAGAATCATAGAGAATGTGCAGTCTCTAATAGAATAACACAAAGTCGTCGTTCGACTTAGCGCATATAAACAAGACAAAACCAAATCCAGATATTGAACAATGCAAATACTTAAACAGATCTATCAACCATTAATCATAACATATATCTTTTGCACGATTATCAATGAGAAATATAGATAATGTGATTTGAACAAAAAATAATAGTAAACAACTCAGATTCATGACATAAGAAGTTTGCCAAAGTCTATCCTGTATATTAGCTTCAGGTATGTTCAATACATCAGACTTTCAATACATCAAATTTCCATTACAAAACCCTTCCACGCACACAGCCAGGACTAGGTCTTCGTGCATGCAGCTAGCAGGAGTGTCCTTTCAACCCAACTAAGAAAAACCCTTACAATGTATTACAAATTCATATAGATCACAATATCATGAACTTAACTTCTCTACTTTTCTTAGACTCGATCTATATATTTATATTCACCTAACGCACAGATACTATGGTCTCAAATAATGGTTTGAGGCCCACAGTTTACACTTCAGCCCATTTGCATCAAAATTAGGGACTTTGACCCACCCCAAATCCCCTTGACTCGATTGCATAGTGCGCACATACAAAATTATACAAAATTGCATCAAAATTTGTGCCTCAAGGGACCTTGCTCCAATGGGCCCCCAACAAAAACATATGATTTATCCTGAGTCACTGAGGTGCCTGCTTCTTGATCTTAGCCTGAGGCGTGTTGAAAGAAGTTTTGAGAGGGAACACTAATACTAGACTTTGAAATGCAACGCCCTACACTTACTGAACTACTTTCTCTATGGTAGGCCCTTCAGTGGCCATGTCGATGCTGCGATGAGTCTGCTATATTGTCTTCATGTGTTGTCCAACATCTGTGAAAATTGAAGTGCTTCTTCTACCCATGGTTGCATGCGCTCTTTCAGTAGGTGTTCCTTCCAACGCCGATCTTCAATCTCAGTTTGAATTGTTCTCACTCCTACAGATGAGTAAGGCACTTTGTGAGAACCAATGTTGGTGCCATTGTCTTGATGTCCTCAAATTGTTGCTCCTTCTGGTGGAGGGCGGCACACAGCTACTACACTACTGGATCATTTTGGACAAATGTCGAAACAATCATGGGTTTGTCGAGAAAGTTTTCACATTGGATGACTACAACAGTAATACAATCTCAGGCTTGTTTTGCTTCAGCTGCTATTTATGCGAGAACCTCTAATGGCGTGTTGGGCTGTAACTTTGTCTAAAGGTCTGAAATCTACTGCTCATATTTTTTCCTTACTTTTTTCACCTCCGCATGTGCTGCTTTCACCGCAATAGCTAATCCCTCTAAATTTTATTCGGGCGCAGTTGTGACCAGGACAACTGGAATTTCTTGGCATACTTAATGAATTTTGGCCTCTAGTGTAGCACGTTGGGATTATTCTTCTTGGCAAGTTGCTTCTGCTTTCTGCTGTTGTTTATTTTCTTGGTCGGCCTGTTGTTGTGCTTCCCTTATCTGTGTATATGCTATAGCCTCTCTGTACTAAAGCTTATCCGCACTCATTGAGTGCAAAAGGTGTAACTTACCTGCAGGTAACACATAAAAGTTAATATGAACATCACTTGATCCTCTGAATTGGAGATGTCGGTTGGCATCCATATGAATGGCTGGCAAGGGAATGTGGACAAAGCGGGCATCCCCTAGGGTTGGTAGAGCAACATCTAATGGTTGCACCCTCGTGACTTGCACATTGGTCTGGCTTGCCTGAGCTACACTCTCTTGAATATGGCTCACTTGTACCTTTAACTCTTGTAGTTCAACTTGTACAAGTTCTAGTGCGGACTTGTATTAAACCTCGATGTTTGTCCAACTATCCTCATTCATAGAGGTGACAATGTTTGCTATTTCGTTTAAATCATCTTCTGTCAGCGTAAGGACCTCCTGCCATGCCTTTTTGGAACATTTTTGCTTTTTCCACAATCCTCCAGTAGCCTCAGAGCCGCACTTGGTTCCTTTAGAAGTTTCATCTTCCCCTATCTCCTTTAGCGCAGATCCATTCTTTTCTAGCACTGTTGCCATTTCTACAGTCTTGCTAGTGGTTTTGGGGGTCACTTCTTTTTCTATGAACTTCTCTATCAAGGGCTTCGTAACTTTATCTGTGACTGTCACTGTGGCTTTCTCCGTTGATTTCCTTGTCAAAGTCTGTGACTTCGTTGTGGTGGTTGATGTCAACCAGTTCGGTGGTCATTCTGCTATCACTCTAAGTAAATCATCTTTATTCGCCAAGTATGGTAATTCATACCATACTACTTCTACAACTCCTTTTGTGCAGATGTGTATATTATGGAATGTAGCTTTAAAATCTGCTACCATCTTGTATTGGTCATACAATGTGAGTGACAGTCGCAACTTTGAATGCACTGCTTGATTCAAAGTGGCATCATATAGAACCAAAAAAATCTTGTTTTCTTTGGCGCGCACTGGGTCTGAGGAGTTCAACAAGGTAGTGTATCACACAGCTTCGCACATCTTCGGCTCGATCTCTGGGAACTGAGTGTCTTCTAGGGTCCTCCACCCAATTAGCGCAATCAATAGTAACAACCAAGCATACTGGAAATGCTTTCCTTCCTTGCGTGCTTCGCACACATGTTTTAGAGATTATTTACAAAGGTAGCTAGACCATTTGTAAATCACCCCATTTTCACATCGTCCCATGAGCACAATGACATGTGTTAGCACCTCCTTTTGTATCCACTTATGCATCATCTTGAAAACCAAGATGATTGCACCAAAACATGCTACGGGATCATTTATTTCATCTGCAACGAACCCCCGACTCTTCCTTGTGATGTTATAATAATTCTTAATTTGATATGCCACAACTTTATCCTATGCCTTGCCACTGAAATCGGCAATAGAGTTGGTAAATTTAGCAAGAAAATCTGTGATATGTGGATTAAATCAATGTCAATGGGAGTGCTCTCCCAACTAGATCTCGTCATCGTGAACTAAGGCCAGCAATTGGCTGACGCAGATATCATTTATGGGGTTGCACCCAAAATGAGGGATCTGGAGTAAATTGAGAAGGTCTACCTTGTGGAGACCTAAGACCCATATTTTAGGCTTGAGGTGCACAATAACTCCTTCATAAGTGATCTGGTCCAGGTATAGTTCTGCCACAAGCTCTGGGAACTTCTCGACATCAGCGATGTTCCAATCATCAAATGTTAGCTACGAAATCTTTGTGAACATGTCACCTTCCATTTGGACATTCTCAGGGATTAGGGTATCTAAATACCCATGTGTACCTTGTCCAGGTCCTTAGGTGCTCCGAAAAATGGTTTGCGTGACACAATATATCTTGGAAGCTGCAAGAATGGGGCCACTTCGACCACATCCTCTTCTTCTTGTCCAATGGTTTTTAGGACCTCTAACATAGATATTTTCATCGTCTCACCTGTTGAAGGGCACTACCTTGGGATATTATCTCAGGGAGATTTGAGATTTCCATAATTTTTCCCTTCTTAGTCTTAGAGGGTGCAGGCATTTCCACAATTGGAACTTTAGGCGCAATAGGGTCATCACCCTATCTGGTGGCTGTCATATTTTCAGGAATAACGTAACCTAGCCCAGCTTGATGCAATGGATCCTCGCACCCGAGATCCAAACCAGACATAGACACAAAAAATGTGATGTCAATCAAAGAGGTCAAAGAATAGAAATCACTCAGAAATAAAAGGGAACTATTGCGATCCCATAAGTCATATTTATAGTTCTGGTGCATCATCAACAACTCCTTGTGTATTAATGAGGCTCCATTACTGAAAAAACGATGCCAAATCTGGTAAAATGCCTGCATTAAATGCATCTTAGACGCTCCCAAAATGGTAATAAAGTTGTCTTATTCAGTTTCACTATTCCAACGACTAGTTTTTGACACATCTGCAACCTATTCAACCTCCCTCACAACTACCACTTGCGCGTCGCACCTTTTTGTGCATAGATTCCAAAGCTAATGATAACCATCTACAGACCATCCCTCCCAACACAAGATTATTGATCAGGTAATTCAAATCATATTGAGTAGTGTCTGTTACATTCCTAAACAATTTCGAACTTCTATGACATTCATCATCCCAATGGAATGTCGCACCTTTTCTGATTAATCTGGTCATAGGCGCAGTTGTCAATTCATATTTTGGAATGTGCTTCCTGTAATATCCAACCAGGCTCATCATGGAGCACACTTATCTGACATTCGGGGTTCCTTCGACCATGCATGACTCCCTAGATTCTATAAGTTCTGATTATCTATAATTAACAGTCTCTATTATTGACACACTAATAATTTTGGGAATCAAAGATTGATCAACCGTATCAAATCCACTCTCAATGCTAAATGTAAGAATAAAACTCTCTGTCAACGAACACCATTCACTAGTTCCTCTCTGCAACTATGTCTCCAAGTACCGTTCAGTAGGCACCATTCCCAACGTGTGAATAAACATATGGACCCATTCAGGTCTAGGATCTACACCCCATACCTGATTCCATCCTACCAAATGTATGCGCGGATCCTTTTGGCCAGAGTATACATCTTCCATTTTAGTAACTAGACATTCAAACTGCAAAATCATCATGTGCGCACATTCCTCCCAGTTACCCATATTCTCCTTATGAGTATCCCACCATCTAGCTAGAGTAGAGTGCAAGCCAAGATCCAAAGCATGGAATATTACGGTCCTTCAGGCACAATCCTCTCAAGCTCTCCTATAAACATGTTTACATTAGTTGAGCCAACATAGTGCAGTAAATCACGTACCTCAAATGTTATACAATGTAGAGATATGGTAACTCGATTATAGCACAACACAGATACCTCATGCAACCAGTTCTGCCAATTTTCTAATTCTCATTAGAGTATGAAAAACAAGAGTTATCCTTATCCCACTTAATATTCCCATCTGTTGTTGGATTAATCCAGTCTTCTTCACATAAATTCAACTTATATATTTGATCTATCTCATCCTCAACATGCACAGGTTCAGTATACCTTTGGCCTTTTGCAAGATCTAAACGAATGATTCCCATGACTCCATTGCTTTCAAATTCCATCCTCCTTCTCTTCAAATTGATAACACCATCCATGTCAATGGCACAATCCAATCCTAGAAGAATACGATAGGGATTAGTATTAACTACAATTTTTATGACTTCAAAGTCTTCCATCACCTTAACACCCTCTATATTGACCACAACTTGTGACATCCTCCCTAAAGGAATGATCTTATGCTGATTGGCCATGCGCAGTTGGATAGTAGACCACTCCAAATTTGGCTCTCCCATGTGTTGCCATGTTTTCTTAGGTACAACATTATCATCCGATCCCAAATATAAAATAAGTTGGTCCATTTCATAAGCACCAATCTGCACGATCATACGCATCGCCCTACCTATTTTCTTTTTATTCTTGTATAAGTTGTTCTACCATGGGCTATTCTTTCTCTACACAATTATATATCAATGCCTGCAAATTTTCAACTGCCTTATTGTTGCGCAGTAACTTTATACAAGATTGTAGAAAAATTTTGATCTCCTCATCTCCTCCTACTTCCTTCAGTGTTCTACGAGATGTTGATGTACTTCCTTCTGCAAATTCTTTTTGCGCTTCAATAAAGGTCTCTTTTGCGCATTGAATATTAAATCCTTCTTTGTTTTTAGGTGATTTACGGATCCATACATCATTAGTTGGTTTCTTTCCTTTAACTTCATTGGTAGCTACACCTCTCTTAGTAACCACATTCACACTGGGATCTTCTTCATGAGTTTCTGCGTGAACCATATTAAGATTTTGTGTTGGGGTCTGAGTCTTCTTTTCCTACATTTTAGTAATCAAGATAGGAAAATATTATATGACATGATTAAATTGTCTACAGTACTTGCAGTATTGTCATGTTGGATTCAGACAGTCACATGCATAATGTCCAACATCTCCATAGTTATAACAAATGATTTCTCCTCTTCCTCAGCTAGCTGATCCACGTCCTTGGTCTCTTCCTCTACCTTGGAATCCTCCACGCCCAGAAGGGGATGTTGGTGATGTAGGCTCAACCTTCATTCTATATATTTTAGCTTTATCTAGAATCATATCATAGGTACAATAATGTTGCTCATCATGCGCTAATGATGAAAAAAATTGCAAAATAACTGCTTCAAGCCAGGCTGATACTTTCAAATCCTTGGTCAAGAATCTGTGTAATGTAATCCAACAACTTGATAGATTGTACACCATATAGGATTATTTAATGGACTAGGACCTCCATCATTCAAATAATTGTTGAAGACAAGACACTATTCTTTATGGTGTCGAGAAGCTTTACATTTTACACAACAAACCTCTATGCAAACCTCCTTGCGCTTGTCTTTGCGCAAACTTTGAATTTCTAGATGCATGGCTTCCAAATAGTTTTGAATATGTTGATTTCCCAGTGTAATAGGTGTTGGGGTAGCCTCTAATTTCATTGCAGCCTCCATAGCCTCAGCTTGTGTGGCAATATTTTGTTGACCTAAGGGTTGGCGTAGATGTGGGAGAAACATAGCAATCAACCTTTCCTTATGATGAGTATCATCAATAACAAATCCACCATCTCTGGTGGTGTGCTTCAACCTTTGATCGGCCTCCCATACAAATTCATTATCCTCGTGATGAATATCCTTCATTTCTGTCACTAGTTGCGTGTATGACTAAGGCTTCTTAAACTGCTCTTTTAAGGCCACTTTAATTTCTTCCAAGGTAGCATTAGGGTTTGCTTGAGCATACCTCAAGTACCAATATAATGTGCGATCTTGGAAATTAGTAGTTAGTTTCGCTTTCGTAATATCAATGTTGTTAATTTGTTAAGACTTCCATATGACCTTAGTCTCAATCTAGAAGTGATCAGTATCCTCATTTCCAATGCCTCTAAAATTTGGTAACTTCATTTATGCAGCCATATCTACTTCAGGGGGTGGTGGAGGTGTTGATGGAGATGGATTGCACGATGGAGTGGGTGATATGTGATGTAAGTGAAGAAGTGGAGTGGATGGGGTTGGAAACATACTTGGGGTTTCTTATTTGATGATATTTCTTCTTCAGAATAACTTGAGCTAGTAGTTTCTAGTTCAGGTTCACTATTAGATCTAGGCTTCAAAGGACTATAAATAAAAATTTTAGGATCTTCTCGGTAACATTTTCCACTGTGTGTAGTTGGACCTCTTTGATGCATTCAAGGAGTATGTTTGCACAAACAACCTGGTTCACACAATAGAATTTTTAGAAATAATTTCAATGAGCGTGGGAACTTACCTCTAAGGCATTTGAAAAACCTTCTTTATGCTTTAGAATAGGAAACAATTGATCAATGGAAAATTCAATCACAAATCCTCCCAGGAGGCGATCGATCCAATGATCTACCACGTGGGTGATCTTATTATCAAACTTCTCTACTTGCTAGATCAATTCAGGAGTCCATTTAGTGACTATGTCATCTTTTATGCAATGATTGAATTTAGTTAAATGCGACAACCACTCCTGTAGTTCGTGCATAAAGGAACAAAATATTATTTCATGCACTTTTGTATAAATATATTTCTATACCCACTGCTTGTCAGATAACTTAGTAGTTGTATTCTCTTGGAGTGAAAATTCAAGGATCTTTCTATCCATCCAATCTTGTAATTCATTTCATGACGGATGCCACAACATCAAATCTCCCTCAAAATTATCTCGATCCTGGCAACAAAAACATTTGTTGGCTTGAGGGGTCCTAAACTAGGTTCAAAGTTTATGGATAAAACAACAAACCCTCGAACTACTGGCCCTTTTGGCAATGATCTGCTTGCACAGATCAATGTCTCACCTGAAGCAGTATGGGGGGTGATGGAACCAAGCTTCTGTGCCCTCAAGGAGAAATTAATGAAGTGGTCCTCAGCAAACCGAACGTAAACTTATATCAATTGTAAACAAATGTGCACAAAAATATACATAAGAATCACAGAGAATGCGTGATCTCTAATATAGTAACACAAATTTGGTGTTCACCTTAGCAGAGATAAATAGAACATAACCAGATCTAGATCTTGAATAATGAAAATACTTAAACAGATCTATCAACCATCAATAACATTCATAAGCATAACAAATATCTTTTGTGCGATAATAAATGAGAAATACAAATAATGTGATCTTAACAGAACATAACAGTAAAAAACTCAGATTCATAACATAAGAAGTTCACCAAAATCTGTCCTTTCTATTAGCTTCAGATCTGTTCAATACACTAGACTTTCAATACATCAAATGTCCCTCACAAAACCCTTCCACGCACACATCCATCAAAGTCCACACACACCCAGGACTAGGTCTCCGCGCACACAACCAACAGGAGCCTTTCAACCCAACCCAAAAAGACCATTACAACATATTACAGACGCATATAGATCACAATATCATGAACTAAACTTCACTACTTTTCTTAGACTCAAACTATCTATTTATATTCGCCTAGTGCGCAGATACTATGGTCTCAAACTATGGTTTGAGGCCCACAGTTTACCCTTAAGCCCATTTACATCAAAATTAAGGACTTTTACCCACCCCAAAGCCCCTTGACTTGATTTCACAGTGCGCACATAAAAAATTATACAAAATTGAATCAAAATTTGTGCCTTAGGGGACCCCCCTCCAAAACATGTTTATGATTTGTGTTCTAGATTGTGAATTGAATTCTACATAGAAGTAGATGTGAAATGAGTCTTGTGATTTATAAAATTTCTTAAGCAGTTTCATTTCTATAACCATAATTTTACATGGTATCATAGCAATATTCACAGTAGAATAAGAAATTTGAAGTTGTTTCTCAGGAGGTTCGAAGTTCTAGCTTTAGTGTATCAGGATCTCTTTAGAGTTGGGGTAATGACATATATTGGATTGAGATTATAATATTCCTTCGAAGGAAAATAAAATTTCATTGCTTGTCAGGATCACATGGAGGCGATTCTTGATGACAACGGGTTATTGTATTATGCCAAGAAAAACATTCCACAACCAACATCAGTTGATTTTCAGAATCTCATTCAATGGAAGAAGGATGTAGCCAATGCAAGGAGAATAATATTGGACGGAGTACAAGACTACATTATATCAAATATAAATGGAAAATAAACTCCCTTCACAATGTGGAAGGCACTGATGGAGATGTTTGAGAACAATAGTGACCATAGAAAATTGGCACTCAAAGATAAACTTCAGAAAATTAAGATGGAAAATAATGATTGCATTTCGCAATTCCTCACCAAATTTACCCAAGTTCGAGATGAGCTTGGAGGGGTTGGTGTGACAGTTGCAGAAGATGATATGGTGAGCCTAGCTCTTCTATCCCTTTCTAAGTTCGTGCATAGCTACCAGGACTAGGTGAATGGAAGGAAGAATCTACCAAATTGAGAAAGGTTATGGAATTATTTAGTGCAAGAAGAGATCAGAAAGAGCACTAATGATGGACGTTCATCCAAAGGAGGGGATGAAGTAAAAATTGCATTGGTTGGGAAAGGAAAGGTAAAAGGGAATAAATCTCAATCCAAATCAGATTCTTGCAAAGGGGGCAAGAAGAAAGAATTTTCAAAAATTAAATGCTTCAATTTTCTTGAACTTGGGCACTATTCCACGAAGTTTCTACATAAAAAATTGAGCAAGAAGACCGTAGGAGGAGCAGCAGGTGAAGCCTTGGCTTAAAATCTCAATATTGACTTCACCCTTATCACGTGCATGGAAATCACTGTCATGGGGAGTGTGTGGTACTTGGATTCAAGTGCCTTGTTCCACATGACTAGGTGTAGATAGTTTTTCAGTGACCTGGAGGAGAAATATCTCCAGATATATATCGAGCTTGGGGACAACATAAAGTAAAATGCCACTGGGATTGGTATAGTTACTTTTAATAGGAACTCATGATCCCCTATTCACCTCAAATTTTATATTTGTGCCAAGTCTGAAGAAAAATCTCATCTTAGTAGCAGTGTTGGAAAACCATGGTTATGATGTGATCTTTAGTAAAGGTAAGGCATTTTTTAGGCACATAGATATGATACAAGTGAAGAATTCTGGGGTTCGTGATCCAGGTGGATAATGGTGGTAACCTGCCTATTCCACTTGGAGCCCCACCATTGTCTCTTTCAGTTTTTCAGTTTCGGCACAACTTACTATTTTTAGCAGTTTTTTCAGGTCCTGAACTTCCGGAGCCGTTTTGAGGCCCTAAACGACATTTTTTGGAAACATCGGGAGCAACATTGTTCCAACATCGTTCCATGGATCAATGTTGCTCACTCAAAATTTTTATTCCTCGGATATATCTTTCAAACGAGGTATGGTTTGCGTCAAACAGAGATCGTATGCCAAAGTTACGTCCCTGGGAAGTTGAAACACCAATTTACCCAAACGAGGCCCATAGTTTTGGCAATTCATCTCCTAGGGTTAGGGTTTGGATGTTTATGGTTTTCCATTGTTTCTAAATAATAAATAGGCCCTTGAGCCTCATTGTAACTCAGTTCAGAGGCCTGTAGCCTCCACATCTCTTCTCAGAGAGCTACTAGCGCCCTAGCTAGTTTATTTCCATTCTGTCTGTAAGCACATTTCAGTTCTTTGATATTAATGAAATGAAGTGATTTTTTCGCTGCATCTTTTTATTTATGGCTATATGTTGATTCTTGTTGCATTCCTGCATATATCCGGATCATTTCGTGTGAAGAACCTGTATAATTTGGATGTGGAATATTCTTGCTACATTAATTTGTAAGGTAGAGAAAGTGCAGACTCATGATGTTGGTGAGCTCTGACACGAAGCTCTGACACAGAAGATTGGGCCATCTGCATCACGACGCCTTAAAATTTATGCAATAAATAACCATTGGTCTTCCTAAGGGATCACTTGAGAAACATGATGTCTACAAAGGTTTTCCTTTCGGAAAGTATGTGAAATCCACTTTCCATGATCAAAACAACAAGGCATAAGCAGTCTTGGAGAGAATCCACTCAGATGTTTGTGGACCCTTATTAATCACCTCCATTTCCAGCCATAAGTATTATGTCATCTTTTTTGATGATTTCTCAAGGAATTATTGGATCTTCTTCATGTGGAAGAAGGATGAGACATTCTCCAAGTTTGTAGAATTCAGGGCACTTGTTGAGAAAGAGACCGAAAATAAGATGAAGGTTCGTAGGAGCGATAATGGAGGACAACATGTTTTGAATGAGTTTAAGGAATTATATGCAAAAGAAGGCATTCGAGGAGAGCTCACAACACCCCACAACCCACAAAAAAATGTGGTATATGAGAGGAAGAACATAGGTGTTGTGGGAGTAGTGAGAGCTATGTTGGATGACAAATTTCTACCACTACATATGTGGGTAGAGGCATGCAACACAACAATCTATTTGCAGAATGAGATTCCTCATCGGATTCTTGGTATGATTACACTTGAAGAGGCCTTCCTGGGGAGAAAGCTAGACGTGTCTCACTTTAGTATCTTTAGAGATTTTGTTCACTTTCATGTCTCTAAAGATTCAAGGAAGAATCTTGAGCCAACAACAAATTTTGGGCTCTTTGTAGGTTACGTAGAAACTCAACACAACTACTGGTGTACTTATCGTCCCTCAGAATGACAGTTGTGTGAAGGGATCTTAAGTTTTATGAGGAGAATGCAATGAGATGCTCTCTTGAGATGGAGCTTAGGTTTCAACATGAGCGGGATATTTTAGCTCTAAAGGAAGAGCCTCATGAAGTTATGGAGCAACCACAAGTGGAGGATCAAAAGAGAGACAAAGTGGAGACATTCACACATGAAAACCATCCATATATGGTAGGAAAATAACTAGGGAATCTAATGAATTAATGCATGTTGCTAGAAAGAATTTTGGAGTTCCCACATCATAGCACATGCAAAGGAATTCACTTGATAGGTACATTGGCTACATGGATCTAATGACTGAGCTTGTAGAGGTTGATCCATCCTATTTTGAAGAAGCAATAAATCAACTAGTTTGGATGGATGAAATAGTGGAAAAGCACGAATCCATCATTAATAACAGTGTTTGAGAAGTGGTCCAAAGACCAACATATAGATCAATTGTCAATTTGAGATGGTTGTACAAGGTAAATCATGTAGAAAATGGAAGCATAAAGAAGTATAAGGCCAAATTTGTGGCCATAGGATTCTCTCAAGTTGATGGAATTGACTATGAGGAAACCTTTGCACCTGTTGCAAGTTATTCATCCATTAGAAAAATTATGGCACTGTATGGGCAGATGGGGTGGAAGATCCACTAGATGGATGTAAAGAAAACATTTCTAAATGGAGTTGTTATCACTCAGAAAAATGAAGCATCATTTTACAAAGTCATATAGGTTCATGTGTCAAAGGTAGGGTTGTAGGGTTTTTTATGTGGAATTATGAATTACAGATAAATCTTTCTTCCCTAGACAAGCTCTTATCTAGAACAACAGGTTAAAGACATTGTGACTACTTCTCCTAACTATGAACAGACACACATAATGAAATAATAAGATTACTTGGAGTCCAAGTGCTTCCAAAGTCTCCTTCTGTCACTTTTACTGTAGCTTCAAATTCCAGCCAGCTATGAAAAATATTTCCTGGAAGAATGAACACTAAACAGCAAGAGATAGCAATAATATAGATTTCTATTCAAGTTATTTAGCTAAATCAATGAAGCATAAACCATATACATCAGACAAGAATTCATAATATGGAAAACATGAGCTTATACAGATACATATGTGGGAAATTAAGCAACAATATTCATTAATGGATAGAAGGGGAGGTTACAACCCAGTGATTGATTTGAAGTGACCATCTCTAGTAGCATCCCAACCTCATCACAATGCAGATCTCTCCAGCGGCATGTTACACAAATCAACTCCTCAATTTAAATTCCACCAACATTTCTCTACTCAAATTATTCCTTATCAAACACTAAGATATGTGCTCAATTTATAGTGGATCTAAAGGTAGTTTTACAATCAATGAATTTCCAATAATAGGAAATACATGTTCCCAATCTTGTAGATGTCAAATGGACACATGGATTCAAATTTTGACACATGTGAACTCTTTTAGAAGGCACTGGCCAAGTGGAGATTCTTAAACAATGAGAATTCACTCCCAATGTGACCAACGCACCTATGAACGTCGGGAAGTGCTTTGCAGAGCAGCCTTGAATGGGGCTATCTGCATCTGCAATGCACTTAGTCCCTTTAGCGGTAGCGTTGATGAGCTCTCATATGATATATTATAAAATTCAAATCTTGGAAACCTTTGCAGATGAAAGTCATGAATGATTTGTCTTGTTCTTTGTCTTGGGGCATGTAGCAATTGAAATGATAGGGGATCATAAACCCTATTCATTGGTCCTGGAGATGACGTCCAGTTAGCCAGGTCATTGGGAATGATGCCTAAACTGACCTATAACAAATTCCCCCTAAAGCATGAAGTCGGAATAATAATAACAATATTTTGTTTGAGATGCTTTACACTGTGATGGGCTAGAGATGAAGCGGATTGGTCACATGCATCAATATTGCAATACATTACATCATGATATATCCTCTTGATCATAATTGCTGAGGGTAGGCACTCCCATGTTCAGCACATAAACAATCTAATAACATGTACATAATTCAGAAAGTCGTCTACATTGGAATGTTGCCCAATATAGACATGCCTATAGATATAGGCCCATTTTTGGATGGTGATATATATGTAAGGTGACCGTACAGATGATGTGTACAAAAATCATGAAACCGTAGCCCGGATGGCTGAGACTAGATCCAGGGTCTTCTTATCTCATTCACTCGATCATTCTGGTAGAAGTCTAGCCATGCAAATATATGATTTGTAGTTGAACATGGTAAGACATCATTTGATTACCAGCCAATGATGTGAGTTGTTAACAAACGCGAAAGAACCACCATTAATGTCAATGGCCCTCAAGGTACTATAGTACATTTTGTAAGATGTGAATAGATGATTTGATGTCGAATGCCAAACAAAACATTTCGGTCAAAATTCTGGAAGCGCGGATCTTGTCAATTCTGTAACAAGCCTCATGGTACTAGAACATAATTTTTCTAAGTGAAATTCCTGGATAATGATTTTTCGTCGACATGAAGTTACCTTATTACGAAACGAAAGTTACTGATTTTGGAGACAAAGGTATGACTTGATATAGAAATTTTTAGGGATGATGGTCATGAGAATGAAGGTTTATGAGTATTGCAGAAGGATGAGTATTCATTGGATGACTTCTCTTGAACATATTGGCAACACTGAGATGAGTTGGAAAAATTGACCCAAAACCGAAGTGACGTAATATGTGCCAGTGTGGTAACGCCTCTCCTATAAGATGTATAAGTGGTAACTTGCCTCCCCACTCCTAATTTTAGAAATCACTAGCAGCACCGCTCCAAGAGGATCCATAGACTATACACTGATGGTGCTTGGGTATGTGTCTTTAGCATCTCATACCAAATTGTTATCTTACCACTAATAGGACCTACTTTCCTGCTAATAATAGTGTTAATAGAGCTAAAGAAGCGCACTTCGTCATTACACAGTCAAATATTGCAATACATCATACTTTCATGTCCCATAGCAGCTCAGCTCATGATCCCCAAAATGAGAAAATGAACCATAGGTATGAATGAACCGTCAAGAAGATTACCCAACCCAAACAGTCACGGTGATGGAGTGAGGTGTCATGTTCAAGAGCGACCTGCTACCATAAAAAGTTCTGTTCACTTTCCCAAATTTTACCCAGTCATATATCGACCAATACCTCTTTATTTTTTAACAAGTTTGAGGAGGATAACATTTTCTTGATCTATAATTCAACCCTTCGGGCGAATAAAGTATCGCTATTTAATAATTTAATGAGTCTAGCGATGAATGAAACTCGATTCTTGCCATGATCGACAAGCCCGTCGCTACTTTATGTTTTAACAAGCTTAATGATAGTGATAGCCCGGTCCTTTTTCATATTTAGAGAGTCTAGAAAAAAAGGACGAAAGAAAACTCCATAAGTAATTTTTCATAAGGTTGTCGCTCAGATCCAAAAAAGTGTAAAATAATATCTGAGAGAGCCTCTTTAGTCATGTTCGACCAAGGTGTTCCTTTTTCGTAAATAATCTATCTCAGTCTGGAAAAGGGTTAAACTTATACTGAGTAGATATCAATTCATTTACTTTTACGAGCTTGAAAATGCAAGTTCTCGGCAATCTTTTCATATTATCGGAGTCTGAAAAAAGCTGAAAGAAGACTCCAGGGGTTCCTTTTTCGCTGTTATCGAAGCTCAAAAAAGAGATAAAAGTGTGCTTCAAATCCTTTTTCATTTTTAACAAAGCTCAAAAAATAAGGAGAAAAAGTATTCTTTGTGGTCAAATCATCCTTGAAATAAATCTACATGACTAATATTTTCATCATTTGTAAGACCTATTCAGAACAACATTAAATGGATTAAAAATACCTGTTTCATGATAAAAAAAGATAATAAAACCATAGTCATAGCAATAAATTCGATTTGAAAATAATTAAATGACTATTAAAAAGTGTTTTACTATTCATTTTTACCATTCCATAGTTACCATTTTCATTTTGGAACTTTGAACCTGATTTTGCCCCCGAACTTCAGCTGTTGATTGCGATCGTTTCTATGGATGGATTTCGTTGCCGTTTGATACAGGTTTGTGATATGAACCTGCTCTTTCCTTCATTAATTATTTCATTTCCAATTTCTGGAAATTTTAAGGGTTTTGAAGTCCCTAGGGTAAATTCTGCCCCAAAAGAGGGCAACGCACCCTTGGATGTCAAAACCTGTGTTGCATAGCAAGTAAATTGAAGGTTGCTTGCATACACAACACATTGTCTCTTGTTAGGGACTGTGTTGGGTGCAATCTAGATTTTTGTTTTTTGCATTATGCCCAAAATTTGCCCAATTTTTGCAATGAATGGAATCTAATGGTTCTTATGGTTATATTTCAGGTTTCCATCATATTACAGTGACGATTGCATGGAGGGAAAGAGAACATGAAGAATAGGATATGATTTCCATAAATGATCTGGGTACAGTAAGAGCCCTAAGAGATTGTGGACTGCTTAAGTACTTGAAGTTGTCAGGGATGAGGTAACAAATAGAACTCTTAGAGTTCTTAGTTCAAGCATGGGATCCAGCTATCGAGGCATTTCATATTAAGAACCAAGTGGTTCCCATAAAAATCAAGGATGTATACTTTCTTATAGGTTTTTGGAGGAGAGGCTTGCCTATTTCACTCTTAGGGTCTATTGTTGGAGGAGAGACAGTGAGAGATTATGTTTTGCAACATTGTTATCCAGGGGTAGAGCCAAGCAAAGATGGAAAGATAAAAATCTGATATGTTAGAGATTTACCTTTGAGAACTATCTTTTTCACGATCACAAAACTTTTTGGCACCGTTACAGTACATGTAGCAAATAGATCGTCTATGCAGTATGCGCTAGAGTGTATGGAGCTAATAGTCTTCAACTAGTCTGAAGCTGTTCTTTCTAGATAAAAGAAAAACTGAACAAAGAAAAGGGAGGAAGGAAGAAGAACTTTATTTATGGTTCAATCCTCATATAATTTGCTTTAGAACAAATTCCACTGATGCAACCAAAACATGTGACACTGGATGTGTCTGATCCTAGAGATCTGCGGATGAAAAGATGGGTAGAACTCATGAGTAGGCACACAGGCCAATCGACTATTGTGTTCTTGATTGCATTCTTCACCTGGTTCCGATGACAGATTTTCGCCATCGATGAGTATGCATATGCAGGAATTGATTTCTGAGGAGATATAGATTTAGCATTACCAAAAGGAGCTAAGTGGGGTGCAATGAGTAAGAATTTTTTTACCATGTTTTTAATTTTCCTAAGGTTTATACAATGTTTTTGTATTTTTTATGTTTTCCCAATACTAAACTAAATTTTTTATGTAATGCAGATGTTGGTCGTGTTCAACCAGTAGTGGAACTGGAAAGTGAAGCAGATGTGCCAACAAAGAGGGTTGTCAGGAGATCATTCCTTCAGGATCTTGATATGGCTGAGACTCTAGCTGAGCTTCGATAGCACATAGAGGGTTTGACCTTCAGGATTTTGGATTTTCGGATCGAAGAGTTACCCATGCGACTACAGCGACACACTATTAGGGTTCCTAACTGCTGGATGCGGTTACTACGTAGGATAGCTAGATCTATAGCATGTTACCACGAGCACCAATAGTTTACTTCTGACATTTTGCATACATTTTGAGGTTAGATGACCCATGTGTCTTGGGCACAAATTTTGTAAAAACCTATAGCTATCTATCTATATGATTTCAGCTTTTTCTTATGTTTATTGTGCAATCCTATTCAATGATGTGAATGTTTTCTTTACATATGTTTCAAATGTCTGTCTAAAAATTGATTAGCTAAAGAATCAGTCAATGTGTTCAAATTTCTGGAAATGTGTTGATATTGAATAAAATCAAAGTATAAGTTCCAAAAGTTTAACTCTTAGGAACAATCTAAGAAGTGTTGGATTTATAACAGTATAAACACTAGTAAGTTGTAATACCACAAGTTGTGAGTCTAAACTTATGATGATATGGTTAATACCAAATGAAATGGAATCAGAGAGAAGTTCAATCAACAAGCTATACTCAGTGATATTGTTCGTCGATCTACCAACACAAATCCCCTGAAAAATCACTAACTTGTTGTTCGGAGCGAAAATGGCCCACCCTACAGAGGATAAATTCTGCATACTACGACTAGCACCATCAGCATATCCAACAAATGGTTCCAAAGATTTAGACATATGCGATGAAATGTAAAGCAGATTACTAACGTCAAAAAAACTCTAAAAACAAATTAAGATAGTGAATGAAAATCAATAGCATATATATACAATATAATAATAAAAATTACTACGCTCATGATTAAGCATAGTAACGTTTCAGATACAACCTATTTCTAGGTCGTTCAAATGGAATTCCATTGTAATCAACCAACTCATAGGCACCCTTAGTAAGAACTCTTTTCACAATATAGGGGCCATGCCATAATGGCTCAAATTTTCCTGTACCTATTACATCAGCTTCTTGATCGTAAAGAAGGACCAATTTGTCGTCTGAGAAAATGTGAGGCTGGACATTTTTGTCATATTGCACCTTTATACATCTCTTATGAACTTTTTTGGCCAATTGGGATTCACGACACGTTTCATCAAGATGGATGAGGTTAAGGAGATGTGCTTCTTCTTCTTGGGTGTTAGGTAACAAGTTGATTGCGAGTTTTAATGACGGTATTTCACATTGGATTGGTAAGATAGATTCCAGACCATACACCAATTGAAAAGGAGTAAATTCAGTCGCATTTCTCACCGAGGTTCGATATGCCCACAAGGCAGAGTACAGGATCAAATGCCAATTTCTTTTAAGAACTCCTATCATTATTTGAAGCATATGTTTAAGAATCTTGTTGATAACCTCAACTTTTCCATTTTATTGTGGATAGTAAGGAGTAGAATTATTATGTGACAATCCTAACTTGGTAGTCACTTGAGTCATCATATGGTTGCGAAAATGCTTCCCATGTTCTGTAACTATAGCTTGTGGGACACTAAACCGTACAATAACATGATTAAAGAAAAACAATGCAACTATCTGTCTTATGTTGTTGAATGTAGGCATTGTTTCAGCCTATTTGGTAAAGTAGTCAACTGTGACAATAATATAACCATGCCCCCTGGACGAACAAGGGTTACCAGTCATGAAGTCAATACCCCATTTCAAAAATGGTCCCACGAAAACAACAGGATGCATTGGTGCTAGAAATTTTTGGATTTTGCGATCAAAAATCTGTCACGCATGACAACTTCTGATCGCGAGGATATCGTCTCAAAAAATTGTAAGCAAAATTAACCGGCGCGGTAGCATATCCAGATAGATGTCCACCAAAAGTCCCAACATGACAATCATTTAAAACCTTTTCAGCCTCCTTATGGGTGAGGCACCTCCTTAAAATGGTATCGACACCACGATGATAAAGTGTATCACCGACGATCAAATAATATTTGGCTTGGTATCGAATACGTCGTTGTTTAGAGCGAGAGGTATCAGGTCGAAAATTTTGAGTTTGGAGATAAATGATGAAATCTCCATACCAAGGATCAGATACAGACTCTTCAGGAATTGATGGTTCCAACGTAGTTTTAGTACTATCAGAGGGAAGGTCACAGAGAAGCTCAGCCAAAACTAAAGACTTCTTTGACTTGGATTTGATGAATTCCAAATCAAATTCCTGCAAAATGACAATCAATTTTGAATATTTGCCTCACAGAAATTGATGTGATAAGATATAAGTCATGGGGTTGCAATCTGAAATGACAGTGGTCTTTCAGAGCAAGATATAGTGGCGAAATATTTGGATAGCTTGAACAGCTACCAAGGCAAGATTTTCTACGTACGAATACTTAACTTCCGTATCATTGAGATTACGACTCAAATAATAGATAAGATGTTCAATTTCATCTTCTACTTGGACCAAAACCATAACAATGGTCGTTTTAGCTATGACGATATATAGGAAATAATAATTTTGATAATTAGGGGGGTACATTAATGACGCTCAGAAAAGAGTATCCTTGACAACATCAAAAGAAGCTTGCACAACTTGGTCCCAATGGAAGGGAACCCCCCTTTTCAAGAGTTGAGTAAATCCTTTAGCCATTTCAGTGTAGTTTGGAATGAAACTTCTTAGGCAGTTAGCATTTCCTTGAAGTTTCTATCTCTGAAGTAAATTTGATGGCGTAGGAAAATAAAGAATGGCCTGAATCTTCAATGGGTCGATACGAATTCCTTCTTTTGAGACTACAAATCCAATCAAATGACCAGAACCAACACAAAACACACATTTATGTGGATTGAGGCATAATTTGTAGTGTCGATAGCGTAAGAAAATGGCTCTCAAATGAATTGGGTGATCAATCCAATTTTGTGAATGCACTGGTAAATCATATAGATAAGGTTGAACAATGTGCTTGATATCATTGAAAGCATAATCCATTGCTCTCTGAAAAGTTGCCCCAGCGTTCTTTAAACCAAATGATAGTTTCCTATAAGCAAATGTGCCCCAGGGATAGATGAATGTTGTAATATATTGATCCTCCATGCAGATTTTGATTTGATTGTAGCCAGAAAATCCATCCATAAATGAAAATATTTCGCATCCAGCACAATCGTCAATAATCTAGTCGATAAAGGGAGTAGGATAGTTGTCCTTTGGACATGAAAGATTTACATCCCGATAATCAATTCACACTCTAATAGTTCCTTGATTTTTCATGACAGTAATGATATTGGAAACCCACTCAGTCAGCGGAACAGGGTAAATGAAACCAGCACACAAATTTTTTTCAACTTCTGCTTTGATGGCAGCATCTTTCTTCCGATGAACAAGACGAAGCCATTGATGCATCGGTTTGAAATCATGATACATATTAATAGTGTGTTCAATAATACTATTATCTATGCCTAGAATTTCCTCTTAAGACCAAGAAAATACATCACAAAATTCATGAAATAGAGAGCGATATGTTTCGAGTTCTAATGGAGAACAAGATACACCAACATGAATATTTTCTACAACTGCAGGTTTGGTCGAAATATCGATAGAAATGGTTTCTTCAATATTTGACAGATTTCGCTCGGAATTGATTACATTAATAGGTAAAGAATTCGAAAATAAGTTTTTGATTGATGGGTGATATAGTTCACTAAGATAGTTTTCTTCATAATTAGGAAGATGGGAACGATGATGATAATCTTCCCATGGTTCTCCTTCTGACGTCATGGCTTCCAAAATATTCTCATATGTCAAGAACATTGAGGAAAAAGGATCAGAGGGAGTACTAAAATCTAAGGAACGATCAACCCAAACACTCGGCGACACTGATTTCAGATTCGCCGCCCAATCCAGATAGATTGATTGCTATGCTAGCTCAATAGGGCTCGGTAGCAAAAATTCATCCAACGTAACATTTTCAGAATCACTCTTACTCTCCCTTAAGCCAGATGGAGTGAAAGAGATCATCTAGCAAGTTTCTATACTTACAATTTCTACCGACGTTGCGGGTGGTAGTAATGCAAAGGTTCCCATGAGAGTGGAATCCTTTAAGAGTCCTACACCAATGTTCTGAAGTGCTAGTTGGGGTTCGTGAACAAACACAATGCTTCTAGTTACCTGTGAAGCAGAGGCAAAGAAGGATAGTTTATTAATGACTATGATAGTACCTTTACATGGAAAGGCAATCATTCTGAAATATGTAGAAACAATTGCAATCATTGCATATACCCATGGCATTTCAAGTAGAATATTATAGTCAAGGGGTCCGTCAATGTTGGAATAGGGTCTCCTAACAAGCTGCGAAACTAGTCCATTTTGAATATTTTGGATTAGATTTAGTCTAGCATAGGGGTTTTGGGGCAGGTCAAAGCCCCGAATGCATTTTAATGGGTAAAAGGGTAAACTAGGGGTTCGAAAACCACGGTTTACGAACCATAGGAAAGTCTAGGATAGATTGTTATAAATAGAGGAGCATTTTGTATTGTAAAGGACAAGAATGATGAGCTATTGATGCGAATTATTGTTTAAACTATCTGTTTGGGTTTTGGGGAAAGGACTACTGTTGGTTGTGTGCGCGGAGATCCAAGTCTAGCTGTGTGCAGACCCTGTTGTTGTGTCTGTAGGTTGGGAAGGGAATTTTAAGGAAGAATTGATGAATGAATGAATAAGAAGGATTGATAGAGAACTGAATCTATGAGTAATATTGTGCGAATTGTTGGTAATTTTTGTATTGTGCATTTTCTGTCTTTAAGCTGCAAAGATCTGTGTAAGTGTGTTTCTGGATCTGCATCTATTATGTTATGTTTATATAATGCTGTGTTATTGTGATAAAATTATATAACTATAGATCTAGCGCAGGTGGATGCAAATAGAGACCTAATTAACCCTACGCAAAACAAGGTAATCTGGGATTACAGGACCTAGCACAACTCTTCTTTCCTTACCCATCCTTTCTCAGGGTGCGGAAACCTGGTTCCAACACCCACCCATACTACTTTGGGTGAGACTTTGACCTGCGCAAGCAGGTCACTACCGAAAGGGCTAGTAGTATAGGGATTTGTTGGCAAACCTTGCACACCGAACCTAGGTCAGGACCCCTTAAGCCAACAAATGGTTCCTTTTTCGGGACAAATTGAAGTCTGAGAGAAGGATCAGGTAATGACAAGAGAATATTGGAAATCTAACGCAAAGGTGAATGAGCGCGACTTTGGGCGAAAGCACAACATGGAGCGGTAAGTAATATTGAATCGGTCAAGTGGAGGATCGTTCTACTCGTAGCTCGCTGAGAAGAGCACCCATGCAAGGTTTGTCAATTACCCTGATGTTGGGCCTCCGGGAAAATAAACCAAAGGAAAACATGGTAGTACACTTAAAATTACCTATCTTTAAAGGAACAACCGATGAGGACATGAAGCGGTTTTGGTTCGTGGCCGACTCAGTGTGGACTGCGCAGGGGGTGGTAAGAGATGCTATGAAAAGGGCGCAGCTATCCCTAGCCTTCAAAGAAAGGGCGTTGGACTGGTATATACGATATATATCTCAAAACGGGAGCGCGTCACTTCAAGATGTTAAGGATGCCCTAAAACAACAATTCCGGAAGTTGAAGTGTTACTCTCAGTTGGTAGCTGAAGTGAAAGACTTCAAGCAAGGTGTGACTGAGTCGGTGTGGGAGGCCGATCAACAATTAAAGAAAGAAATCAGGGAAGGGGGGTTCAAGTACGATGACAGACAGCACACGGAATGGTTCATTGCTATGTTGCTACCTCACTTACAGATACCAATGAGCCACCAGACCTTCGAGTCACAGGAAAAAGCCTTGGAAGCTGCCATGAAACTCGAAGCCACACCTAAGGATAACACGTTGGGAGGAGTACAAAAAATTCAAGAACAACTTGGAGCCATGCACATTGAAATATAGAGCTTTCAGACGGAACGGGAAAAAGGAGTTAGCACAAACCTCTAGTGCATATGATGTCGGGTTTCTGGCCATACCAAGGACAAGTGTCCCCTATTAGCGGATTACCTACAGGTAGGGAGACCTAGTCCGTTGTGCCCCGGGTCTGGTGGATCTACGCTCTAGTGCAATGACTGTCGGGTAGCGGGACTAAATGATACAACCCAGTGTCCCCGGCTAAGTATGGGTGTTCTAAAGTAACAATGGTGCAGGTTCTGCCAATCGGTAGGGCATAATGAGCAGAATTTTTGCACATATGAGTTATTGGTAGATCGGGGAAACCTCTATAGGGTACAATTAAATCCTGCGTCACCGAGATCCCCCGCAACTTTTGGTGGCTCCCTCGCGAGGGGCAGGGGGGCGGGGAGGAAGCGCGGGACGAGGACGGGGCCAGCTGATCTGCTATAACTATGGAGAGGTAGGGCACTTTGCCAAGGACTACTCGAATCCCACTAGGAAATCCTATAAATATTCCTGACAAATGGACCATGAGATCGAAGACTGCCCGATCTTGATAACTAAAATGCAAGACAAACATCCTACTCCTACGCACAATGTACAAAGAGTTAAAATCGAGCTGAGAGATGCATATCTGAGTATAAAATTCATAATGTGCAGTGGTACGGTCACTCAGGAAGTAAAGGAAGAGCTTGCCCCTCGAAGGGAAATCAATTTCAAGGAACAAGAGTCGTTGGCAACCCTTGCGCAGCTGCCAACACACCTCCAAGAGAAGGAAGAGGTTGAGCCCTTCCTAAAGGCATGTCTAAAACTACTGCGTGACCCATAGGTTGTGGAAAGTCTTCAAGTATTACTACATAACTGCGCAGCCCTGCCAAATACAATTGCTGAGATTAAGGAAGTACACAAATTACACAGCTATAAGAAATGTACCGGGATGGAAATTTTGTTGACTACGCAGATTAGCGACTATGAGATAGATCAAGTTATTCTTGATTTGGGATAGGATCGAACGTCTTATCGAAGAAGACATGGCAACGAATGGGAGAACCAAAGTTAGACCCGTCCACCATCCAGCTGTGCATGGCGAATAAATAGAAGATCATCCCTTTGGGAAGGTTCCTAAACGTCATGGTAGATATCGTAGGTGTGAAGGTCCTAGCTGACTTTGAAATAATAGAAATCGTGGAAGATGCGGATCCCTACCCTGCACTCCTAGGGCTGGACTAGGCTATAGATGTGGGGGGTGTCATCAATCTGAAGAAACACAGCATAGTATTTGAGAAAAATGGTACACGCGTAATAGTACTGTTAGATCCCGCCGAGGGTGTGTGGTATACAGAACCAGCATATGAGGAGGAGTAACTAGATAATATCTACAAGGTGACGATGCAGGACGAATACTGGGATAACCCTACAATAGGCGGAGTACTCCGTTGGGAGAAGGACAGGGAGTAATTTTCTAACCCTGAAGAAGAATTAGAAAGTTGGCAGAACCGGTTGCGTGATGTCTTAGTACTACGATGCCCTCGGACAGGAACCCTCTACTGCATTACTTCAGAGGTAAGAGACCTTCCCCACTTTGATGGGTCTAGTACTGTCCAGAAATTTCTAAGAACATTGGAAGCTAGGGTGCCAAAATAACGACAGCTCTGGGCCCTCAATCTGGCTCTACGTGGAACACCTGCATGATGGTGGGATACCGACAAGAAAGCATTTCTGGACTAGGATACATGTCAGGATAGGATGATTCTGCGGTTCAGATGTCTGGCTGACGTACGCACCAAGATCTTTCTTGGACCTAGGGATCCCCGTACGCATCTGTGTGCTTGGACAACCAAATGGTCCGATCGAACACCGGAAGAATGGGTCCATCTATTTGTGCATGCCTTGGGCCTTATCCCTGCTGCTTGGTACTTAGATGCAGAGTTACACCAACGTACCTGCCACTGGGAAGTGTTAAAAGAAGACTTTATCGGAATGTTCGGACTAATTGGGGGAACGGAGATGCTCAACGAAGCTCTGCAGGATATCGATGCATTTATATTTAAGAAGCCTCACCCCCACACTACACCAACAGCCTTGACATGGGAAGCCCAGATGCAAGACATAGTCAACTGCCGGAGCCTGGTGATTAATGAAGAACAAGATAATCCATGAAATATCTCTGTCCTAGAATCTGAAGGAGAACGTACCATTATTGGACCATCGCTACAGAATAGCAATGTAACGCAACCTCTCAGGTTGCACGAAGTTAATATTGGAACATAAGAACACCCTAAACTAGCTAAAATTGGGGACTATTGGGATGAAGGAACCGTAGGAAAAATTGCAGAGCTACTTACGGAGTATCAAGACTTATTTTTGACAAAGTTTTCTAAACTCAAAGGGGTCACTGGGGACCTAGGAATTATGCACATCACTCTGAAACCTGAGGCATGTCCCATCAAGCAGCGACCTTACCGACTAAACCCTAAATATAAGCAAAAGGTCAAAGAAGAGCTGGAAAAAATGCTTACCGTAGGTACCAATGAACTATTTGAACATTCAGATTGGGTAAGTCCAATAATCATGTAGGAGAAGAAGACAAAGGGGGGAATACGCATCTGCATGGATCTACGCAAGTTAAACGACGCCTGTGTCCATGACCCCTTCCCTACGCCCTTCTCTGATGAAACCCTTGATAGCGTGGGTGGCGAGGAGGCCTATTCCTTCATCGATGGATTCCTTCCAGTATACAGTCATGCCCTTTGGCTTCAAGAACGCATCTGCTATCTTCTCAAGGGTCGTCGTGGCTATATTCAATGAGTTTATTCATAAGTTATTGGAGGTTTACTTCATTGACTAGACGGTCTTTGGCCTAGTAAAATAGCACTTCTCTAACCTGCGATTGATGTTGGATGCATGCCGAAGCACCAAATCTCCTTGAATATCAAAAATTGCATCTTTTGTGTACCATTCGGAATATTGCTTGGACACATAGTCTATTGGCAATGATTAATGGTTGATCTTGCGAAGATAGCCATAATTATCAACCTCACAGCCCCCACAACGGAGAAATATTTGCGTTATATTCTCGGCCACATGGGTTATTACTGGCAATTCATTCAAGGGTACGCTCTGATCACAGCACCCATGGAACAACTACTAAAAAAGGATGTCTCTTTTTTCTAGAATGACGAATGTCAGAAAAGCTTCTAACTACTCAAGGAGAAGATGATCTCTGCACCCATACTGATATTTCCTGACTGGTCGAAGGAATTTCATGTACATGTGGATGCATCAAGCGTCGCCCTGGGTGCAGTGTTCACTCAACTTGGAGAAGGAGATATTGATCACCAGGTTGCCTTTTCGAGTCGAAAACTCTCAGGTGAAAAATGAAACTACTCTACCACTGAGCATGAAGGACTGGATATGATATACGCATTACAAAAGTATCTGCACTATCTGCTGGGTGGCCACTTTAAGATGTTCAGCGATCATTCGGCTTTGAAATACCTGGTCAACAAGTCTATGTTGGGGGGGAATATTTTCCGGTTGGTTGTTTCTATTCCAGGAATATGATTTTGAGATCATCGTTAAGCCCAAAAGGTTGAATGTAGGTCTGGATCATCTGTCTCGCATCAAAATAGGGGAAGAGCCTACTAACTTGGACGAGGGCTTACCCGATGCACAGATGTTCACTATTAAGGTGGTTGATGCTCACTTTGTTGATATCATTGAATTCCTTACTACGAGCGTAGCCCCTATAGAATATTTGGTGCAACAGAAGAAGGAGCTAGTTACCTGGGCTGCGGACTTTACTATCATCGTTGGTTAGTTATACAAGCTAGGCACAGATGAAATACTACATAGATATGTATTGGAACATGAACGTCCCACCATTTTAGCAGAAGCACGCGATGGAGTCGGACGGGGCCACTACGCAGGACAAGCTATGACACAAAAAATCTTACGGGCTGGATTATGGTGGCCTAACCTACATCAGGATTCTTACACCTATTGCAGATCATGTGATACATGCCAGCGAACTAGATGACCCTAATGGCGCGATGACATGCCATTACAGCCTCAAGTGGCCCTACACGCTTTTGAAAAATGGGCCATTGACTTTATGAGACCCATCAATCCACCAGGCAAGAAAACAGGTGTGCACTACATTATCACTGCCACTGACTATGTCACTCGATGGGCTGAGGTACAAGCAATGAAAGATTGTACTGCAGATACTACTGCACACTTCATCTTTGAGTATATTCTGACCAGGTTTGGCTCCCAAATATCCTAATGAGTGACAGAGGTACGCACTTTGTTAACCAAACAATTCAAGCTTTGAATGAGGAATTCTGGATCCACCATGCGAAGAGTACACCATATCATCCCCAGGAAAATGGGGTGGTTAAATATTTTAACAAAATTTTGGAACAAGCATTAACTAAGGTTTGTAATGCCGATTGCAATGACTGTGATGTTCGCATCCCCTCAGTTTTATGGGCCTACCGAACGACCTACAAGAAGCTGACAGGCAGGACCCCCTTCAGAATGGTCTATGGCATGGAGGCCATTATGCCCATAGAATACGTTGTTCCTACGCTAGGCATTGAAACATTCACAAATATGGTAGACCGAGATATCATAGAGGAGCGGCTTGTGCAACTAGTGGCTTTAGCGGAAGATCGGTTTATTGCTAATTTTCACCAACAAGTTCAGAAGGCTCGTGATAAAGCCTGGCATGATCGACATATTCGCCAAAAGACATTCGTTGAAGGTGATCTCGTCCTTCTGTACGATAGCCAATTTGCAAAGCATCCAGAGAAATTCCGGCAGCACTGGCTTGGTCCCTACACAGTTAAGAAGATCATGATGGCATAGTAGTCCAGCTAGCTACCTTGCGTGGTGACCTCATTCCTGGCTTTGTCAATGGTAGTTGACTCAAGCCATACCAGGCTAAGGACTATATGGAAAAAACACCACAGTGACTTGGGATGAGTCACAAGATTGTGTTGGGGGAGTACTGTTGGAATAGGGTCTCCTAACAAGCTACAAAACTGGTCCATTTTGAATATTTTTTATTATATTTAGTCTAGCACAGGGGTTTTGGGGCGGGTAAAAGCCTCGAATGCATTGTAATGGGTAAAAGGGTAAAATAAGGGTTCGAAAACCATGGTTTACAGACCATAAGAAATTCTAGGCTAGATTGTTATAAATAGAGGAGCATTTTGTATTGTAAAGGACAAGAATGATGAGCTATTGATGCGAATTGTTGTTTAAACTATCTGTTTGGGTTTTGGGGAAAGGAATCTTGCTGGCTGTGTGTGCAGAGATCCAAGTCCAACTGTGTGCGGACCCTGCTGCTGTGTGCGCAGGTTGGGAAGGGAATTGTAAGGAAAAACTGATGAATGAATGAATAAGAAGGATTGATAAAGAACTGAATCTGTGAGTAATCTTGTGCGAATTGTTGGTAATTGCTGTATTGTGTATTTTCTGTCTTTAAGCTGCGAAGATATGTGTAAGTGTGTTTCTGGATCTGAATCTATTCTATTTTGTTTATATAATGTTGTGTTATTGTCATAAAATCATATAAGTATAGATCTAGCGCACGTGGATGTGAACAGAGACCTAATTAACCCTGTGCAGAACGAGTTAATCTAGGATTATAGGACCTAGCGCAGCTCTTCTTGCCTTATCCATCCTTTCTCAGGGTGCGGAAACTTGGTTCCAGCACCCACACATACTACTTCAGGTGAGAATTTGACCTGCGAAAGCAGGTCACTACCAAAAGGGCCAGTAGTATAGGGGTTTGTTGGAAAACCTTGCAAATCGAACATGGGTCAGGACCCCTTAAGCCAACAGTCAACAACCCGACATCAAAACTCACTCTTTTGCCCCCTAGTTCAACATACGGGTTATTACTAATACCACAAGGTTTATATGTACATCTATCAAAAGCCTTCAACGTTGTTGATGATTGTGATAAGCGTGGTGATCCAAGTGACTTCCAACAATTTAGAGACATAATGCATGTAGATGCTCCCTCATAAATAATAGTACGATGAACAAGGTGATTGAGAACATTTACTTGTATGGAGAATGCCAATTCTACTGATAATTGTGGCACATAGCCCGTATGATTAAAGATGAGAAGATTAGAATTAATTGAATCACTTCCACCAATAGCCGATAATAAAGCCTGTTTTTGGGAGGGGCAATTTTGTAATACCTCAAGAGAAAACATAGTTGAAGGGGATTTAGCCAAATATTCAACTATATTATAATTTTGTGCAGCTCTTTCTCTAGGATTATATGTCAATTTGTGAATTACTCCCTTTGGTGGCTTGATTGTCAATTCAGAAATAGCAGTAGGTGGTACTGATTCCATAGACGAACTCGTTGTTGAGGTAGTATGTTGATCAGTGGGATGAATACCATAATCTTTATTACGAGTTGACACCAAAATATTTGTTGAAGATTTTGTGATGGATAACATAAGTACTTGGGAACTAGAAGTTGGATCCATAGCAACCATGTTTGTGTCTAGATTTGGAAATGGGTTTGTCAACACAACTGACGCATGGGAAGTCTTGATGATTTTTGAGACTTCAGCGCGATGAGGAAAATTCCTGAAAAAGTGTTCCTCATTACATATTATGCATGTATAACAAGGTTTCCTAGGTCCAGACGATTGATCAGATGATTTTTCTTGTGGGTTAGAAGTTTGCTTTTTCTTAGATTTTCCCTTTTTCTTACTTCCGAGTTGCTTGTTACATTTTCCCTTGTCAAAAAAAACAACATTAATTTCGAAAGAAGGTGCGGGATCAGATGTAGTATTATGATGTGTTCTTACAGTACCAATCAAGTTGTCTCTGGCATGAGAGTCCTTTGATTGAGGAGGAACAGTAAAATTATATCTCGACGTGTTAGGAATTTTTTCATAAAGCGTGCTAGACCGAGTGTAAATCAAGTCCAAATATTGGGCATGAGTGATAACTTGTTGTTTTTTGATGATGACACCCTTAGCCACATCCTCAATTATAGATGGTAACAGGGACTTAATGAACCATTCAGCAAGGAGCTGATCCAGAAAAAATGTCTTAACCATTCTACAACGACGATTTCACTCATGAATATGACCAGAAATATGAGTAGCATTAGTCTATTTGAAATTGGTCAAGAGTTCTATTCCAATTTCATATCTGATGGGTAATTGGAAATGAGTCAAAAAGACAGTAGCTAGGGCAGTGAAATTATCAAAAGAAGCTCTAGGTAACTCAATGTACCATTTTACAACCGGACCTATGAGCATACATTGGAAAAGACGTAGTCGAACAGAATCATCATTCATGGAGTTTGATGAACACCATAAATGATAAGTGATGACATGAGTTGATGGATCTTCTCTAGGGTTTCCATTGAACTTAGGAATATCTGAGGGTAATTTGTGAGGTATCACCGGCCACCAAGGAGAATAGTTAATTGGATCATTGGTTAACCAATTTAAATCTGGTAACTCTAAAGTTGCAACAAAGGGCAACTTTCTATTAAGGTCAGGTTTAGCATAGCTAGGGTAAGATGGAATTTCTTGAGAAACAGGCCTTTGAGCACCAGCATAAGGAATATGCTAATGGTAACCCGGATAGAGGTTGTTTTGAAAAGAAAACACTTGAGGATTCTATTGACCAAAACCTAGATATGATACTTTCTGAAATGAAGTTTGAGGAATTTTCACCTGAGGCTGCCAAGGGGTCTGTCCACCAACGTTATAACCCAAATTAGAATAACTTGGATTCAGTTGATAGGTATAACCAGGTTGTGGTTGTGACATCCCATAAAATGGTAAAACAGCTTGTGCATAAATGATTCCGGATACAGGTTGTTGTAAATTAACCGAAGGATTTAGAGTCTGTGGACCCAATATTTGAGGGTATTGAGTTGAAGGACCCGGTTGTTAAGGTTGTTGTACAACATATTGATTTTGTAAAAGGGATAAGGATGTATTAACAAGTGGAAATGATGTGGGTGTAATAGGTTGAACTGGTTTATACGAGTGTACAACCGTTTGTGCTTGGATAGGCAGAGTGGGCTGCCATTGACAAACATTCATTTTGACATTAGGTTGACCAAAAAGTGACAGAGTACTGTCATATTGGGTGACCAAAGGTTTCCCCCCAGCATGAGGAGGATAATAAGATGGAAAATATTTCTCTCCAAATGTTGGGAGTTCAGTGGATATGGTACTTGAAGGAATAGACCTAGAAGGACCGACTTGATATTACCCTGATGATGTGTATAAAGAATAAAACCTTTTAGTACTCACTATAGGATTACCAGTTAGAATACTGGATGATGACATTGGTAAAGTCCATGGATTTGAAGATGCACCAGAGAAAATTCCAGATAATGATTTGTAATCTGATGGGACCATAGGGCCACCATGAAAATATGACTCTGGTGAAGTGTAAACATCGATGGGATAGTGAGGGTAGCTGTTGATGTAATTGGAACAGATGGCCCAACCGAAGATGTTGGTTCAGGCATGGTTACTTGACCAAATGTATACCCTTTTGAATTGACGAGAGTTTGAATGGGAATAGGATCAAAAAAAGCATATGGTAACGATTAAGGAAAATACTCGTACAGGTAAAAGTCCACGCCAAAATGGGTTGGAGTTAAAGGTGTCTCATCTTGTGGGATTTATTCAATCGCAATTAAACTAGGTGGAAGTATTTCACCGCTAGGCCCAAAGTATATTTCAGGCAGTTGACTGTGTGATATTGGAGACTCAATGGCTACAGAAATTTGTGGGATGACCAAGGCAGGAAAAACTTCTGATTGTTCGACTTTGGGACTCAGATGTTCTATCAAATAAGAGATAAGATCTGGATCAACTTCTTGTTTAACAACGTCGGTTCCAGGAGGTATGGTCTCATTGATTGGATTGATCGTGACAACGGGTAGCTGTGAGGACTCCGTTTCGACAACAGTAGATGAGTCGGGATGTGTGGAAACAACTTGAGCTAACTCTGGTTTATGGGAAGATGTTGTTTCACCAAAGGTACAAATTGTACTTGATTCCGTAAAGTGTGATCGCCTTCGCCTACTAGAAGTAACTTCTGGTGGTAAAGTTGGTTTTAATGCTAATCTATGTGAACGACGAGGGAAAGGATTTTGTTCTTCCATGATTAATAATTTATTTTAACCAAAAACAAATAAACAAAATAAAAGGGTAATGCTAGGCAAAAGGTTTTACTAAAAAATTGTGAACTGCAGAATACCTCCTGGCGAACCAAGAAGTACGGGCAGGCAATCTCCCCGAATGCTATGTTTGGTGTATCACAATTTACAAGGCGGCCGAATCAGTTCACTATGGATGGATAGCACCTAAAATTTGTCCTCCCAAATATACCCAAAGGTACATGGAGGCCCAAGTCCGTATTAGCACTATATGATGCGAAACCGCACAATGGGAGCACCCCTTTATACTTTTCATACTATAACATCGCCCGATATAGCCGAAAGTACGTGGACGAGCTATGATATACTTACGTACGTGGAGTGAGGTATCACACTCAGAATGTATCGCAGACAAGTTAACGACAGTTGCTATGTTTTACGACGCCAGAACACGTCTCTAGCCTAGACCTTCTAAATGTTATCTTTATGGTTCCAATGTGTTGTTATGTAAATTGAGATAAATTTTAAGTTGATCTTGTTTATCAATTTTCCTTTCAAAGGTTCACCGCAATGATGTATTGGAAATTCCTAAAATGCAAACTAAGAATGATAAGAAATCTTTCACTTTTATTTTTTCAATGAAAATCCTAGCTACTAGGGGGAAAAAGCAATCAATTTGCGACCAAACAAATCAAAGAGAACAAACTAAATGTAGATTTCATAATTGTTCCTTTTGCAAATCACACAATCCACTACATGCAAATGCAAGTTTTTCTTTTCAGTTCCTTTAATGTTATGAATGCAGAAAAGAAACTAAGTGCACTAAATCAATAAAAACAAATGCCTTTTACTTTTGAGAAATGAGGAATAGAACAACAATTTCTATTTTGAAGAAAAAATTAGGAATTAAACAACAATTTCTCCTATCAAGAAATGAAGAATTTACGACAATTTCCTTTTCAAAAGAAAATGGATATAATGCGACAATGAAAATACTTTGAAATTAATTCGTCAATGATAAAGAAAAATGCTTTAAACAAACATTGAACAAAATATTCTTTCAAAGGAGGAAGAGGTAGATAAGTTCACTGGTCAATTTAGGCTCAGGGTTTTCAAAACACAGTAGATAAAAAATTGAAACAAATTTCAATGACAAACTCAATGGAATTTGGATGATTTTAGGAGGCAACGCAGTCTCTAAAGAGAGACATGAGTGCTTTGCAACGCAGGCTTGAAAGGGAGACAGTGCTATGCAAAGCACTGTGTCCTGTCCAACAATGAGTTGGGCACAGTGCACAATGAAAAAAAAAAAAATTTAACACACTTCTAATGCAAATTTGGATTTCAAAAAACCTAATCTTTCTGAGTAAAAGCTACTGGGTGAATAAACAAAGAAAAATCAGAGGCAAATTGTTAGGTCCCTATATTACTAGTATAGTCCCTTATTGTTGTTAGTGTAACCCCCTTATTGTTATTATTGTACCCCTATAACCCTCGTATTGTTATTATTGTGCCCTTAAATTATTATTGTTAGGTCGGCTAGGATTACATTGTGGCCCCGCTAGGATAACAATGTGGCCCCTTGGACTCCTATATATAGAAAGGAGGTTTTGTAAATTTGTATCATCCAAGAATTGTTCATTAATGTAATGTGTTGGAGGTTGCCCCCTCGAAGTGGCTTATTTCTAAGGTGTTGATATCTCTTTTATTCTATTTTTGGAACTATTTTCACAACATTTGGTATCAGAGCTTTGAGATTCTAGGGTTTCGCTGCTCCAAACAAGTCAACATGGAATTTTCGCTATAACATTTTTTTTACGAAGGTTCATGTTAGCCACCTATAATATTTTTTATACCAAAAGGTGGCTAAGACCTTTCTAGCCTCCAAGGAACAAAGTTTATCACTAAAAATTGCTGACTCTTGAAGGCGCCTTGAAGGCCTCATGCCTCTGTACAAAAACTTCATTACTATTCCCATTTTTCACTCAGAAATTCTGCTAATTTCATGAGGAGAGACTGTTGCAAAGACCATCATTTTCCCCTTTTCCCCCACTCAAAACTAACCTTCATTTTCACCCCTTTATTCCATAGAAATCCTCTATTTTTCATGTTTTCCTTTCATGAAAATTCCCCTTCCATAAGTTAAAAACTCATTTTTAAACTATTTTTTCCAAACCCATCAAATTCCATTAAAAAATATGAAAAATTCATGAAAATAAATTTTTTTCTATGGACTTAAGCCCCTGGGCTAAGTCCTAACCACTTCCCCCCACATGCCCATGCATTAAAACCAAGCACCAAAGCCTTTCGGCCCTAATCGCATCGCACATTTTCAAGTGCGCAAGTTTTGTGCCATGGACTGAAAGTTCCGATTGCGATTGGTTTTTTATGTGTTTAAAGCTCCCCATTATATTATTCCTCATATAAACCATAAAACCCGACCCGGCACTTAAACCGTGTATAAATCCATTTCCAATATGTTTTTCTTATGTAAAATTCTAAAAACCCACTTATCCAAAGTTTGTTATAAAAAACCAAAGTCACGTGGTTTAAATATAAAAATGGGTAGATTAAGAAGACCCGATCGCGCAATCGCGATCAGAGAAATTCCAAATGGTTAGGTTAAAAAGATCGGGCCCAAAACCCCGATTGCGATTAGCCCATATATATATAAGCCCCGAGCCTTTAAAAGAAAATGTTTCATATAAAAACCAGGCCCCGAAACCGGGTGCCCAATCGCATCGTAACTTTTCCTTGGTGCGGTTTTAAGTGTTTACCATCGCCGATTGCAATGGCCCGATCGCAATCGCATCGCAACTTTCCCCAATCGCATCGCAACTTTCTGCGATCGCACAATTGCATTGTTTCACTTCTAAACTTCTGATTGCGATCCGTCGATTGGATCTGGACCATCGATGTGTCCAGATCCGACGGCTACGATACTTCCCCACCATCTGAAGCAGTTTAAACCTAAAAACGCAGGACTTCTTAATTGTTTTATGTTTATGCAGGTTTTTAGTGGTTTTCACTGTTATATTGAAGAGAGGCCAGGGGCCGGGAATGACGATTCCCGTGCCTTAAGTACTTAAAAAAGAGCCATTCACAGTGTTGTGTTCAATGCTTTATCAATGTCTCATGGACATTGATTCCTTTTTAAGCCCAGCGGCTCCGCATATTGACAAGACATTGTGGTTCAAAACCACATTTAAAAAGGGTATCAGTTTAAAAGATAGAGCGCAACAGAGATGAAAAACGAAGACAGATTTAGGGAAATACGGCTAAAATAATGATCAAAAGCTCATTTCCTGCATCCAAACACAGTCAAAGGAAGTTATAAGTGTTTGATAGGCAGAAAGGACCTCCACCGCTGAATTTTGAGGCGAATTAATTCCTCAGCTACTACAAAAGCCACCTGTTGCCTCAAACCATTCAAAACAGAGGCCTAAGTGATTGATTAAGGAGATATCTGCCTCATAACACTGCCAAAGGGCAAAATCTGCAGGTAAATTAATGACAAACATCCGCAAAGTTACTTCGACGTCACACAGAGCCTCAAAGGTCAACAAAAGCTCCCACCGAGCTTAATATTTATGTAAAAACATTTAATACAGAGGATACATATGTAAGTATCTTCATTGAGCCCCTCAAAGGCCAAGAAACCATTAAGACTGTATTAATTATAATTGAGATCTTTCTCAGATCTCACCTCCTCATTCTTCTATAAATATTTTTGTAGAAGATGAGAAGTTGTTGGTTGTTGTTTGATCACAAGTTGTAATACTGAAACTCTTTGAAATAAATACATAGTCCATTGAAGTTGAAGAAAAAATTGAATTCTTGGAGGTCTTGATGATGTTGTTGCATGTTTGTTCCCGAGAAGGCTCTATCATTGGATCCATGAGCTTGGCTGTTGGTGAAGTGTTCTAAACTATTTTATGTTTTCCCCTGTTTTCATTATGTTCCATAATTTCTTACTACAGTAGGTTGAAAGTTTTAGGCTAAGAAATGACTCTTGGAAATACCTTAGGCCTGTTCATCCTTCACTGTTTCATGTTTTCCTCTACTAAAGTATTTTAGAGGCTTTAATCTTTCTCTTTAGTCTTCATTCTTGTTTATTTCCTTAATAGTTTGAACAGTTGATTTCAGCATGATTATGGTTTGCCCTGCCTATCTGCTGCCACTTAAAAACTGTTATTGAAGTCTCCCTTTGAAGTTATCTGCTTACAGTGAATCAAAGAGGTCTGTTTTGATCTATCCCTTTGTCCTAATTTAAAAAGGTTAGCTTAAAGGTCTTTATAGTTATAATCATAGATGTATTTGGTGTTCCCTCTTCTATGACTGCAATTATCAGTGAATATTTTTATGTTTTCTAAGTCATTTAAAATAAAATCTTTGAGGAAATAGGGTGTTCCCTGAATCTTAGATTTCATTTTAAAAGTTGTTTTGAAATCGTTGTTTTCTTAAAGGTGTGATTTTTAGAATTCATGGTTAGCCCTGTCTATCAAAGAGCTCTTTATTGTTCAAGTTATGCTTTCAAATTCCCTTTGTTGAGAATTAAACATCTCTTTCCAAATCATTAATGTTCATCTCATTCCAAAAACAAAAGGATCTTGTGGCCAAGTTAGATTTTCCCTTTGATATCCCATATCCATTGATGAGTTTGTTATGACCTTTTATTGACTCCATTGCCCAATGAACCAGATATCTCTCTATCCTATATATCTTTCCTAGGACTTTCATGTTCTGCTGTATCATTCCATCCAACCAAACAAAAAAACAAACCCCTGTACTTAATAACTAGTCTAAAACCAATATTCAAAGCACATAATATAAACCTTTGCAAAAAAACTTTTGAGAGATCCCTCTCTGAGAACAGGAGGACTAGATCCTGTAACTCTAAAGATTGGTTCTGATGTTGCCTTATCTTTTTATTTTCCAAACTATCAAAATACTGGACACCAACATAATGGCGATCATGGTGGGACCTTATGAGTCAGTGACAATCTAAGTACCCCTTAGCACTCGAGAAATCCCTTATTTTCAAGAGTATCCAGTGATTATTAGCCACCTCATCGCTCCAATATAATGGCGATCACGGTGGGACATTCTGAGTCAGTGACAATCTAAGTACCCCTTAGGACTCCAGAAATCCCTTATTTTCAAGAGTATTCAGTGATTATTAGCCACCTCATCGCTCCAACATAATGGCGATCACGGTGGGACATTGAGTAAAATCTTCAAAATTAAACACTCACTCCCTAGTATAACATAAGTAACCTTCTTTAAGCACTACCAAGAATAATGGTAATCATGATAGGACCTTTTGAATCAGTGACAAACTAAGTAATCCTTAGGATTCTCATAAAGCTTTATCAAACCTTGAAGGATTCAGTTACCAAGCCATAAGAGTAAACTTTATATGTTTAACACCCTAGCTAAGTGTTAAAACAGATTTAGGACACTCTCTTAACCTATAAGACCAAAATAACTCAAAAAAACCCAAAAACATTTCAGTTTGGCTTCATAATAAACTTGGTGGTGGACCATAAAACCTTTTACCTCCAAAAGAGCTAAAACTTTCCACCTGGCGACTCCATAATCCTAAAAAACAGACCTTAAGACTCCACTAAGAAGACCCCAAGTCTTAATAGCATCATACAAACTCAGGTAGAAGGCTTTAATATTAAAAATTTCCTTCTTCTGAAAAGATCAGTTAGCCTCCTAAAAATTGTCATATTTGGTTAAAATTTCTTTTTGAACTAGGTCTGAAAAACATAACATAGTGGCTTCTAGAAAGATTCACACTAGAGCCCATCTTGACCCGGATCCACCTGAGATAGTTGATGACCTAGAAAGCATCCTTTGGAAGTATCCTAGGATTAAATTATCAACTGTTTTCAGATCACCCTTGAGAGCTAATTCAGTTCTCGAAAATCTTACAACTCTACAAAGATCACAACCTGACTTAGTAAATCATTTAGAACTAGGTCATTTGATGATATAACTCCGGTAGACTCTGAATTTTCACTTTCAACCCCTGAGACAAGTGAGCATCCTGGTAATAGAGAAACAACACCTCCTGATTTGTATTTCCTTCACAACTTAGGTGTCTCTCATCCAAGATCGGCTCAGAAATCTATTGTTGTTCTGTCCACATCTGCTCACCCTACATCCACTGTTCAAAACACTCCATTTCAGCCATTTTTTGTAAACCCACCTCTTGTAAATCCACCCTTATTTCCATCCATGGCAACATGGTATGCCCCATTATTTTTACCACAACCTCTACTTCCCTTACCAAATGATTACCAATCCAAAATCCCTCACTTCACTAGAAAAGAGCCCACAACAGCCCAACAACATGTAGATAAGATGGAAGATGCATTTGATTACATGGAGATAGAAGAAGAAACTGTGAAGATGAGGATCTTCACCCAGATTTTAGGAGGATATGTAAAGAAATGGTTCAAGAACTTACCTCCTAATAGCATAAATGATCTCCCTGCCTTGCATCAAACATTTATCAACAAATGGGGACTAAAAAAGAATCCTCTCCAAATATTAGCAGAATATAGCAGCCTCAAGAGAAATCAAGGAGAGAGTATTCCTGACTACTCCACTAGGTTTAATAGCATTTACAATGCTCTTACACCACACATGAAACCTCCTCAAGGCATGGCTTTAGTAAAATATCCCGAAGGCCTTGATATTTACATGATGTATCAGTTGAGGGAGAGGGATTACTTAACCTTAGAGGACATGTAGAAAGGATCTGTAAGCGTAGAAGCAAACATAATTGAGAAAATAAATAGGTTGAGATCGGAGAAGAGGGTAACTTATAAAGATGACATACTACCCTCAACCTCAACTCCTGATACAAAAATCGACAACCTAGTGAAGATAATGGAAAGGATGCTTGAAAAGATAAATCTGAATGATAGAGTTCCACCAAGAGAACCCCAGAATAACCAAAATAGAAATAGAAATCAGAATTATAGAAGAGAACACAATCAAGATAAGCAGAAATAAAGTGACCAACAGATTAGACCTCCCTTCCAACAAAACTATGTGGATCAATATGAGGAAGATCAGGAGTTGGAAAGGCTGGGAGAATCTCACGGAAACTTGATTGGATCAGACAGTGGGGATGATGTTTTTCTCACTGAGGAAGAACAAAGTTTCTTTTCTGATCAAAATACAACCAGCTGTGAAGATTCTGATGACTATAGATTGGGGTTTGAAAATGCAATCATGGAAGTGCATAAAAAATACGATCTTAGGAGCAAAGGGAATGTAGATAACTTAAAAGATAAGAACACTAATACTGCTGTCAAGAAAAAAAGAGAAACTCAGCCCAAAAAGACAACAGAAAAAGTCAACATTTTGGCTAAGAAACCCGAATTAAACAAAGGCAAAGGTGTCCAGTCGAAATTTGAACACAGTACCCCTAACACTTCAGCTAGTAGTCCTAATAAAACTGTCCCAGTTACCAGTCCAAACAAGGTTCAACATATCAAAGTTGCTGAAAATAATTCGATTGAAAAAACAGATGTAAATACAAACAAGTTTCAGCAAATCAAAGTTGCTGAAAAGAATTCAATTGAAAAAATAGATGTAAATACAAACAAGTCAATTATTCATTTCAGTCTTGAGGGAGAGATTGCTAAGATAAAAATTTCCATTCCCCTAGCTGAACTAGTAACCCAAGAAATTTACAAACACCAATTTTTGAAAGCTTTGAACTTAGGAAGTGATACTGACACCCTGAACCTGACAGATGAAAAACCTGAGCTATTGTTTGGCCCAGAAGTTGAAGGGAAATACCAAGAAGGAACTGTGCCCCCCTTCTATGTTAGTTTGAACATACATGAGAAAATTCTACACAATGCCATGTTAGATTCCCGGGCTTCGCACAATCTAATGCCCAAGGTAGTGATGGAAAGCTTAGGCTTAGAAATTACTAAACCATACAAAGATTTTTATTCCTTTGACTCAAGCAAAGACAAATGTTTGGGTTTGATAAAAGATTTGTGTGTTAACTTATCCCAAATTCTTGCCAAGAGTTTAGTCATGGACATAGTCGTAGCTGACATTCCCCCTAAGTATGATATGCTCTTATCAAGATCTTGGGGAGCCAAACTTCAGGGAAGCCTTGAAATGGACATGTCTTATGCCACCATCTCTGTTTTCAACTAGAACAGAAGACTGTACAGGGAATCTCACATGAAGTACATGGAGAGAAATATAGACAAAACAAACAACTCTCCAATATATTCTATTCAGTCAAGTTTAGATTCCTTTATCTTATGTAACGAATATGAAATTACTCAACAAGACGAAGAGAACATAGACCCAACTGATTCACCAGAAAAAATCGAATTTTCCCTCGAATAAACTTCAAAACGTCGACAATCAACAGCAAAAAGAAAACGAAAATAATTCAAACGTAATGTGGACAATAAACTTTGATGGATCCTATAATAAATCAAGCGCAGGTGCAGGCATATGGATCCAAAATACGAATCAAAATTTTTCATACAAATTGAATTTCCCATGCACTAACAATATCGCTGAGTATGAAGCACTCCTCCTAGGTTTACAATTGCTCAAACAATTAGAAGCCCGAAAGATAACGATCTTAGGATATTCTGAACTTATCATAAAACAAATAAAAGGAGAATACTCAGCCAGAAATCCGAAGCTTAGAGAATATTGGAACGCTTCCCTCGATTTATTGAAAACCTTTGAAAAATACGAACTTGTTTTCATTCCTAGAGCGTTTAATCATTTAGCAAATGAACTCGCTTTTAATGCCAGTAACTGTCAAATACCTAGGATAAATGAGCAGCTTAGCGTCAAGGTAAAACATAGGCCTGCAGTGCCTGATAATGAAGATCACTGGCCAGTGTTTTATTCTGACCAACACATAGACAATTTCTTAAAATTAGAAAACAATTTCACCATACCAACCTCAGAATCTAGCCATAATGAAAACTGTCCATATACCGAAGAAATCCCAGAAGCTGAAATAACACACTTTGTTGATATAAATCATTATGAAAATCCATTTGAAGCAGAGTTAATTGACAACGTGGACCAAAAAGACCTAGAAGTTTTGGAATGTAAAAACGGTTCAATTCCAAGACGTCTCTCACCTTTGGAACACCTTTTCGACTTTAATGATGTAGCCAAATAACCAAAAATGGAGCCTGTAGAAACAAACATAAAAGAACATAATATAGGCTCCCTAATAGAACCCAAGATGATTAAATTGTCCAGCACTCTTCCAACTCACATAAAATCTCGATACATAGATCTGTTTAAAGAGTTTAAAGATGTTTTTGCCTAGGCATACACAGATCTGAAGTCTTACGATACCAGCATCATTCAACACAAGATTCCCCTGAAGGAAAATCAAAAGCCTTTCAAACAAAAACTGAGGAGAATAAACCCACTTTTATTACCTTTGGTTAAAGCAGAAATTGAAAAGATGCACGATGCTGGCATTATAGTACCAATTAGATTTTCAGAATGGGTATCAAACTTAGTTTCTGTTAGGAAAAAGACAGGGGAGATCAGACTCTGTATCGACTTCAGAAAATTAAATAGAGCATCCCTAAAAGACAACTACCCATTGCCCAATATGGATCATATACTTCAGAGGGTAGTTGGGTCAAAAAGGATATCACTCTTAGATGGGTTCTCAGGTTACAACCAGGTGTTAGTGCTCCCAAGTGATCAAATCAAAACTACTTTTACCACACCTTGGGGCACCTTTATGTATGTCAAAATGCCTTTCGAGTTAATGAATGCAGGGGCCACCTTCCAAAGGGCCATGGACATAGCTTTTTCTGAAGATATTGGCTATTTCATTATCATTTACCTTGATGACATAACTGTCTTTTCAAAAACTGATGAAGAACATTTGACTCACTTAAGAAATTTTTTTGAGAAGTGTAGGAAATTTGGCTTGTCATTGAATCCCAAGAAGACACTCTTTGGTCTCCAAGAAGGCAAACTTCTTGGACATATAATTTGAGAAGAGGGAATCAAAATAGACCCTACAAGGATAGATGGAATATTGTAGATCAGCCATCCAAGGAGCCTCAAAGAATTGCAATCTTTCGTCGGAAAGATTAATTTTCTAAGGAGGTTCATTCCTAATCTTGATGAGCTACTAAAAAACATTACAAACATGCTTAAGAAAGATGTGGGTGTGAAATGGACCTTACCAGCTAAACAACCATTCGAACTGGTCAAACAAGCCCTTACCCAAACACCAGTCCTGATTAGTCCAAATTTTACCAAAGACTTTTACATCTTCTCTTTTGCATCTGAGCATACAATAGCTGTAGTTTTACTTCAAAAGAATGATTTGGGGCAAGAACAACCAATATTTTTCTTCATTAGGGCCTTAAGAGATGCTCCTCTCAAATATAACATCATGGAGAAGCAAGCCTTAGCATTAGTGAAAGCTTTGAAAGATTTTAGGGTCTATATTTTACACTCTCACATAATTGCTTTTGTTCCACATACTGTTGTCAAAGACATTCTAAGTCAAGACCCTGATGGTAAAAGGGGAAAATGGATTGCAACTATTCTTGAATATGACTTAGAAATTAAGCCCACCAAACTAGTTAAAGGGCAAGGATTAGCAAAACTTATGGCCGAGTCTAACTTCCAAGCACTAGACATGAATATGGTGGATGTGTTGGAAGAAATAGAAGAATCTGATGCTCCTTTTATTAAAGAAACATTTCTAAATTCTCCTTGGTATGCTGACATTGTTTATGTGCTTTTATATTTAAATGTCCCTCCTTCTTTATCTAAAACTAAAGCTAGATTCTTCAAACAAAAGGCTTTGAGTTTTTGTATCTTGGATGGGGTATTATATTGGAAAAATGCTGTTGGAATTTTGCTTGAATTTTTACTTGAAGATGATGCAGGAAAGATCATGCATGAATTGCATGAAGGAGAATGTGGAGGACACCTCTACTGGAAGGCCACAACAAACAAAATTCTTAGATTTGGTTACTATTGGCCTACCCTTTTCCCAAACACTCAGAAATTAGTCATGTCTTGCCATAAATGTCAAATTTTTTATGGCAAAAGAAAACTTCTTCCTTTACCCTTACATCCTATCAGAGTTGAGGTACATTTTCAACAATGGGGTTTAGACTTCATTGGGGAAATTCATCCATCCTCCTCAGCTCAACATAAGTGGATCCTCGCAGCCACTGACTTTTTTACCAAGTGGATAGAAGCTATACCCTCCAAAAATGCCAATGACTCCGTCATTATCAAGTTTCTTGAAACAAATATCCTATCCAGATTTGGTTGTCCCAGAAAAATCATAACAGACAATGCTGCTGCTTTTAAATCTAAGAAGATGGTTGAATTCTGTTACAAATACCACATAACCTTGGGCCATTCCACTGCTTACTATATCCAAGGAAATGGATTATCTGAATATTCCAACAAGAGCCTCATCAATATCATTAAAAAACTGTTGGAACAAAATCAGAAATCATGGCACAGTAAACTGGTTCATGCCTTATGGGCTGATAGGTTAACTACAAAGGAATCAATAAATATGTCCCCCTATCAGTTGGTTTATGGCATGGATGTAGTTTTTTCTACCTCATTGGGAGTTCCAGTCATGAAACTCATTCAGGAAGTGCATAGTGAAGAGAATGATATGTAAAGAAGGATCAACCAAACAATCCATTTACAGTAGACCAGAGAGGAAGTCTATGAAAGAACACAGTTAGTCCAAAAAAATATGAAGAAACTATTTGATAAAAGGACTAAGGAAAACAATTTCCAAATTGGAAATGTTGTTCTTAAATGGGATTCAAGAAGAGAAGAGAAGGGAAAACATGGCAAGTTTGAGAACTTGTGGAAAGGGCCCTATATTATTCATGCTGAGAGGGGTCACAATGAATTTTTCTTGAAAGAATTGAATGGAGAAGATCTATATGGAGGTCCTATCAATGGCAGGATGCTCAAGCATTACTTCTGCCAAGAGTCTTAAGTTTTAAAGAATTTTATTTTTAAATTGTAAATGTCACAGTCTAAACCATTACATTCAAAGATAGAAAAATCAAAAATACAAAAACAAAGAGAGAAAGAAAAGAGGGCAGATTGTAAAAAACAAAAAAGGTACAGCCCCATACCAGAAAAGAGAAACAAATTCTGAAAGTGTGCAAGCTTAAGTGCCACTCCTAAATAACACACTTCTAGTTAGTCAAACAGCCTAATCTTGACTAAATTAGCTTTAAATTTCTACTGATAGGAATAGTGAATTCGAGTTGCCAAACTGTTCAATCTTGGCTTATCAGTAGATAGTTTAAAATAGAAATTAAAGGTTCAAACAAGCTAAAGACTGAACCTAAGTTTCCAAAGCAGAGATGACTCAAATCTGTTTTATTTTTCCGAGTCAAAAAAGAAGAAAATCTAGTCCTAAATAGCTCAAAATCTGAACCAGAAAACAAGGAAGAAACAGCTCAAAAAGAGTCAAAATAGAGCTGTAAAAAGATGAAGGAAGTGATTTGAATTTTCAGATTATAAACCTTCATGATTTTGATCTAATTTTCTGCAATTAAAAATCTATGTGCAGCTTGTTTTTATGCCATAGATCAGCATTAAGTTAGACTGTTCAATCCTAACTTGAGTGTTTTTTAAATTTCTGCTTTAGAAAATAGAGAATAAAAATCTGTTAGACTGTTTAATCCTAACAGATTAGTAGAAAAGGTAGAAAATTATCTGAACTCAACTGTTTAATCTGAGTTCAGGGAGAAATAAGGAGTAGAAATAGATTAGATTTCTTGCTTTCAAAAGAATAAAATGTTGTGTAAGAGTTTGCCAATCCAAGTGCACTCTAAGGAAGAAAAATGTTAGATCAGTAGGATTGGGTAGGTAGAAAGATTGTTGATAAAAGATTCATTGTTTTCCATGGCTGTTAGCATTTCCAGAGCAAAAGAAGATCATTCAAGTAAAGAAATCAACCCAATGGATGAGGCAACTGATCAGCATCTCAGAGAATGCAAGTCTGAAATTCTTGATACCTTCAAGAAGGCATCATCCCCAAGTGGAGCCACTGTTAGCCACCTATAATATTTTTTATACCAAAAGGTGGCTAAGACCTTTTTAGCCTCCAAGGAACAAAATTTATCACTAAAAATTGCTGACTCTTGAAGGCTCCTTGAAGGCCTCATGCCTCTATCCAAAAACTTCATTACTATTCCCATTTTTCACTCAGAAATTTTGCTAATTTCATGAGGAGAAACTGCTGCAAAGTCCATCATTTTCCCCTTTTCCCCCACTCAAAACTAACCTTCATTTGCACCCCTTTCTTCCATAAAAATCCTCTATTTTTTATGTTTTCCTTTCATGAAAATTCCTCTTCCATAAGTTAAAAACTCATTTTAAACTATTTTTTCCGAACCCATCAAATTCCATTAAAAACTATGAAAAATTCATGAAAATACAAGTTTTTCTATGGACTTAAGCCCTTGGGGCTAAGTCCTAACCACTTCCCCCCACATGCCCATGCGTTAAAACCAAGCACCAAAGCCTTTCGGCGTTAATCGCATCGCACATTTTCAAGTACGCAAGTTTTGTGCCATAGACTGAAAGTTCCAATTGCGATTGGTTTTTTGTGTGTTTAAAGCTTCCCATTATATTATTCCTCATATAAACCATAAAACCCGACCCGACGCTTAAACCGTGTATAAATCCATTTCCAATCTGCTTTTCTTATGTAAAAGTCTAAAAACCCACTTATCCAAAGTTTGTTATAAAAAACCAAAGTCACGTGGTTTAAATATAAAAAAGGTAGATTAAGAAGACCCGATCGCGCAATCGCGATCAGAGAAATTCCAAATGGTTAGATTAAAAATATCAGGCCCAAAACCCCGATTGCGATAAGCCCATATATATATATATATATGCCTCGGGCCTTTAAAAGAAAATGTTTAATATAAAAACTAGGCCCCGCAACCGGACGCCTAATCACATCGGAACTTTTCCTCGGTGTGGTTTTAAGTGTTTACCACCGCTGATTGCGATGGCCCGATTGCAATCGCATTGCAACTTTCCCCAATCGCATCGCAACTTTCTCCGATCGCGCAATCACATCGACTCTTCTCCCAATCGCACAATCACATTGCTTCACTTCTAAACTTCCGATTCTGATCTGTCGATTGGATCTGGACCATCCATGTGTCCAGATCTGACGGCTACGATTCTTCCCTGCCATCTAAAGCAGTTTAAACCTAAAAACGTAGGATTTATTGATTGTTTTATGTTTTATGCAGGTTTTTAGTGGTTTCCGTTGTTATATTGAAGAGAGGCCAGGGGCCGGGAATGATGATTCCCGTGCCTTAAGTCCTTAAAAGAGAGCCATTCACAGTGTTGTGTGTAGAGCTATAAAAAGGGTCTCTTTCACCTCTAATTACCTCACATTAATATGTCAATCCGGGACCGTTTTGTTATTCCAAAGAGTGTCTCAGTCTGAGGCTATCACTTGTCAGAGTAATGCTCGTAGTACAGTGTTTAAAAATACAAGAGTAAACGGATGCTTGTCTATAACTAAGTTACTTCAAAAGAATAAATCACACATTCAGAAAACTAGGCAGCTTATCAGTCAAGGGTTCGGCAGTGATAACCCATCCCTTTGGAAACTGATGGAAAGGAAATTAGAGCATAAACCACGGGTCTGGGAGCTAGACAGTGAATGCCGAAGCTCACTACAGCCTTAGATCGTCTCTCACACCAAAACAACAAATGCGAGTAAATGGAACGACAGATAGCAAAATGGAATAGCAAATAAAGAATTGAACAGCAAATCTGGAATGGAACGACAATTCTAAAATGGAACAGCAATCGAACAACTAAGTCTCGCGAGTCATAACCAAACTTAATCTATTAACCCAAATGCACTCTTCGCAATCAAATAACACTCTTTCACTCTTAAGGCAAATCAAGCAGAACACACTAATGGAACAACACTAACTATTGATAAATTATGGAACAGCACTAGTAAATCGTATACGCACACAACACGCTGGAATAGTAATCTGATCAATCTTAATTAACAGGGATACGACTGTGCTTCCAAATAGAACAACATTATTTCTGAATCCAACAATCATGAAGAACACAACTTCATATGAATCTATGACATGAATGTTCAGTACAAAAGCTCTGTAACAGAACAGTAAGAATATTCGGTTAAGACTAATAACATGCAATCAACCCTGAAAGGATCAGTAACATAATGCAGATTCAATACACAATTCTATCTGTAAAAACCTTAATGATTTAATCTTAACAGAGCATGTAATAGCAACTTATAAAGCATATCAGATTACCGAATAACAACGATAAGCAAACCACGCATAAATCAAATCGTAGTGATACAGAAGCAAGTGTCCTCCGAGGCCGGGCCCTTAGCCTCCAAGGGTACACCGCCTTAAGTTAATCCAGACACAGAAATGAGATAATCACCAAGTTTATATTAATGCATAAGACAAAAGTACAATGAACCAGTTCTCAACGAGACTCGATGATCAGAGTTGATTTTTAACAGAAAATTACATAAAAAGTATCATCCCCAAGCTAACAGTGCTGTCCCTTTATATAAAGGTGACGGCGGAGATGTCCAAGTAACAAGATAAATAAAGCAGCGATCCCTCAGGATCAAAGATCCTGAGGGATTCGCCAAACTGTTAATCCTTCCTCTTTTCTTTTCTTCTCCGCCGAGCTGGTGTCTTCTCCTCCTTTTCCGGGCCGATTTGCTTTGATCTGCTTAGCCTTGTTTGCATTTGGTTCCCCTTCAAAGGGACAGCAGTTATCTCGTCTTTGTCCTTTCCTTTGGAACGGCAACTCCTCGTTTTCACGTTTTCCTGCACAGAAAAATAACGATCATCAGCAGTTAAGTCTTGCATATCAACTCTCACATGTTTTGTTATAATTCTTTATTATTTTCCAAATTCATGATGAAAAAAGGTTTACAAATTCTACTAAAAAGCCATTGAAATGATCATCAAAAGAATACCTTTTTAGTACTCCACACACCCCCCTGCTTACCTTGTTTCATGTCCTCATGAAAACATTGTAGTTGACATGCAAGGCAGTGAGAGAATAGGCTGGAGAAGGAATCTCATGTGGAGGCCTACAACCATGATGAGTGACTAGATAGTCAAAGAACTGACCTGTTTTCCCCTCAGGCATCTCATACAGGGCTTGATATCCGGGTGCAGGGTGCCAAATAATTGGATTGCGAAATCTATATCCTAACCAGGATGGCCCTGCTTTCAAAATTCTCTCGCCATAGAGGTTCAAACGGTTGGCAGCTAATTCAAAATTATCATACTTAAATGGTTCCCTGAGCTGGATGTTTGGATTAGAGATTCGGTACCGAAATTTGGCTGCATCAATGGCGAGGTCTTTGATGGAAAGAAAATATTCTAAGCTCTGTCGAATGAGTGCCTCATGCATGGGTCCTAACGTTTCAATGACACCTGGAGTCCTCATGAGGTTTCTATGTGCTTTCCACAACTGCACTGGGTTCCTAGGCTCAGCCCTTACCTGTAAATCTAGGCCATTTTCCTGCCCCTGGAAAGTATTATAGGCTTTGAGCCACTTAATCTGATTAACCCCGAATGAAATGAATGCTTGTAATTGGATGTCTCCAACAAAAGGGCCAGGGTTCAACTCAGTCTCCTGATCTAGCACGAGGTCATGCAAATAAAGTTCACACAGCAATCTCTGGACCTTCACCCCATAATGTTTACAGCAGTCTATAAAGTCATTGACAGTGTTGATTTGTATAGGGGCGCCTGCTTTAACAACTTTTATTTTTAATTGTAAATACCGTTCTAGTAAAAACAAAGCATAGTTTTTGGCAGGGGCCCTACATGCTAAAACGTCATTGTATAAAGAACATAAGGTATCCATCTGCTTGATAACAGTATCTAGTCTACGGGTTACCTTTGCAACTTTCTCTTGTTCCTTTCGCCACCCTTCAAAGGCCTGGCTTTCGGATTGGTTGACGTTCTTTAGTTGCTGCTGTAACTCTTCATATTTCTCTCGGGGGACCGTTTGCTCTCTAAGTTGTTCAGCTTCTTGCTGGGCTTGCTTCATCATCTTATGCAAGGTTCTTGTCTTCGGATATTTTTTCCATAGGTCAGTGGAGGCCGGGAGTTTTACCTGAACTTTCTTATTACGCTGTTTGGAGTTCAGAACCCTTATTACCCCTAAGGGTGGTGCCTCTGTCTGGATTTTCTTGTCGCTGGTCCTCATATCATCCCTTTCTATTTTAACGCGAATATCAGTCTGTTGCTGTTCCTCAACATCATTTGGAACGGCAGCTGGATTTTCAACAGGGTTTTGAACAGCAGGGCGATTGTTGGTCCTTCGCCTTTTTGCCTTGCGGGATTTTACTGCAGTGGCCCTCTTTTTCTTCCCTGCGGTCTTTTTTACCCTCTGGTTTGCTTTCAGAATTCTAATTTGCTGTCGGAGCTGGGTTATTGTATTCAATAATTTCTGTCGTTCCTTTCGAAATTTCTTAATTTCCAGCGTTTCATTAGAAGGAACAGCAGGCTGTCTGCTGCGGTTTGGACCATGACTAGTTTCTGGATCTTCCTCTTGGGGTGCTTCCTCGCTGTTCTGCGCTGGCTGTTCTGGGGTAGGAACCTTGGCTGGTTCTGTCTCTTCCTGGGCAACTGCTTTTTTTACTCCTACTCCCTCCGGAATTTCCTCTGGTGTCTTGGGAACAGATTGTTCCCGTTCAGTATCTCTTATCTCCTCTTCATCATGAACAAGCAGATTTCCTTCTTCTGCCTCTACTGCATATGATTTTTCAGATGTGTTTTCTTCTTGGGGTTTGTCATGGAGATCTACTGGACTAGAAGGTTGGCCATACTTACCCATATTGGCCAAGACTGCGGCCAATTCATCTTCTCCCACTGGGTCTTGTGGTGGGCTGCCTTCCTGCTATCCCATTTCCCCCTCCTGTTTGGATTGTTCAGCTTCTGCCTTTGAATGCTCAGCTTCTGTTTCTGTTTCCGAATGCTCAGCTGCTTCCTCATTTTCCTTTTCGGATTGCTCGGCTTCCTCGGCCTCTCCTTTCTTTTCTCCTTCAGCTTGTTCTTCTTCTACTTCTAGTCGTGAGGATTTCTCGTCCTCAATTACCACTGGCTGGCTGGTGCTTTCCTGGAGCTTTTCCATCCTTCCTCGCATCCGAGCTAACCGGGCTGATTTTCTGGGCTTCTCTGGCTGTTCGAGTGTATCGGTGGCATGCTTGCGCTTTGCCGATTCCTGGTGTATTTCTGGTCGTTCAGATGCACTAGCAACATGTTTTTGATTTACTAATTCTCTGCGTTTTTCCGGACGTTCTGGTGTGCTTGTAGAATGTTTACGTTTTGGGGATGGTGCTGTCAATCCCCCCTTAATCATTACAATCAGCTCTTCCCAGCTGCTCTGCTGTTGGGTGAGACTATGACTAACTATTAATCGTATTAACCCATGGTGACTGACGACTGACTCTACATGCTGTGCCTTTTTTATGCTTCGTGCAGCATCATGCAGTAATGAATTCAGAAGTGCAGGTAGATTTACAGAGCATTTCTGCTTTAAAACAGCTAAGATTTTAAGATGTCGTGGTCTTACCACGTCTTTCCTCCCCTCGCAGGTGATGTAGCTCTGCACTGTTCTTGCTAATTCCGTCCAGGGTTCTCCTAGCGTTGCTGGCAGAACTCCCTTCCCCTTAATTGTCAAGCTCTGGCCTTCGTCCTGGAAAAGTTCCATGATCTTCTGTAATCTTTCCTTCTTTAGTGTCCATACTAGTCCGGTGGCTGGTAGTCCCGAAACTTCTGCAATTATATCGTCGGTGACCGCTATCCGCTTCCCCCTTACTGTGGAGTGATCCTCCTGCAGGTTCTGCAAAAATTCCATCGCTATTGTTTCATTAGACTCCTGCAGGCGACTGAGATAATTCAACCATCCTGCTCTTTCCAGGATCTCCCGAGCAGCAGCGGAGATTGTCAACTTCTGAGGTTCGCTTCGAATTTCCCTTCCTCCCATGGTTTCACTGTGGATTCTCAATGGAACAGCAACTGCTTGTGCTGTTTGAAACACAGAGAGGGTGATAATCGCAAGATTTCGAAAAAAAAACACAGAGTATGCAACAGAAATGGATTATGAACAACAACTTGTGTAAAAATAGAAATGTCATGCCGTTAAGCCATGCCATACCGTCGTACACTATCTTTCCCGAATAGTGAGCTAACACGTAATTCAGGGAATAATGAGGTTAACCTCCCCCCTGCAATGTGATAGGCTGTCCCAACCGTCAAATAAAGGAGCAGCACCCAATCTGCAGCCGAGTCATAAAGGAACAGCATATGAAATTATGCCATGTTTAGAAAGACAACGAATTACCGAAATCGAGGCGGAGAGTTGATCGCGTATTACGTAAGAGGCTGCTGTGATATGATATGAGGCTGGTGGATAGGACGTCTGTCGTATTTTCCAAATCTCAAGTGGTCATGGTCACTTCCTTTGCCATGATTGGTGGTAATAAATGTTCATGCGATGTATAAATCGGGAAATAATATATGATTAGTTCCTAGGATATAAGAAAAAAAAGAGTATTAGTATCTTGCCCATTGGTGTAACCAAGGTGACTTCAATACCATTAACAGTGCTCTGCTGCCGACAGGTGTCCATAACCTTGGCAGAGTTTTTTTTTCACCCTTGGAACCATGATCCTTTGTGTATACTTAGGAATGTTGTTATGTCAAAGTGTAGACCATTATGCTGGCTTGGTGACCAGTTAACCATAATGCCATTCACGAGGAAGGAGCGAAACGTGGGCAGGCCGGCTCGTGATGAGACCTCCTGTTCCAAGGTTCGTTTATTTGATATACCTTTTGGACCATATCCCTGGTGTGGTGGCCATAGTGGGAATGCCACTTCACTTCCATCCTCATGATCATGGTAGGCTGGCTCTTGATGAGACCCCCTATCCTACATTTGACATCTCACATATCATGTTCACATATTTGTTTTTTTTTTCATAGAGTACTTTTCCTTATTTATACACAAAGGGTGGTTCAACACTCCTTAAGAGTAGGAATGGTGGAAGAAGTCGTATCATCTCAACAGGAAGATATAAGCCCTTTGCTCTTATTCCTAAATAATAATCAAAGAGGGTTAAAGGGATCAGGATGATAAAGATAACCAATCAGGGCAAAATTAGTAAAACAATGACAACAAAAGATAAGAAATAAGTATGTCCTTCCTTTTGTCCTCTTACCAATGCAGAGCCTTCTAAATATAGCGATTTATGGTTTGCGGATTTCGATATGTTGTGATTTTATATTCATTACACAAGTACATAGCTGTATCTTAAAGACTTGAAAGAATATGGGCAAGAAGCATCCTCAATTTAGATCAGCAAAAGGAATAAGCTGTTTCACAAGGAGAGCAAAAGTATGCGAGTGGTGTTCCTTTTGAAAAAGAAACAACGAAGGACGATAGATCGCAAAAAATGCAAATGTCGTTCCTTTGAAAAAGGAACAGCAAAAATAAAAATACTATAAAAACACTCAAAATGCCGTTCCTTTGAAAAAGGAACAACAGCAACAAAAGAATGCTGTTTCTTTGAAAAAAAAGGAACAGCAAAAGACGCAAAAATGCCGTTCCTTTGGAAAAGGAACAGCAGAAAATCAAAGATGTTGTTCCTTTAGAAAAGGAACAGCAGAAAATCAAGAATGCTGCTCCTTTTGAAAAGGAACAGCAAAAACACGCAAATGCCATTCTTTTAGAAACAAAACGAAAAAAATCGAAATTTTGAGAAAGAAAAGGAACAGCAAAAATGACAAGAAAACATTTAGTTCAAACATATGTACAAGAACGACTCAAAGACAAGAACTTATGTACAAATTGTAAAAAGAAATGAATTCCTTAATGAATTACAGGTGAGGAAGATTTCTCTTCCTCTCCTAAAATCTCCATATCAGTGTCTCGCCGTAGCTGCTGGCAGAAGGATTCCCGAGTAAGTGGTTTGCGATAGAGACGAACTCGGTGGCCATTTACTTTGAATGCATATCCAGAACCATCAATGGTAATTAGAGTAAGGGTTTCGTTGTCATGCACCTTCTGGATTTCGTATGGTCCCAACCATCGAGTCTGAAGTTTCCCAGGGAAGTCCTGAAACCGAGAGTCGTATAACAGAGCCCAGTCTCCCTCGTGGAAGACTTTGTTTTTGATGAGCGCATCATGCCATTTAGCTCGCCGCTGTTGAATCAATGCTGTATTTTGTAGTGCAAAGAGCCTAATTTCGTCCAATTCATTGATCTACTGTAGTCGATTGATTTGTGCCTCGCTTAGATCTAGGCCAACTTCCTGTGCTGTCCATAATGTTTGGATTTCAAATTCTATGGGAAAAATGGATTGTTTTCCAAACACTAATTGATAAGGTGAGTAACCGGTGGTGCTTCTCCATGTTGTTCTATAGGCCCAGAGTGCTTCAGGTAGTCGGGCAGCCCAATCACACCTATGTGACGCAATGGTTTTCATTAGGATTGATTCTATTATATTATTGCTACTTTCTACCTGCCCATTCACCTGTGGGTGATATGGAGTAGTGATTTTATGCTGGACGTGATAATTGTTGACTGTTGCAGCTAATCTATTCCCAGTAAATTGTGGTCCTCCATCTGTAATTATTTCCCTTGGAAGGCCATAACGTACAAATAGATGGAACAGGAATTGTATGACAGAGTCCTCTGTGGCTCTTGGCAATGCTTCTGCCTCAACCCATTTGGTGACATATTCTGTTGCCACCAAGATATATGTTTTCTGATTTGATGATGGGTTGATGGCTCCAACGAAATCAAGAGCCCATCGCTTGAATGGTTCAATGACTAACTATTGTTTCAGAGGCATCTCATCAGCTTGACCAGGTCGTCCTGCTCGCTGGCAGCTGTCACAAGCTTGGACAAATTTCTTTGCATCTTTGAAAATCGTAGGCCAGTAATATCCTGTCTGCAATACTTTATGTCCAGTTCTACGCTCAGCGAAGTGTCCACCACATGGTCCATCGTGACAGGCTTTTAGGATGTCAAAGATTTCATCTTCTCGAACACATCGCCTGATATGCATGTCTGCCCCTGTGTGAAACAAATAGCCCCCAATCCACGAGAATTGAGCACTCTTCTGAACAATCTGCTTGCGCTCATTAGGGGTTAAATGTTTTGGTAGTTTACCTACTGCGAGGTAGTTGGCAACATCAGCATACCAGGGTGTTTGAACGGCAACAACAAACAGGTGCTCGTCCGGAAATTGATCTTCAACTGCTGCTGCATCGCTTGGTTTTGGTATTCTCGAAAGAAAATCGGCTACAGGGTTTTCTTTGCCAGGCCGATCCTTGATTGTGATGTCGAATTCCTGCAATAAAATCAACCATCTAGTTACTCTGGCATTTGTGACAGGCTTATTTGCTAAATATTTTATGGCAGAATGGTCTGTATACAAGATAACAAGATAGCCTGTAATATAATGTCTAAACTTATTGACAACATGTATTACAGCTAGGAATTATTTTTCAGTAACAGTGTAATTTAATTCAGCAGGGGATAAATTTTTGCTGATGTAATAGATAGCATATGGTTTTTTATCCTCTTCCTGCCCAAGGACTGCGCCAATAGCTGTATCTGAGGCATCAGATGATATCTGGAACCGTAGGTCCCAGTTTGGTCCTCGAAGGACTGGGGCTGTGGATACGAGCTTCTTTAAATCCTCGAAAGCACGGTCACATTTTTCTGTCCAAAGAAAATCAACGTTACCAGTTAGTGCATATAAAGGAGCAGCAATGTGCGAATAATGTTCTCTAAATCGTCTATAATAACCAGAAAATCCAAGAAAGCTGCGTACCTCTGTTTGAGTAGTAGGAGTGGGAATGAGCAAAAGTATTTGGATTTTGGCCGGGTCTACCTGAATGCCGGCTGCTGAAACATAATGTCCTAGGATAAGTCCTTCAGTCATCATCAAGAAACATTTTTCGTGGCTTAAGCAAAGCCTGGTAAGAATGCAGCGTTGTAGGACTTTTCTAGGGTGTCTAGAGCTGGATCAAAATCATCTCCATATGGTGTAAAGTCATCCATGTAAACTTCAAGTCCATCATTTATTAAATCTGCAAAAATGCTAAGGATGGCCCCTTGGAATGTGGCAGGAGCATTACATAGGCCAAAAGGTAGAACTCGATAGGCAAATGTTCCCCAGGGACAAGTAAAAGTAGTTTTATCCTGGTCTTCAGGGGCAATCTGAATCTGATTGTATCCACTGAAGCCATCCAGGAAAGAAAAGAATTTCTTTTCTGCTAAAGTATCTAATACTTGGTCTATGAATGGGAGAGGAAAATGATCTTTCTGTGTTGCCTTATTTAGTTCCCTATAATCCACACAGATTCTCCATTTTCCATTCTTTTTTGGTACCACCACAAGCGGAGAGACCCATTTACTATCAGAAATAGGATAGATAAAATTGACATCTAAAATTTTCTGAAGTTCAGCTTTTACCACATCCTTTAGATGAGGATTAAGTCTCCTTTGCGGCTGACGAACAGGTCTGGCATATTTTTCTATATAAATGTGGTGTGTACATAATTGGGGATCGATTCCTTTCATATCAGGGTAATCCCATGCAAATGCTTCTTGATATTTTGTTAACAGATGGATGAGATTGGCATTGATGTTTAAAGTTTTTCCCGGTTCAATTTCCACAGTTTTACTATTTGCAATAGAAGTAACAGGTATCGTTTGGTCATGTGTATCTTTCAGAGGATCTTCCTCTAATTCATTATCAAATGCTGCTTCTATCATGTGACATTGTGTGCGAGATTCAGTTTGACTAATGAAATTATTAATGGCATCATCTTCTATTTGGTCTTTGAAATCAAGTGCCTCTTGTATAGTTAATGGAGATCTGATATTATCAGTAAGGTATGATACAGGGTGCTTATTAGTTTTGATTATTGTGACACTTGGCTGCGCTGGAGGATATAGAACTAAATTCTTGCTATTCGGTCCTTTGGTTATGGTCATATTTCCCTGCCGGCAGCCAATGTAGGCATCGGCAGTGGCAAGCCAAGGTCTACCTAAAATTAGCGGGTGTCCATCAAGTCGGGTTTTTGGATTAATTATCAGGAAATCGGTTGGATAATCCCAGGAATCTACAGATACCATGACATCATGTAGAGTACCCTCTGGTCTAACCACAGATCGGTCAGCCAATTCTAACAAAGTAGAGGTGGGTTCTACAGATGTAATGCCGAGCTTTTGGCAAGTAGTGGTTGTTAAAATATTAATTGCAGCTCCTAGATCAACTAAGGCATTAGACAAGGTCTGACCATAAATTTGAAAAGTTATAATTGGATTTCCTGGGTCTTCATATTTAATGGGTGTTTCTTTCCCAGATAATAAGTCAGATAAAGTACCGACTACTTGGACTCTTGGATTACTTGTTATATTCCTCCTTGGTTTCTTTATGCACAACTCTTTGATAGTTTTTGCGTATATAGGAATGTCTTGAATGGCTTGGAGGAATGGGATTTTTATGTACAGATTTTGTAATTCTCCCAGAATGTCAAAGTCAGGGTATTGTATGGGTCGAGGTATGACTAATCGTTCTGGGAATGAAGGAGAGGATGTGGTTGCTTGATTATGAGTCTGCTGCTTATTTACATCCTCTTGTTGCAACTGATGTTCTCTTGGTAACTGATCTTCAATATGAACTGTTTTATCTCCCTCAGTTTCAATTATACGTCTAGATCTTAACTGAAGATCATTTCACTCCCTCAGGTCGGGTCCTATTTCTGGTGATTCTATGATTTGGAGAGATTGGACCGGTCTGTTATTTGGATTGGGATTGGGTTGGGCTGGGAGTTGCGGTCTCAGGTTAGACTGGGGATTTTGTTGTAAGGCTGGCAGATTAGGTTGAGGGAGTGGAATAGTTCCAGCTGGCTGGTGCATCGGTCTTTTCCAGCTTGTCTTCCAGGGTGAACTTTGTGAAGTAGGGGGAGTCCATTGTGAAGGATATGGGCCATTTTTCCAATATGGTGGAGTGTAAGGGAAATTCGGCCAACCAGATTGGCTTGTTTGATTCAGCCATGGGTTTGAAGAAGGAAACGATTGTGGTGACCATTTTGAAAATGGGGGTTGAGATTGATTTTGTCACATACTATATTGTTGAGCATTATACTGTGGAGGTTGAAAAGAAGAGGTTGAGTCTGGAAACATACCAGATTGTCTCGGCTGCCACTGGCGACGCTGGTTGATCAAGTACATGGATTCTAGTTTTTCTTCCGCTTCCTTATATACCGCTTTCAATCCAGGAAGTGAGGGGCAGCTCTCCGTAAGGTGATCTTTTGTACAGATAGCGCATGTTTGGACTGATCCAGAGGACATTCCTTGTGGCTATGTTTTTTTCTGCATCGGGGGCAGAATATTGCCAAATTCTGTTCTGCCTCCATCTGCTTCTGTTTAGCCCGCACAATATCAAGTTGTGTAGTTAGTGTCCCCAGAATATCAGTTTTGAAATTTTCTAATAGATTTCCAATTTCTGCACGTGTTACTCCTTCTGTTGATACTTTGTTATCTCTTGCAAACCGATCATATTCTGTTGATTTTATTCTTGTGCTGCCTCTCGAACTCCTGATACATAAATCAATGATGTCAGCAAAATTCTCTTGATAAATATCCCCTTTTCCCATGATGTTTAATGTTTCAATCCATTGTTCCTTCATGCCTCTTATTAATGCAGTTTTTAACACATTATCAGGTAAAGGTAGCGATGCATAAGGAGATCTTTGTAGATTGTACTGAAAACGTTCCACATACTCCTCCAATGTTTCATTCGGTCTGGCTGTCATTTGGAATATTTCATCTTTTAATTCTCTAGACCTACAATAATCCTGATATTTTTTAAGAAGGATTCTTTCATTTGATCCCAAATGTTGATAACCCCGCCACCTAGTCCCATAAACCATCTTAAAGCAGCCCCTTTTAATGTAGAGGGGAATAATTTCAATTTATGGGGGTCGGTGGTGTAATCATACCCCCTGCATAACACATCGAATTCGAATAAAAATGCATCCGGATCTTCTGATGTGAGACCGTGAAATGTAGGGATATGCTGAAGAGAGATAGCTTTCATGGGTGCATTTGCTGCAGAATCCACTATAGGATATTGTAATGTAGAGGTTTGAGCATTTGGCTGGTTCTGAGCCATGGGATCGAATATATGCCAATAACCTTCTGGGATATCTAGGAGGGTATTCCTAGGTTGAGAGGGAATGGCTTTGACAGGGATAGTTTTAATAGCACTTCCCTTATCTGGAATAATGAGAATACCTGATGTCTGAGGAGACTGGATTCCTTCAACAATGATTTTTGCAGCACTCCCCTTATCTGGGCTATTTAATGGCCGATTTGTTCCAATAGGAGATTTTGGTTCCTTGGTTTCCCCTGTTTCTCCTTCTCCTTCACAAAAGTTGCTGGAATTCCCTTCCTGCAATAGTTCTGGAGTAGAATTTTCAATTTCTTGAAAGTCCCGCTCTTCAGTTTGATTATGCACCTCAGCAAAGGCTACAGATGGTGATCCTGTGGCCTGAAGGGAACTAGTAGGCTGTTTAGAAATGATTTTCACAGAGCCTACGTGTTGAATACATTTTTATTATAGATTTAGATACTGTGAAAGGTGGGTCGACGTGAGGTCACCGCTTCATTTTCAAACTTGGATAGAGTTTTGAGATTCTTTTAGAATTAACCTTCAGCAGTGGTGCATTCGAATGAACCTAGGTCCTATTCAAACAAAACAACAATTAGCGAACGGACGGGCATTTGTGCTCACTTGCGACAAGTTCTTACCTTGAGTTTAAGATCCAACTCTTCCCTAGCAGGTTCGTACACTACTCTGAAAAAAGACAAATGGCTACACTCTTTCCCCGGCAACGGCGCCAAAATGTAGAGCTGTAAAAAGGGTCTCTTTCACCTCTAATTACCTCACATTAATATGTCAATCCGGGAGCGTTTTGTTATTCCAAAGAGTGTCTCAGTCTGAGGCTATCACTTGTCAGAGTAATGCTAGTAGTACAGTGTTTAAGAATACAAGAGTAAACGGATGCTTGCTTATAACTAAGTTACTTCAAAAGAATAAATCACACATTCAGAAAACTAGGCAGCTTATCAGTCAAGGGTTCGGCAGTGATAACCCATCCCTTTGGAAACTGATGGAAAGGAAATTAGAGCATAGACCACGGGTCTGGGAGCTAGACAGTGAATGCCGAAGCTCACTACAGCCTTAGATCATCTCTCACACCAAAACAACAAATGCGAGTAAATGGAACGGCAGATAGCAAAATGGAACAGCAAATAAAGAATTGAACAGCAAATCTGGAATGGAACGACAATTCTAAAATGGAACAGCAATCGAACAACTAAGTCTCGTGAGTCGTAACCAAACTTAATCTATTAACCCAAATGCACTCTTCGCAATCAAATAACAATCTTTCACTCTTAAGGCAAATCAAGCAAAACACACTAATGGAATAGCACTAACTATTGATAAATTATGGAACAACACTAGTAAATCATATATGCACACAACACGCTGGAATAGTAATCTGATCAATCTTAATTAACAGGGATACGACTGGGCTTCGAAATAGAACAACATTATTTCTGAATCCAACAATCATGAAGAACACAACTTCAGATGAATCTATGACATGAATCTTCAGTACAAAAGCTCTATAACAGAACAGTAAGAATATTCTGTTAAGAATAATAACATGCAATCAACTCTGAAAGGATCAGTAACATAATGCAGAGTCAATACACAATTATATCTGTAAAAACCTTAATGATTTAATCTTAACAGAGCATGTAATAGCAACTTATAAAGCATATCAGATTACCGAATAACAACGATAAGCAAACCACGCAGAAATAAAATCGTAGTGATACAGAAGCAAGTGTCCTCCGGGGCCGGGCCCTTAGCCTCCAAGGGTACACCGCCTTAAGTTAATCCAGACGCAGAAATGAGATAATCACCAAGTTTATATTAATGCATAAGACAAAAGTACAATGAACCAGTTCTCAACGAGACTCGATGATCAAAGTTGATTTTTAACAGAAAATTACATAAAAAGTATCATCCCCAAGCTAACAGTGTTGTCCCTTTATATAAAGGTGATGGCGGAGATGTCCAAGTAACAAGATAAATAAAGCAACGATCCCTCAGGATCAAAGATCCTGAGGGATTCGCCAAACTGTTAATCCTTCATCTTTTCTTTTCTTCTCCGCCGAGCTGGTGTCTTCTCCTCCTTTTCCAGGCCGATTTGCTTTGATCTGCTTAGCCTTGTTTGCATTCGGTTCCCCTTCAAAGGGACAGTAGTTATCTCGTCTTTATCCTTTCCTTTGGAACGGCAACTCCTCGTTTTCACCTTTTCCTGCACAGAAAAATAACAATCATCAGCGGTTAAGTCTTGCATATCAACTCTCACATGTTTTGTTATAATTATTTATTATTTTCCAAATTCATGATGCAAAAAGGTTTACAAATTCTACTAAAAAGCCACTGAAATGATCATCAAAAGCATACCTTTTTAGTACTCCACATTGTGTTCAATGCTTTATCAATGTTTCATGGACATTGATTCCTTTAAAAGCCTAAAGGCTCTACACATTGACAAGACGCTATGGTTCAAAAGCACATTTAAAAAGGGTATTAGTTTGAAAGACAGAGCACAGCAGAGATGAAAACCGAAGACAGATTTAGGGAAATACAACTAAACTAATGATCAAAAGCTTTCTCCCTGAATCCAAACATAGTCAAAGGAAGTTATAAGTGTTTGATAGGCAGAAAGGACCTCCACCTCTGCATTTTGAGGCGAATTAATTCCTCAGCTACTACAAAAGCCACCTGTTGCCTCAAACCATTCAAAACAGAGGCCGAAGTGATTAATTAAGGAGATATCTGCCTCATAACACAGCCAAAGGGTAAAATCTGTAGGTAAATTAATGAAAAACATCCGCAAAGTTACTTCGACGTCACATAGAGCCTTAAAGGTCAAAAAAAGCTCCAACCGAGCTTAATTTTTATGTAAAAAAATTTAATACAGAGAATACGTATGTAAGTTTCTTCATTGAGCCCCTAAAAGGCCAAGAAACCATTAAGACTGTATTAATTATAATTGAGATATTTCTCAGATCTAACCTCCTCATTCTTCTATAAATACTGTTGTAGAAGATGAGAAGTTGTTGGTTGTTGTTTGATCACAAGTTGTAATACTGAAACTCTTTGAAATAAATACATAGTCCGTTCAAGTTGAAGAACAAATTGAAGTCTTGGAGGTCTTGATGATGTTGTTGCATGTTTTTTCCCAAGAAGGCTCTATCATTGGATCCATGAGCTTGGCTATTGGTGAAGTGTTCTGAACTGTTTTATGTTTTCCCCTGTTTTCATTATGTTCCATAATTTCTTACTACGGTAGGTTGAAAGTTTTAGGCTAAGAAATGACTCTTGGAAGCACCCTAGGCCTATTCATCCTTCACTGTTTCATGTTTTCCTCTACTGAAGTATTTTATAGGCTTTAATCTTTCTCTTTAGTCTTCATGCTTGTTTATTTCCTTAATAGTTTGAACAGTTGGTTTCATCATGATTATGGTTTTCCCTGCTTGTCTGCTGCCACTTAAAAACTGTTATTGAAGTCTCCCTTTGAAGTTCTCTGCTTACAGTGAATCAAAGAGGTCTGTTTTGATCTTTCCCTTTGTCCTCATTTAAATAGTTAGCTTAAAGGTATTTATAGTTGTAATCATATATGTATTAGGTGTTCCCTCTTCTATGACTGCAATTATCAGTGAATATTTTTATGTTTTCTAAGTCATTTAAAATAAAATCTTTGAGGAAATAGGGTGTTCCCTGAATCTTAGATTTCATTTTAAAAGTTGTTTTGAAATCATTGTTTGCTTAAAGGTGTGATTTGTAGAATTCATGGTTAGCCCTGTCTATCAAAGAGCTCTTTATTGTTCAAGTTATGCTTTCAAATTCCATTTGTTGAGAATTAAACATCTCTTTCCAAATCATTAATGTTCATCTCATTCCAAAAACAAAAGGATCCTATGGCCAAGTTAGATTTGCCCTTTGATATCCCATATCTATTGATGAGTTTGTTATGACCTTTTCTTGACTCCATTGCCCAATGAACCAGATATCTCTCTGTCCTATATATCTTTCCTAGGCCTTTCATGTTCTGTTGTATCATTCCATCCAACCAAACAAACAAACAAACCCTTGTACTTAATAACTAGTCTAAAACCAATATTCAAAGCACATAAGATAAACCTTTGCAAACAATATTTTGAGAGAGCCCTCTCTGAGAATAGGAGGACTAGATCCTGTAACTCTAAATATTGGTTCTGATGTTGCCTTGTCTTTTGATTTGACAAACTATCAAAACATGGGACACCAACAATTCAGAATCTGAAATTTTTAGAGTGCGAATCCAAAATCTTGAGGAACATCGTCGTAACATTTTAGACCTTGGTTCACAATATTTTTGGAGATATGATCTGTGCAAGTTAGGTCATTTTGCAGGCTCATGAATTTAACCTAAACAGGTCATCGTGGTATTTGCGTAATAGCTTTTTTTCTACAAAGGTTCCGAAGCTGAAATTTTAAGAGTGCAAAGCCGAAATCCTAAGGAACATCGTCGCAAAATTTTAGAAATTGGTTTGCAAAATTTTCGGAGATATAATCTATGGAAGTTAGGGCTTTTTGAGGCTTATAAATTTAATCTCAAAGAGGTGATCGTGGGAAAATATTCATAGCTCTCTCTCTGAGCATCAGATTGGAATTTTGTAAAAGGTGGCTACAAGTACACGAACTATAGTTTTCGTTCTCTAAATTTTAGAGTCAAAGGAGAAAACAATGACACGTGGCAAGTCGTACAAGTTCACTCTACTGAAGTAGTCCAAAATTGGGTCATTGTGGGAGATTGGACATAGTTGTGCCTTGAAGAATCAAAATCATATCAGACCTGTGGTATTTGAAAGAAGCTTCAGAGGGCTACTACAGGGCTGAATTTCAAATATCTGCAATTACAGAGATAATTCAATTTCAATATCGAGCTCCTCAAAAGCAAGTAAAAGGTGTGTATTTTTTTTCCGAATTGCATAATTCTTGTTTGAATAATCAAGTTGAAATGATTCCCAGGGAATATTGTAGAATAGATATCAGAATTGGATTCTAAAATGGCCCTTAAAAAGAATTCAACATCCATTAATCCTTTATAAGGCTCTACTATGACTCATGAAGACGAAGAATGGCAACATGACATATCAAAATTACAAGAGAAAGTGCAACAAATTTCGCTCTCGCAAAGAACAACAAAAAATGAAATGGAAGTTTTGAAGAAAGGCATGGAAACTAAGATGGATGGTTTTAAGAAAGGCGTGGAAGCTAAGATGAATGGTTTGGAAGCTAAGATGGATGGCATGGAAGTGGGCATGGAAGCTAAGATGGATGACATGGAAGCTAAGATCGATGAAAAAATGAAAGAAAACATGGAAAACATGAAGAAGGATCTAAAAGTAGACATCGAAGGTTTGGCAAAGTTGATACAAGAAATGTTTCCTAATGGTGAAAAGATAGTAGAGGAAACTCATGATGAGAACAAAATAAATGTTAATCGTGATTTCATAAAATCTAATGTTGGCTGGAAGAACCACCATATTCCAAAAATGGATATGAGGAATTTTGATGGAAAGGATCCTGTAACATGGATACTAAAGATGGAGCAATATTTTGATCTCCATAACGTGCAAAACACACAAAAGGTACGCATTGCAACTTTACATTTAGAACAAAATACATTTGTATGGTATCGATGGCTTTGCTCCCGTAAAAAAAATTTCACTTGGTCAATTTTTACGGAGGAAATGATAGCACATTATGAGGATACAAAGAGCAACACCTTCTTTAGCCAATTGATAAATCTCAAACAAAAGGGTTTAGTGGGGGAGCACATTGAGGACTTCCAAAAATTGAATATAAGGGTAACTGATATTCTAGAGGAACACAGGATTGATCTCTTCATAGGTGCTTTAAAGGATAACATCCAACATGAAGTTCGCGTTTTGGAACCTGATTCATTGGAGAAGGCATTCAGGTTGGCAAGAAAAATTGAATGTAAAATTATGGCGACAAGGAAGCCTACCACTCACTTCTATAAAGAGGGAAGTGTTGCTACTCCTAGATTTGCACAACCTACAAGGTTGACACCACAACAATTGGAAGAAAAAAGAGCAAAATGGCTTTGCTACAGTTGTGATAGAAAATACACTAAAGGTCATAAGTGTGCTGAGAAGAAATTATTTTACATAGATTGTGAAGAGGAAGAAGAAAATTAACAAGAAGAGGATATACACCTGGAACCAACCTAAGAAGAGGAAGAAATGAGTCCGACCATATCGTGTAATGCATTGGCGGGAATTACCACTCCTCAAACTCTCAAGATAGAAGGACATATCAAGAAGAAAAAGGTAATAGTGTTGATTGATTCAGGTAGTACCCATAATTTTATTCATTGTAAGGTAGCCAAGGAATTGAATTGTTTCCTATACCCAGCGCCAGAGTGTCAAGTGATGGTTGCAAATGGAGGAACTATAAATTGCTCTAGAAAATGTCATAATATCAAACTAACCATGGGGGAATATGTATTGAATAGTCCAATGCTTTCCATTCTTATGGGAGGTGTTGATGTTGTACTAGGAGTACAATGGTTAAAATCTTTGGGGATAATAGCTTTTAATTTTCAAGAAATTTTCTTCAAATTTTTTTCAGAAGGAAAGGAAGTTGAATTACGGGGTCTTGCAAGGAAGCCAAGAAAGATAATAAGCTCTAATGTCATGACAAAGCTTCTAAAGAAAGAACAACAAGGCGTAATTGCACAATTATGCTCACTAGAAGTTCCAACACCAAAATCATCTATTTCTTTAGATCTCCAAAAAGTCTTGGACAATCATTCCAAGGTGTTTAAAACTCCCAAAGGATTCCCACCTATTCATGATCATGATCATGCTATTCATTTGATTCCAGGAAGTGTTCCTCCAAACATCAGGCCTTATAGATATCCTTATGTCCAAAAGAGTGAAATTGAGCGTATGATTGTAGAAATGTTAGAGGCTGGTATAATTCAACCTAGTCAAATTTCTTTCTCTACTCCTATAGTATTGGTACACAAGAAGGATGGATCATGGCGCATATGTCTAGATTATAGGGAGCTCAATAAGCTCACCATTAAAGATAAATTTCCCATTCTTGTGATTGATGAATTACTGGATGAATTACATGGAGCAATTTATTTTACCAAGTTATATCTTTGTTCAGGATATCATCAAATTAGAATGAAGACTGAAGATATTCTGAAAACAACATTTCGAACTCATGAAGGTCATTATGAATTTTTGGTCATGCATTTTTGCCTTACCAATGCACCTTCTACATTTCAAGGGTTGATGAATTCCATTTTCAAAACCTTCCTTAGAAAATGTGTGCTAGTATTATTTGATAATATACTAATCTACAACAGGTCTTGGAAGGATCATGTTAAACATGTTGACATGGTGCTCAAATTATTGTAGGAGAAATAATTATATGCAAAAACATCCAAATGTTTCTTTGGAGTGCAAGAGGTGGAATATCTGGGTCATATTGTATCTCATGAGGGTGTTAAGGTAGACCCTAACAAAATTAAAGCCATTAAGGAATGGAAAGTCTCCACAACCATAAAGCAGCTGTGAGGATTTCTTGGGTTAATAGGGTATTATCGCAAGTTTGTTAAGAATTATGGGAGAATAGAAGCACCTCTAACAACATTATTGAAGAAAGATGCATTTTCATGGACTCCTGAAGCAACTAAGGCCTTTGAACATCTTCATGAAGCAATGTGCCTAGCACTGGTCTTAGCTACACCAGGTTTCAAAAAAACCTTTATTGTGGAATTTGATGCCTCAGGAAATGGAATTGGTGTTGTTTTAATTCAAGAAGGAAGACCCATTGCTTTTGAAAGTCGTCCAATCAAAGGAAAGCTTTTACATAAATCTATTTATGATAAGGAAATGTTAGAAATACTACATGCACTAAGGAAATGGCGAAATTACCTAATGGGAAGACACTTCAAGGTAAAATTTGATCATGATAGTCTTAAACACTTTTTGGAACAAAGACCATCTTCAGAAGAGCAGAAAAAAATGGTCACAAAGATGTTGGGTTATGACTTTGAAATAATCTACAAAAAAGGGAAGCTAAATATTGTTGCAGATGCACTCTCAAGAAAGAATGAAGAGGTGGAAGCATTGCTTTGTGCCATATATATTATCCAACCATATTGGATAACCGAAGCACGGGATGAATGGAAGAAGGATGAAGAAGAGTGGACACTCATTAAAAAGTTGCAGCAAAATCCTAGTACATCCGATACATTTAGTTGGGAAAATGATTCCTTATGCTACAAAGATCGCTTATATATTTGTAATAATTCCCAACTAAAACAAAATATTCTTTTGGAATTGCACACTTCTCCTTTGGGAGGACACTCAGGATTTTTAAAAACATACCACAAGGTGAAGAAAGAATTTTTTTGGGATGGCCTTAAATCTGATATTCAAAAGTTTATGGTGGAATGTTTGGTTTTCCAACAGAATAAATTTGAGACAATTAAGACCCCGGGTCTTCTACAACCTTTATCCATTCCAAGTCAACATTGGGAGGAGATTTCAATGCATTTTATCATAGGTTTACCTAAGTCTGAAGGAAATAGTGTCATCATGGTGGTAGTTGATAGACTTACCAAGTATGCACACTTTTATGCATTATCTCATCCATTTAAAGCAAGTAAAGTCGATACTACATTTATGGACACAATTCAAAAGCTACATGGAAACCCAAGGGTTATTGTGAACGACAGAGATCCCATTTTTACTGGAAATTTTTGGACGGAGTTATTTTCTTATTTGTGTACTCAATTAGCTCATATCTCATCTTATCATCCTCAATCTAATGGTCAAATTGAGATAGTAAATAAATGTTTGGAAAGATATCTTCGTTGTTTTGTATCTGATAAAAAAACACAATGGGTCAAGTGGTTACCTATCGCTAAATGGTTGTATAACACTTCCTTTCATACTACAGCAAAAATGACCCCATTTATGGCACTTTATAGATATCATCCACCATCCATCACATCATCTTTAAGAGAAAATTCAAAGGTTCAAGCAGTGGAAGATCACATTGAGCATAAAAAAGAAGTTCTCCAACTCTTAAAGGATAACCTGAATTTGGCACAAAATTGAATGAAACAATAAGCAGATAAAAATCGCAGCGAGAGAAGTTTTGATGTAGGATACTGGGTATTTTTATGCCTACAACCATACAAACAAATTTCCCTCAAGAAAGCTAAGAAGGATAATAAATTATCGCCAAAGTACTATGGTCCTTACAAGGTGTTGAAAAAGATTGGTACTATGGCATACAAATTGGAGCTTCTTGCATCTTCACGAGTGCATCCAGTTTTCCATGTTTCACGCTTAAATAAGGTTATAGGTGAAAGTCTTCTTGTTCAAACAATATTTCCAGAACTTGATGAGGAAGGAAAAATCATATTGGAACCTGAAGCGGTCACATAAACAAGAACTTGACAACTAAGAAATCGATCAATTTCATAGTATATCATCAAGTGGAAGAACTTACCTACTAAAGGTCCTACATGGGAGGATGATAATTTTATACAGAATCACCTAGATCTACTCAAGCGTTGATGACAACACTTTTTTTAAGTAGAGGGGCACGTTAGGTCCCTATATTACTAATATAGTCCCTTATTGTTGTTAGTGTAACCCCCTTATTGTTATTATTGTACCCCTGTAACCCCCATATTGTTATTGTTGTGCCCTTAAATTATTATTGTTAGGTCGGCTAGGATTACATTGTGGCACCACTAGGGTTACAACGTGGCCCCATGGACTCCTATATATAGAAAGGAGGTTTTGTAATTTGTATCATCCAATAATTGTTCATTAATGTAATGTATTGGAGGTTTCCCCCTCGAAGTGGCTTATTTCTAAGGCATTGATATATATTTTCTTCTATTTTTGGAGTTGGTTTCACAACAAAAATACACCTAGGATTAAGGGTAAAATCCCCAACGGAGTCGCCAACTTGATATGCGGAATTATGAATTACAGATAAATCATTCTTCCCTAGACAGGTGCTTATCTAGAACAACAGGTTAAAGACTTTGCGACTACTTTTCCTAACTATGAATAGACACACAGAATGAAATAATAAGCTTACTTGGAGTCCAGGTGCTTCCAAAGTCTCCTTCTGTCACTTTTTCTATAGCTTCAAATTCCAGTCGGTTGTGGAAAATATTTCCTGCAAGAATGAACACTAAAAAACAAGATATAGCAATAATACAAATGTATATTCAAGTTATTTAGCTAAATCAATGAAGCATAAACCATATACATTAGATAAGAATTCATAATATGGAAAACAAGAGCTTATACAGATACATATGTGGGAAAGTAAGCAACCATCTTTATTAATGGATAGAAGGGGAGGTTACAACCCAGTGATTGATTTGAAGTGACCATCTCTAGTAGAATCCCAGCCTCATCACAATGTCGATCTCTCCAGCACCAGCAGCATGTTACACAAATCAACTCCTCAATTGAAATTCCACCAGCATTTCTCTATTCAAATTATTCCTTATCAAACACTAAGATCTGTGATCAATTTATAGGGTAGATGAAGTTATTTTTACAATCAATGACTTTCCAATAATAGGCAAGACATGTTCCCAATATTGTATATGTCAAATGGACACATGGATTCGAAGTTTGACACATGTGAACTCTTCTAGAAGGCATTGGCCAAGTGGATATTCTGGAACAATGAGAATTTCGCTCCCAATGTGACTAATGCACCTATGAATGTCAGGAAGTGCTTTGCAGATCAGCCTTGAATGGGGCTACCTGCATATGCCATGCACTTAGTCCCTTTAGAGGCAACGTTGATGAGCTCTCATATAATATATTATAAACTTCAAATCTTGGAAGCCTTTGCAGATGAAAGTCATCAATGATTTGTCTTGTTCTTTGTCTTAGGGCATGTAGCAACTGAAATGATAGTGGATGATAGAACCTATTGATTGGTCCCAGAGATGATGTCTAGTTAACTAGGTCATTGGGAATGATGCCCAAATTGACCAATAATAGGTTTCATTTTTCATTACTTGGTCAAGGAAATTTTTTATTTTTTCTTATTAAGCTTACCCTAAGGTCTAAACCCACTTAGTTTCAAATCCCCTCATGTCACATCACTCAAAATTTTCTGAAAATTTTCATTTCCCAAGGTTTTAGTATCGAAATGGTCATTTTAGCTAAGAAACCACCGTTTCGTAGCGAAATAAAATAAGAAATTTCACTTTTCGCTATGAAACCATTGATACTTGCGTAGAGAAAACACCCAGAAATACACTAAGAACGTTACGAAAGTGAGGTTTCCTGTCTGTCATGTCAAATTAGCTGTTAGGTGTCAGAAAATTATTTTAAAAGGATAAGTTAGATACCATTCGAGTTAGTTAGGGTAAAGATCAACGTACATGGTCAGAGTTGAAGTCATCATCACCATTTTAGGCATGTATGAGTCATCATTGTGTTATGAGTGGGCATCGAACTTCAAAATCTTTCCAAATTAATTCATTTCCCATTCTTCATTACTTCTTTGCATGATATTGAGCTCTCAAGAGCATTTCATTAAGCCAAAGTTGTGGTTGGTATTTTTAAAGGTTGCAGATATCAGTGATCAAGTGAGGCAGAGAATTATCAAGAAAGGCAGAGAAGACACTAAATAAAGTATGGATGAAAAAATAAAGACAAATAAGGGTGGCCAATGTCTAAAATATGAGCCATCAGATATGAATGTGATCAATGAAGACTCGACAACTGTAGAATTCTTCATAAGGAAAGGATGTTTACAGTTTTGTGAAAGACTACAAGGCTGCCATGTACAAGTTTCCAAATAATTTTCTCTAAGTTTTAGTGGAATAGCTACTAAAGTGGGGATGTTTAATATCACCATTACACCAGAGGTCATTGCAGCAGCAACAGGGATTCCATGGGGACAAGAGAAGTGGTTCAAAGGGTTTAAATTCAACATGGAGTGCAGAGAGTTTATCAAGCCAAATAACAGTGAAATGGACCTTAAAAATGTCATTCCAAGGAGTTGCATGAAGGATAACTACTCAAAGTTGCTTCTTATCATCCATAAATATTTCACTTATGAAGGGAGATACCATAAAGTATATTCTTACCATTTCAAGCTTCTCCTACACTTCTCTAGTAAGATATCTCTTGATTTTCCTTTCTATTTACACAGAAATTTAGCAAAAATGGCAAATAAGGTCCAAGAAAAATCTGAAGGAAGTGAAAGTTCATTGTTTCATCACGGTTTAATAAAATTTCCAATTTTAGATGAGCTCCAAAGACTAGAAAGAGATTTTTCTTCTTTATTATTTGTTAGTGGTTTTGAATTAGATAGCCTTACTCCTACAAGAACTCCTAAACCTGGGGGTATCCAATCACCTTTAGTGGAAGAACTAAGTGAGCTAGTAAGAGTACAACAAAGTGAACCAGTCATGATGGAAAAAGAGAAACTGCGGAGTTTTGATACACAAAATGTCCCACCTGCAAAACAAAAATTAAAAGTGATCAAACCTGAAAAACAAGAGCAAGCTGTGAGTAAACAAGGAATCAAAAGGATTACAAGGAGTCAAAAAATGGCTTTAGAAGTCAAAATAGTGGCTAAAGGAAATTTAGAAGACATAATACATGCCATTGATATAGAAGAGACTCCTATAGTCTAGGCTGAGGATATAGATGAAGGTGGACAGATTCTCAAGAAAGTTAAATCTGCAAAGAAACTGGAGTTTGAAGGTGAGGATGCAAGTTTTATGTTCCAAGCTAGGAAGCCCATGACAAGGCATGCTATAAAGTTGTTTTAGATCACTAAAGAGGTTCATTCACCCATTGACACAACCCAGCCACCACAATATATCATTGATCTTTCATCACCTGCAGAGAAAGATCCAATTAGCAAGCCAAAGAAAGGAAAGGAGAAAGTAATGGAGAAAATGGAGTTTGAACTCCTTGAATAATAGTTGAATTTGGCCAATCATGAAACATTTGTCATGAAAAAGGAGGCAAGGAAACATGATATCCAAAAGATTCAATTTGAAAAGGTGAAAGAGGCTTGGGAAGAGCAGGTTGACACTATATCAAAGAAATCCTAGACAAAACACAACAACTAATCAAATGGACTATGACATTGAGGAAAGAGGTCAAACATGTCAAAATAATGAAATTTAATTTGAAATATACCAATATAAAGTTTAAGGATCGGGTTAAATACCTCCAAGAATAGCTAGAACTAATCCATGAGGAGTTGGAGAAGAAAGGCCTAAAAATGACAGTGGTTGAGGAGCCAATAGCTCAACTGATCATCAATGAGGAAGAAACACCTCAAGAGTCATATTTTAAGATGGTTTATGTTTTTAAAGGTCAATGGCATGTTAGAAAAAAAAATTTTACACCTGGAAAGTATATTTTTGAAGATAGAAAAAAAACTGGAAAAAACACAGTTTTCAGCGTTTTCGTAGCGTTTCCTAGGCTTGAAGCCAGGAAAACGCTACGAAACCACATGTAGCTTTATTTTTTCATTTTAAACCATTTTTAGAAGCTTCCAAGAGGTGAAAATGATATGGAATATGTGTCTAGGCATGATGAAGACAATACAAAAGGAAAGAGACAAAAAATTTGACGACAAAGGGAATTTTTGTAACGCTACGAAAGTATGCTACGAAACTGTCATACTTTCATAGTGTATTGTTTTGAAGCTTTATAAGCAGGTTTTTAGGAATTTTTGGAAAGGTGGATACTTTCAAAGGGTCAAAGGACTACGTCAGAAGTCATCCAAGACTTGAAGACCATGAGATGAAGACAACTCATCAGCCAAACCATTCATTGAAGATAAGGACCAAGTTTCCTAAAAAGCAAGGTTTGTTTACATATTTAGAAGAGGCTAATTAATATGTCATGTAGTGATGAGTCCCATCACAGCCTATTAGAACATGAGAAGGAATCGTTGTCAAAGATGTAACTATTTTAGGAGATAAGGTAGTTGATATAATAATGAACAGTTTGAGTCCTATTAGGAAAAGGACTGTTAAATAGAATAACTATCATTTTCTCATTAAAATAGGTGTTTTCTTGTTATGCAAGGTGTGATTAGGATAAGTTCGATGAATATAGCCATGAGGAAGATCATCTCATCATGTAACAAGTCTATTAAAGGGAAAATATTCGAATTTGTAAAGGGTTGGAGATTTTTTGGCAATACTAAAGCTTTATGTAAATTGACTATTTTCAATAATAAAGAGGACTTTTTACTTGACCAACATGAGATTCTCATGGAGTTTTTAGTGCTTACTTGATCTATACTTTCTATGTGTACCATTTTCTGTGGTTTTCATCTTTAATACTCAGAATTCATTCATGTAATGCTTTGAATTCCTTTATAGAAGAGTTGACTATGTTATTTCATGTTTCGTGTGTGCTTTACCTCTGCTAAAAAATCTTGCCTGCCTCAGCTTCCATGTCAAGTGAACTTACTACTGAATCAATAAATTTTTTGACTCCATAAGCCCAATGATTGCAGAATTATACTCTTTTCAACCTATACATATCACAAGCAAGTTATTTTCCAAGTAGAGTTAGCCATCTAGATACATTTTTATCAAATATCATTAACCCCTTTGAGAGAGCCCTCTTAGACTGAAGAGGCTAAGCTTCTGCTACAAGTTAGTTTGAAACAGTTACATGAAGTTTTCTGATTAGCATCCTATCAAGTGCAATTTTGTGATAACATTTTGGTGCATCTGCTGGGAGGTTGAAGATCATACTTTCTCAAAATTTTGGAGTTGAAATTCTGAAGTTAGTAGGAGCTTAGGAAGCTGTTCAAGGTTGCATCTACCTTGGTGACTCCATTCAAAATTCATATGATCAAAGGTGGCTTCGAGAAGGAGATACACGAGAAGTAATCCTAACCCAGATCCACCTACCATTGTAGACAATCCAAACACTGTCTCCAGCAGTAGTCAAGGCATTTCTGCAATATCAGGTACTCCATTACATACAAATCCTTGTCCTCTGAAGTTTGAAGAAGTCCTAGAGATAAAAATTTTGATGATAAAATTCAGGAAGCCTTGTTTAGGTATGAAAGTGAAAAAGAATTAATTGAAATTGTCTTAGACCTACATAGAAGAGGTATTGATGCCTCATCCTTAGTGACACAAAAATATAAAGAAGAGTTTTGGGAAGTAGTCACTTTAGAGTTGATGTTAGAAAGAGAATCTTTGGATAGGTTGAAGGAGCTAGACCCTTTTGAAATTTTATTAAGAAGTAAAACTGTTTTTCCTATTCTTGATTGGAGTTCAATTATCACTGGACAAAAAATACCAAATGAGCCCTCCTCCTAACAATTTGTCTTCCTCTACTGCTGCTATCCCTAAAACTATCACAGTCCCAGTCATCATGGCTGGAAATGTGCCACCTCCACCTGCTGCACCTGCTAGGTATGCCCCTCTTTTTCTTCTAGCTATCTTAAATGCCCCTCCTAGAAAATACTCTACTAGAGTCAAAGCTTGGGGAAGTGATGAAGAGATTACAGCTGAAGAGCATGTAGAAAAGTTAAATGACTTTATAGATAGAGAGGAGGTTGACCATGAGGATGTCAAGTTGATATTGTTTACTCAGAGCTTTACTGGTGAAGTTAGGAATTTTTTCAAAGCCCTTTCTCTAGGAAGCCTACATAATTGGAATGAATTTGAAGATAGCTTCTTGAGGAAATGGGGAAATAGAGCTAATCTTGTACAAGCCCTCACTGAGTATAATAGTTTGAAGAGAGCTATTGATGAAACTGTTCGAGAATTTTCAAAGATATTTAAAAAAGTGCATAACTCAATCCCTGCCCATGTAAAGCCTCCTCCATGAGCAGCTCAGCTGAGATATGATGAAGCTTTTGATTATGAATTTTCTATACTGCTGAGAGAGAGAGAATCCCCTTCACTTGCTGAAATGAAAAATGATGAAGTGAAGGTGGAGGTAAATATGATAGTATCAAAAAAGTCCAAGATGGGTAAGACTAAGTTGAAAGAAGAATATAAGCCTTCCACCTCTGATGAAAAATTTAATTCCATCATGAAGGCAATGGAAAAAGTGATGGATAGGCTTGCCCTTGGCAATGCCTCTGCTCTTCCTACACAACATGAGCCTCATTTTAGAAATCCTCAATTCATAAGACCTAAAAACCAACAAAGGCCAAGGGAAAACAAAAATCAACCACCTGACCCTCAAGTAAGGCCTCCTTTTCAGCAAAAATTAGTTGATGAAGAAGATCAGCCTAAATACAAGAAGGCTCAATTCATTTCTTAGATGAAAACATGTCAAGGATGTTTTTAAATAAGGAGGAACATGATGAGTCAGATCATGAAGTAAAAAAGGATGAGGAACCATCTGATTATTTTAAAGGGTATCAACATGCAATCTTTGAGATGCAAAAACAATACAATCTCATAAAGAGAAATGTGCATGTTATTACAAAATCAGACCTGAGATGCAACTCATCAAACCAATATTGTGTAACTATTTCAAACCAATATTTTGGTTGAGGCTTAGCCTCCTCAACCTGAGAGGGCTCTCTCAAGGGTTTATGATTTTTGATAAATATGTAGATGGCTAATTCTATATGAGATAAAAACAGATAAATGATGTAAACTAGTTTTAAATCACATTAGCAAGTGTACATTGGGCTTATGGAGTCATGATAGCTTCAACAAAACCAAGATAATCTACCTAGCATGGAATTCAAGGCATATTAGAATTCAAGTCAAGGAATAAACATGTAGAACAGTGAAACACACAGTCAGCTTGTCTATGAAGGAAGTCAGAGCATCATTGATGAATTTTGAGTAACATAAGAAAACACCACTGCAATAAAATATTGAAAATATGCCATCAGAACAAGAACATACAAGAACTCCTTATGAATCTTGAGTTGTCTAAGTATAAATTCTGTATTAGGCTGAAAACAGTCACTTACAGAAAACAGAGTCTTTTTGCTAACAAATGTCCAACCCTTTCTATTTCGACTTCTTGATCTTTTATAGATCCCTTACATCATGAGATAAGCTTCTCCATAACTAGATACATCGAATTCTCATGCTTTGACACCTAATCTAACTATAAAACATGGTATTTATTACAAACACAGATGTAAAACTAACATAGAGTCCTATTACAAATAGAATTAGAAATATTTTGTTTCTACTCAAAACAACTTTATCTAAACTTAAATACATCATTTTCCACCTCTCATTACATTAATTCGAATCCTGATGATGAGTTTCAACTTTTTATAACCATAATGTTGATGATGTTGATCCCCTTTAATCTAGGAAACTGCTCCCCTGTTTTTAGGCTTAGGATCCCTTTAGTTTTTTGAGATATTCTGACGACTTCCAACTAATAAATTCAAGGCTAATTGATGTTTGGAACATGATTGGAATATGTCCCAAGTCATCCCTTCATGTCAGTTGTGCGAAACCACCTTGAACTTCTCAAAACCATGAAAACAGACCTGCACTACGAAAGCAGCACAGTTTTGTAGTGCTTTTCATAGCGCAGTCCTTTTTACCATTTTCCTTCAAAATTTAACTTCCTTTAATTAATATTTACTTTGATATTCACTTGATATATCTTCCTTAGGAATTTCAAATCAAAATTCCTGGTATTCCCTCCAAAATTTGATAAGAAAAAGTGTGAAAAACCTGCTATAGCAGTTTCGTAGCTCTTTTCACCCTTTTTGCATTACAGGTGCTATGAAACTGTTGTGCAAGCAGTTTTAACCAGGTCTTCACAAAATTTAAAACAAAAAGGTACCACATCTTCAGAAAATCATTGGCTTCATGAAAACCATCAGATATTTAAACTAAAAACATAATCTTCACAAAATTTAATGCTCATTTTCCATTTAGAGTTTGTTTTGAATTTGTCATTTTGTACCTATGCTCTTTAGTTCATCTTGAGACTGTTTTAATTGTAGCTCCAAATCCTTCACTTGGCTTCTTAGCTTCCTATTACTTTCTCTCAAATGATTGTTTATCACTCTAATAAACCTTGCTTCTGTAATAGTTGGAACTGTCCATGTAAAGAACTGTTGGGCACTGCTTGGGATCTCTGACCAAGCAACTGTTGGACCTTCCCAAACAGCCTTCAACCTCTTGAATTCTGTCTTTTCAATGTTGTGCTGTCTTGCCCTCTTTCTCATTATTTCCATTTCTTGATTTTCTAGCTTCAATATTTCTTCCAACAGTTGACGCTCTGACATGTGTTATTTTCCCTTCTCTACCTTGTTGATTGCATGCTCCACCATAGGAGATGAGATATCAATCACCTTTTCAGGGGCTTTGGCTACTTCAATAGTTACTCGGATATATTTACTGCTTTCTTGGAGTTTCTTTTCATGTCTGGTTAGAGGTTTCCTAGCTTGAAAAACAAAAGCTACATTCTCACCTTCAAAATCCAATTTCTTTGCTGATTTGATTTTTCTCTGGTTGGGTTCATTCACTTCAATGAAATTTTCCTGCACAATGGGATATTATTCTCTGTCTATTGCATGCATTATATCATCCAATTTTCCTTTAATCATTGGACAATCCTCTACCATTGAAACAACTGCTTTTCCCTTTGATGCTAATACTTGACTTCTTGTCTTTCTCTGGCTCTCCTGCTTACTGGACACCTGTTTTTGTTTTGTTTCTTTGACCTTTTATACTTTCTATTTTGTAGGTGATGGGGTTTTTGTAGCAAGCATTGATGCTTTCTCAATTCTATCTTCAACCTGTTTCCTTGGTTTCAACTTCACAAACCCCTTAGTTTTGGTAACCACTGGCTAACTGGATTTTTCTATTGGTGGTGAAGGATTTCCCTTGATCTTAGGTTTTCTAGCTGGGGTTAGGGCTTCCATTTCAAATCCACTCATAAATAAAAAGGAAGACAAATCTCTATTTATTTTCTGTAGCTCATTTAAAACCAGTAACTTAATCAAACCATGATGAAACATAGATGTTTCACAGCCATCAGATTTAGCTTGGACTTTGTCAGCCATTTTGGAAAGGCTTCTATGCAAGTAAAATGGTAAATCTAATGATATCATTTCTGTGAAATGCAACAGTAGTTTAAAATGAAAAGTGCAGACTTTATGATACTTTCCTTCACATGTGAAATATCTTTGGATGTTGAATAACAACTTTACATAGTTATCCTTGATACAACTCCTCGGTATTGCATTGTTCAAGTCCATGTCTACAAATTTAGGTTTCATAAACTCCTTGCATGGTTCCATGTCAAACCTAAAACCTTTAAACCAAGATTTTTGTCCCATTGGTATCTTTGTCCCAGTAGCTATGATCTTAGGTGTCACTAGCATATTTATCATTCCAACTTTGGTAGTGGTTCCATTGAAATGTAGAGCAAACTCTTTGGACACTTGGGTGTGGCAACCCTATAAATTTTCACAAAATTTGAGACAGAAAGCCTTTCTAAAAGCCTCCATTACCATTTGATCCTCCATAAAATCATTTTCATTCTCAGGTTCGTATCTTAGACAATGTCCCCCTCTGTGGATCTTCTTTTCCTCTACCATGTTTCCTGTAGAAAACTTATTAATTGTTTGTCTAAAACCCGTAAAGCAGCCTCTATTGACCATATGAATAGCCTCAGTTGATTTGTTGAATCAGCCTCGCTTGATTTGATGAGAGTTTTCTTTGGATAGAACAACCATAAAATTATCCTCACTATTTCAGAGCTTGGACAACATATGTGAAGGTGAATTAAATAGGAATGAATCAATTAGGAAAACTTAGAATTAGAGATGTCACTTCATGACCAAATGATGTTTGATTGATACCTTATCATGAATATGATGACTGTAGGACAAGTGGGTACAACGAATCTGGTAATTAACTGACTCACCATACTCCTATCATGTCATTCCCCAACTGAAACTGACAAATCCCGACTTATTTGACATGATAGCTACAAAACCGCGCTTTCGTAGCACAAAACTCATTTTTTGAACTAACAGTGCTACGAAACTGTGGATTTGTAGCTAATTGCAGAAAATCAACCTAAAACCTACTTAGATGACCTTTAAATGAAAAATGTGAACTTTTTAACTATGGAATGGACCTAAGAAGACCTTTTTGAATTTTGATGGTGAACACTAAACCTCCAAAACTATGACATACCCTTAACCATACTAAAATGACCTTGAAAACTATTTATATCATGATCAAAAGAGAGTTGACATGCCATGCTATATATATATATATATATATATAGATATATATAGATATATATATATATAGTAATAATAGTGCCAATAAATGCAAACAAAACACAGCCAAGAAACATGCCCCCAAGGTTGTTGAGGTTAGGAAACAAACACCACCTCCCCCTCCTGCTAAAGAGACTGAAAAATCTGCTTCTATTTTCAGTTTGGAGAGTGAGATCTCTAAGATCAAAATCCCAGTACATTTTGGAGAAATTATTAAGGTGAATGAGTACATAAGTAAGATTGTGAAAATGCTAAATTCCCAACCAGGAGCTGCTGATATCCTAAATGTTCAAGAATATCATCCAACCATATACTTGGGTCCAATATTAGAGGATGATTAGAATGAGGAGGTGCCCCCTTTTTATGTTAGCCTTAGCATTCATGACATGACATTGCATAATGCCATGTCGGATTCAGGAGCTTCTCACAATATTATGCCCAAGGTAATCATGGAAAGAATGGGGTTGGAAGTTACTAGACCATATAAGGATTTTTTTTCCTTTGATTCAAAAAGAGTTCAGTGCATTAGTTTAATAAAAGATGTTGTTTTTGGTCTTACAAAAGTCCCTGCCAAGACATTGGTCATGGAAATTGTGGTAGCAGACATTCCAACTAAGTTTGGCAGCTGTTATCAAGGTCATGGGCAGAAAAAATAAAAGGTACAACATAGGTGGACCTAACTTATGCCACCATCCCTATTTTTGGTGAGCAAAGGAGACTTTATAGAGAAACAAGGATGGCTTACATGGTGAGTAGTAAATATAAACCTCAAAAATTTCCAATATATGTTGTTGATACTGAACTTTGATCTGCTATTATTTTCAATGAATTGATTGATGAAGCAGAGGATGAAAAGAAGGCATAAAATCAGCAAACTGTAATTCAGAAGACAGAAAATCAACAAATCAGTGAGGAGAAGGTGGAAGGTTGTGGTTGTTTCACTTTGATGGATCAGCAGGAAGAGAAGGGGCAGGAGTAGGAATTTGGATCACAATTCCAGATGATGAAAGTAAGTTCTTTTCTTACAAGCTGAATTTTGATTGCACAAATAACATGGCTGAGTATGAATCTTTATTTTTGGGCTTAGAAATTTTGAAAAGAATGGGTGCCCAAAATATTTATGTTTGTGGAGATTCTAAATTATTCATTAAGAAAGTTGAGGGTGCATATCAAACTAAAGATGTGAGAATGAGGGCATACATAAATTTAATCATGGACATGTTGGAAAATTTCCAAAAATATTATTTTATTGTGAAGACTAGAGACCAAAACTTAGTAGTTGACTCCCTAGCTATCTTTGCAAGTATTTTTATCATTCCTATACATTCCACTGAAATATATGAGGTTGAATTTCACTATAGACCTTCTATCCCTCGTAACATTATCCATTGGCAAGTTTTTGAGGATGACCAGCAAGTCAAAAAATTTATTGAACAGAAAGAGGAGTTTAAAAGTACACAAGTAGATCAGCAAAACATGCTTACTAAATCAAAGGGAAATTCTGAAGTGTTACAGTTGAAGAATAGCTCTATACCCAAAGGCCTCATACCCCTTGAGAATATTTTTGATCAAAATGATGTGTTCAAGTCTCCTAGGATACCAACTGATGATGAAGAGGTAGGGAGTTATGGCCTTGGTACAGTAGCTATCCCAAAAATGATTAAACTTTCAAATTTTCTTTCAATTGATATGACACAAAAATATATTGAGATGATGAAAAGGTTCATAGATGTTTTCGCTTGGAGTTATGTTGATTTGAAGAAGTATGATCCTACTATAATTCAACATACTAGTCACATTAAAGAAAATGAAAAGCCTTTCCATCAAAATTTGAGGAGGATTAATCCACTTCTCATGCCTCTGATTGAGAAGGAAATCAAGAAACTCTTTGATGCCAAAATTATTATTCCAATTAGATTCTCAAAGTGGCTTGAAAACTTGGCTCTAGTTAAAAAAAAAGAGTGGAGAAATCAGAATATGCATTGACATCAGAAACTTGAATAAAGCCTTTGTGAAGGAAAATTACGCTCTCCCAAAGATGAACCAAATTTTGCAGAATATTGTTGGTTCCCAAAGGATGTCTATGCTTGATGGTTTTTTAGGGTACAATCAGATACTTGTGCATCTGAAAGATAAGGAAAAAACAACCTTTACCACACCATGGGGCACATTCATGTATGCCAAAATGCCCTTTGGTATGATGAATGCAGGAGCTACCTTTCAGAGAGAAATAGATATTGCTTTTATTGAGGAGAAAGACAAGATGGTGGTTGTCTATCTAGATGACATAACAGTCTTCTAAAGGAGGGAAGATCACTTGAAGCACCTAGAAAAGATTCTACTGAAGTGTAGAAGGTTTGGCATTTCTCTCAATCCCACTAAAAGAATTTTTTATATAACTTCAGGTAAATTAATTGGACATATTATTTCTAAATATGGGATCAACATTGATCCTAACAGGGGCAATGCAATTCAGAAAGTGGATCTGCCTACAAGAAGAAAGGAGATTCAGTCTTTCCTTGGAAAGGTAAATTTTGTGAGGAGGTTTATTCCTAATTTTGCTGAGATTGTAAAGGACATAACAAAGATGCTGAAGAAAGGAGCTAACATCAAGTGGAAATCAGAAGCAAAGCACTCTTTTGAGGATATTAAGAAGGCACTCACTCAAGCACCAGTGTTGATCAGCCCAGATTTTTCTAAAGAATTTTTGGTTTTTAAATTTGCATCAAAAAATACAATTACTGGAGTTTTGTTGCAGAAAGGAAAACAAGGTACTGAGTAGCCCATTTCACTTTTTAGTAGGACATTAGCTAACTCAGAGCTGAAGTACAACATATTAGAGAAGCAAGCTTATGCCTCGGTCAAGGCCATCAAATATTTTAGAATTTACTTTCTGCATTCTCATGTTTTAGCTTTTGTTCCTAATGCTATTGTGAAAGACATTCTAACTCAACCTGATCCTGATGGTAAGAGGGGGAAATGGATTGCTAACTTGCTGGAATATGACATAGATATCAAGCCCACAAAATTGGTCAAAGTTCAAGGCCTAGCAAAGCTGACGGCACAGTCAAACTTTGACTGTCTTGACATGAATTTAATTGCAGAAATTTCATAAATTTTAGATGAAGATGAAGAGCTAATCCCCATTGAAGAAAAGTACATAATTTCAGATTGGTACAAAGACATTGTTTTTGTCTTACATCATCATAGAGCACCTGTTGAGCTGACAAAGTCCAAGGTGAGGTTTGTAAAGTTAAAATCTTTGAGGTACTGCATTATTGAGAAAAATCTGTATTGGAAGGATACCGGTGGTGTTTTGTTGAATTGTTTGCTGGAAGAGGAGGCTGAAAAAGTAAATGAGGAGTTTCACAAAGGATATTGTGGAGATCATAATTATGGGAAGGCTACAACAAATAATATTCTTAGAGCAGGGTATTATTGGCCTACTATGTTTAAATATGTCTACAAAAATATTGTTTCCTGCCATGAATGCCAAATTTTTTATGGTAAGAAGAAGCTTGTACCTTTACCATTGATGCCTATCTATGTTGAGGCGCCATTTCAGTATTGGGGGCTATATTTTATTGGTGAGATTCATCCATCATATTTAGGTCAGCATCGCTAGATTCTGACAGCAACTGACTATTTCACTAAGTGGATTGAAGCAATCCCAACTAGGTAAGCAAATGATTCAGTTATCATTTCATTTTTGGAAAATAATATATTGTCTAGATTTGGCTGCCCTATGAAGATCATCACTAATAATTCACAATAATTTAAATCTAATAATTTGATTAGTTTTTGTCATCAATATCACATTACTCTTGGGCATTCTACTGCATATTATCCACAAGGTAATGGTCTTGCTGAATCTTCTAACAAGAGCATTGTGAGGATTATGAAGAAGGTATTGCAGGAAAATAATAATTCATGGCATTTGAAGTTGAGGTATGCTCTGTGGGCTGATAGAGTGTGCACAAAGAGATCAATTGGAACTTCACCTTATGAGCTAGTATATGGAGTTGAAGCCATTTTTCCTACATCCTTAGGAGTGTCTGTCATGAAGCTACTGCAAGGATTGGAGGAGGAGAAAAATGTAATTTAGAGGAGGATTAATCAGTTGATAGCTTTACAGGAGAAAAGGGAGGAAGTCTATAATATTAATCAACAATCTCAAAACAGAATCAAGAAGACATTTGACAATAAGGTCAAAGAATAAAATTTTCAAATCCAAGATGTGGTTTTGAAATGGGAGGCCAGGATTGAAGAGAAGGGGAAACATGGTAAGTATGAGAACATTTGGAAAGGTCCATTCAGAGTAGCTGCATTTCATGGGAACAATACTTACATTTTGCAAGGTATGGATGAACAACCATGTGTTGGAGGGTCGGTCAACGGCAGGCTTTTGAAGCACTACTCTTCTTAAATCCTGTTGATCATTCATTCCATTTTATATATTCCAATTTTATATTTTTTCCTGCTAATAATGACAAGCTGATAATCAAGCTTGAGCCCAAGGTGAAGGCCATTAGAGCTTGAAGGAAACCTTGGCAAATTTCAAATTATTTTGTTTTCAAGAAGATGGATAGCAGCACTGGAACTACTGGTTCTTTGGTGTACCACTGGGGCACACCATCCCAAGTGGAGCCACTGTTATCACTTAGAAAAATGAAGCATCATCTTACAAAGCCATATAGTTTCATGTGTCAAAGGTAGGGTTGTAGGGTTCATTTTTCATTACTTGGTCAAGGAAAATTTTTATTTTTCTTATCAAGCTTACCCTAAGGTCTAAACCCACTCAATTTCAAATCCCCTCATGTCACATCCCTCATAATTTTCTGACAGTTTACATTTCCCAAGGTTTTAGTACCGAAATGGTTGCTTTAGCTAAGAAACCATAGTTTCGTATTGAAATAAACTGAGAAATTTCACTTTTCGCTACGAAACTGTTGATAATCTCATAGTGAAAACACCCAGAAATACACTAAGAATGCTACGAAAGTGAGGTTTCCTGTCTGCCATGTCAAATTATCTATTAGGTGTCAGAAAATCATTTGAAAAGGATAAGTTAGATACCATTCGAGTCAGTTAGGGTAAAGATCAAGGTACATGGTCAGGTATGAAGTCATCATCACCATTTAAGTCATGTATGAGTCATAATTGTGTTATGAGTGGGCATCAAAATTCAAAATATTTCCAAATTAAGTCATTTCTCATTCTTCATTCCTTCTTTGCATGATATTGAGCTCTGGAGAGCATTTCATTAAGCCAAAGCTATGGCTGGTATTTTCAAAAGTTGCAGATATCAATGATCAAGTGAGGCAAAGAAGAAACTAAAGAAACTATGGATGCAAAAATAAAGACAAATAAGGGTGCCCAATGTCTTAGATATGAGCCATCAGATATGAATCTGATCAATGAAGACCCAACAGCTATAGAAGTCTTTAGAAGGACAGGATGTTTACAGTTTTGTGAAAGGCTAAAAGGCTACCATGTACAGGTTTCCAAATAATTTGCTCTAAATTTTAGTGGAACAACTACTAAAGTGGGGATGTTGAATCTCACGATTACAAGAGAGGTCATTACAGCAGCAACAAGGATTCCAAGGGGACAAGAGAATTGGTTCAAAGGGTTAAAATTCAACATGGAGGAGTCCAAAGAGTTTATCAAGCCAGAAAACAATGAAATGGACCTTACAAATGCCATTCCAAGGAGGTGCATGAAGGATAACTACTCAAAGTTACTTATCATCCAGAAATATTTCACCTGTGAAGGGAAATACCATAAAGTATATTCTTACCATTTCAAGCTTCTCTTACACTTTGCTGGTAATATATCTCTTGATCTACCTTTCTATTTACACAAAATTTTATCAGAAATGGAAAATAAGGTCCAAGAAAAATCTAAAGGAAGTGAAAGTTCATTGTTTCATCACGGTTTAATAAAATTGCCAATTTTAGATGAGCTCCAAAGACTAGATAGAGATTGTTCTTCTTTATTATTTGTTAGTGGTTTTGAATTGGATAGCCTTACTCCTACAAGAACTCCTAAACCTAGGGGTATCCAATCACCTTTAGTGGAAGAACTAAGTGAGCTAGTAAGAGTAGAACAAAGTGAACCAGTCATGATGGAAAAAGAGAAACTGCGGAGTTTTGATACACCAAATGTACCACCTGCAAAACAAAAATCAAAAGTGATCAAACCTGCAAAACAAGAGCAAGTTGTGAGTAAACAAGGAAGAAAAAGGATTACAAGGAGTCAAACAGTGGCTTTAGAAGTCAAAATAGTGGTTAAAGGAAATTTAGAAGACATACTGCATGCCATTGATATAGAAGAGACTCCTATAGTTCAAGTTGAGGATATAAATGAAGATGGACAGAAACTCAAGAAAGCTAAATCTGCAAAGAAACTAGAGTTTGAAGGTGAGGATGTAGGTTTTATGTTCCAAGGTAGGAAGCCCATGAAAAGGCATGCTAGAAAGTTGTTTAAGAGAAGTAAAGAGGTTCATTCACCCATTGACACAATCCAACCACCACAAGATATCATTGATCTTTCATCACCTGCAGAGAAAGATCTAGTTAGCAATCCAAGGAAAGGAAAGCAGAAAGTAATGGAAAAAAAGAGTTTGAACTCGAAGAATAGTTGAAGTTGGCCAATCATGAAATAGTTGTCATGTAAAAGGAGGTAAGGAAACATAATATCCAGAAGATTTAGTTTGAAAATATGAAAGAGTTTTGGGAAGATCAGGTTAACACGGTATCAAAGACCCTAGACAACACACAATAGCTAATCAAATGGACTATGCCATTGAGGAAAGAGGTCAAACATGTCAGAAGAATGAACTTGCATTTGAAATATACCAACAGAAAGTTGAAGGATCAGGTTAAAGACCTCCAAGAATATCTAGAAACAATTTTTTTACACCTGGAAAGTATATTTTGAAGCTAGACTAAAATCTAGAAAAAAACACAGGTTTCAACATTTTCATAGCGTTTCCTAGGCTTGAAGCCAGGAAAATGCTACGAAACCACTTGTAGCTTTATTTTTTCATTTTAAACCATTTTGAGAATCTTCCAAGGGGTGTAAATGATATGGAAGATGTGTTTGGGCATGATGAAGACAATATAAAAGGAAAGAGACAAAAATTTTGATGGAAAAGGGAATTTTTGTAACGTTATGAAAGTACGCTATGAAAGTGTCATACTTTCGTAGTGGATTGTTTTGAAGCTTTATAAGCAGGTTTTTGGGCATTTTTGGATAGGTGGATACTTTCAGAGGGTCAAAGGACTATGTCAGCAGTCATCCAAGACTTGAAGACCATGAGATGAAGACAACTCATCAACCAAACCATTCGCTGAAGATAAGGACCAGTTTTACTAAAAAGCAGGGTTTGTTTCCAAATTTAGAGAAGGCTAATTAAGATTTCATGTAGTGATGTGTCCCATCACACCCTATTCGAACATGAGAAGGAATAGTTGTGAAATATGTAACTATTTTAGGAGATAAGGTAGTTGATATAATAATGAACAGTTCAAGTCCTATTAGGAAAAGGATTGTTAAATAGAATGGCTGTCATTTTCTCATTAAAATAGATTTTTTCCTGTTATGAATGGTGCCATTAGGATAAGTTTGATGAATCTAGCCAGGAGGCAGATCATCTCATCATGTAACAAGTCTATTAAAGGGCAGATATTCAAATTTGTAAAGGGTTGGAGATTTTTTGGCAATACTGCAGCTTTATGTAAATTGACTATTTTCAGTAATACAGAGGACTTTTTACTTGACCAACCTGAGATTATCTTGGAGTTTTTAGTTCTTACTTGATCTATACTTTCTATGTGTACCATTTGCAATGTTTTTCATCTTTAATACTCAGAATTCATTCATGCAATGCTCTGACTTCCTTTATAGATGAATTGACTGTGTTATTTCATGTTGCATGTGCGCTTTACCTGTGCTAAAACTCTTACCTGTCTCAATTTCCATGTCAAGTGAACTCTGTTTCCTAGTACAACAGGAAGCAAATATCTATGGCACTCATCTCAACAAAAGCGGAGTACATGGATGCAATACAAACAAAATGTGATATGATTTAGATGAGAAATATACTTTTGGGGATGTTTGATGAGAATATGGATCCAACTATGACCTATTGTGATAATCAAAGTTGCATCAAGCTCTCTGAAAACCCAATATTTCATGATTGGTCCAAGCTCACCATTTGCAGGATTGTGTGCAGAGGAATATTATGTTACTTTCGTACATTCCAACTGAGGAAAAAGATGCTGACATCTTGAAAAATGATTTGTCAAGGGGTAAATTCAAATTCTAGATGAGAAGGATTAGAGAGTTGATAATTTATTCCTAAGGGGGAGTGTTGAAAATTGTAGCAAGAAAATATCAGTTTGACTTTGGCTTGGTCAAACTAGAGATAATTCAAATTTCCACATCATAGAAGTCTTGGAGGTATTTAAATGAGTTGAAATGGCACTTGTAACTCAGTTAACTCAGTTAATTCAAGTTGGATGAGCTTGAGTTCAATTAAGCATGATTGATTGATAATTTGTAGCAATATAATTCAGTTAAATTTAGTTGTGTTCATTTAAACTAGTTCTAACTATTATAGGAACTAGTGGAAGGTCAGTTGAGAAGTGTGAATTCAATTTACACTCAAATATCAACTATTTAACTAATAAATCAGCCCAAATTAGCTAATTCATGCATATAATACTAGTTACCCAGTTAAGGTGGAGTTCCCAAGGAAATGTACTTATCAATTGTAGATTATTCTAGTTTGTACAGGTGGTGCATGTAGTTAAAAAATCCAACCTTATGGATTGCACAGTCAATTGAGGGAATATCCCTATACAATAGGGACCTAATTCGATATGAATTATGCAAAGAAATAGGGCTTCGAAGGATTGATATTTGGATAAGGGTTGGCCAATTTTAGTTAGTCAGGTAGAGAGATAAGCTATTAAGTTGTAGGTCGTGCTCAGGATTTAGCAAGAATATGCAATACATATCTATTATTTGATTAGTGAAATACATATAGAAGGGCTTTTGAGTAGTTTCTTTCCCCTAGATAAATAATTGGTTATGTGTGATGTTCCTTATTGCATGTTTATGATTTGTGTTCTAGATTGTGAATTGAATCCCACAGAGTAGTAGATATTAATTGAGTCTTGCGATTTAGAAAATTTCATAAGCAGTTTCAATTCTATAGCCATAATTCTACACCTCCATCTGTTCACCAATTCTTGTGAAGTCATATTTTGTTAATACATCCTAAATTGGAGAGGCATGAGCGGTCTTATGTTTCTTCCTAGCTCACATCATTGACACTCTCCCTCCACTACTCTTCAATACCCTTTTCTTCCCCAATGTCACTTTTTCACCAAGCGTTGACATCCCTTCATGCGATTCTTACTTTAAAATCACAAGAAAAATCACCTCCTGTTGTTATGGGTCTAATGTTGACCCTTAAATCTCTTCACTACTTGAAATATCTTCAGTATCATAGGTATTTCCCATCAATACCTTCCAAGCATTCTCCCATGAATCTATGATCTCTTGAAATTTTTTTGTCCTCAATATGTAACTCGTATACAACTAGCCACATTTTGAATCCTTGCATCGTATGACCCAAATATGCGTGGATCATCTTTAAACTATGCGACACCTTTATAATTCTCCACACTTTCCTTAGAAAGCCGTGGGGTATTTTGAATAACATTGTGCAACATATCCCCGTAGAGAGAGAACATAATTGTGATGTTTCTCTTCCAATATGGGTCATTGGAGGCCCACAAGTTCTATAACGAGGCATCCAGGATGGGCCTAGAAGGATTATCCACTGTTGAAAGCTCTCTAGTATTTCATAAGAAACAAAGGTGATCAAGATTAGTAACTAAAGATAATGAAATTTGATGTTGCACTCTTGGGTATCTAAGAAATCTTGTTGGAACTGCTTCAACAGAAATGGTGTCCATACCATATTTTCCCCCTTGGTGCAATGATTGGCTACCACAATAACTCCTCCTGGTACTCTTTCATTTGCACAAATTTTTAGGCTATCACCTACATAGAAAATATAGTGGCTTGGTTTTTTATTAGTGAAATTAGATTCCTATGATTTCCCCTATACTTTCTGTATGTTTTACTCACTTGTGCACGGATTTGTATATGAAACTTCTTGAGGATTATGTAAATTTTGCAAGTGATTTAATTAGGTTTTTAAGTCTCTTATTTCAAGTTCTTAAACACATAAACATGAATTAAAATTTCAGTTTTTGAAAAAAACATGACACAACATCACCATAACAATAAACACAACACAACAAATGATGAAGGAGTTCACCCCTCCTAGGCTACATCTCCTGGTCCAGCTTCCAATGGTTGGACCTCTTTCATTATTCTCAAAAAATTGTGTTTACATCAAGTTACAGTGATCAAATGATTCAATAAAATCTCCAATGGCTTAATAACTATAAGAACCCAATGTCTAGCCTCTTTCAGCTCCCAAAAAGGCAAATAACTGCAAAAGTGGTCATCTCCCAAAGTTTCTCTGCTATTAATTCTACAAATTCCCCGTTTTTTGGCCCTAGGTAAAAAATTGCGCCTTTTTTGGCTTCGTGGGATGACAAATTTTCCCCACGCCGACAGTATTCCGGTCGCGCTGGGTGAAAATTGTCACTTGGTTAATCGGCATGTGAGCCCACTATCCGAATAAAAACCCGCCATGTTGCACCTTCTTCATTGTTTATTTTTGAAATCTCTCGTCGAAAAGGACCTAACCTGGGTATGTAGTGGTGAAATGTGGTCGAAGGCTTGTTGGGTTAGTGGAACCCTACCCTCGGCAAGTTCCTCTACCCACCTATGCGTTAAACACTGGCAGTAACCATGGAAACAACTGTTACACCTGCTCTACATGTGAATGATACATTAGACCGTAGCTGATGACTCGGGACCTGACATCAAATGCAACTGTGGCATTAAACCATCGCATAAGACCTTTTTCGCAACATGTGAACGCTGCCTCCACCTAACCTGGTCACCATGAAACCACCAAGTTGTAAAACTGCATTGAAATTTGGATATGTGGGTATTGCGTTAACATTGGTTCTCTTCTAGAATATACAAAGGTTTAAACTTTGGGTTAATGGGTTTATAACATAAGTTTATGGGTTACCCAAATCTCCATTGATACATTTCCATAACGAAATTTGGTTAAAACATAACATTTTGGTTTTGCGTTAAGGTTTTCTCTACCATACACATTGTTACCCAAAATTTGGGTTATAAATATTTACATCGCATATATTAGATGGGATGGGGTTAGCCTTTAACCCTGGTCTGCAGATTGGGGTTAGGGGTTAACCCCGATGGCGTTTACAACAATGTTTAAATAGAGTGGAGATCATTATGGTCAAGAAATACATATAATGGTGTTGGTTTGAGTCTTCTCTTGCATGTTGGAGGTAATTCTTTCGAACCTCATGGGTTGTTTCTTAGCCCATAAAAAATTTTGGCGGAAACCAGGAGCCCAAGTGGTAGCCTCTGGTTGGCCCACGTTGTGCCTCCTGGTTGGTCCATATCATCAACTAGAAAACAATTAGAAACTAACCAATTCCAAAGCTAATCAAATCCTAAAAAGTGGCAAGCTGCAATAGGTTGGAGTGACACAATCAACTATATGGTTAGGGTCTAGTCAACAGTACAAACTGGTGACTGTGCAACCCTGTACCCAAAAACAAAAAAAAAACAATGTTTCTATAATTGAATAGAATGTGATTGTAGGAGCATATTGTGTTGGGTTTGCGTGAAATTAGTTGCGTTAGATTGAGAATGAAGATATCTACGTGGTCATTTAGGTTCCAATCCATTCCAACAAATTTCAACTTTGAGCATAAAGTTGATCCACTAGATGCTATAGGGTAAAATGCTTGCGTTGTTGGTTATCGACTATCCCTCTCAGGACTTTCCGGTGCCCTAGGAAAATAGTAAGATTAGCTGTATAGTTCAAACAAAAGATGCATATATGTTCATGTTAACTTAGAAAACTTGGTAAAATGAGATGGAAGATTACCCTTTTCTAGATCCTGAAGTCTTTGGAGAGCATTAAGCAGCGAAACAGGAATCCTCCTTCACTAGCTCTAAATCCCGACCCTGCGATAAATCAAAGGACCCGTGTAATCTCTGCCACAATATATTTCCTATCAATTAAGTTAACATATGATAAACATTAAGCGATTTCACATCTAAGCCATTCATCTCATGCTATATAAGTAATTGAGAAACAATAACAATATTGACGCATTGAATGGAAAAAACAGATATAGTTCTATTGATTTATAAAAAGGAGGATTACAACCGTCAGTTGTACCAAGCCCTCCTCAATCTTCCAATCTCTCTCTCTCTCTTTATCTGAATGTGGTGATGTCTTAATCAACAAGTTCTCAATGAACCTCTTTGATCTTTGACCTTCACACTACAACAACAAACACTCTGCTTCACATATATTCAAAAAACCTTCGACCTTGGACCAAGAGCCTACAGCTCCATTTTATAGGAGATGGAGAGGGCAAACCTTGCCTTTCTCCTTCCACCAGTTCTAAATAGAAAAACCAAGATGTTTCCTCAACTTTCCATGCTTTTTCCTTTCTTGAGAGTCTAGTTGTTTTTGGCAAGACCCAATAAGAGGTTAGTGCCTTGCAGTTTCTATTTTGCACTGACTCTCTATGAAAAAAAGATGGAGTTTCAAATCAATCTCCATAGGTTTTCCTGTTTCAAACTCAAAACACGGCCAACGTTTCCCTCTAGGCTAAACAGAGCGTTGCCCTAGCCATGAACGCGAACTTTTCATGGATCAAGTGCGTTATAACGCACTTTGGCTGTTATAGGGGCACGTTACCATGGAAAAAGTAGGTTTAGTTTAGGCCTATTTATTCCTTCCATACTTATCTTCTCATTTGAGGAGATGAGGAGGTTATTTGACCTATAATAGATGCCCCCTAAAGTGTGAGGTCAGAGCTGAAGACGATGGCCGAAATACTTTGTAATATTTGTAGTAGAGCTAAAGAGATTGGAGGACTGAGGAAAACCCGAAACAACAACATATGTCAGAAAATATAGTATCTGTCTTGATTCAGGAATTCTCATGCTCAGTAGCTAATAAACATGATTTCTATAGTACAGAGATATGAATAATATGTCCACCAATAAGCATAATGTGGAAGTGTATGTCATAACAGGATTAGGCTAAACAAGTTGTCTCCATAAACAGTATCACAATTTGGGGAAGGAAACACAGCTGTAATGATGTAACCTTTGCCCCAAGGTCTTGGTCGTCGCTTCACTTAAACTGCATATTTCTCAACATGTGAATGAAGGAGCTGTTGTCGAACATGTGAGAAATCGTTTGATTACCAATTGATAATGAAAACTGTTAACAGACGCGAAGGTGGCCACCGATAATGATGATGGTCCCTAAGATGCACAGTACAATCTAGCGAGTGTGAATAAAAGGAGTTGAAGTCGAACACTCGCAGAATCATTCGATTAGGAGCCAATGATGAAGACCCCGAATCAAACACAAGATCACCTTCCATTGATGTCTGCAAGTATCTAGGTACTGAAGTCGATAGGAAGAGGTCTGTCAAAAGGTAAGCACTGAGGCGTCCTACATCAATCAACACGAAACGGGAAAATGATGATTTTTTTCTTGATGGAAATAATGAAGAGAAAATGGGGATAACTAATGACAAATAATTTCTGGCATAATGATCAGTTTGGTTGATATGGGGAGTAGTAGATAGCGAGATGTGCTTGAAAAATAGAAGGCACTCTAACATGGTACTAGGTAGTTGAGGCTTAATGAACACCAGAGAGTATTTTTAGGATTTTACTAGTTAGGAACACTGGGAGATGAAGGCTAAACTCAAAGATGGTAGGACTTGTCTTACTGCGAAAGAGTTTTCTAGGAAGTGCCATGTTCAAGATTTTTGTTGCCAAATCGACCTTTCTTAAATGTAATAGAGGTAGTATCCATTTTGTCCAAATTTTTCCCCGTCTGATTAGGTTTAACGAGTCCATACGAGTAAACTCGTTGAATTTTTCATATTTAGAGAGTCTCAAAAATGTCGTAAAAGACAACTCCGGGGGGGTACCTTTGTCATGTCTTGATAACTGGGCACGACAAAGGGAGAATAGTAAGCCCAAAACAGTTCATTTTTCGTGAGTTAGTCCATCAAAGCCAAAAACGTGAGAAATCTATGTTCGATGGATGTCTACCTCATTTTGTTATGAGTACGAGGAGACGAAGTAAACTCAATGTTCTTTGTGATATTTTAACAAGTCCAATAGAGAAAAACTCGGTGTTCTCCCTGAAATTTTAATGAGTCATGCAAAGAAAACTCGGTTACTTTTTTTGTTTAAAGAGCTTTGAAAAAGAGGAAAAGAATTGCTCTTGATTCTCTGTCGTGGTAGTTTAACGAGATCAACAAAGATAACTCGGGATTTTTCAGTTTTATGAGCTAGAAAAAGTCCCTAAAAAGAAAGCTCAGTGCTTCTTCATGTCAATTTTAACAAGTTTGAAGAAGAGAACTCCAGGTTTTTCGGATTAACGAGCAAGAAAAATACCAAAAAAAGAATGCTCAAAATCGACTTCGTGTAAGCTTAACGAGTCCGAAGAAGAGAACTAGAGGTTTTTTGGATTAACGAGTGAGAAAAATACCATAAAAAGAGTGCTTGAAAAAGGGTCGAACATGGTTATATCTGCATAGAGATCTTGATCACTCATTAGAACATCAGTAGCTAAACTCAATAGTTGTGACACATATGCAGCAAGAATTCACGAATTTTTGCAGACTAGCTAAGAGATTCATGCCCTAGAATGGCTTATAATAAAGTCAGAAGACTTTCATTTTCACTATTTTGAATGTTGTGAAGGAGCTCTGGGGTGAAAAAGTGTCAAAAATTCAGCTGGCGATTACGGTCAATCCAGGCGACGATTCTCCTTCCTGCTAGATCTAGGTAAGAGCTGGAACCTCCTGCTATCATTTTATCTTGTTTTTATGAAGTTTTGCTGGTTCAAAATGAGAAATTTGGCAGGCCCTAAAAAATTTTAGTAGCTAACGTGAGTCAGCAGTCCTTTACTCGCATGTTAGGATGAATCCTTAGTGTAAGTATATGAAAAAAGACCCTTTTAGCTGTGCATAACAAACAACCCTAATAGTAAAATATGTCTGCTAATATCTTCAAATATGTAGTTATTTGATCAAGACAAATGCCACAAAAATCCAGATCTATGCATAAAAAGATATTAAGCAGTAAAAATAAGGTTTTTCTCCATGCATCCAATAGACAAAACAAGAACAATATTTTTTGAAGAATTTTGTATTAATGGAACCTGGGAGGAAAACAAGAAATGTGTTTTCAATTCTCCTTAATGGGATGAGTTCTTGGAAGTCCTCAGCACTTCAGATCTAGAATTTCTCTCTCTTGTTGGTGTAGTAAACCCAGACAAACATGGAACTCAAAGGGAGCTCACAAAGCAAATAATAGAAAATATGACAATGATAATGGCTCAAAGTCAGACCAAGAGTATAGATCCAGAGTGATCTAAGAGACAACAAAAGGTGATTAATTGTAGGAAAAACCCTTCTATTTATAGAAAAATATTAGGTCATTCTAGATCTTGGTGCATGATTAAAATAATATTAACCAAATCTAGATCCACCTTTTATGGAATATTTTATTATATTTGTTGGAGGGGAAAGGAATTTGACTTGGGTCAAATCCCTTTATTTGTAAATAATAAATAAATAAATGGTTTATTTATCATTTTAAGGAAGTGTTTGAATGATAATTAAATAAATAATGATTTATTCAATTATTTATAAATGATTTAGTCAATTTTAACAAGGAATATTATTTAAATAAGGTTTAAATAATTATTCCTAGAAAATAATAAGATAAATAAGGATTTATCTAATTAATTTCCTTGTTTTGGGTTAAATATGACAAGGAATAATGATTAAATTACTGTTTAATTAATCATTCCATGTGGAAAACCAAACAAATATATATTTGTTTAATATTTCCCCTTGGGGTTTCCTGTTTAGACCATAAACAACCTAATAAATGTGTTTTATTAAGTTATTTTACATAGTGAAAGCAATTTTACTTAGGGTAAAATTGGTCTTACATGGTGTACTTGGGTCCATCTAATGATAATAGGTTAGATGACCAAAAATTGGTGTAACACCGCGTTAAACGCACCTCCCGTGAAGGAAGGCCACATTAGCACGCTCTGGTTTGCTCTATAACCTGCATTAGGCACAAAGCATGTTTTAAGAACTTGTTGATGAGCATTTTGAAGCATTCCAGGAAATTTCTAATCGGTTGAAAATGTTGTATTGGAAGGTATTCAATTGTTTATCATGAGTATCAGGTGAGAGAGAGAACATGAATGGAAAGAAAGAGATATGGTCACCAATGCTGCAAGTTTGATGGCTCTCCACAGGTGCGGTTTGCTAAAATATGCATGGCTGGAACTGATGAGGGGTCAAGAGGACCTACTGAGGCAGCTGATTCAGCAATGGGATGAGCATCACCAAGTGTTTCATAATGGGGGCAATGAGCTCTCAATTGAGAAGGACGATATTTATTTTGTGACCGGCCTGTTGTGTTGTGGACCGAGGCCTAACTTGACGGGGTCAAGAGTGGATCCTCGCTATACTGCTGATCTTATTCTTGCTCATTGTACATGCAACACAGAGGCAGTTAGCAACTGGGTGCCCATCGCACGGGTGGCTTAGAGACCACTAAGGTCTATACTATGGATGATTGTTCGCTTGGCAGGGGCCAAGAGTCAGCATGTGGCCACCAAGGCCTATATGTTGCTAGCCTTAGATTGTATGTAGTCTCAGGTATTTGACTGTTGTGATGGAGTTCTCCATCGGGTCTAGGCAAAGATTACAGCATGCAATACCCGTACCCAAATAGAGTTTGGGTACGGCACATTGATCGTTTCTTTCCTACTAGAGTGGGTGCCAGTGATGAGACCTGAGATGATTACAACGACATTGGGCCCACGTGAGTCGAGACAAGCTCGATGGGAAAATTTGATCCCATGGACTAGAGAGGGTCTAGTCCGTCACTGTTTTGATGATGGGTTCTTTGATTGGATCAACTCTTAGATCATTATGATTGAGGATTATCCCTATGCAGGGATGAAATTCACTAGAAATACGGAGCTAGTGTTGCCCCATGGCACTCAGTGGGGGCTCAATGGTAAGAAAGGAATGATCAATGTACTTAGGAATTATTTTTTGTCTTTTGAATGTTTATGCAATTTTTTTGCTTAAATAGGGTGAAAATATGTTTTGACATGAAGCTTGTTTGCTTGACACAGATGTGGCACCTGTCTGCCTAGCTGGGGCCCATCGTTATGCACGGTGAGGACTATAGCTACTCGGGGCTGACGTAGCAGCGGAGGATGTGGAAGCCACCAGAGATGATGATACCCAAATACTACATGAACTCCAGAAACTTGGAGGGTTTGAGTATGGGTGTACCACCTCTTCCTATGCGGGTGATTCCAGTTCATCTACAGCGGCATACTGTGGGTGTGCCGAAGAGATACCTGGTGCCTCTAAGGAGGATAGCCAGGGCAGTTGTATGTTATTTTGAGCTGTTATCACTCAGGTTTTCCTAGAAGTTGTGTAAGAGGAAAGTATACTCGAGGTAACCACAAACCAACCTTCAGATGCAGAATCTAGCCAATCTGCATCCAGAGAGGGCTCTCTCTTTATGATTTATCTTTGTTCTTAGAAGGTTTTAGGCTAGGTATAGTTCCAAGAGTTTGTTTGAAAAATGGTGGAATCCAAAAACTAAGGGCAAGGTTGAAAGTTTTCAGTCCATTGGGCTATGGAGTCAAAGGATGGCTTTACTGGATTTCTATTCTACACACAAGATGGCTTTACAGGGCAAGATAGCTAGACAGAGAACAATCCTTAAAATTTAAAGTGGATGGGATGATCTTGAAGGGATGAAAGGCAGCTAAGAATATTTCACCATGTTCAAAAGAAAGAAATGAGATGACCACAAACAAAGAGCAATGAAGAATTCTTTATTATAGTAATCAACAATGTTTAAATTAGCAAAGCAAGAGCATTTAAGAATTCATGCTTATAACCAATTTAGAGGAAAACATTAAGAACAATCACATCTGAAATCAGAGTACAATTAAGTAAATTCTGATTCAATCTTTTATGTAAATTATTCAGAAATGGACATAATGATATTATAAACTGATATAAAACTTAAGACAAAGGGTAGAAAGACTTATTGAACTGCAGTCCAACACATGAATCCCGCAAAAAGTCCTGAGCTTCAAATCGTCATCCAGTAAGCCACGAATAAATTTCTCCAAAATGCTTTTATTCCGAAAATCTCAATGTTACAGCAAAGTAATAGAATCCACCCTCAACACTCTCTTTGAGGGTTTATTTATACACACTAAATAATTGAAAATATCTCACACTATCCTAGCCCATATTTTGGGGTGACTAAGGATTAATTTACAAGTAAACAGGAGACAAATGGTCTCGTAGATAGCATAATAAGTAACTGCTGATGTGATGTTTCCTTTCTTTGTGGATGTGCTGGAGGTAAGTGCTGAAAAAGGGCTCGGTGCTGTCTTTTGGAGTAATTTGTTTTGCTTGCTTGATACTCTTTGTCTTTACGGATACTCTTTAACCTGTGTAACTGATACTCTTTCATCTGTACTCATTTTTATCCTTTACTTGATAGTAAAGATAAAATTCTTATCCTAAAAATAACTTTTATAGAATTTCCAACATTTCATTCCACCATTGATTATCTGGTATCATAGTCCTTTTGAGCTTTCTTAATGTCTCATCTGCTTCTGTGAGTTTGTAAAAGGTGGGTTCATTAGGAAATAGATACTTTATTTCATGTTCCAAATGAAATAAATTCCTCACTCTATCATAGATGTTTCTCCCTGTTGGTAATGTTGATTGTGGTAAACTAGGAGAACAAGCAGCTGTATTTTGAGCATGAGCATTTATTTTCTTTATATAGGTTTCTAATTCCATTATTTGATCCTCTGAGAGCATAGGACTTGGTAACCCACTGTCTAACAAAGCTTGAAATTTCTCTCTGAAAATATTGATATCAACCAAAATATCTGTGCATTTCCTTTCTAAATTTTGCATGAAAGTTCTCTTGATGAAAACTCTCTTTATTTCCAAAACTGTGCCTGTCCTGTCATCAATCCCTAACACTGCAAGCTGTTGCTTTGTCCGGGTGTTCAAAAATTGAATAAGATGATTGGCCTGCTCAAGCCTGCCTCTTAATTCATTTCTGGTTCTGTTTATTTCTTCTTGGGCTATTTTAACCAACTCATTTTGTTCAAAAATAGCTTGAATAGAGGGCCAAATACCCTTTATTAACTCAATGATGTTACCCCAAAGAATGTCATTTATTTCTTTTAAAGGCTTCTCCAATGAAAGATCTTTTTCCAAAGCCTGAACCAATTTTTCTAACCTTTTTATTTCCTTGGTGTTATCAACAGCTGTCTTTTTAGATGTATCATATTTTTCCTCCAATTTTGCTAATTGCAATTTCGTTGCTTGGAGTTCTGTGACCCTTAGTTGTAGACTTTCCATCTGCTTTATTAATTCATCAGAACTCAAACCAGAAGCGTTTACCTGGGATGGCTGTGTTTTCTGCCCTGTTGTTGTAGTACCTGTTGTTGATGTCTGCCTGATAGTTTCCTGTTCCTGCAAAGCTTGTTCCAATTCCTTCTCCGTTTCACTTAGTCGCTCAGTCATATTTAGGAGCAACTCCATTATTTCTTCCTGTGAATTCCCTTTTAGAACTTCTTGGGTATGAGGGTGCCTTGAGGCTGGCAATTTTAGTTGCTTCCTCAGTGCAGCTATGTCATCATCTTTCTTCTTTATTAATGCCTCAATACTTTTAATGTCTTTGGGGTTGTGACCCAAACCAATGATTATGTCTTCTAAAGACTTTATCTATTATCTTTGGCCTGTGAAGAGGCCTTCTCAATTTGCAATTGTGCAGTTGTGTTATTCAAAGAATCCTGCAGCGTTATAGCTGCCATGGCCTTATTGGTAAGAGTAGAATAGACCATTTCCCCAGTTTTTCTGTGTAGCTCTATCTGGTCCAGAGGATGGATATCCTTTGCCAAAACTTCAAAATTTGTCCTGATGTAGTCAGCTGCAGTAATGGGTTTTGGCACTTTTGACTTAAAGTGACTCATTATCATTTTGCCTTGTGACATGTCAAATGCTGACATTAGCCTTTCTTGATTATGGGGACCCATTTTCATATATTGATCATATACCTTCATTTTTAATGGATCATTCTTTGCTTTAATATTAATGAAGGTTCTTTTAATATCCCCTGTGTCTGTCTTTGGTGGTCTGAAAGAGGATACCTCAGTACTTAATTGCTTTTGTAAAGCTTTTCCTTTCTGTCCTGTGTTTGTTTCACTAACTGTGCCAGTTAGTTGATTGTCTTCCCTTCCATCATCAAACACTTCATCTATGACTTCCACATCTCGAAGTGGATCTGATTTATGTTTTTTGGATTGATGTACCTGTGAGGTCCCTTTTGGAGGTGTGGTATCTGGAACCTGCCTCTTCTTTCCTATTTCCACATTTAATGGAGTTTGCAACTCTGGAACTTGTGTGTGCTTTGCCTGTGTGGGAGAAATCTGTGATTGTTCAGGTGCTTTGGAAGTTTGTGGTTTCTCCGCCATGACCAAAGTTTCAATGACCTGGATTGCAGGTTCCTTTCCTTTGCCCTTTGATTCTGCTGCAACTGATGGACTGCTTTCCTGTAATGTGTGTTGTAGAGTTGCTGCTGAAGAAGTGCCAATGTAGGGTACCTGCACTTGACCATAAGATTCTAGGTCAAAGTTTTTCTCAACATCTTTCATAATTTTATTCATTTTGTCAGCTTCACTTTCTTCCTCAACAAGTGTTCCTTCAACCCATTCATCTTGATTGGCATACTGTTCTAGATCAGGAATCTTGTGGTGTATATAAGGGGATGATTTATTCTTTAATCTCTTTTCACAAATAAAACCAAATGGGTCATAAGGAACCCAACGGAAAGATGTTTGGAACTTTCCTTGTAATATATTTTCTGCCTCTCTCTCGGCCTCCCTAGAGTTGCAGATGAAAGGACCTAATTGACTTTTGATCCTTAATTGAGATTTCTTCTTTACACTACAAAAATGGATCACATCTGAATTGTTCTTTTTCCTGAAGTATTCCAAGGAAAAAATCCTCATGGGCACATATCTTGGTAACCTGAATGGATGTAATTCACATCCATAAATTCTGATGACTGTATGATTTTGATACAAATACCAATCCCCAACTTTATAAGTCCTTGAAAGTTGCAAGGTCTTTTTTATTTCATTACTGAGCCTTGGGGGAGAGATTCCTATTAACAAAGTTGTTGCAGGATATACAAAACTGATCAATGAATTCAGTTTAGGAATAGGGGGAATCAGAGGAAGAATGAATTATGGGGGACCAAAATATGACTGACCTGGGGTTTCCCTTGGCATCAAGTTTTTGAACAGGGAAAGGGAACTTTTCTGAATGATAGTAGATAATGAGATGATAGATTACTGAGGAATATTTAAAAACTTTTTCATCATCTAGCCTCATGAATTGATCATGGATCTTGTTGGCTATGAAGGAGGCAAAGTCATATTTAATCTCAGGAGGTTGCCCAGGAGTAAAAATGGATAGCAAAACCAAGGTTATCTCATCCACATATTCACTGGTGTTGAATCCCAAGACAAAAGATATCATATTTACAATGAGCCTTCCTAATGTATTGAAATAATAAAAACCATAGGGAGGAGACCCTTTTGGCTGATGCTCAGGCAACATGAAATTCTGACACATGGATTTTAGCTTTTCTGGAGTTAATTGCCTGGTCTTCTCAATCAATTCTTCCATGGACAATGGTGCTAGTTCTTGGTCTGGTTCAAAGTGTAACATGGCATTGATAGCCTGGGGAGTAATGGGAAACAAAACACTTTGATCAGGAGCTATTACAGCCCTTTGAGTGGGATCATAGTTTGAATGGCAATAATGGATGATTTCTGGGAAATAAATGACTGAAGGGATAAGATACCTTGGGAGATTGGATTCCCACAACCCTATAAGATCTTGCCCCTTTGAGTATTCGTCTCTGCAGCGACAATAACTCAATAGGGGACTTTCATCAAAATGCAAGTCTTTAATTTGGAAATCTTTATCTACCAAAGGTAAATATTCCAATTCACGGTGGGGGGCATTCAGTGGAGTGATATTCAAAGCTGCCGGGGCCTCCATTTTGGTTCTTGTGGATTCAAAACGGAGGTTTCTGGTTTTCTTCACAGGCCGGCATACGTGGCCATCATGATTAAAAAAATTTCAATGTGTATCTGTCTTCTGCCCTTTGTTTTTATTTTCCTTATCATTTTGTTGAGTTTTTTTTTCAGTTTTAGGTTGAGATTGATTAAGACCCTTGTTTGGTTTAGGACCATTCCTTTTAGGATGCTGCTTCTTAGGATTCTTTGGATTTGGTTGTTGCTAGGCTACTAAGGATTTCTTAGAAGAGTTTCCATTATTAATAATACCAAGGTGTAAGAGATTTTATTTTTCTCTTATCAAAGAATCACAAAAGGCATCAAAAGAGGGGGCCTTGTAGGTTGTTTCTTGAGAAATGAGGGCTTCTCTAGTGGAATGGAAGGTGGAAAAAAATATAGAGTATGCAGGGCCTAGATTAGCAAGAATGGAATATATAAGACTGACATCTTCCTTTTTGACCTTACAACCTTCTAAAATAAGTCTAACGGTGTAATATCCCAAAATGGGAATGCAGCAGTGCATAAGCACAATATTGGAATAGCAGGGTGAATTAAGTCATAAAATGTGTTGATAAACACATTACCATCAAATGAGTGAAACAATAACAAAAAGAAGAACTTCTACAACTTCCCAAGTGGGGAAAATGCAGCAAATATACCCTGAAAACGTTATTTCTGGAGATTTTCATTTTAAATGGGTGAAATAACACTTGGTTCCCTTAGCATAGGGTCTTAGGCCCTCACATACAAAAGAGGAGCTGAAAAAAATCACTTATGATAAGTTAAACAGACCTCCCGGCCTCATATCAGCTTAAAAATAGCCAAATCCCATGACTTAAGTTATGTAGAAAATACTGAAGCATGTAAAACATTATTTTATGAGGGTTTCTAAAAAATTACAATAGAAAATCATAGATCTAGACATTTATGGCACAATATGCTAAGAAAATAGAGATCTGGCCTCCTTATTCCATTACAGAGATAACTTGATAAGTGTTTCTTGAGACACATGTAGAAAAAAGAGAAGATTTGAATATTTAGCTCTAAAAAATGCATTATTACTACAAAACTATAGAAATATTACTGAATAATACAAAATAGGGATGAGAATCCCTTCCTCTAGCTTTCCGGGAGAAGGGTTGGCCCTTTCCCTAGGAAACTAGCTCAAATTCAGGGGCTGAAACCCTGTTGCAGCAACTCTATGCAAAAATACACAGTTCCTGCAAGGGACTGTGATGTAGGAGATGAGGAATATTTTGGCCTGCTTCAAAGATGTTAAATAAGCCGAAACCTTCCTATCTGATCTCTCAAGAGAAGGAAGGCACCCTCTACTGATAAATAGACCCGGAAGTGGTGTTAACAAACCTCCACTGCAACACCCTACAACATAGCAATATTCTGCTATAGAAATAATGCTGAGGTTGAAGAATGGTGCTTGGCCTCAACCATAGATGTGGAGAAATATAGAACAGAGCTCTCCCAAGGAGCCTCTCAAGGGAAGAGGTGGGATTCCCACTCAAGAACACCCTGTGCTAAACAACATTGCAACCCTACTAAACAGTAAGAGGAAGCCAAGTCTAAACAGACAAGATCAAATGATCAAATCCAAAGCATGAATAAAAAATACTCCCATCCTCTCCATATATAGCAAGTGAACCTCTTCACATTGGGTCCATCCATATGTGCCATCAAGCTCATGCAAGTGGTCCTCCACCAAAACCGCACTGTCCATCAAGGAGGTTCAATGTATCTAGACATCTTTGTTGACTTGGTCAAAGTTGACTGAAGAAACATGATCCCATCTCTGTTCACACCCAAGGGTGCTCAAATTAGCTTCTTATTCTTACTCCTTTCAAATTAGGAGTGTTATTTATCCTTCTAAAGAGGTTAATGGGCCTCCCTGCCCATTTATTCACCTACCTAGTGATAAAACAACTCTAATATTCCATTTAGCTTGAAGGCTAAAATTTTGGAATATTACAGTCCTCCCCTCAAAAATGTTGCTTTTCCTCAAGAAACTGTATAAGGAGAGAAAAAATCCTCCCCTCCTCTTCTTGTGGCCTCCTCATCAAAAGTGCCTGCCACTGCTCAAAATGATCTGCTACAAATCTATCCTCCAATGTTTCCTCCCAAGCATGCAAAACCATATGGCTCACATCATAGAAAGGTGGAAGGTGTAAGTGGAAACCTCCTTGTTGTCCAATAGCCTCCTCAAGGTAGGAGTGATGATGAAAATGGGTAATATTATTCCCAATGAGTGACTTCCACACCCATTCTATCATCCAAGTGAAATGAGCCAATCTAGTTAGCTCAAAAAGATCCTCAACCCCTGGTTCATACAATGTATTGGGGCTACATGGAGAGATTGGATCCTCCCACCCAAGTGGTTTCTCTCTCCATTTATGATAAGTATGGGGCTGTTTCTACTCTTGGGCTGAAATATTATGACCTTCAAAAGTGGCCGAAGCCACCCCACCAAACAAATAAACCATGAAGTGCCCCCTCCAAAAACTCAAGTTCTTCAAATGGCTCATCCCACTTGAAGGAAAGAGATGTAGTTTGGAAATCATGGGCTGCCCATTGCTTCTCTTGAAACATGCATCATTCAAAGTAGGGAGAATCATACTCCCAATGGGCATCTCCAACTCATATCCCACTCTCCAAACAAAGCTCCCCATGAACATAGAAATATCAGCAATACATGGAAGAAAAAACCAATAGAAACAAGTTGTCATATGACAACTGGAAAGTGAATCAAGGTCCCACACAAGGAACCAGCGGATTGCATCATTTTCCTGCATCAAATCAAACAAAAACAAATTCTTTTCCAGCCACTTGTTTTCTGCCACAATCATTTTACAAGATAGAAACATGAGAGTACAAAGTGGTGTCAATGGTGCACACCAAAAATCATGTGGCTTTCCCCACAAACCACCAATGAGATAGCCAATCTCAATGCTACAAATGGCTTCAAGTACATCATCATACAATATGCAAGAAGGGTTAATCCTCCTTGGTACAACATGATGCTCATACAAATTAAATAAGTACAAAACATAATGTGGAATTATACATTCTTCGCCATGTACTTGGGACCTTGAGCTGAAATGGCTCAACTGGAAATTCTCCCTCACCTCCAAAGAGTAGGGAAGTGGTTGTGACATCCTCTCTATCACCATATGGGCTATGCATCTCTCCATATGCTGAAATATGTCATTCTGGATGCCCTCCCAAATGAACTCCTCTGCCAAGGAAAGATATGCATCAAAATTCATGGAAAAGAAGTCCTCATGTGCTACATGTAGTAGCTTCTCCTTGAGCTTAGAAGCTCTAGTCAAGAAGAATCTACCATAAGAATAGATGACCATATCATCCACCATATATCTATCATCTCCATCAAGGTCATCAAGAACCATGCAAGCACCAAGATCCTTGGAGTACTCTACCAAGAGTTGAGACCTCCAATATGGATCAATCCTCCCAAGAGACAGTGCTGGTGATCTGGAATGTGAAGCTCTCCTCATGCTGCTGCCTACTACTTTGACATCCCCCATGCTAAAGTCTCCCTCTAAACTCTTCACCTCTCCAAAATCCAAGAGTGGTGAACCAAATGGCAAGATTTCTCTTACCAACTCCAGATCTAGTGGCCTCCCCGGTGGAATGCCTCCATATAGTGAGACATCAATGGCAAGAGAAGACTGTTCATATGGTTGGGAAATATTGCCCCTGTCCTCACAGCACAAACCGGTCTTCCTCCTCCTTGCACCAGCTCTTTGAAAGAGATAGGGGTGTGTGCTCCTCATCAAATGATGATGTCCTTCCTCCCTACCTTCTCCTTCCATCAATAGTATCTCACAATCATGTTGCTCATTGATTTTACGTTGCCTTCCATATGTGAGATCCTGGGGAACTTCTTGCAATGATACAAGAAATCCTCCGGTTGTAGCATGTTCTCCTCCTTCCTCTGCATGAGGCACTAGATATGCTGTATATGTGACAGTGCTATAACCCCCATCCTTCTCTTCATCTTCAATATGAATAGGAGGTAACTGCTCAATAAGAGGATCCTCCTTTGAAAAAGGAACCTTCATGCCCTCTTGTCCAAGGTTATGAAACAAGGATCTTGCCTCTAGCAAGGTATCATGCAAGATGCGAGCTCCTCCAATAGGTTTATGAAGTGTTTTTGAGTTTGTAGGTCCTTCCAACTTATGCAAAAGTTTCATTGTTTTGATTGTTCCATGTTTTTTATCAAACCTTTCTACCAATCTCTTAGTGAACTTTGCAAAAGAAGAAGTATTAAAATTTTTCAATGAAAATGACTCAAACATCCACCAAGCATAGGCCTTACCTTATTTGATGGCTTCATCTTCAAAAACTTGGTGCTGCTGCAAATAAGTATGCAACTCCTCCACCCAAGCTTTGGCTGAACAAGTTGGGGATCCATCAAAGGTAGATAGAGAAAATATATCCCTGTTATGTAGCTTTCTCCTCTCCACCTTGATCTTGCAAAACTCTTTGAAAGGGATGTGATCTCTCAACTTTTCAGTTTGAGATTCATACTCTTGCAGAAAATTACTAAGAGTTTCCCTCCTTGGCATTTACTCTTCTTTCATCAATTTCATAGCAGAACTGGGCATTTGAATGCACTGTGCATAATAGGGTGTAGCTGCATGCTCACACCTATCATGTTCCAATCTAGATCCGGCTCTAGATTCAAACTGCTCTGGAGATTCCATCTCCTCTCTCGTCTTCTTAAGATCTTCATTGATGCTCTGCATAGATTTTGGAAGAAGCTTTGTGAGCCTCTCCTCCTTTATTCCTCCACATAATGGAGCCTTCTTTCTATTCATCTCTCCTTCTCTTGATAGCATCATGGCTGATTTCCATAGGCTGAGCCAAAACTATGCTCTGATACCACTGTAATATCCCAAAGTGGGAATGCAGCAGTGAATAAGCACAATACTGGAATATCAGAGTGAAATTAAGTCATAAAATGTGTTGATAAACACATGACCATCAAATTATTGAAAAAAAACAAAAATAAGAACTTCTACACCTTCCCAAGTGGGGAAAATGTAGCAAATAGACCCTGAAAACGTTATTTCTGGAGATCTACATTTTAACTGGGTGAAATAATGCTTGTTTACCTTAGAATAGGGTCTTAGGCCCTCACATACAAAAGAGGAGCTGAAAAAAATCACTTATGATAAGTTAAACAAACCTCCCGGGCTCATATCAGCTTAAAAATAGCCAAATCCCATGACTTAAGTTATGCAGAAAAGACCGAAGCATGTACAACGTTATTTTATGAGGGTTTCTACAAAATTACAATATAAAATCATAGATCTAGAGATTTATGGCACAATATGCTAAGAAAACAGAGATCTGGCCTCCTTATTGCATTATAGAGATAACCCGGCAAGGGTTTCTTGAGACACATGTACAAAAAAGAGCATATATGAATATTCAACTCTGAAAAATGTAGTATTACTAAAAAATTATAGAAATATGACTGAATAATACAAAATATGGATGAGAATCCCTTCCTCTAGCTTTCTGGGAGAAGGGTTGGCCCTTTCCCTTGGAAACTAGCTCAAATTAAGGGGCTGAAACCCTGCTGCAGCAACTCTATGCAAAAAGACGCAGTTCCTACAAGGGACTGCACTGTAGGAGATGAGGAATACTTTGGCCTACTACCAAGATGTGAAATAAGCCCAGAAACCTTCTTAGCTGATCTCTCAAGAGAAGGAAGGCACCCTCTACTGAGAAACAGACCCGAAAGTGGTGTTAACAAACCTCCACTGCAACACCTTGAAACACAACAATATTATGCTACATAAATAATGCTGAGGCTAAAGAATGGTGCTTGGCCTCAAGCCTAGATGTGGAGCAATACAAAATAGAGCTCTCCCAAGAGGCCTCTCAAGGGAAGAGGTGGGATTCCCACTCGAGAACACCTTGTGCTAAACAACACTGCAACCTTGCTAAATAGTAAGAGGAAGCCAAGTCTAAATAGAAAAGATCAAATGATCGAATCCAAAGAATGAATAACAAAGGCTCCCATCCTCTCCATATATATCAAGTGAACCTATTCACATTTGGTCCCATGCATATGTGCCATCAAGCTCGTGCAAGTTGTCCTCCACCAAAACTGTGTTGTCCAGCAAGGAGGTTCAATGTATCTAGACAGCTTTGTTGACTTGGTCAAAGTTGACTGAAGCAACATGATCCCATCTCTGTTCACACCCAAGGCTGCTCAGATTAGCTACTTATTCTTACTCCTTTCACGTTAGGAGTGTTATTGATCCTTCTAAAGAGGTTAATGGGCCTCCCTACCCCTTTATTCACCTACCTAGTGATAAAACAACTCTAATATTCCATTTAGCTTGAAGGCTAAAATTTTGGAATATTATAAACAGTCTTGAATTTTGACAAAAAATCTTCAATAGAGGAGAAATTAGTGGGGTCCAAAGTAAGCAACTCATTTTCAAGCTAGTGGGCTTTGATTTTATTTTGAATGCCAAAAATTGTATTTAGGTTTTTCATATCTTCATAAGGGGAGTCAATTTCTTGGATATGAAATCTAAGATCTTGAGCAATGGAAATTCCAATCAACCCTCGTGCTTGATCTTGTTTATTCTCCCATTTAGCATGTTTATCTTCATCAGTAGGTTTATATTCTAGTCCTGAGGCTATTCTATAAATCCCTTTACTTCTAAGTAAGTCTACCATGTAGGATATCCATTGGAGATAATTGGTGTTGTTTAGAATAACTAGGCATGCACTTTCCATTTTTAAAAATTGAAGCTATAAAGGTTGAACTAACATGCGCCAATGGAAATATCTCGAAAAATTAGGCTGGTTAAAAAAAAAACAACTCTGAAAATGGCTTTCGGATGAAGAAGTTATGTCTTTTTGAAGAAAAGTTGTAGTAGATGCCGAGTAGTCATGTGATAGGTTGAAAATTGATTACGAAGTTGTGCTTAAATTTGATTACGAGTTGTGCTTATAGTTTGTTTTTCCTATTGAAGAATATTTTTACTTGTACAACCATTTTGAGCAAATTAATAGAGCAAGGACATGCCATTGGGGAGCTTTGGACCAACTAACATAGCCCACGAGGGGTGAGCTGCCTCAAAAATTTGTTGTGTATTATGCTGGTGAATTTTACTTGCTGTGTATTTCTATTGTACTCTGTTAAATAGTAAAATTACTTAACTAATCCTCACACTGAAAACTCAAATACATAACCAAAACTACTTTTTAACCCACAATTCATGGATAACACTTTGCACACTTAATTATATCAGTTTGTATACTTCATAGCGTTACAAATATTTACATTCAGATCACATGCCAATTGATTTATTGGTGGTGAGTCTGTCAGCCCACAATGAATTTACCACCTTATTGTGCCATGCATTTTTCTTGTCTTCCAACAATTTTTTAATGATATTGGCCAAACTCTTATTTGAGGATCCAACTAACCCATTCCCCTAAAGGTAATAAGCAGTTGAATGCCCTAGAGTGATTTGATACCTGTTTCAGAATTCCACCATTTTATTTGACTTAAAACATGTTTCATTATCCGTGATAAGTTTCTGGGGACATCCAAAACTTGACAGTATATTGGCTTCTAAAATTTTGACGATCACAATATTTGTTGCTTTTCTTGAGGGTATGGATTCAATCCATTTATTGAAATAGTCAGTGGTTGTGAGGATCCATTTGTGTTGGGATGAGGATGGTGGATGGATTTCTCCAATGAAATCCAAACCCCATTGTTGGAAAGGAATTTCAACAGATATGGGTTTCAATGGTAAAGGCAATAGTTTCCTCTTGCCTTCAAAAATTTGGCACTTATGACAGGAAGTAACTTTTTTATGGACATCAAAAAAGAGTGTGGGCCAGTAGAAACCAACTCTTAGCATATTATTGGTAGTGGTTTTCCAATACAAATTTCCACCACAGTCTCCTTCATGGAATTCCTGCATGATTTTATCTGCCTCATCCTTAAATAAATAGTTTAGTATAATTCCACAAATATCTTTTCAATACAAATGACTGTCTAGGATACAAAATTTTATTTCCTTTAATTTGAGAAATCTAGCTTTCATTTTGGTCATACCAGGAGGAGCTTGTAAATTTAATAATACAAAAATGAGGTCTTCATACCAGGGAGAGGTTGTAAAAGCATCATCTGTTTGTGGAGTCTCCTACTCTTCTTGGTCATCCAATGCGTCTACAAAATTAAAATCTAAAGCTCAAAAATTAGACTCAGTCATTAACTTAGCTAACCCCTAACCTTTAATGAGCTTGGTGGGTTTAATTTCAATATCATATTCAAGAAAATTTGAAATCCACTTACCTCTCTTCCCATCAGGTCCATTTTGAGTCAGGAAATATTTGACTGTAGATTTTGGAACATAAGAAATAATGTGAGAATGAAAAATATATACTCTGAAATCCTTAATTTCTTTTATTAGAGAAAATGCATGTTTCTGCATTATATTATATTTGAGGGCAACATATCTTAGAGCCTTGCCAAAGAAATAAATGGGTTGCTCATGTCCTTGATTTTTTTCTGCAACAGGACTACTGCAACAATGTGTTCAAATGCAAATGAAAAGATTATGAAATCTTTAGTGAAGTCAGGACTGATTAACACAGGTGCTTTTGTTAGAGCTTGTTTAACTAGGTTGGATGAATGTTTAGCTTCAATACTCCATTTTACTTTTGTCTTTTCTTAAAATGTTGGTTATGTTCCTGACGATTTCTGCCAGGTTCGGGATAAATATTCTTAGAAAGTTTTTTTTACCAATAAATGATTGAAGCTCTTTCACATTCATAGCATGAATTATCTTCAAAATGGCCTCGATCCTGCTGGGATCAATTCTAATTCTATGTTTGGAAATGACATGCTGGAGAAATTTTCCTTCCTCTAGGCCGAATAATTTTTTTTTTTGGATTCAGGGAAATGTCAGACCTCCTACACTTCTAAAAAACTCTCCTCAAATGTAGCAGATTCTCTTCATCTATTTTGGAAAAAAATTAATTTCATCCAGATATATGACTATGAATATTCCAATTTCATCAACAAAAGAAATGTCCATTTCTCCCTGAAATGTAGCTCCAACATTCATCAATCCAAAAGGCATCTTCAAATACATGAAGGTACCAATGGAGTAACAAATGTTGTCTTATGTTGGTCATCAGGGTGAACTAAAACCTGGTTATAACCAGAGAAACCATCTAAAAGTGAAATCATACTGAAGCCAAGTACCTTTTGTAAAATATGATCCATCTTAGGTAAGGGGTAGTTTTCTTTAGTGAGACTTTATTAAGATTTATGAAATATACACAGAGTATGATTTCACTTGTCTTCTTTCTTGTTGGAACTAAATTGGATACCTAGTTAGAGTACCTCAAAGGTACTATAATCTTAGCATCATTCATTTTCTTAGGCTCTTTTTCAATTAAAGAAATCAACATTGGGTTTATCCTTCTGAGTTTTTGTTTGAAATGTTTTTGATCTTCTTTAATTGGAATTTTGTGTTGTATTATGTTGGTGTCATAAGATTTTAAGTCTTCGTAACTCGAGGAAAAAACATCAATACATTATTTGAACAGACTAATATATTTCTGTTTTTTAGCAGGGGGTATTGATTTAGATAGTTTTACCATATTTAGGTCTTGTTCATTTCCTATGTTTCATTCTTCCACTTCAGCTCTTGTGGGTTCAATTTTGGGTTTCTTGGCTACATCATTAAAGTCAAACAACTCTTCTAAGGGAATTAATCCTTTGGGTAAAGCATTATCTCTCAATTAGAGTATTTCTAGTTCTTTTATTTCTTGATCTATCTATGGTAATTCTACTTTATTTACACCTTTTGTTTTCATGGCTTCCTAACCGATTTTATAAACCAAACTTTACATCTACATTATTTTCCAATTCACACTCTTCATCAATGTTGGATTCTTCAAACTCATCCTTGGATTTTAAAAAATTCTCAATTTTTTTATCATTCCCAAAAACTTGCCAACATCTAACATTGTCTGGGACTGTTGGCCTATGTTTTACCTCCATTGTGTATTTATGACTAGGATGGAAAGGAAGTTTTTAGGTACTGGAAGAAGTGGCCAGACCATCAGCCAAAAAATTATGATTTCTTGGGATTATTGATAAGTCATACTCTTCAAAACATTCAAAAAAATCTAGGACAACATTTATGTAGGCTCTTAATCTAGGGTGTTTAGCAGAATATTCTCCCTTGATTTGTTTTATTATTAGCTCAGAATCTCCACGAATGGAAATCCTTTTATCACCAATTTTTTCAATTATTGTAACCCTAGTATCAATGCTTCATATTATGTTATATTATTTGTACACTGAAAATTTAGCCTATATGAATGTCCCTCTGCATGGTTAGTTCTTGGCTTTGAAACCCATATTCCTGATCAGGATCCCTCTTTACAAAAAAATTCCATCAAAGTCCATATTCCAAAGGGATGTATCTTGGGTATTGTGTTCCACCATCGCCATCTTGTTTTCTTCGATTTCACAGATATCAATTACTAATTTGGAAATGTGTTTTTCCATATCCCCATTGTTTGGGTCCTATAATAATATGGATAATACTTTTGAATTTACTATGTTAAAGTCTTGTAATATTATACATACTTTTCTTTCCATAAATTTTTTCCCATATTAAAAAATGTAAAGAGGTTAAGTCCTAAAATAAGAATCAAAGGACTAGAAGAAAAAGATCAAAAAAGAAGATAATTTATGAACCCCACAAAAAGAGATAAAAATAGATCATGAAAGTGTGCACATTCAAATGCCACTACTCTTAGTTTTCTTTTTGTAAATAAATATTGTGTGTAGCTTGTCAAAAATGCCACAATTTATGATGATCAAATAGTTTAATCTTGATTACTCATGATTTTAAATTTCAAGTATTGATAGTTAGTGAATAAAGATCTAGCCAAACCATTTAATCTTGGCAGATCAGTAGTTAGGTAGAGAATAAAAATGATCTCATCAGTTTAATCTAAGACATTGGAAGTTATAAGGTTAGAATTAGATTATTTTTCTTATCAAAAGAAAAATAAAGGGTCAGCAAGCTCAAATACACCCAATAAGTGAAGAAAAAATGTTAGGGTAAATGATGGGTAGGTAGATTTCTTTCACAAGTGATGGAGATCATCAATTGGTCATTTCATATGACTAATATCCCCCAAAACCCCCTTCCCCTTGCTTAAAACCATATTTTCCATTCTTAGAAGGAATTTTCCCTTGTAAAACTCCCTTTCCTTTTGAAAATATCCATTTCCCTTCATTTTAACCTTTTCCCCTTATTTCACCCTTTTTCCCTTCCTAAAACCCTTTTCCCTAGTTAAAATCCTTTTTTTCCTCTAAAAAAAGTAAATCCATTTACTAACTCCCCTTTTCATTAAAAATATGAGAAAACCCACTTTTTATATGGTTTTAAATGGTTAAAATATTATATTGAGCCCCACTGCAAAAAATCCGTTCCTGATATTATTTTTAACTCATCCCTAGTGTATTTTTAAATCACGCATCCATATTCACTTATCCCATATTTATTTAACCTCGCTAAATATATAACCCCTCCACTATTTAACCCGACCCACATATATTTAAACTCCTTCACATGACTCATTCCCGGTCCCACCTATCAAATCCCCCCTATTCATCCAACCGTCAGATTTCTATTCATCAAATCTAATGGCCAATAATTGTTTTCACACCACCGACAGCCTGATGTTTAAAACCATTGGGGGGTCGCGAAATGGATGGTTTCACACCCCCACCCATTTTCTACATGGCGCTCCCACATTTCATCACACTCCCCAGCCGAAAACCTCCAACCCGCCTTTTCGTGTGTGATAACCACTAATCGGTTTTCGCCCATTTTTTTGAAACCAGTTACTGTTTGAAAGTTAAAACCTCTGCGCCAATAAGTTTAACCACCTTTGGTTAAAAAAAATAAATCTCGCCCTAAAAGCCTTTTTTCACCATTTCTGTTAAAAAAGTGCGAGAAAAGAGCCTCTGCCGACATATTTTAAAGCCAGCATAGACTCAAAATCATGCCTTTTTCTACCAGAGTTATTGTTGATTCATATTTGAAGCTCTATGAGACCAAGAAAGCCTCTAATGCAACCAGAACCCTTTATATAGACTGAAAACTCCATTTCACAGGTAATCCTAAGCCTCTTAAATCCATTTCTTAAGCAATAAAGTAATAAATTAATCAATTGAACAAGTTTAAATGGCCTCCCAGAGCATAATCTCTATTAATCCCCTACAAACACATATAATGGATATTGAACACACTCCCTTAGTAGACAAAGATTTCAAAATCAGTGACACAGTCACTAATTTCAACCTCCTAGAGCTCCACTGCTGGAGCCATGACAAATTCATGGACCAGACTAATGATATCCACCTTTGGGACTCAAACCTACCCAGGTATTTTTTCTCTTAGACCTTACAATTTCCAGAAATCATCAGACTCTGTCAAATCAATTATATTCCCAATGAAAGAGCCCTAGTAACCCCCAGCAAAGATATTTTTTTCACAACAACTACAGAATCAATAAAATAGATGTTACAGATCCAATCTAAGTCTAATGAAGCCCCATTGTCTATTGAAATCCTCACTAAATTATATTTGAAATTGGACTTTCCCAAGAGGTTTCAAATATTTCAAACCTTTCTTCCTCCATCAATGGAAAACCCAAAGAGTAACCCTCCTTATTCAGCTTCAATTTTTTCAGAAAGAACCAGATAAATTGTCACAATGTTGTCTTGCATTCTAGGGTACTTCATAGATGAATATGTAGATGCTTCAATCCTAGGTTTTCTGTCCATTTTCTGCCCAAGACAACCTCCGGCTTTTACATTTAACTTTTCTCAATACTTATCAGATGCAATCCATGAGAAATTATTTAAATTACCAGAGGAAGGAGTGTTTAAGTATTCATCATTTTTGTTTCATTTATTCCTATACTTCCAATCAGAAAGGTTTGCAGTTAGCTTTCTAAAACTATACATAGAGGGTAACCCCATATCTGTAGTCTTCTTGGCTTCCTTAATCAGAAAGTGTTAGTCATCAATAATTATTTTCTATTTGTAGATGACTACATACTTGTCCTATATTTCTAAAAACAAGATTCATGAATATTGTGAGTTTTAGAAATCTCACTGCCTTCATTACCCTAAAGATAATTTTTTCACTATTTCACTATTCTATCATGTCATGGTCAACTTACCACTCCTAGAAAACCCCTCATGGGCTTATGCCATTCATCTTTATCCTATTTTCCCACCCATGACCTCAATAGTATGTTTAGCCTTTACCTCACCTCTACACTTTCCCTCTAAGATTACCAAACAACCTACTCTATCCCATATTCACCAAATGCCTCAATCATTAATGGTCTCAAAACTATCTCTGTAGGCTCTTTAGATAAATCAAGTACATTGGATTTTGGATCTTCAATACATAAAATTTTCAAAAACTCTGTTTTTCATGTCTGAAGATCCCAAGCCAAGCTTTTAGTCAAAGACCAAGTCAAAAGAGCCTCCCACTAGGTCATTAGGGTTTCATAGGTTGTAGGGTTATCTTTGGTGTTCTAAATCACTATTTCTCATATGCTAGAAGCTTAATCAAATGTGAAAGAAGTTCAGCACTTGTTTTTCCAAGATAGAGCAGAAAATTCTCCAAGGAAGACCTCCTTATCAGGTTAAAATTCTGCAAAGAACAACTGTTCATTTTTTACATTTTTGCAGGAGTTTCAAGGTGACTATCAGTAGATAATAGGTAAGGTAAGAGGCCTGATCCTCATTAGAAGGTATAATCAAGAAAATTGAAGAAGAATCAGCCTATGTTCAATAAAAATCAGGGTTTCTAGGCACTAATTGGGCCAGCAATATGCCAAGAAAAGATCAATGCATCAAATCACAAGGACAGAGGCACACCAGCACAATCAAGCATGAATTGAAGATTTTTAGAAATTATAAATGGAAAATGGAAAAAGGTAAGGTGAACTGAACAGAAATGAATGAACTTGAAAGGGATATAGAGAAATTAGAAGACAACACAAATAAATCTTCTCAGACAGACCAGAAACCTAGGATTTGGTAAGATGATCAAAGGAGGTAAAAAGGAAAGTTTGGACTCCATAATAGCAGCAAAGTTTTCCTGAGGATATCACTTCCTGCAAAGATTCCAAACTCATTCCAAGGAGTTTGTCAAAATGAAGATGGTCAAAAGAAGGTAAAATGAAGTTGTTGAGCCTCCACCGTGATAACAGAAGAAGGTTTGAAGAGAATGTTGTGTGTGTCATTCCTGGGTTTGCCAAGGTAAAGTATCTCACTACATCAAAGGGAAAGAATGCAAAGAGTATCAGTATAAGGAAGTTCAAGCCTTCATTTCTAGTCATTTTCACTCAATGATCAAAGGAATAAAAGCATAGGGTTAAACTCCAAGATGAAAGAAAAACTAATCATGAGGTTGTTGTTTTGTAACTAAATGTGTCAAACTCCCAAAAAATCAGACAGGGCTGAATCATTCTATCCTGGCACCTGAAAATCAAAATTTTTCAAAAAGGAGATATGGAAAACATGATTATGGTCATTGCAAAAGGAAAGTTTGTCATGTCCAAAAATCAGTGAGAGGGAAAGAAACCATGTTTTTCAAGTCACCCACGCTCACAAATCTTAAAGGGGGTAAAAACATGACTTCAACTTCATAATGCAAGAAAAAAAAATTTTGACAGTGCTAAGCAAGCTGCCACTAAAGGAAAAAGATGCATTTAAAAGTTTTGAAGTCACCTACTGTGAAAGGTCAAAAGATATCATTCAAAGTGATAAAGGGACTAAAAAAATTATAAAGTGGGTTTGTAGGAGATAAATTTAGAGGCAGAATTAATCACCATGTCAAGAGAAGAAGGGAGTGTGAGCAGTGAAGGAGGTCAAGTGCCTATGAGGCCAAAGAAAAAGGGTGGGAAGGTTAATATATTTGAACCCCAAGACGCTGTGGATATTACTACCTCTCCCATGATTCTCACATGCTTTCAGAATGTAGGGTGTTTTCATTTTTTTGAAAGGGTCCAACAAGTGAAAAGTCACCCTGAGCTCACTAGGTTGTTTGTCCTCAACCTACCCAATAAACAAGTAAATATTGCAGGGGTAGACTTTGAGCTATCATCAGATACCATTTCCCATGCCACTAGACTTCTTGGTGTTGGTGAGGAATGGTTCAAAAGGGAAAAATTGGACATGAGCTGCTATGAGCCATTCCTCAAGCTTAGGTACAAATAAGGCTACAAGACTATTTTCCATTTCTCACACTTGCTGGAGAGGCATGCACCCTTAATGAAGGTCATCATGAAATATTTTACAGGTGAGGGGAGATAGTCTTGACTCTACTCCTACCATATCAGATTACTCATGCATTTTACTAGGGTCAAAATGCTTCATTTTCCCTACTACTTGTATAGGATTATCGACAAGATTTCTTCTATTGTTCGAAAGAGGAGTTATTCCCAGCAAATACATAGTTTTTTCCATCACTCATTGATCAATATGGTGGTACTACATCAGCTGGAGCAAAAAGGCATACCATGGGAGGTGTTCATTTCTCATGAAATATTCACAAGCCCATAGCCTCATCATCAACCTAATTTACCCTCATCATCTCATTCTCCTCCCTCCACTCATCCATCACCTCCTACTGACCATGCCTCATCATCTACACAAGTATCCTCTCCTCAAGAAAACCTCTCTTCCTCATCTTCTCCTTATGCATCAAATCAAGAAGGCAGTGGCAGTGAACAAGAATGTGAAAATGAGGGTGAGGGTGACAATGAATCAAACCAAAGTGTAGATGAGGGTGATGATGAGTTGAGCCAACAAGAGGCAGAAAACATGGAAACAGAAGAAGAGGATGAAAATGAGGAAAATGAGGAAGCTAACAGTGAAAATGAATTTAGCAGTGATGAAAAAGAGGTCAGTAGTGAAGCAGAAGACATGGAGGTGGACAATGATCAAGATGATGACAATGAGGAAAATATAGAGGCTAAAGGCAGCAGTAACACCCATGAAAAAAGCATCAGTGATGAACAATACAACAAGGAAAATGAAAGTCATGACAGTCATGAAAAAATTGAAGAGACTAAAAGTGAGGCTGATGTTGAAGGGAAAGAGGTGAGAAGCAGTTAGGGTGATGAAGAGGAATACATGGAAACAAAGGATCACAGCCATGAGGAAGACACCAAAAATATCACAGGAAAACCTTTTTCATTAACATATCAGAGAGGGGAAAGGCTTGCGTTTTTTGCCTCTAAAAGGAAAGGGACAATGCCATCCACCTCAGCTCAGAAGATTGACAAAGGAAATAAAAAGGTGAAGAAAGGTAAGAAAGGTAAGCATGATCTTGACATCATGGACCTTGACAGTGAAACTGAACATAAGGATAGGGCCACTAGCATACTGCTCCAAAGCAAAGATGCAAAGATCGGAGATCTAGAAATATGCCTTGGCATGGAAATGTATAACATTGACTATTATAAATATGAAAACAAGAAATTTAATAAGGAAAAGAGAAATCTTGATCTCCAAAGGAAGATGACCAAGCATTATGCCCGGAAAAACCAAATTGCAAGGGCTAAACTCAAAAATTCCCATGCCCAAATAAAAGCACTCAAATGGGAAAAAGGCTAAGAAAACCTTGAAATATTGGCTCAAGCTTCTCTATAGGCCTCTCAAACCTCATTAAGAAGACATCCACCAAATTTGGGAGAATTTTAACAAATTTTGGTTTTTTGCAAATTTGGAGGCCTCTAAGTGCAGCACCCTTGGTGCTACGCTTTCATATCAGGCATCCCCAAAAACAAAAAAAATTGCATTTTTGGAATCCTCTCATCAATTAAAGTATTCTCACCAAATTTCAGAGCATTTGGAGCATTTTTGACCCCTCAAAAGGCCAAAAAAGACCTCATTTTTCACCTTTCTGCCTCATTTTTTAAGCTTGGCGGTGCGCCTAGAGTAGTTTTGGGAAATTTTCCTTTTGTATAGGTTAATGGAGCTCAATCAGAAACCAAGGGTAGATTTGGAAATTAGACTCAGCAGGATTTCCAACGGGCCTTCACGAATCCAATTCTGACATTGGGAAGGTCATCAAAACTTGGCTGCAAGTGGATCTAGTTTTGCCCATGCATGGCACTACGCTTTTAGACCTCACTATGCGTTTTTGGAAAAAAAGTCAACAAAAGACACTCATTAATGGAAAAATGATATTTTAGTGTTTTTTGAGGCAAATCACTCCAAATTTAGGTGCTAGGATTTATTTTTTCATTTATTTCATGACATATTTTGTGCCTTGGGCCTTGCATGGTCTCTTAGGCATAAATGACATTTATGACTAGTTTCGACATTTTCAAACCCTAGTTAGGGTTTTTTCCCTCCTTTTCTAGATAAATAGAGCATGAAAACCTCATTTTAAAAGGTTGGCATTTGATGACTCTTGAGAGCAATATACGGTTTTTGGGAGATTGAAGAAGAAATTGGTGTTGTGGATCTTGTGAATGGCTTGTTTTGATTGATGATGGAGAAGGCTTGCTTGCAGGATACCTGAGCTTGGTTAATGATGATGTGCTTCTATTCATTCATGTTTTCTTATGTATCATGTTGTTTCATCCTTCTATATTGCAGTGGGACAAAGGTTTTAGACTAAGAAATGTTTTTCAAAGGCACCTTAGCTCTGTTTGTTCTTCACTGCGTCTATGTTTTCCTCTGCTAGGTCATTTTAGAGAATTCTTAATTTCTCTCTAGACCCACCTAAGCTTGTTGATTTCATGAATGGTTTAATACAGTAGGTATCAAATATTCTTTATGGTTAGCCCTTCTTTTTTGATGTCACTAAAACATCGTTCTTGAGATCTCTCTCTAAAGTACCACTAATTAGGTTTGCCAAAGAGGCTATGTTTCGATCATACCCTTTGTCCATGCTTGAATAGTTGTTTTGGAGATCTTTATGGCTATGATCAATGATGTTTATTCGTTCCCTCTTCTTTGATTAAAGTTATATATTTATCTTAAATGCTTTCTAACCTTGAAGGTGAAATCACTAGAAGTTAAATGAGTTTCTCGCCTTCTATATATCATTGGATTATGTCTGAAATGATTATTTGCTTGAGTTGAATGAAAGAGTTATTGGTGTGACCTGTATATTGATTACTTATTTATGCTAAATAGTGTTGAAGTCACTTATTGTTTTAATTATATGAAAAAGGATTCTTAATTTCCATTTTCCCTACTTTATTCACAAACTTGATGTTCATTTCATTTCACACAAACATTGAAAATCCATTTGACCATGCTAGATTTTCCCTGTCATCCCTGATTCATTGTTGAAATTTCTAAGACTTTTATTGACTCCATAGCCCAATGACTTGAATATTTCCTCACTCCACCTATTCTACTTGATCAACTTACCCAACCAAAACAAACAAACAAACCCTACACTTAACAACTAGCCTAAAATCAAACCCTAAAAGAAAAAAAGTTCACATCCCTTGCACAAAATAGAGAGAGCCCTCTCTAAGTCTAGGAAGGCTAGTTCTTAGGACATCAAAGACTAGTCTGATGTTACATTGTGCATTTTATCTCACCAATATAATAAATCACGGGAACCTAACATAATGGCGATCATGGTGGGATGTTCAGAGTAAGTAACAAGCTTATATATCCTTAGCAGATTCAGAGGCCCTTATCATACAGTATCTATTGATTTATCACCAACTCACTGCCTAACATAAATGGAAATCAAGGTGAGATATTTCTGAGTTAGTGACAATCTAAGTACTCCTTAGAACTTCAGAAACCCTTATCAAATCATAGAGAACTCAAACTTTTAGCTAATATTAGAATCCAACTGTTTCACCATCCTAGCAAAATGATGACTCAGCTGAAGGACACTCATAGAAACCTTAGGGCTACATAAAAGAACTCAAAAAACCCCAAAACATCCCTAGATTGGTTTTTTTCAATTATTGGTGGTGGACCGTAAAAAAAATCCTTAAAACATAAAACAACATCCACCTAGTGACTCACTCGCCTCTAGTAGGCCTTCTAACTTTACTAGTGTTCATAAACTTCCTTAGGATTGTGTCAAATTAGCCCTGAGAGGTTTAGAGGCCTAGTCACCCACTGTGCAAGTTTAGCAAACACTAAGAGAGGTCAACCTTCCGAAAAAAGTCATAAAATTTCAGCCTCTCTATATTTTGAGTCCAAAATCTGGCTTCACAAATGATCAGTACTAGATCTCACGCAGACCCAAATCCCCCTACCATAGTTGACGACCTAGAAAATATTTTGTGGCAAACTTCTAAAATTGAAGACTCAACTACTGTTAGGACCATTCATAGAGCAAGTTCTATCCCTGAACATCTCACAACCTTGCAATATCCTCAGTTTGACTTACATCATACAAGAAACCTTTTCCAAACCAAGTTACAAAGTGATATTGACCAGACTGACCTTGAGCCCATATATTTTCAGTAGAGTTCTAGTAGAGAAGCCTCTCCTTCCACTCCTCATGACTTTCAGCTCCTCCATCACTTTGGCTCTTTTCATACCAAGTCTGATCAAAATTAGTTTGTTGGTCCAAGTACCTCTACCACCCCCATCCACACATCCACTGTCCAAACCACTCCACTTCATCCTCCACCCCCTCTCACAAACCCTCCCCTTGTAAACCCTCCTTGGATCCCATTCCCTCCCATCATGGCAGCATGGTATGCCCCCCTAGCACTGCCACAACATTTTTTGCCTTTTTGAAATGATTACTAATCCAAAATCCCTCATTTTACCGGAGCTAAATCTACCACTGCCCAAAAGCATGTAGATAGGATAAATGATGCCTTTGACTACTTGGAATTAGAAGAGGAAACCATAAAAATGAGGATTTTTGCACAAAGCTTAGGAGGAGAAGCCAAGAAATGGTTCAAAATCTTAACTCCTAACAGTGTACATGATCTCCCTTCCCTTTACCAGACATTATAAACAAGTGGGAAATCAAGAAAAACCCTCTTCAAATCCTCTCAGAATATAACAACCTTAAGATAAATGTCAGGGAAATTGTCCAAGACTATTGCACCAGGTTCAATAGTGTTTACAATGCCCTCCCACTAGACATGAAACCCCCACAAGGCTTAGCTCTAGCAAAATTTCTGAAAGGTTTTGATTAGGACATGGCCTATCAATTAAGAGAGAGAGAGATCCCCTAACTTTAGAAGACATGCAAAGGGGAGCTGTGAGTGTAGAGGCCATCCTGATTGAAAAAAGGGCTAGGATGAGATCAGAAAAGAGAGTCACCTACAAAGATGAAACTATGGCCTCAACCTCCTCATCTAATGCCAAAATGTTAGAAAATTATATATTATGGAGAAATGAAACACATAAAATATGTGGAAAATAAAAGCACACAAAACACATAAAACCAGAGAGACACAAATATATGTGGTTCACCCAGTTTGGGCTACGTCCACCCCGAACAGCCAGTCCTTCCTTTTTATTATCCAGCAAAAAATGAAGAGACAAAACCTACAAAAAATCCGCTGTAATATCCTTTGTTCTGTCTCACAGTCTCCCTCTCTATTTCTCGCTTTGAGAATACACATACAATGCACAGCCACAATACAGTGCCCTCATAAAAGCGAGGGATTGCCTTCTAGGGCAAAAAAAAACCCTAATCTAAACATAACTTCTACCGTCAGATCATTTTCCTAATGAACGACCCAGATTGACTAGAAATTACTATACTTTTACAAGGCAATTTTACATATGTTTTTAGCTTCAGGGGCACGCAGCCCCCATGTCGGGGGGGGGGGGCTCCGAAAAGCGCTGTCACCCCCCCCTGGACCCCCCACGACAGCGATTAATTACGGGCGGCGTTGCCGCCCCTTTTAAGGTACAGGGGTCCAATGCTGTGATACAAATTAAATAAGATAATCAGGCTCCACACCCAACACAAAATTGATAATTTAGTGAGGGTTATGGAAAGAATAAACTTGAGTGAAAGAACACCTCCTAGCGAAAACCAAGAAAATCCCCAAAACAAAAATAGGAATCCAAACTTCAGAAGACACCCTCTCCAAAATAGACCAAGAGACAATGACAAAAAAATCAGGCCCCCTTTCTAAGACAATTATGTAGATGAAGAGGGAAGAGAGTCTGAAGAACCTGAAGAAAGCCATGTAAACTTAATAGGTTCTGATAGTGAACGTGATGTTTTTCTCACTGAAGAAGAACAAGGTTTATTTTCCTTAATGTTGGATAGAATTGTGATTTACAGATAAAACACGCTTCCCTAGACAAGTGCTAATCTAGAACAACAGGTTAAAGACTATATGACTAATTTTCCTAACTAATAACAGCCACACATAATGGATTAGATGCTTTTTTGGAATCCAATCACTTCTAAATGATTCCTTATGTCGCTTCCGTTGTAGCTTCAAATTCCAACTAGTTGTGCAAAATATTTCCTGCGAGAATGAACACTAAACAATAGAAGATAGAAATAATACAGGTGTCTATTCAAGTTAGTTTTCTAAATCACTAAAGCATCAACCATATACATCAACTAAGATCTTTCAATATAGAAAATCAAATCCAATACATCTACATATATGGAAAATTAAGTTGTATTCTTTATTAATGATAGAAGGGGAGGTTACAACCAAATGATTGATTTTGTGTCACCATCTCCAGCAACATCCCAACTTCATCACAATGCAGATATCTCCAGAAAATTGTCACTCAAATCAATCTCCTCAATGTAAAATCCACCAACATTTCTCTACACAAATTCTTCCTTCTCAAACACTAAGATTTGTGCTCAATTTATAGAGAGGATGAGGTAGTTTTACAATCAATGACTTTCCAATAATAGGCAAGACATGTTCCCAATCTTGTAGATGTCAAATGGACACATGGATTCGAATTTTGACACATTTGAACTCTTCTAGAAGGCACTGGCCAAGTGGAGATTCCAGAACAATGAGAATTTCGCTCCCAATGTGACCAATGCACTCATAGATGTCAGGAAGTGCTTTGCATAGTAGCCTTGCATGGGGCTACCTACATATGAAATGCACTTAGTCCCTTTAGAGGCAACGTTGATGAGCTCTCATATGATATATTATAAACTTCAAATCTTTGAAACCTTTGTAAATGAAAGTCCTTGATTGATCTGCCTTGTTCTTTGTCTTAGGGCATATAGCAATTGAAATGTTAGGGGATGATAGACCATATACATAGGTCCTAGAGATGATGCCCAGTTAACCAAGTCATTGGGAATGGTGCCCTAATTGACCTATAACAATTTCCCCCTAAAGCATGAAGTTAGAATAATAACAACAAAATTTTGATTGATATGCTTTACACTGTGATGTGTTGGAGATGAAGCGGAGTGGTGACCTGCATCAATCTTACAATACATTACATCATGATATATCCTCTTGATCATAATTTCTGAGGGTAGTCATTCCCATGTTTAGCACATAAACAATCTAATAACATGTACATAATTCAGAAAGTCATCGTCATTGGAATGTTGCCCAATGCAGATATGCCTACAGATATAGGCCCAATTTTCGATGACGATCTGTATGTAAGGTCACCATACAGATGATGTGTGCAACAATCCTAAAATCACAGCCCGAATGGCTGAAATGTTGATTAGCGGTTGTCATTAATGTCAACCCAAGCAGCACCAGGGACTACCCCAATATTGCATGGGAATTTTGACATAAAAAATTACTATATTCTGGGTCAAGAATGCTTTTGATGGTTTCTTCTTGTTGAGATGTTTCTGTTGATATATGGCACGCCACATAATTCTTTATGGTTTGAGAGATATTCACGTTTGAAGTTTGTAACCCCAGTTAGTGGGCTAAAACCCCATGGGGTTGTGGCATGGGTCATTGAAAAGTCATAATTAATATTTTTAAAGCTCTTAAAATCCCTCCCACGTTCACTTGTTGAAGCCCCTCTCAACCTAAGCATTTATATAAATTGTGATCCTCAAATCCTCCTTATGCAAGGGATTTTGCCATATGAAATAGGTCATCGTGGCATTTTCACTCTAATGTTTTTTCTATGAAGGGTCAGAAGCTACAATTTTTATGAGGCCAAGAAAAAATCCTGAGGAAGCTCCTGCAAAAATTTCAGACCAAGGTGGATAATAGTTTCAGAGATATGTTTTGTGGAAGTTAGTGTTTTTGCAGGCTCCTGAAATTCATCTCAAAGAAGTGACCTTGGGAAATTCATCATAACTCTCACTCTGTGTATTGGATTGGAATTATGTAAAAAGAGACAGATAGAAAATGGACTTTATTTTTCACTCTATCAATCTCATATCTGAATGAAGAAACAGTGACACGTGTCACGTCGTACAAGTTCACTCTACTAATTAGGGCATTGTGAGAGATTGCGCATAACTCTCTCTAGAAGAATCCAAATTGGGTCAGACCTGTGGCATTGGAAATATGAATTTGTGGACTACTATAGAACCAAAAATTAGATATTTGGGATATGAAATAACAGAGATACACCAGATTCAATATTGAGCGCCTAGAAGGCAAGAAAAATCTAGATCATGTGTTGTCAAGGGCTATAAAGGACCAGAATTTCTAGGGAAGTAAAGCAAAGCAAGTGTAGCAGAGGGTAGAATGAAAAGATCAGCAACTAAGGTGTAGAATATTAGCAAGAAGTTCATCACATGAAGTCCTCAAGTGAGCAGTACTGCATACAGTCACTGTAAAGGTATCATTGTACTAAGTCATTGTAAATACATTATTGTAAAAATTGTTCTAGTGTCTATCTGCCAAGAGTTGAAGAGGCAGTGTCGGGAGGTCTAAGATCATCATTAGGTGGTTGTGTCATAGTTGGGGTTATCATCTAGTGTGTCTTCTTCTTCTACATCATTCTATATCATTGTAAAGTGGACCATTTTACCTGGTACGGGAGTCCATTCTTCTTTTATTATTCTATAGGGTGGTAGGGTGGTGCTAGGGTGAGTTGTAGCTCATTGGGTGTTGGGGCATCCGTTCAATTAACTACTGAAGAATCTCAGGTGTTGAAGCGTCCATCCAGTGGGAGTTGGAGAAGAATGCTTTTCTAAATTCTAGGAAATTGGAGCTTTATTTTCAATCAGAGTTGAATATTAAAGAATTATTAGAAAAGAATTAGGTGGTTTTTGTCCCGGAGTGGGTTTCCACCTTAAAAAATATGTGCATTTGTGTTCCTTTTGTTTGCTTCTATCATTGTACAAACACTAATAATAATTGAAGATTAACTAATGCTATAATTGAAAGGAATATTGATTCACCCCCCCTCTCATTATTTCCAACAATTGGTATCAGGGCTTGGTTCCTTCAATAGTAGTTTAACAGTTGGAAGGAGGTCATGGAGCATACCAAGAATGGTGTACCTCTACTCAATGAAAATAATTATGCACTTTGGAAAGGAAGAATGGAGGTCCATCTCTTGGCGCAAGGTTACGAAGTATGGGACACTGTTCAAAATGGATTTACATCAACCGCGGATGAACAAGGTAAGAAGAATTTGGTAAATGATGCAAAAGCAAAGAATATTATTATCAGTGGACTTATTGAATCTACTTATCATAAAGTGTTGGATTGTAAAATCGCCAAAAATTTATGGTGCAAGCTTGAGAATATATATGTAGGTGACTCAAATGTCAAAGAAGCAAAGCTTCAAATCTATAGAGCAAAATTTGAGCAACTCAGAATGAAAGAAGATTGCAACATTGCTACATACTTCCAATACATTGATAAAATAACCAATACTTTGGAAGAATTGGGAGAGCCAATTGACGAGAAGACTATTATACGAAAGATTCTTAGAACGTTACCAGGGAGATTCAACCCAAAGGTATCGTTCTTAGAATACAGTGCAAATCTGGACAAAATCAGCAAAGAGGAATTACATGGAGTTCTCATAGCATATTAAATGATACTTGATGAAGAAGAGGGTAATTCACATCTAGAAACTACATTCATTGCATCTAAGAAAACCAATAAGGACAAACAACCTTCAATTGAAAAGACATGCACGTGTAGAAATTTGAATAACTGATATATTATTCACCGAGATTCTCCTGATCACACACTATTTATCTTCATGCATAATATAGAATCTCTTCTACCATTGATCATTAATTGCAGAAATAAAATCAATTGCATGCACACATTGAAACCATAAAAATTCACACATATGAACACAATGTTTTCACGGGAAAGCTTAAAGCTAAAAACCCCAACTATCTGTATATAATATATGTCATAGAGATCATGTAAAAATCATCATACAAAGCTCCTCACAAGCTCTCAGTACAATTTCCAATTGCTACACACTAATAAGGCCCGATATTGCAAATCCCATGCACCGATCTTTGCCAGCCTTTAGCCTGCCTCTACTGCGCAATCACTGCTGAAGAATAGCTCATAATGAACTCGAATCCATCCTATATTGACCACGCAATCCTCATTTGCATCTCCAATCACTGGTTGTTGCAAATCATGCAACAGTATAGTCACAGCTGATAGTCACACTGCTCTTTCACCTATCTCTTCACTGGTCTCCACTGAAATTATCCATGCTCTAAAGTTAACTGGTGTATTCTTTAGTTGATTAATGGGTTATTAATTAGTGAATTAATTAATAATTAATTCACACCACTCTCACTAGTGTATCAATCAGTTAGACTATATACAACTAGCTGAACTATGTTTAGCTTAGTTAAACTGAACACAACTCCATTAACTTCCTCAATCAACTCCACCAAACTCTCTCACATGAGTTCTAACTGAAGTCTCCATGCAATAGCTCCACTTAACCCTCAGGAATAGCGTAATTCCTTCTGTCAGTTGTTGTGCCACATATGTGCACTTAACTAAAGTGCTCCAAGAGAATAAGATAATTTTTAGAGTCCAAATATTATTAAGAGCTAATAATATTCGACATATCTATTTTTAGACTGGAAATCTAAAAATAGATTCCACCCAATATGTCTAAAAATATAATTCCATATATTTTTCCAACTTGACCAACCATCCACAAATAGCATCCCGCAAATCATAGAATATGATCGACATGTCTAAAAATAGATATAGTCTAAAAATAGACTTTGCGACAAAAATCACCTACGTGGACCCCACCTAGTTTAGGTGATCACTTTCCAACTAGGATCAAGAATGATGTTTAAGGATGCCTCCTTCACTGTTTCTTGTTGCAATATTCAACAAAACCTGCAAGCGTGAAGAAAAGGTAGATGATGGAGAAGGTCTTTCAGATAAAGAATATGCTTACTTTACGAGAAAACTAAAAATTGGTAAGGGAAAATTCAAAGGTAAACTTCCATTGATATGTTTCGGCTGTGGTGAGGTTCGGCATTTCGCAGCAAAATGTCCAAACAGAAGTGATGGCAACTCAAAAGGAAAGAAAGGCTTTAAGAAATTCAAAAAGAAAAGATCCAAAAAGAACTTTCTCTCTAAAGAAGATAACTCATCATCTAATGAATATAATGACAACGAAGAAGAAGCCAATGAGAGAGTATTATTTATGGCCAAGCACAATAAACAAGAGGTATCAAACAATGAAGAAGAGGGATTGAACATAGAATAATTTTCTAAGGAAGCAGTCAAGCTTATAAAAGAGCTCAAGGCAGAGAAGTTCTGTTCCAATACTCTTGAAAAACAAGTTCAAGGTCTCAAAATTGAATTTGAAGAACACAAATGTATTGAAGAGTCACTTCAAAAGAAGTTGGAAGAAAGCAACCAAGAAAGGGAAGCATTAGAAGCCGAAGTAGTCTCGCTGCGTAAGGAAGTGAAGAAGGGAAAAACTGTCCAAAACTATGCTAACAGCTCAAGGGCATTGGAAGAAATCATCAACAATCAATGATCTTACAACGACAGAACTGGCCTCGGTTACAAAGAAGAAGAAGCAGGACCTTCTACAACAAAATACAATGAACATATGAGATCTGACATGCATGTAGACTTAATTGGACAAGATTCACAAGCACATCCTTGGAAGACGATTCCTCGAAGAATATTTCCATCCAGGTACCAATATATTTTTCATGGCTATTGTTATTCATGTGGAAAATTTGGTCGTAAAGATGTAGAATGTCCCACGTACCCTAGGAACCAATACAATTCCAGGAGATCCTTCAAATGTGAACCTCCCAAGGCTCAAAAAAACATCAATATATTTGAACATTTAAGAAATAATATGGAATGTTACAAATGTCAGAACTTTGGACACATAGCCAGAGACTACAGACTTGAAAATCCTCCAAAAGAATCTTTGAAGCAACAGAATGAATGAACATGGAAGAAGAAGAAGACTAGTAATTGTGCTCTCGCTCTCAAGGATCAAAACAACAAAGATGTGTGGTATGTTGACAACGGTTGGTCAACGCATATGACTAGAGATAGAAGGAAATTTTTATCTCTGAAAGAGATAAGGATGGATCTGTATCCTTTGGAAATGATGAATCTTCAAATGTCATAGGATCAGGTACCGTCACTCTCAAAAGAAAATATGTTATAGCCAAGAATGTTCTATTGGTTGAAAACACGAATCACAATCTGCTCAGTGTTGGACAACTGTGTGATCAAAGACACAAAAGGCTATTCAACTCCACAAAATGTGAAATCGGAAAGGCAGGTATGGTAAAATTGTGGCTACAACAAGTCAAGCTCCAAATGACATATATGTTAAGGATGAAGCAACTAAAGCATGTCTACTAGCTAAAGAAGATGAAAGCTAGTTATGGCACAAACGAAAGGGTCACATAAACTTTGACAATCTTGTCAGGATAAGCAAAATGGAAGCAATATGAGAAATACCGAAAATCTCAAGACCTTCCAACACACCATGTGAGACCTGTCGGCACAGCAAGCAGAAAAAAGTCCAACTTAAAACAAAAGAACACTTTGCATCACATCCATTGGAATTGATACATACTGATCTATGTGGTCCCATGAGAAAAAAAAGCTTATATGGAGAATTATACTTCATGTTAATGATAGATGACTATACCAGGATGACAACCGTCAATTTCCTGAAGAAAAAATATGAAGCATTTGAGTGCTTTAAGATCTACAAGGAGTTGGTCAAAAATGAAACTGATTTTAAAATAAAGTGTCTAAGATCAGATAATGGTGGAGAATTCACTTCCAAATTATTTCAGCAATACTGTGACGAAAATGGAATAAAAATACAATTTTCAATAGCACGAACACCTCAGCAAAATGGAGTTGCTGAAAGAAAGGATAGAACCGTATAGGAAATGGGTAGAACAATGTTGAAGGACTCAAAATTGGATGAAAAATTATGGGTTCAAGAAATTGATACGACAATCTTCATTATCAACCGAAGTCTTCTAAAAAATAATTGCAACAATACCCCATATGAATTATGGAAAGGAAAACTAGCTAATGTAAAATATTTTAGAATCTTCGGAAGCAAATGTTATATCAAAAGAGAAGATCAAAATTTTGGTAAGTTTGAATCACGTGTTGATGAAGGTATCTTTGTTGGTTACTCACGCAAAAGAAAGGCCTATAATGTTATAATCTAAGATGAAAACAAATATTGGAGAGCATAAATGTTACATTTGACGAAGATGATGTTCTAGCGAATAATGATGAGGATATAGAATCTTTGAAACTTGAGACAGAGGCTTAAAAAGACACAGATAAAATTCTAGAACAAGAAGCAACTATCAACCAGGAATAATTAAATAATGATCATCAAGATATACCATAACAAAAACAAGAAGCTCCTCCAAGGAGAACAAAAGAATGGATTCAAAAGAACCATCCATTAAATCAAATCATTGGTGACATAAATGAAGGTCGACAGCTTCGTTCATCAAAATAAGCTCACATTTATTTTCTAGCGACCTTTGAGCCTATTAGTTTTGAGGAAGCCAGCCAGAATGAACATTGGGTTGCAGCTATCAATGAAGAATCTCATTATTCAAGCCTTTACAGATGCAGATTGGGCAGGAAACATTGATGATCACAAGAGTACTAGCGAAGCAACATTCTATCTAGGTGGTTGTCTCGTATCATGGTTGAGCAAAAAGAAAGCCTCAATCTCGTTATATACAGCGGAAGCAAAATACATTGCAGCAGCATCATGTTGTACTCAAGTCCTTTGGATGAAACAAATTTTGCAATATCTTCAAGTACAATTCAGTGAGCCTATTCCCATATTTTGTGACAACACTAGTGCCATCAGCATCTCCATGAATCTTGTTTCTGGGTTATTATTAAGAGTAATTGAATTGTTTTGGACTATCTTTGATTGTTGGAGGCTTGTTTTCCTCAGTTTTTTGTCCATTTCTTATCAGTGTGACTTGAGGTCTTAGGTTTTCTAAGTGCCTTGGTGCATCGAGCCTTCTATTTAGAGATCAAGTTTCTTTATAGCTGTCGAATTCATTCCCTATTTAATTTCTCTTGGTCACTTGATTTTTCTTCCTCTTACTCCAAGCACCAATTACATTGCTTGCATGGGTCATTTTGGGGATTTCTCTTGGATTTGAAAATATTATGGCATTGGTTTGGGTTTTGTTGTGTTTGTTTTATGTTGGAGGAGTCATTCTGTTTCAACTTTTACATTTGCTCTCTCAAACTGGTGTTTTTTTTTTTTTTCATGTCATTTAGTGCATTTTTTGCTCTATTGCTTTGAAAAAACCAAAATATTTCATTCTTTTTGCTTTGAAAATGAAACTTTCTCTCGCATAAGTAGCATTGCATAGGCTAGGAAAGATTTTTTGTTTTTTGAAGATTGCATTATATGCATTATTGGATGTTTTCACTTGATTTCATTATTCGATATTGCTTGAAAGTTTTCTTTCCTTCTCGTAGATAGCTTTCATTGAATGAAAATGGTATCCTTATGCATATAGTTTTGCATTTAGGAAGATTTCAAATCTGACATACATTAAGGCCTGGAAATTGAAACATAATCCAAGATCAACATTTAAATTTATTTCAATTAACCTAAGGCAACATTGAAACCTAATGAAATATTCTAGTGGTCTAAGTTAGAGACGTGTTTCGACGTCTTAAAACCTAGTATCTTTTGTTCGCCATCTGGCTGCAGACAGCACTAGTATGGACTTGTGCTCCTCATACCGTCGAGTATATAAAGGGAGACCCCTCTAGGTTGCAATCCTTTTATCCATAGGAAGCCGAGTCTGCCGCCCTGTAATCGTGATACATCGACACAGCATTCGGGGAGACTACCCGCACGTACATTAATTCCTTGGTCATTTCTCTTTCATTTGATCACCAAGGTGTATATGGCAGTTCACGAAAACCTAGCATACCCTCTTGCTTAGATTACCTGAGCAGTCATTTTTTATCTTTACTGACTCCTTAAATTTGAAAATATCATCGAGCATTTTTCCTTTTGCGCTTGTTCAAAATTGAAAGTGATTAGAGTCATCTTTTGCCTGTTTCTTGACTCTTAAAAAATGAAACATCAAAATTTGGTTTCAGTGTCGTAAAATAAACTACCCACGATCACACGCCCATAGAATTTTTAGCACTTGGCTTGTTTTTGTTTTCCTCGGTTTTTTGGGTCTTTGCTTGGACCTTTCTTTTTCCTTCTTGTTGTGAAGCAGTCACGGTGACAGAACCACCAGTTTCGTCATCCTCGCTCCTTTTAGAGGTAGTCATTTACTAGACAGCTCATTCGAAACTCCTCAATCCTTTAGGTCTACCGAGCTTCAGTAGCCTATTCTCCTGTCGGTCTCACCCCTTGCTACCCAATCTCCCGCTAACGAGCCAATTGAGTTCAATTGGCCTCCCTCAGGCGCTTGGTCTGGTTTTGGGGACGACGAAGAATTCCTTCCTCTTATGTCGGGATCGCCATTTTTAGTTTTTGTTATACCTCCTAGTCCCCGTAGTCATTTCAAAGATCTTACGGAGGAGTCAGACATGGACAAATCAGGTCCGATTGGCAATGATGGAATTCCTGTTTCTACAGAAGAGTATCTCTGATGTGTCTGCTCAATCTTCACCATCAGTGTCACTTCTAGCCGGACGGTGGATATAGGTCTTTGGGTTAGATTATTACTGGTGTTTCATCCATGGCAGCATCTACAACTTCCAAGAGTCCAGTCCTTCCATCGTTAGGATTGTCACCGATGACACCTTCTTCGTCGCTTGCGGTTACATTTGTCCCAGTTCAACCTACTGTCTGCATGGTTGCGTATGCGTCAGTCACTCAGTCACCAGCAACCTCAAATGAGATACTTGGTGGCCTTACATTTGAAGAGTATCTATTGGCTATTCATCAACAAAAATCTCAGGTTTCTCAGCAGCCTCATGCTCCTGTTAATCCGCCACACCATTATGACGAATACGGTAATCCTGTTTATTTTCCCTATCTTACTCCTCATCACTATGATGTTGTTGGTACCCCCATCTATGCATTTCCTACTCCCCATCATTATTATGAGTGTGGAATTCCTTTTTATGACCCCTATGTTTCGGGGAATTAACACCCTAGAGGTTGGTTGGGATACAACCTCCACAGAGCAGGGGCATACTACTTAACAGAGACTCACACAACCATGCACGTTCAGAAAAAATAAATAGAGCAGAATGAGAGATTTACCCGTTGGTCCTACGTTTGAAGTAGATCCACGTGGGGTCCAAACCCTAGCAACCGTCCTTCCTTCTTAACCTGAAATATCAGAAGAAACCAGCACAAAGGACAAGTTGTACAGCATATGTCTACTCTAAATGTTAGTGAGATTCATATAAAACATTAAATAAATCATAATGAATGCTTGTATAACAAATATTCTCAGACATAAAAGCATACACTAACACGTTTATTTTGGGAACAGCATGATACTTCTGTATTATAAATAGTACGTACAAAAGTAATCAAGTGGAGAGATCACCTGATCCTTCCAAGGCCTTCGCAGACCGTCGTCCAGATTCGTCCAGCCCTTGCCTCGCTAAGACTCCTTCCAAACTGGTGCATACGAGATAACATATAAAGGGATGTGTATCTCAAGGAAAACAAGGGTTTCCTACGATGAACTGGGAAAGTGCAGGAGGCACGGGGAATCAGACTTGGATAGGGAATACCAACGGAGTATAATATCAATAACTCTCTCTCCCCCTTAGGCCATACACATGAGGGGTTTTTATACTCCCTCCAAGTAGTTTCAACAGTTGGAAACAGTTGGCCACGTGCTGGGGTGGTTGAACTACCTGAGTAACCATCAACCCAGCCCGAAAATGGGGAATAATTATATATTTTTTAATCATTTTTAATGGCATACGTGGAAAATTCTAGTTGGACTCGCGTATACACGCAGAAAAGTACGGGCATAGTCGCGTATGTGGATTTTTACACTGTTTTTAAGTGAATTTGTCCAAGTCTGTAGGAATGGGTGCCCAAAACCATCAAAGCAATCATGAATCATGTGAAGGTGAGAAATGATGCTATAACAGATTCCCCCTAATATATGAGGTCGGAAGGGGTACATGATGGCCGAAAATGTATTATGCACATAGAAAGAACCGCAAGGACAGAAGAGAGGACTTCACCGAGATTGACTGCCAAAAACCAATGAAAGAAACTAGAGAGTCAACACATCTTTGAGGCGGCATGCCCATGCTCGGTCAAAAATACATCATATGGAAAGTACGAAATAGATCAACATGTATACAAGTATAAGTGAGCTAATGAAGTACACGATGAATCATATGAGCATGGCCGGAAATACAAGTCTAAGTACGAATCAATGTCCAAGTATCACATAAAGAAAACGTCAAAGATGGTGCACATAGATGTACGATCGAATAAGTAAGCGAATCTCCAAGTACGGAACATAAGAGGTGGATCAAATGGTACAATCACGCAACTCGGGGACCAACATATAAGATGCTGTTGTGCTGAACTGCAACATATAAGGGTGGACGGCATCACCGGCAGATACTGAAAGGACTGTCAAAAGTGAACCGAAACATGTTGATGCAACCCGAGGTCTTCACTGATCACTATGGCACAATTCTACACAATGGGAATAAATGAGCTGAAGTCGACCATGTGGGAAATCGTTGGATTACCGGGCATTGATGTATCCCGTTAACCAACGCGAGACAACCACGATAATGATAATGAGTGTCGAGGTGCCCCGGTACAATACGACAAGTGCGAATGAATGAGTTGAAGTCGAACACTTGAAAGAATCTACCAATCGGAGGCAATGATGAATCCCCCTTTGTCGATGGCGAGTACGCACGTGTTGCAAATCCTAGTGCCGACAAAAGACTCTAGAACTTATTCCAGGCAATGAGTCGGAGTCGATGGGAAAAGATCTGTTTGGAAGGAAGGCATTAAGGCATCCCACATCGGTCAGGCACAAGTGTAACCCACGAGGCCAAGATTTGGAAGGAATCGGACGAAGTAGAGTGCTGGAACCAAAACCGAAGTACATTTCCGACATGCACAAGATGAAGCTAGCGCACGGAAGAAACCCTCTGAACCAACCAATAATGAAAGCTGACACAGAGGCGAGAGATCCACCGATAGGGTCAAATGGAAATCAAGGTACTGTATGAATCCCAAGTGTGATAATGTGTGCTAACGTCGAACACAGGGGAAACCACTTAGTCAAAGACCCATAATGATGATCAAATGTTGAGCACAAGGTCACCTATCAATGATGGAAATAGGCCCAGGGTGTGGCTCTAGGTTTTCTCTCAGAGCAATATGTCGTAGTCAATAAGAGACAAACCCGCTAGCAAGAAGTCAATGGGGGCCTTCTCAAACCAGCACGAGCAGAAGACCAAAACATCTGATGTGATAGAACAAGATACTGACAAAACCAGGAAGGCCGACTGAATAATGAGTCAAGAGACACCGCAGAATGGCCGACTCTGGTTAAACTTCCCTTGAACAAGCGACTACGCGGTGACCATGGCAGTAAAAAGTGACAACGTATAAGTCTGTTATGCCGGAGGCAAAACAAACTCTCCATATGATTGGAAGAGATAACCAACGGAAAGTGACAAGTGAAACATGGTAAAGAAATTTGAACCTAGGTCAAAACTAGAACCATCCCAAATGAAGGAAATATATATAAGTATATGTGCTTTGTTCAAGGGCGACAAAGGCGACTCTGTACTGCCATCAAAACAACGAAGATACATCCCGTTCCTGCTCTTTTTGTTATATTTGATTTTTTTGTCTTTTTCATATAATAAGCCTAAAAAATAATAAAATAATGCTATGGTACAATGGATAGAACGAGTATCAAGAAATCAGATGCACTAGTTCTTGGGATTGGAACAATTCTATGCTCAATGCAAGGTGGCGAAAACTGGTAAGTGATACTCAGAGGAACGTTCCATCCATGTGTATAGAGGTGTCAAGTCGTGATAGCTAAGTGCATGCAATGGTTATCTTATACAGAAAGTCAAGGTCAAAAGTTGGCTTAAACATTGAGTCCAAATGAAGCCGGCTAAAGGCCGGGATAAACAAGTAGCCAATATGCAATGTAGTAATACAACTTAACGACACCAGGGAGCCTCTAGGGTAAAAGCCAGAAAAAATGATAAGTGATGAAGAAGAAGAATGAAGCTTCAACACATAAGACATGGCGGGACTAAAGAGGACTCCCGAGCCTACATAAAAAGCAGCATGGGCAACAAGTGATGGCGAGGAACTAACTAGGAAGCCCATGTAAAGGAAGGTTCTACCATCAAGTCATGATTAAAAATCGGCGAGTGAAATGGGTGTAATACTCATGACACGATGGGATCGACCCTATCCCTAAGGCAAGTGATCGGTATGGAGGCTAGTATGCAAGATGCAACGGAAAGTGATTCCCTAACCTATATGCCGGTGAAGATCATATACCTGCCGTGAAGAGTCGGAAATCATGGATCAAAAACCAAGAAAAATCTCAAAATCATCAAAATGTACCTGAAAAAATACCAAACTGGGCACTTCCAAGAAACCGAGTTATGTAGCTTAAGATAGATCGAAAAAAATAAGCATAAGGAATTTTTGCAAAAATTTCAACTTTTTAGCCATAAATAGACAAATTACCTCTCGTTTGGTTCATTATTGCATAGCTGATTTGGAAAAAGTGCTCTGGGCTAAAAACTTGTTTCAGCAAATCAGGAACAACCGACCGTCGGAATTCAGCGAAACTTCAGGTAGGCTCCTTAATCATCCTGTTGATTTATTTTGTCCGTTTGAAAATTAAAATTAAGTGATTTTTTGCTTAGAAACCCTTGCTAAAAATTGCATATCTGCGCATACGCGGGTTTAATGAAGGAAACCCGCATATACACGCGACTGTGTAGAGTGAAAACCGCGTATGCGCAGGGCCGTAACCAAAAAAGCGTGGCTAATGCAAATTTTGATGAAATTTATCAGGATGACCATCTCATGGAGGGAACGTGAGCATAGCGCAGTAGACCAAGAGGTCATGCAGGACCGCGCATCGCAAAACATCCTCCGAAATTGCGGATTGTTGAAATTCTTTAAAATGCCCAATATGAAAAGTACTGTGCGATTGCTAGAAATGCTCGTAAATTACTGGGAACTAGATCAGGATTGCTTCATGATTGATCAGATGCCACTACGCATAGAAGTGGAGGATATATACTTCATCACTGGACTCTCCAGGAGGGGAGACCCAGTAGACCTTCACGGAAAACCCCTGGGCGGGTTAACTGTGGAAGATTATGTCCACTTATATTGCGTAGATAATTCCAAAAAGGTTGGAACGTAGATTGCAATTAGAGATATTAAGGATTTGCACATGAAAATCCTCCTTTTCACCATCGGCAGAGTGGCAGGATCCGCCTCTCTACATCAGGCGTCCAGGACGCAAATGAGCATAGCTGTAGAGTGTTTGACTCATGTGTACGATTGGTGCACAGCCCTATTACTGAACATGAAACAAAAGCTGACTTCAATTCGCCAAGTAAAGACCAAACACTTTGGCTATGGTACCATTTTGACAACATTCTTCTTTGAGAAGATTCCAGCTTTGAGACTCAGAGTCATCTCTACTATCAGTAGCCCGCGGGATCCAAGAATTCCCCGTTGGGCAGACATGATGAAGAGACTGGGGGTTAGTGAGGTACCCCGAACCACGTGGGACGATGAGTTCTTCCTGTGGTGGGGAGAACAGATCATCGCAGTGGACGACTATCCCTAGGCCGGGATGGATTTTCGTGGAGATCCAGATCTAGTTCTTCCACCAGGCACGGCATGGGGAGCAGTCGGTAAGATCGGATTTAAATGTTTGCTTATATGATTTTTTTAGTTTTCAAATATGTGAAAAAAAAATGAAAAACAAACATGTTTTTGATTGGATTCATATTAGTGACAATTAAAAATGATCATGTTTCAGATGTTGGACCAGTTCGTCCTGAGGGCCTACCGCACCACAAGCGCCGCAGAGGTGAGGCGGAGAAAGCGGATTGCCACAGGACTCTCCAGGCCGTTCAGAGAAACTTGGAGGGACTGACCCGCCAAATCCCTATGGCTGCCATGGAGGACTTGCCGGAAGCTGTCCAGAGAAGGGTTGTAGGAGTACCCCATGACTGGGTTAGACTATTCTGCCGTGTGGCCACTGCAATTATGTTCTATAGGAACACGACTTCTGGGCAGGGCCCTCAGGGGTAGATAGATTTTATATGTTAGATGACTGTATATTCTTTTTGAGACTGAACATGATGGGGTATAAGCCCAAGTTTTGTACGGCATTTATGGATCCAAATTTTGTAAGTTTTTTTTTTTTTGACACTCCGATGATATATACAGCGATATTTGATGTGATGTGATAAATGTATCAAATGTATGATGTTTTTGATGATTAAAATTTATTGTATTGAATGATTAATATGCCAATCTAAAGCTTGATTAGCCAATGAGTCGGCAAACGATTGTCGACTTGAGAATATGTAAAACGTACCACGAAGCAATCGTAATAAAAATGGATCTCGTACCCGATAAGTGTTGTTCAACTGTGACACCACCAGCTGGGAGTCCAAGAAAACTACCAATGAATCAACACCCAAAGATATTGCCTCCGAGAGTAGATGAATGACTGCAGTATATTCTGCTACGTTATTGGAAGCAGGACCAATGCAGACTCCTCTTGATACCAACAACTGACCGGAAGGATAATGAAGCACCCAAGCCACGGAAGCCAAGTTCCGGGTGTGTCTACTAGCACCATCGGCGAAACCAAAATGACTCATGACATCCAACACAACCTACCAAAGAAGATCAAAAAACATCATCACCTCATCAAAAATCGAAAATCAATCAGATATTTACAAAGCAAAAAAAAACTACCATATACAAAGCAAAATGCCAGGCCAAAGCCTAGGCACAATACTTCTTCAAATAGAGCCCATTTCGGGGCTCCGGCAACTCATTCCCTTCGAAGTCAACCAAGGTATATGCTCCTTTCTTAAGGACTTTTTTAACGATATAGGGGCCATACTACATCGACTTAAACTTTCCTGCCCCCAAGGCATCTTTTTCTTGGGCATAGACCAAAACAAGGTCACCTTCGGAAAAGACCCTAGGCTTAACCGCCTTATCGTACTGAACTTTGACTCTGTTTTTATGCGCTTCATTCAACGTGGCAGCATCTCGACGCTGCTCATCAAGATGTTCCAGATGAAGAAGCCGCTCTGCCAGACTAGAAGTGTCAGGAAGAAGCTCCACAGCTAATTTAAGGGAAGGAATCTCGCATTCAATGGGAAATACGGATTCCACCCCGTGGACTAACTGAAACGGAGTAAAGCCAGTTGCAGTTTTAACTGACGTCCTGTATGCCCAGAGTGCAGGATATAGCATAATGTGCCAGTTGGATCTATGTTTATCAATTTTCCGTTGAAGAATTGTCTTCAAGGATTTATTCACGGCTTCCACTTGCCCATTGGCCTGAGGATAATATGGAGATGAATGCTCTTGCCGGAAACCCAATTTAAGAGCCAACTCAGCCATCATACTGTTCTGAAAGTGACTACCATGGTCGGTGACAATCTCTCTAGGTATACCGAAACGAGCGATGACTTGGTTGAAGAAGAAAAGAGCTGCAGTCTCACCATCGTTCCCAAAAGTAGGCATAGCTTCGACCCACTTCGTAAAGTAGTCTACTGCTACGATAATGTACTTGTGACCTTTTTCCGAAGGCGGGTTACAAGTAGTATAATCCATACCCCACTTTGTAAAGGGTCCGACAGTAACGACTGGAAAAAGCGGAGCTGGATGAGCGCGCATTTTCCGAGTATACACTTGACAAGGATGACACTTCTTGACCGATTCAATACAATCTTTGAAAATCGAGGGCCAGAAGTAGCCAGCACGCAAAATCTTTTGGGCTGTAGCAAGCCCTGATAAATGACCCCCACAAGCTCCACCGTGAGAATCATTGAGCACAACCTCAGCTTCTTCGAAAGTTAAGCAGCGTCTTAGGATTGAATCAACCCCTCGACGGTACAAAGCATCACCAATAATCAGATAATTCTTGGCTAAGTGACGCAGCTTACGACGCTCATCTTTCGAAAAAGAAGAGGGAAACTTCGCAGTCTGGAGATACACAATGATATCCCCATACCAAGGATCTTGTGGATAGATTAGAAACAAGTGTTCATCCGGAAAGGACTCATCATAGATCATCTCCTCTCCATAAGGCAACTCGGAGATCAATTCCGCAAAGACTAATGACTTCTTGGATTTGGCAGACATGAACTCGAGATCAAATTCTTGTAAAATCACAATCCATCTATTATATTTGCCCCCAATCACTCGCCTGCTGAGGACAAACTGAAATGGATTGGCAGCTGCCAAGACATAAGTTTTGCGAAGAATAATGTAATGACAGAGTCGCTGCACAGCATGGACTGCTGCTAAGGCTAACTTTTCTATCGGGGTGTATCGAAGTTCAGGTCCTACCAGTCCTCGACTAAGGTAGTAGATGACATGCTCAGCAAGAGCATCATCCTCCTGAACCAGAACCATACCAATGGTAGATTCTGCTGTAGCCAGATACAAAAGAAAATCTCTGCTATAATCGGGTGGACTCAGTAAAGGAGCAGAGGTCAATGCCTTTTTAAAGGCATCGAATGAGCGTTGAGCGTAGTCATCCCAAAGAAAAGGAACTCCTTTCTTCAACAATCTCATATATCCCTTTGTAATCTCAGCATAGTTGACGATAAACCTCCGAAGAAAATTAGACTTCCCTTGGAGACTTTGAAGCTGACGGATTGAAGACGGGGGAGGCAATCGAAGTATTGCCTCAACCTTGAAGGGATCTACCCTTATCCCTTCCCTAGACACGATAAATCCCAACAGCCGACCGGATGTAACCGCGAAAACGCACTTGTTCGGATTCAAACAAATTTTATAAAAAACGACATCTTTCAAATATTTGCCGGAGGTGACCAGGATGATCCATCCTCTTTCAAGAATGAGCAGCTAAATCATCTAAGTATGCCTCAAAAATCTTCTTGATGTCGTGGAAGGCGTAAGACATGGCCCGCTGAAAGGTAGCTCCGGCATTTTTAAGACCAAAAGGCATTTTCTTATATGCAAACGTACCCCAGGGACAAATAAATGCAGTCTTATGTTGATCTTCTGGACGGATAGTAATTTGATTGTAACCGAGCTTAGTCATGAAGGAAAAATCTGGGTGCGGCACACTCGTCAATAATCGTCGATGAAAGGTGTTAGAATTGTGAGTATCTTTAGGACGGGGCCTTGTTCGGGTCTCTGAAATCGATGCACACTCGAATTGTTCCTTGCTTTTTATCAACAGGAACGGGGTTTGAAACCCATTCAGTCAGAGGAACTGGGAAAATGAATCCCGCCTTAAGCAGCTTTTCAACTTCGGCTTTGATAGCTGCTGCCTTCCTAGGATTAACCGGACGAAGTTTTTGCCTGACCGGCTTAGCGTTTTCATACGTCTTGATCTCATGCTGGACGATAGATGGGTCTATGCCAGGCATTTCCTCATAAGACCAAGCAAAAACATCCCTATACTCTTTGAAAAGCTCGGTATAGATTTGAACTTCTTCATGGGAACATTCAGCTCCAACGAAGACGTTCTCGATAATGTTGGGATTCCTGGAGATGTTCACCAGGATAGTAGGAGAGATTACAGCCATGTTCCCTTCAGCATAAACCTGTGTTGGTGCTAAGGGGCTCAAGACTGGGTGAACAGGTCCAGGAGACTAAGGACTTGGAAAACTAGCTTCGACTTCGCTCAAGTCAGGTAGGAAGTAAGACCGATGATGCAAGTCATCCCACGGTCTCTCTATACCTGTCATTGCTTCCAGGATGGCCTCTTCGGATGGAAGAGTGGTATCTAGACAATCCTGGGCAGAAGAAGAAGTAAGCGTCCAAGCCGGAGCCACATCACCATCCAACTCTTCCGGCGAAAGAGGAGCTGGATCAGACTCTGCAGTGTCAACAACAGACTGATATGCAATCTCAGCTGCAGAAATCGGGAATGCCATTCCACCCACTTGCCCTTCCTCCAAAGTGGAAGTTGGGGAAGGTAAGGTCCAAGGGTCCGAAAAATAATGAGTTCGAAAGAACTCTCTTCGAAGGGGAGCCTTGGAGGATGAAATAGCATTAATAGACACCTTAGGAGGAGGAAGATCGAAAGAACCCATCAGGGAAGAATACATTCCAACTCCTAGATTCTCAACAGGCGCCTTAGTATTATCCAACTTAGGAACATATGAGTCAGAAGGCGCATCCAGGTCTACAGGAGGAGAGTCCAGTTGATCCACTGTAACGATCCTCCCTTCGTGGGGGAAACATACTATTCGAAATAGTGAGGATGCAATGGGATCCATCTCATAAATCCAGTTCCTCCCCAACAGAAGGTTGTAGTCCAAGGCTGCATCCACTACCTCAACCTCTATGTTAACGGTTTTTCCCCCAACACAGATGGGCAAAGCCGGGACAATACCATGGGGTCTGTGAGAATGACCATCGAACGCAGTAAGAACAGTGCTAGATGGAACAGATTTGGGAGATCCAAGTGTCTTCCAACATGCGAGAGACATCACGCATGTAGAAGCACCCTCATCAACAACCGTTCGAAAGATATTGGTCTTTCGATACGATGATTTAATATGAAATGCCATGTGATGAGGAAGTCTCTTCTTAAAATTATTCATATCAAAAGTAATCAGAAGAGAATTTTTCGGATCAATAGCCCCAATGGCAGCGAGCAAAGCACTGCGCTGAGCCGGACAAGACTGGAGTACCTCTAAGGCAGACATAGCACAAGGACTCTGCGCCAGATCTTCTACAATCGAGTAGTTCTGGGCGGCTCTCGCGTTCGGATTAATCGTTGACCGCTTAGAAGATGCTTTCGGCATCCGAGGCATAGACTCAACAGTTGGCTTCGTGATATGAAGCGGCTCAGTAGCATCAGGAACTTCCTTAGCTTTCGAAGATTCCTCTACGCCATAATCACGGGATCTCGTAGCGACATCCACGTGAGCACTCATCATAAAGATGTTCGATGGAATTTCCCCTTCCTGGGCACCTCCAGAGGAAGCCCCAGGATTTTGGTTCGCGCCAACAACTAATTGTTGCCCTTGGGGAAAAGGGTTTGTTAGCACAGCCTGGGAACTAGAAGAACCCTGCTGAGATAACAGGCGCTGAGCATCCTGAATTTTCGGGCAAAGGTGTGTGAGATGGTCTCCAGTACAAAGATTGCATGGAAACTTCACTTTCTTTTTCTCCTTTTGACCCTCACCAACACGCTCGTTGGTTTTATTTTCATTGCCCTTCCCATTCTTACCCTTCTTCTTGTTATTACTTCTCTTCTTCTTCCCATCGGATTATTGATTTCCTTTGGGCTCGGAAGATTGGACGACATTTATGGACAAATACTGGGAAGGTGATGAATCGTGACACGACGACCGAAACGGTGTAGAAGACAAAAGCTGCGCAGTGAGAAGCGAGTGGCTACTACTGACAGATCCGACAAGCCCGTCACCATGCGGACCAGGTTTGGGTTTCGATAAATCCAACTTGGAGCGAGGAGCATTGGGCAAATACTTATAAAGTACCCCAGACTGAGAATAGATCAGTTCTAACTGCTGGGCCCTAAAGATGGCCTGCTCCTCGGAATATACCCCTGATAAGGATACATCCTTTGAAATGTCTGACTGAAGCGATTTCAAAAACCACTCGAGAAGGAACTCACCTGGAATATGGGCTTTGATAAGCCTCTTCCTTCTCCTCCATTCCTGAATATGATCAGAAATGTGAGTTGCCTCATCCTGCTTAAAATTAGCCAGGAGTTCGGTCCCGGCCTCATATCTGACAGGCAACTGAAAATGGTTAAGAAATGTGACAGCCAGTTCTCCAAATGTGGCGAAACTGCCCCCAGTGAGCTCTATATACCATTTGGCAGCATTTCCAGTTAAGGTGCGCTGAAATAATCTCAACCTAATCGAATCATCGATCAGGGAGTTCGATGAGCACCATAAGTGGAAAGTGGTGATGTGGTCCGCCGGATCCTCCCCATTCTTACCTTCAAACTTAGGAATGTCTGAAGGAAGTTTGGTTGGGACCGGAGGCCACCCCGGACTATACCGAATCGGGTCATTAGTTAACTTCGACAAGTCTGGCAAGTTTAACGTTGCCAGAAATGGTAATCGAGGCGGAGCTTGAGAATTCCATCCTTGATGGGATGGATTTCCAACATTCTGAAAAGAATAGCCTGGATTTGATGAGGCACCAGGCTGCCAGAAAGGACCCGTAGAAAACGGAGAAGAACCTCCTCCCCATGCCGAGTTACCAAAACCCAGACTAGTTCCCCCCGCTGAAGTATTGACTGAAGAGGAAAGCCCCTGGTAGGGGTTCCACGCATTAGACAGAGGAGAAAAAGACTGATAAGCACTCGATGAAGGGAAAGAAGCATTCCCTTGATGACCCGCGAAGAACTAATTCCCTGCCCCAGCCTTTGTAAACACAGGATTCCATCCCGTAAAAGTAGTCGAACTTTGCCCCCCAGACCAAGGGTTGAAACTCTGGGTCTGGGACGTAAAAGGAAACGACCCTAAGGAAGGATTGGAACTGGGAATATGCCCAGTCCCAAAGGAGAAACCCTGAAACGAAGCTGATCCACTAGCCATGTTAGACATGGGTGTAGATCCAGCTGCACCGGCGGAAAAGGAAAAAGAGGGATTTCCACTAATGGACATCCCTGAACAAAAAGGACCAGAATGAGAAGCATATGCTTGGGTGAACCCAGAGCCAAACATAGCAGCACTAGAAGCACTCGAAGATGAAGCAATAGTGCCCCGTGCCTCGACAGAAGCAGGGATCTGAATGCCTGCAGCACTCACGGTAGAAGCCGCGTTCCCGGTCGTGGCCATCGAAAGATAAGAATGATACGGAAGATCCGGCGGTCTCTCAGACTCCGGTCCGATGTACTGAACAACAAACGGATAATCAGGAGGAAGAGGAGATGGACCTGTAGCAGGAGGCTCAGGTATATCTTCTATCTGAAAATCTTCTTCCTGAGGAAACAACACTCGCGAGGTGAGCGGAATGCTCCTCTCGGAACCGACACCGGAATCAGCAATGAAACCTTCAGACCTTGGTGGAGGATCTCTCTCCACAGCGTCAGACTCCACAGGGTGGTAACCACCTGCTAAATCGCTCCTACGCCTTCTTGAAGAAGGCTCCGCACTCTCGGGAGATAACCCCCGGATTCTCCTCGAACGTCGAGGCACTTGATCAGCCACTTTTATAGATTTATTATATTAGACTCAAAAAAAAAAGTGAAAAGCTAGGAAAGCTAGGAGCAAAGAGCACTCACTAAAAATAAAAATCCCTGAGAAACAGCAAGCAAACAACCTCCAAGTATTTCCGCTCCGGGTGATGAGGACCGGACACCAAAATACAGGAAAGCGAAGTATAGGGCCTTCCGAAAGCAGTCTGGGATGATTAGGGCCCAGAACAACTAGCAAAGGTATCAGAAACAGTTACGCCGACCTCCTAACGACAGCCTTTGCCGGCTCAAGCACCCAAGCTTCGCAAGGGCACCCCCCAGAAGTACTGCTGAAAGTGATGCGACGTCTGCCTCAGGTACCATGGGTATTCCCCCCCGCAGTCACCTATGTGGAACCTAGGAGAGGCAACTATGGACACCAATCCGTATCAGAAGCTGGGCGGAACGGTCTTGAGGTCAGATTTAGCTAATCGGAGGGGGGGTATCCCTCTTCTAACCTTCACTTCCCCTCGCGCTTGACTCTCAGATGAGAGCTTTCCCAGTCCACCTCACGGAGTTGGATTTCGCTCAATTAATCAACTTCTATGTTTGTTTGAGCGGCCTTGGAGAGTTAACTCTCCACTCACCTATTCCAAGGCCCTACAACCTAGCTAGTTGGTGATTGACACTTAGTAAAACTTGCTAGTTGATTTTAGATTAAATTGCTTATTTTAAGGGCTGTTGTATTAAGTCACAAGGATATGGAGATGAAACCAATGGTGTTTTGACGCAAAAGAAATTGATAAAAACTTAACTACATGCACATGCAGTTCTTTGTCTTTCGATGAAAAGTAATCTCTATACAGGTTCTACGAGACTAAAAATTGTATTTTTCTTTTCGAATTGCAAACTCACACTCCCAAAAACTAAGAAGCTAACTAAATGCTGAAATGCACCTAATGCAAATCACTACAAGCATGTAAATCCTAAGATGCAAAAATCTCTTAAAACAAGGTGAAATTTCCCAAAAAGCTCCTTCAGTTTTAACTCATCTTTTGTTGTCCAGAAAGCTAATTCTTGCAATCAAGAACTCTTAATATAAGACACCAAAAACACTCAAAAACAAGAAGAAGAAATCAAATGACAACTCCTCAAAATCAAGCCGAAAACTAGAAGCAAGAAACTTCACAAAAGCTCCAAAAGATATGGCAAAACGAAAATGAAAATGCAACAACAAAAACAAAAACAAGAGACAATGTTTTTTGAGTTTTTGAAATGCAAAAAACAAAAAGCAAAACAAATGTTTTTTGGGCTTTTTAGTTTTATAAAACAAGAGCTCAAAAAGACCAAGCACAACTATCAAAATCCAAGCCAAAACGAGACCGAATTTCAAGCACAAACTTCAACAATGCTCCAAAACCTTATAAGGCTAACAGTAGCAAGATTAATAAGAGCAACGGAAGACCAAAAACTCAGCCAATCAGCCTAGACAAATAGTGCAAACTCGCTGCAACAAAAGACTCCAAAGAAGCAAGAAAAGTTCTTCGAAAATTGCAACAAAACCCTAGCCTATGGAACTCAAGAAAACTAATCGAAAACAAAGCAAAAATCGGAATGCAAAACACAACACAAAGATAGGAGCGAGTCAGTGAGCAGAAGCTCTCTGTTCTGATAAAGCAGAACAGCCAAGAATGCTCAGAAAGCAATCTTGGAACTCAATCCAAAAGTGCCAGCACCAAAACAAAACTTTTTCCAAAAGACTAGTTTCCACTCAAACGAAAGAGAGAAAAGACATGAAACCACTTCCTTCACACTCCAGTAAGTACAGAGACCCTGCAGACACAGGCCTCCACAGCCAGAAAGGACCAAAAACTCCAGAATCCTAAAAATTCAAAATCTGCCTAGGTATATGCGGCTTCACAGCTGTGCAACCAGCGTGTATACGCGTCTGTTATAAGGGAAACTCGCGTATACGCGGTTTCCTTCAGAAAAACTCGCGTGTATACGCGACTGTGTGCAAAAGAAGAAGCGTATGCAAAGGTAAATAATCAAAAAAAACAAAAGAACAAGCCTGGAAAAGATACCAAGACTTCAGACTGACTGCAAGAAAACAAACTGGACTGCAAATGACAGATAAAACTGTTGGCAACCTACCAAACAGCTGAAACAACCCAACAGGAGAATCACAAGAATGTGATCCCCAGCGGAGTCGCCAGTTCTATTTCGGGGAATTAACACCCTAGAGGTTGGTTGGGATTCAACCTCCACAGAGCAGGGGCGTACTACTTAACAGAGACTCACACAACCATGCACGTTCAGAAAAACTAAATAGAGCAGAATGAGAGGTTTACCCGTTGGTCCTACGTTTGAAGTAGATCCATGTGGAGTCCAAACTCCCTGCAACCGTCCTTCCTCCTTAACCTGAAATACAAGAAGAAACCAGCACAAAGGACAAGTTGTACAACATATATCTACTCTATATGTTAGTGAGATTCATATAAAACATTAAATAAATCATAATGAATGCTCGTATAACAAATATTCTTCATACATTAAAGCATACACTAACACGTTTATTTCGGGAACAGCATGATACTTCTGTATTATAAATAGTACGTACAAAAGTAATCAAGAGGAGAGATCATCTGATCCTTCCAAGGCCTTCGCAGACCGTCGTCCGGATCCGTCCAGCCCTTGCCTCGCTAAGACTCCTTCCAAACTGGTGCATACGAGATAACATATAAAAGGATGTGTATCTCAAGGAAACAAGGGTTTCCTATAATGAACTGGGAAAGTGCAGGAGGCACGGGGAATCAGACTTGGATAGGGAATACCAACAGAGTATAATATCAATAATTCTCTCCCTCCCTTAGGCCATACACATGAGGGCTTTTTATAGTCCCTCCAAGTAGTTTCAGCAGTTGGAAACAGTTGGCCATGGGCTGGGGTGGTTGAAATACCTGAGTAACCATCAACCCAGCGCGAAATTAGGGATTTTTTTATATATTTTTTAATCATTTTAATGGCATACGCGGAAAAGGCTAGCTGGACTCGCGTATACACGCGGAAAAGTACGGGCATAGTCGCGTATGGGGGATTTTACACTGTTTTTAAGTGAATTTGTCCAAGTCTGTAGGAATGGGTGCCCAAAAGCCATGAAGCAATCATGAATCATGTCAAGGTGAGAAATGATGTTATAACACCCTATGAAATCGTTCCCAAGATTGGGAGGACTTATCAGGTGCGACCCCTAGCCCACAAGGACAACCCTTTCAAGGAAAACCTTCAACTCAGTCGAGGTTTGCATACAGTCCTCAAGGAAAAAATTACAGTCCACATGGCCAACCTTTACAAGGTCAGCCTATGGTCCAACAAGGACAACCTCAGGGGCCTTCCGGTCAACCTTTGTATCAACCAGGACCTTCTTACAGTCCTGGGGGGAAATCTATTCATCTCAGGGACAAACTTTTGTCCAACAACTGAGATCATATACTCAGACTGGCCCGAACATTGGGCAACAAGGACAACCCTCTAGTACTCCTCCGAGGCAACCTAGTCCATCGCAACCATCAGGCCAACCTGCTCAGCCAGGGCAACTTGGTGGCTCTCAGCATCCAAGCCAATCTGCTCTGCAGGGGCAACCTACTCAACCAGCTCAACAACCAGCTCAGTTTGCTCAACAGAAATTTTACTCTGCTTCACAGCAGGGTCCTACTTTTCAGAAGCCTATTCAATCTGCTCAACAGCTAGTTCACCCTATTTATTCAGCTCAACAGGGACCCACTTATCAATAGCCAGTTCAACCCTAAGGTGTTTATTATCCTCATGGTCAATATCGACCAGTATATAGTGTGCCTCAAGGTTTTACTTATCACCCTCAATCTCAGTTTTTGTATAATCAACTGCAAGGCCATACTTACAATCCACCGCAAAATCCTCAACAAGGACCTCGATGGTATACTCAAAATAAGTATCCTTAGTTTCAACAGAATTATTCAGCTTATCCCCCATATCGTCAGAATCCTTCGAGACAGAACCCATGGGGGAAGAATTTTTCTCAAACAGGATGGAATGCAAGTTTGGGTTCTTATCAAGGACATGTTATGCCTTTTAACCCTCAACTACCATTTATCACCACGTTGGAGTTACCGAATGTGTCAAAGTTAACGAATGATCCTATTCTTCATAACCCATATTGGCATTTGGTTCCGACTAAGACTCCTAGTGATTGTCCCAAATTTGAGGGCAAGTCTGGAGAAGACCCCCAAGCACATGTTATGACTTACCACTTGTGGTGTTCCTCTAACTCTTGGGTTGATGATTCTATTCGGCTTCGTCTTTTCCAACGGACTCTTACTGGCATTGCTGCTAAGTGGTATATTGAGCTCTCTCACAATATCTTTCATGATTTCAACTCTCTCTCTATGGCGTTCCTTACTCATTTTCAGTTACCGGTTCGTTATGAGGCCGGGACGCATCTCCTCACCTCCTTGAAATAGGACCAGGCTACTCATATCTCAGACCATATTCATGAATGGAGACATCATCATCGCTTGATCAAATTTGAAATTCATGATCAGCTTCTTACTCATTGGTTCACTACCTCCTTTTTCAATCAGATTGCAAAGGACATAGCCATGGGGGCATGTGTAACCGAGGAACAGGCCATTGCTCGTGCCCAGTACCTTGATCTCGTGTACTCTCAATCAGGCATATTGTATGATATTTTGACTAATGCCCCTCGACCTGGAACTTCTACTGCACCGGAGACCCCATCCATCGACGGTATTATTGGTTCTTCGTCTCAAACTTCGCGTAAGTCTTCCTCCTCCAACCCTGGGAATAAAAATTCTAATTCTTCCAATGATATTGCTCCTCAGTCTAGTTAGAATCATGGTAAAACCTCAGAGGTCAATGTCATTCAAGCCAATCCTGCGGATAAGAATTCTAAAGGGAAAAAGAAGGGTAAAGGCAAGACCAAGGCCGATGCCCCGAAACTAGATTCGTCCAAATCTCGTGCTGATAATGGTTCACAGCGTAAGCCGAAGTATCCCTGTCTAATTTGTGATGAAGATAACTACACCAAGGACTATCCTCGATGGTCTGAAGTGAGTAAATTGCTTAAAGGCACTCAAGGTACTCCTTCTGTCCTTAAAGAACCTTTTCTATCTCAGCAGAACTAGATGGTTGAGAAGCCTCAATCATCTACTCCAATTGGCTCTCAAGTGTTCATGATGAACGGTTCTACATCTGTTTCTATTGATACTTGGTCGAAAGATTATGCTGGGTCATGCCAGTAAACAGGGAAGGAGATCGCTGATGGTCCTCCTCCCCCACCTATTTCTGGCCCTCTTGAGATTGAAAGGCCCAATGTTGAATCCGTTGTGTGACCACCTTCCAAAGGTGTTCTTCGAAAATCTTCTTATAATCCCAACGCCCGTGCTGCTCAACATTACAGTATTGTTGAGGATTTGGAACAGGTGTCGTTCGCGATGTCCGCATTAGAAGTACTCTATATTTATTCATCTAAGCAGAAAGCTTTATTATTTGTGATCGACGGGGTTGATCCTGCTGATACTAGCCTTCTCACTTTCGACCTAGAGAATTTCATCCCATGACTTCTGCACTAGATTGCACTCATTATACAAGTCGTTATTAATGGTCTCGATATCAATCGAGCCATTGTGGACGAAGGTGCATCAACTTGCGTCATGTCAGCTTCTTGTTGGAAGGTCATTGGCTCTCCGGCCCTGAATTCCTCACCAAATTCCGTTGAAGCATTTGATGGAAGGGAGTCAAAACCTTTGGGTGTTCTCGCAAGTTTTCTGATTACATTGAAAGGGAAGACAGTCATTGTTGAAGTAGAATTCATTGATGCTAAACTCAATTATAATCTACTACTAGGTCACAGTTGGACTCATGCTATGCTTTGTGTTCCAGCCACCCTCTTCCGTGTTTTGAATTTCCACATGAGGGAAAGATTGTTAATGTTGATCAATTGTCATTCTTCACCTCTTCTTATGAGAACAATGTTCCGTATGTGGATAAGATCCCTACTCCCTTCGAGAGCGTTGGGCCGGGTCTCTTAAAGGATCCAGCCCTCATGGGTATTTTTCCCCTTTCACCACCAAATACTGTTCAAATTAATATGATCTCTCAGTCTAATGACCCGTGGATTATTCCTTCACCTGAACAGGTCAATTCATATGGAGATTCCATGCCTTTGATTTCGAATGAAATTGATTATTGTGAACTCATTACTGCATCAGATACTCCACCTTCTGATGGTGCTCCTTTGAGCTTGTCTCTTGACGTGTATTCTCAATCCCCCTGGCTCGGTGATTCAGACTCACCTTATCCTTTGAAAGAAGTGTTTCCTTCTGATGAAGCCATCGTGGAAACCATGTCTCTCGAGGACCTGTTGTGGGACGATGGTCATCATCGTTCTTCGTTTATCCCTGGCCTCGGGGCTATGTCTACATGTCTTGAGAATTTTTCGTCTCAAGTCCCCTCTCCTCCACTTCAAACACAAATTCTGACACATAAAGTCTTCACAGAAGAAAACTTGAGCAATATCACACAGACGATGCCTACTAACATTTCCGTGAAATCAAGAATCATCGAGAACATCCATGTGGGAGTCACTAGCCTTTTTCGTGAATTGTGTGATGTTTTCGCATGGTCCTACGAAGAAATGCTTGGCATTGATCCTAGTATAGTGGTGCATGAAATCCCTACCTATCTCGGTTCGAAGCCTGTTCACTAGCGTCTTCGTCCGGTGCACCCTAGAAAGGCTGCGGCCATTAAAAGTGAAGTTGAAAAACTTCTCAAAGCTGGTTTCATTTATCCAATTCCCTTGATAGATTGGGTTTCGAGCATCATTCCTGTCAATAATAAACAAGGAACTATATGTGTCTTTTTTGATTACCGTGACATAAATCGGGCCTGTCTTAAGGATAATCATCCCACTCCCTTCATCGATCAGATCATTGACAACTGTGCCGGGAGTGAGATTTTTTCCCTTATGGATGGTTTTTCTGGTTATAATCAGATTAAAATTCTCCTGGTTGATCAACATAAGATAACTTTTATCTGTCCTTGGGGTACCTTCGCATACAAGAAACTCCCTTTTGGCTTGAATAATTTTGGGGCCACTTTCCAACGAGCGATGTCCTATGCTTTTCATGACATTCGTCACATCATTTAGCCTTACTTGGATGACCTTCCAGCTCATTCAGCTAAGCATAGGGACCATTCGGACCATATTCGTCAGATCTTTCTTCGTTGTCGACATTACAACATTCGGCTTAATCCATATAAGTGTGTCTTCTGCATTGATTCTGGTAGACTTTTAGGGTTTATCGTATCTAAAGACAGAATTTTCCTTGATCCACTTAAGGTTGAGGCTATTTTCAATCTCCCCTCTCCATCCTCATTACATCAGTTGCACAGTCTACAAAGTAAGGCGAATTTTCTATGCCTTTTGATACCAAACTATGCTGAAATAGCTAAAGGATACACGCGACTTTTAAAACAGGACATCCCTTTTTGTTGGGATGATATTTCTCAACAATATTTTGATACACTCAAGAAATTGTTGGTCAACACTCCTTTGTTACGTCCTCCAAATTATCATCATGATTTTTCCCTCTATTTAGTTGCCACTTTTAGTACAATTTCCATGGTTTTGGTACAAGACGATGATGACGGTCATGAAAATGTCATTTATTACTTGTCTCGTAACCTTCTCGATACTGAAACGTGTTATGCTCATGTTGAGAAGTTAGCACTAGTTGCGGTCTAGGCCGTCCATCGCTTTCGTCATTATATCCTTTTGTGTATGGTGACTGTGATTTCCGATTGCAACCCCATGACCTATATTTTGTCTCGAAAATTGTTGGGGGGGAAATACTTGAAGTGGATCATTATCCTCCAAGAGTTCGATTTGGAATTTACTGCTACCAAATCAAAGAAATCACTAGTTTTTTCCGATTTGATTTGTTCCCTCCCTTCTGACTCCGCTCTATCTCATTCTGAGGACCGTATTCTAGATGATACACTTTTCTTGATTAGCTCTCTCAATCCCTGGTATGGTGATATCATCGTATATCTCTATACTTCCACATTTCTGTCTAAGTTGAAAAAAGATGCTCGTCGTCGTATCGGGCATCACTCGCAACCTTATCGCATAGTTGGAGATACGCTCTATCGCGTTGGATTTGATTTCATACTCCGCTGATGTTTTACCCTCGAGGAAGCTGAGAAAGTGTTGAATGATTGTCATAGTGGCACCTGTGGTGGTCACATTTCTAGTTACACTACTGCACAAAAGATACTTCATGTCGGTTATTTTTGGCCTTCCATTTTCAAAGATTGTATTGTCTCAGTTCGTAAATGTCATGATTTCCAGATTTATCAATGCAAATTGCATGCGCCACCTATTCCTCTTCACCCTGTCATTACCGTTGGTCCCTTTAAAAATGGGGCATCGATTTTATGACGTGTAACCCTCACTCGGCTGGGGGGCATGCTTATATCATCGTAGTCATGGACTACTTCACCAAATGGGCTGAAGAAATGCCTACACTTGTCGCTGACGGTAAGACAGCCGCTCAATTCAAATTAAATCATATTATTTCTAGGTTTGGTGTCCCTCAAGCCATCGTTACCAATCATGGTTCCCATTTTTGGCATTATATGGTGGCAGAGTTGAATTTAAGTTGGGTCTGTGTCATGAAAGCTCAACTTCGTACTACCCTCAAGCTAATCGCCAGGTTGAAGCTGTGAACAAAGTTCTTGTCACAATGCTTCAACATACGATTGGGATCCACAAATCAAACTAGCATCTCATTTTATTTTTGGCTCTTTGGGCATACCAAACCTCAATGAAGAGTGCGACCGAATTCACCCCTTTTTCAGTTGGTTTACGGTTTGGAAGCTACTCTCCTGATTGAATGTGAAATACCTTCTCTCAAGCTAGCTATGGAATTAATGCCTAACACTTCGTTGGAAGAAGAGTGTCTCCTTTACTTAGAGAGGTTAGATGAAACTCGTCGCTTAGCTACTTTGGTCATCGAGGCACAAAAGAAGCGAGTCAAAGCTCTTTTTGATCAATCAGTTTCCCCTCGTTATTTTGTTGAAGGAGATATCGTCCTCTTGTATGACCAAGCTCATGATAAGCTGGGGGAAAGTAAGTTTCAACCTATGTGGCATGGGCCCTACATCGTTAAACGTGTATTACAAAATGGGGCCTATGAGCTAATTGACTATGAAGGCCATACTCTTGAACATCGTAGAAATGGGTTGTATCTCAAAAAATATTATGCGTGAGTCATTTATGCATATCAGGTGTACATAGGTGTTATTCTCATTTTTGTAAAAAATTTTGGGTTTGGTGTGCTTTGTGAGCATTTTCCTGCTTATTGGGTCTTGATTATTGTGCAGATGTCTATTACCCCTTATGTCGATTTCGTGGATGGTGCTTCCCGCAGTACCAGGAAGTTGTCTTCGACAGCCTATGTAATTTATAATCCTGCTGGTGAGTTGATAGATCTGCAAGGTATTTTTCTAGGATGAACTACAAACAATGTTGCTGAATACATCGATGTCATTGAGCTATTAACCGAGGCAATCAACCTCGGCATACGCGCATTGCTTGTAAATATAGATTCACAGCTTGTTGTTCTGCAACTCAATGATCATTATTTGGTTAGAAATCCACACATTTTGAGATTGTATTTACGTATTCGTTTGTTGGAAAGACATTTTGATTTCATTACTTATCAACATATTCCTAGGCGAATGAACACATTAACTGATATAATGGCTAACATTGTATTATATAGACATTTTCATAATTTGTAAAAGCATCATCATATGTAAAAATATCCATGTAAGGAAATAGATGTATATATATATATATCGCATGTTTGCAACTGTGTGCATCATAATGTCAAAAAATATGTGTATGTTTCTGTTACATCCTAATACATCATGTCTCGCAAAATATACAGATAAAATAAACCTAGGTGTCTAATCAGCATGATGCTTGTGGTAACATGTCATGGCCCATACTAGCCGCCTCAGCAAGTGGTGGATTCAGCTAGGCACCCCTACAGTATGTCTCTCATAAGCGCGAGGAACATCATCAAAACGTGCATAATTTGGGACTCCTCAGGTGATCTCCTCCAGGTTGCACACTATCTCATCTTCCTCGTCGCCCTCGCCTTGAGGGTAGAAATCGCAAGGGATTTGCCTTGCTATCGGTGACATACTGGCAAGTCTCTCTGGGCTAACATCTGCATCACATGGATTTAATGTTAGAACATACATAAATAAACAAAAAAATCATAATACTCATAAAATTTAAAAATTGATTCTTACCCAAATCTTCATCCCAATCTTCTCCCTCCAAGAGTGGGAGGTCCAAGTTATTAGTGAAATTTGTGCCACAGTAGGGCCAATTCTCCACGACAATCAGTTGTCGATGAAGCCAATAAAAAAATTCCAGCCTCCAAGGCATCTATTGGCCGCCCCCTGCCCTTAGCATCAGTGCTACCCATCGAGCCATCTATGGTTCTCTCGCTGGTGGATTCAAAACTATGACCTCCTGTCACTGAAAAATTGGTAATCGTTCCAAGAAGAACGATACCAGGATGGATCCATAACCAAATTGTTTCAGTTTGGTCTTCTTGCAATTGGTTAATTGGCTCTTCATGTTTATATTCATGGCCTCTGCCCAGTTGTAGATGTTCGGAGCCATGCAGTCCACAGCAAGAAGCAACTGTGTCTTTTTTGCTTCGTGCGGTGCTTGCAATCCTGCAGCCCATGTGATGGTATGCAATACCACCTGTAGTGTTAGATCTAGGATAGTTTGTATATCAAATTTTCCACTACCAAATCCTTTCCGTGCTCCTAAACATACCCCATCTATCTCCATGGTCATGTTTTCCATGCAGGGCCAAGTGCCAGTTAGGAGTGGTGTTGCACCTCTCCATGATAATCCTGTGATGAGGTACATGTCGGAAACATCAATCTCAGGTTCTTGATCCCGTAGGATGAACTTCTCTTGATTTTCGTCCCATATACTAATAAGATATTGTAGTAATTCTAGTTGGGCTCGGAGACATGGTGTTAGCAATAATTTTTTCAAACCACAGATTTTGAGGGCTTCCATAACCCCCTCATTTTCCATGGCTAACTCATCTTCTTTACTATGTTCCTGTTCTTTCCATTCAATGACCATTTTTCTCCTTTCTACCTATAAACACACACATATAAGTGGTATTAGTCAATAATCATCCTTAAATTTGTAAACAATTGGGACATTTGGTGTGTATTTTTACTTGAAATTGGTTTTCGTCGTTGGCGCAACTGTTTCTAAAACAGTCGCGCCAATGGGCGTGCCCTAGTATTAAAAATCGAGCGATTGGCGTGATTTTGTGCCCGGAACCCGCGCCAACCATGCAGCCCTTAATATTACAATTTCTCCCCCCAAATTAAAAATTTACAAATGCAGGAAGAAAGGAATAGCTTGAAATCACAAGAGGGATCTTAGCTCTTACCTGGATTTGATGGATTTGCGATTGATCTACTGGATTGGCCACTATCGTCACCGCAAGATTGCACAGTAAAATGGGTAAATATTGCTCCACAAGAGGTAAAAAGTGAAAAGTAATTGTTTTTACTATTTTTGTCATTTTATAACTTTTTCACAACCCTAATTAGGTTTTAAGACATGTTTTTCTATTATTTTACTATTTTATTTTTGAAAAATGGGTTTTATACATGTCTCTTGTGCAGCAACAGGTTTTCACGCAACAATGATGAAGTAACAAGTTATATTTTATGTTTTTTCAGACTCGGTAAAAACACGAAAAAGTCACTACTGGAGTCATCTTTCAGCTCTTTTCTGACTCTCTAAAATTGAAAATATTTCCGAGACACTTGTCATTTTGAACTCATTAAATGGCTGCGAAACGATATCTACCCAGTATACATTTACCCCTTTTTTGGGCTGGGATGGATTATTTACGAAAAGGGAATACTTTAGCCTATTGCAACTAAGAGGTTCTCTCAGACATAGTTTTATACCTTTTTGGATCTGTGAGACTACCTACGAAAAGGGATTGCTGGAGTTTTTTTTTCTGCCTCCTTTTCAAACTCTCTAAACATGAAAAGATGTTGAGTTTTCCCTTTGTCAAACTCGTTAAACACTGATGACATCGGACTTCGTCACTATGACGGTATTCGAGTTCCTCCTTCCTAGGGCTTGTAAAATGTACTAGGATGGATATGTCTGAAGGACAAACTTATAATGCAAGCATATGTTATCCCCTTCAAGCTTGTTTTCAACAATAATTGGGTTACTCGCCAGAAATGGTGGGGGAAAATGGAACCAAATTTTAGTTGTATTGGCCGCATGTCTCTCTTGAACATGGAACTTATCTGCATGCGTGTCGGGTTGGGGACATCTCATTTTGTCATTTTTTCCTCCATGGGTTTGGGTAATATTTTTTGACCTCTCACTATCTCTTTTCCACGTCATCATGACCTAAAATCCTTTGATGTAAAATACTAACAAATCCAGTGTCGTGCTGCTGATATGTTCAAGAGAATTTTTCCTCTGCAGTTTTTCAACCTCCCTTTGATTCTCTGTTGGTCCTGATTCATAAACATCATATTCCTCTGTCTTGTGTCGATGATGTGGGAAACATTATGGCCCTCCTTCGACCAGGTCACTTCATGTCGACTTTAGCTCATTATCCAGGAACCTGATCTAGAGACTCCCTTCCAGTACCTTGGAGCCTGCATGCCTTGATGGCAGTTTCTTCGCATTCAATGCAAGGTTCACATCATTGGCCTTTGATCAACTGAATCTGCGGGTGTTCGACGCCAGATCACTATTCACATTCTATGGATTGTACCTTTCGTACCTTGAGAGCCATTGTCATTATTGATGGTTCCTCTCACGTCTGTTAATAGCTTTCATCATTAGCTAGTAATGAAACGATTTTCTTGCATGTTCGACTTCAACTCATGCATTCGTGTGCTATGAATTGTACGTTTTCAAGTCGATATGGAGTGCAAGACCCTAGATTTTGTCTGATAAAATCTAGGCTACGGGTTCTTTGTGGATTATCATGACTTATTTCATGACTCTTTGATTGGATGGCTGCAACCATACCTAAGTCTATTCGTTGATATTTACTACTGGATGGCTGCGTCCATACCTAGATCTCAATTTTTATATACTCTATTATGGATGGTTGCGCCCATGCCACATGTTCATGTATCAAAGTGTTGAAGCCTCGAAAATCGATGCTACAACATTGGGGGATAACCACCCGGTCCGGACCTTAATGCAGCTCCTTTTTCGTTTATGATAGTGGCTCCGACTAGTTTAACTAGGTCCAGCTACCTTTTCCCTATCGCTATTGGTTTACGATATATCATTAACTACCAATAGACAGGGATATCAGATCAATTCTTCTTGCTGATCAGGCAAGAGAATGACCCTTAAGCTGATTTGGGTTCAGCCAAACCACAACTAAGATTTTTCCTCTTTGAAAAGAGGACTTAAAAGAATGTAAATTTAATCTAATTGCAAAATTATTCTATAATGCAAGCAAAAAGAAACTAATCTAAATCCTATCTCAATCAGGTAGATGAAAATCTAACCCAACTAAGAGCAAGATGATTAAATAATGAGAATTAAAATATGTCTGGTTTTAAATTAATGTTAAGCTAACGAAGAAATTCAATTAGCTCACATTTGTGAGTACCAAAATACATTCTATTGAGACCATTTGACTGAAATAATAAATCAACAACATTCCGGAAGAAATTCACAAAAAATGATATCAATTATCATATCAGTCAAACTAATAATTAAACAATAACATGTGGAAAAAATTCACAACACATTACTATTTAATAAATCAGTGTTATAAGACAGATTTCTGAGTAATGGTTACTCAGAAATCAGAGTTTAATTCATAAGAGCAGAGATACATAACAATTTGAGACAAATTATCCATATCAACAGAAATGCCAAAACATGAATAAAATGAAACAAAAATTTTATTAACATAAAAATGAAACTGATATTTGATACAGAAATGCCAAAAATACCAGTTAATTGAATCTGCTTCTCTGAGCCTGGTCTCTAACAGTACTTTACATTACTTGAATTTCTGCTTTCAAGACTAGAGCTGCAGAAATGCAAACTCTGCTCATCATGCATAATTCAAGATATAAAGAATAAACCCTCATTAATGTTCAGATCTGAAACATTCTCTCCTCCCCATCTACAAATCTAAATTCCTATAACAGAAATGCTTTTAGAAATCTTGAATTGCAGAGGAGAGCAGCCCTTTTACATTTTGCAATCTGCAATTTATAATCTTTCCAAAAGTATTTTTAGAAGAGAGTTTGTTGAAGAGAAATCTGCCCAATCCAATTTTAATTGCTCAAAAATTCCAATCTTTAATTGCTGGAGTCTTCTCATTGATTGAAATATTTTTCCTCAATATCCCTTCCATTGTTTTTTCCTGCAAAAAGAAATTAAAATGAATTAAGATGTAACAATAAAATCCAAATATTATTTTTAACATTAAAACAAATCCAATCAAGTTCTATTTAAATAAATAAAAAGGAAATTTGAGCTTCTTATTGATACTCATAACGATCTTAATTAACCAAGGATATATTGATGCATGAATCTGTAATTAGAAGAGGTTGGGCAAATGAAAACGAAGAAAGCAAAGCTCAGAAAATTGATTTTATTTTTAGAAATTCAGAGCTTGATCTTCTGCCTGATTTTTGACCCAATAAATGATCAAATCTGTTATTGAAACCTCCTTAGAAATGTTCTCCTTGATTTTCTCTTTCCAATGAGCCATCCTGGGCCTCATTTGGCCAAGTAAAACTCATTCTATGGGCCTCTGAAGTTGGTGAGTCAATTTTGGCACGATTCTAGAATTTTCTGTTGCTGGGCTAAAAATCAGAATTTAAATTTAAAAAATTAATCCTAAATTAGAATTCTAATTAACTAATAATTAATTTTAATTTAATTATTAATTATGAACTAAACTAATGAATTAATAAACTATTTATTAATTAATATCTAATTAACTAAAATATTAATTATTTATAAACTAATTAATATAAATAATATTTTAATTTTAATTTAATTAAATTAATTAAATATTATATATTAATTATATTAAATACTAAATAAATAAATAAAAAATATATTAAACTTAACCTACCACTCCATTAACTCTACTCATATGTATCATTGAAAAAATTAAAACAAGTCTTATGCCATATGTTTGTGGAGGGATAAGGTGAGTGGAGGGTGACGTGAGGGTGACGTGAGGATGAGTGAGGTGGAGGTACGGGAGGCATGAGGGAAAAACAAAAACCTTATATTAAAACTTTTTAACACCTCGCATATTGTCTTATCGCAATATCGCAGTTTGTCAAATGTGCATTATATAAAAGTTGCGATGTGTTCCGATATTGCGATATTGCGATATCGCGATATGCGATGTAAATTTTATTTTATATATATATTTTTTTTAATATTAAGTTTTAATTTTGATTAAATTAATTATATTTTATTATAATAATTAATTTAATTAATATTTAAAATTTAATGTTAAATATCAGTTTTTTATTTTTTTTATTTTGGTTTTATTTTGATGATGTTTAGTTTAGTTATGAAGTTTTCTAAACTACAACCACTCCGAAAATAAATAAAAAGAATAAAAATAACATTTTTAACCCAGACCAGATAAATGATGGGACTTCAAAGAAATGTCATTTTCAAACCAATTGACCAAATGAGGCGAAACAAGCGTTAATGGGAGGCTTATAAAAAATCGATTCTAACAAAGCAATCAAAACAAAAATCTAGAGAAAATGAAAAATTAACAAAATCGTAAGATAATTGACTTTAAAAAAATCCTAAAAGGTGCTTAGCCAAAATTTTTATAGAAAGGGTCCCCATTATTTGATGTGAACAAGTCTAAAATGGGGGGTTGTTGTACTGTATAACAATTGGCGATTCACTGGAAGAAACAGTTATATTTGTTTGATATAAATGAAATTTTCCTAAAATTAAAGTAAAAATAATTAAAGAAGAGAAAATTATTTTTGGAATGCTTGACTAGGTTCATTAGTCTGAATAAAAGCAAGAATCATCTTACTATAATTTTCTTAAAATTCCTCATAAATCAAAATATTTCATAACTCTATATCAGTCCCTAATTAGTTGTAGAGATAAAGCAATGGTCACTTTACAGCTTAGCTTTTAAAATGTACTCATTTGTCACAGGTAGAGCCACTGCTGCCAGCGAACATCTATAGTCTCGACAGGGTTACCTTTTAATCATCAATGATTCAGAATCCTATCTATTTAAGAATTATTGACCTAGAGATAAATCCATTTATATATGCTTATTTTTTATTTTTAATTCTTAAAAGCCATTGTCCTGGTTTGGTAGCCAGATAGTTGACAATGCCATTCACTGGTTATAATTGGACTGAACAAGCTGGCTCGTGATGAGACCCCTTTTCTTACAATTGTTTGCAATTATAAGCCGTTACCCTGGTTTTTTTAGTAGTGTTGGTAATGTCAGCCTATTTTTCCCCTATGATCATGGTAAGCAGGCTCATGATGAGACCTCTTATCTTTTAAGTTTAAATATATCTCTGGATTATACTCTAGAAAAATAAAACTCTTTTGAACAGGGAGAATCATTGACTCCTTAAGAGTTCAGAATGACAATTTCAGAGTTAAAAGTGCTTTGCTGTGAAGTGTATTTACTTGGTTAAAAATAACTTTTCTTGACTGATAATAGAACTTTGAAAGATCTTAATAAAGTATTGAAATCTCAAAATGATTACAATTTTGATGAAAAAAGAATTTTTTCCAGATTTTATGATACTTTGTCAACTTCTCTAAATTGGTAATCTCTTCCTTAAGTATGTCTACTTTTATAATAAGAAAATCAAATTTTACTAAGAGATTTAAGAAAAAGCTAATAGATGACTATTAACAATTTTTCTCCATGTATGCCAATTATTGTTAAGTAACAAGAAGGCCTTCCATATAAATCATGGCAAAGTCACCAAAATCAAAACTGAGAATCAAAGGAAAAGAATTCTTATTCTAAAATAAGAAAGAAACTAACAAACAAAAATAAAAATGAAGAAATTTAAAAGTGGAAAGGAAAATTCAAGTTTCGCAAGATAAATTCAAACAAGAATGTTTATAACAATGTCTCAACAATATGAAGAAAGAAAATAATCGTGTAATCAATCCTTCTTATGTAGAGATGTAGAAAATTCATACCTTGCAGGGTTGTAAGTGTTTTAGGCTTTTTAGATAGCAGTGATGATAAAATTCAGCCACAATGAAAATTTTCTATCTGATTTCAATCTTTTTGTTTTCAAGCATCATCTTAATCATTTTCTAAAAAAGAAATGCTTAAAGAAATAGATTAAAGGTTCAGAAACTTCCTAGTGCAGTTGTTTCAATGAGGATTATCGCTGCTTCTTGAAATTAAGCCAGGAGAAGAGTATGGACTTCGAAAATATGATCCGGCAGAGGATTGGAAGCTTTTATGAAGAGCTGCAAAACAGATTCATGTATCAGAAAAAACAAAACTGAAACTAAAGTAACGAAATGGAAATTAATGAAAGTGGGTACATGAATCTTACCATTGGATAATTGCTTTTGATCTTACCTGAAAGGTATCAGTTTCTCCAAACTAGCTGACTTCTTATTTTAATTAACATTAAAAACATGAAGAAGTCAAACTAACCAAAACCCTATAACCCAAAATCATTATTTATTTTATCTAAACTAAAGCAAGCAGTAAAATAAAAAAATGGAATGCTTAATGTTTGAGGGAAAACAAATGCATCAGAAATGAGAATGAAAATTTGCAGTAATGACTGTTTCTCAAAATATTATAAATTTTCCAGAATCAAGACCACATCCAAGATAATAAAATTTAAATGTGAAGACAGAGAGGTCTTGAATTTTTTTTTAATTATGGAATCCTATATTTAAAATTGAAATATATGAGAAATCAAAATGATTTGAATATGTCGCAAATTTATCATCAGTTGCTTTCTTACCATAGTGGTTACCCAAGCTCGCTTTTTTAAAATAAGACACAGCAGTATCGGATGATCCGCATCACATGTTTATTCACCATGCTTCAATTTTAATTTGCAAGACTTCACTTTTGTTGCTATGCTATATATCGATTAAATGTTAATGGCTCAGAGGCATGCATTGAAGGCTATCACATCATAGATTGCAATGGCAAATTGCCGATATGAAAACATGTAATGAGAACATGTGCAATGAAATGAAGCGATCACATCATTAAAGATATATTATATTGGGGATCGGGGAATATTGACATTGTGCTTCCCATATCGCATATCGCACATCGCAGATTCTGAATTGTGATGTGAGCATAATTAAAAATGCGATGAAGTGATTGTGATATCAACAATTTCTAATTGGCGATGCTAATTGGCGATTGGTGAATGTTTTGGTACCCAATGTAATACAATATGATTCTTGCGATGCCGATATGCGATGAATGACGTGGTTAACTAGCGATCGCGATCGGCAAACTTAAGCACATGATATAACAATTCTAAATACGCCGATATGTGATGAAGAGTCGACTCGATGATTTTATGATGAAAATTTAATAACATACCGGATTCGAGACATCGGCCTTTTAAAATTATGCTGCTACCATTATTTGTGATTGAATGGACGCGATATTCTATAAACTTGATTTGAATTTCATATCGGGTCCGAAATTATGTGGTCATCACAATATGGTAAAGTCATTTATCGGAGATCAACGATTCATGATAATGGAACTATATTCAACCGCAAACCTTCGATATGCGAAATGCGATATGGCATATGAGTGAGGTAATACATCGGAGATCTTTTATGAACAATTTGTTATCAAAACTGCTAAGAGCTACTTCCGATGAAATCTCATGATATTGTTTTTTTTAATTTCAATTGGGTTTCCCAAATGAATAAAAACAAAGTGAAAGAATGCTCAAATTCTAATGAATCTCAAATAAAAATTTCCCTGAACCTGATGCCAATTTGAACTGGGTTTGCCGCTTACTTCAAGTTTTGAAAACAAATGAAAACCTGCAATTAAAACAGAAAAAGAATGAAAAATAAACTAAAGAAAAGATAAACTAATAATAGATGAAAATGAACTTGTAAATGCATACCTGGAAGGAAATTGTCTGTAGATTTTACCTCATGAATCTTCAAATTCTTCCTTTGATTTATCAAAGGACTGACTTTGTTCAAAATCATCTCATTATTTATTCTAAATCGGAGTGAGCAATCAGCCTAAATAAAAAATGTTTATTCATGTTCAGGAAATATAAAATTTACCAGAAATAAATATGAAACTATGCTTCCCTTTTGAATTGCAACAACAATTTATTACCTCTGCATATTCCGAAAAATCTGTATTGTTATAGTGACTGTTCAATAATGCCTTTAGTAAATGAATATGATGCATATTACAACATCAGATAATAAACTAAAGGTCCCAATGGGATAAAGCCACTAATTGTGGAAAAATGTCAAAACAGATTTAAATGTGTGCACACAGCAAAATGGGCATCCTTAAGGTCAGCTTAGCAAATTTCGAGGAAGATAGTATGAACTTCATATGATTACCATGAAAGGTTAGACTGAATAATAATGATTGAGTCAGAATTAAGCTTATCATAGACAGTCATACATTTAATGGGATAATGAGATCATGAAGCTTTTATATCCTCAAAACCTTTATCATATAAATTTCAAAAGAAAATCTTAGAAGAAATAACAAAATTAAGCAAAGTGGCTTTGAGGCAATTGATGCCAAGTGCAACCTTAATTGAATTTAATCAAGACATTATTCAAAATAGACAGAGTAGAGGTATTGATGTAAGAAATTTAAAAAGGAAAGCAAGAATTAAAATTTTCTGATTGGGAGAATCACTGAACATGTGTGAAAATGGCTGATTGCTTTATTTTATTTTTAATGTACAGAACTGTTAAAAATAAATTAACTACATTAACTCTATTCCTATTCTAACCATATTCTTGAAAAATGACTAAGTATAGTCATATTTCCAGTGTAACCATTTTCTCATTTTAATCCCTGCATGTATGTACAATTCAAATGTTAGTAATAAAAATACAAATCTAATTGAACTAAGAAAATTAAACCTGAAATCGGAATGTACAACTATTGTTAGAATCTTATCTAAAATCTCCTTCTGATGAAATTTTCTTTCCAATTGAATACCAATTGGATCATAGAAATCTGAATGGATTTCTATTAATAATTGGGAAACGTTCAAAATAGGAGATGAAAGGCCATATTGTGGATATGAGCTTTTAGATTCAAAGGCCTGGAAGAAATTGTTAGTGTTATGTGTAAATGTTAAGCTATTAACAATCTTCCATGAAGGAAAAATTTCCAAATATTTTTCAAATGAATCGATGAAAAATGGATGGAAATCTTTCAAATGAAATGGAAAATTATTAATTAAATTGGATTGCTGGCATACTTCTAAAAATACATTCTCTTGTTGATATTTCCTTTGATAAGATAGAAGCTTTTGATAAAACATTAGTATTGATTGAAATTGAAATTGAAATAGCTTTTGATGCTCTTGATTATAATATAAAATTTCAATTTTCCAAGAGGGCAATGCATCAATTGAATGTTTCACAGTAAAGTGCGCAATATGCCAGCGTAATGTATCAAAAATCTGAAAAATAAAATCTGAAAATAAATCTGATTTAATACAAAATAAGTGAGGAAACAAAAATAAAAGGAAATCACTATTGTTACAACTAATGTTACAGCACAATTGGGATTGTTTTGAAATAATTTATTTTTCACAAGGATTGGCCAGAATTATGGAATTTGAGTAATTTCGAATTCCAACTTATGAATTAGAAAGAGATTTATGATTATGAATAGGAATGAAAGCTTGACCATGATATGAATCATAAATTGGAATATTTTCTTGAATAGTGAAATCATGAAGATGATTATCTGCTTTAAAATGAGGATTAGTTGAAATAATTTCTAAATTGAAATGTTCCTCGTTCCCAGATGTTATTTGAATTTTCTTATGAGAATTCTTTTGAGAAAAATAGAAATCAACATCTTCTATGTCAGAGTAATTATCATAAATGACTTCACAAGATTCTTTAGAATTCCCTTCAATCTCATCCAATATATCGAAACAAGGAGGAACAAGAATTTCATGTTTATTAATGGCAAAAGAATGATCTTTAATTGCTTCTCTATCTTGATAAAAATTTAATGGTATTTCATTTAAATTATCCTCTTTAATTTCTGAAATATCATTAATACCAAGAGGAGAAAAATTACCATCATTAAAAATATCAGGATAAAGGGAAAACTGTGAATCTGAAATAATGCATTTAAAAATGTCCCTGTTTGGGAAGTCTTGTGCATTAAGCCCATTGTAAATTTGAGATTCTAAATCATTCCTTTGCGTACTTATGCTTTTTTGAAGAAGATTGCTTTGCTGCTCTGATTTCAGCATTTGCTCATCATGAAAAGATTCAGAAATTTGTACAGCAGTTTGCATGTTATTATTTACTTTGATTGTTGCTTGCACTTGCTGATTTTCAATCTGATTTTCTGAATTTAATGCAGAGAAATTTTCAGATTCCAATGCAAGTCTTTCTCCAAAATTGCTGTTGTTGTTTTCTTGCGTTTGATTAGAAATATCTTCCAAGCTTTGTGAAACCTCTTCATCACAATTTATTTGCGCATCCATATTGGAATTCTCATTTATATTGGAAGGGGATGGAAAAAAGCTTGAACTAATTTCATATGGATCGGGAATAGGAGGAAGAGAATAATTATGTTCAAACCAATCTAGTGATTCTTCTTTCATAGGTTGATCTTTGACATCAAATTTTAAACAATTTAAATGAAGTCGAATATTAAAATCTCTAACAGACTCATTTTTATTTCGAAGATATTCAATTTCATCACATACCTGATCATAATCATAGTGGTCAAATTTACAAACGAAAATTGTAGCAAATTGATCCCAGCTGTGAATTGAGGCAACCGGAAGAGTTCTACACCAGTTTCTTGCTTTTGCCGCAAATGTGAGAGTAAAAATTCTGCATAAAATGCCTTCATCAATTCCTTGAAAATCATAATTTGAAACATTTTGAATAAATTGAAGGACATGATTAAAAGCAAAAGAATTTCTCTCACCATTGAATTTTACCTAAGACAAGAATCTTACCACTTCGGGTGGAGTATTGGAAGATGCACGTCCATGGATACAACTCCAAACTGGAAGTTCAAAAGGAGCCATCGTGATTAAATAAAATGTTAAAATTGAAAAGACTCCAACAGACAACAAGTTTCAGGCCCTCCTTCTAGCGCCAAAAATGTTGAAGCCTCGAAAATCGCTGCTACAACATTCGGGGATAACCACCCGGTCCGGACCTTAATGCAACTCCTTTTCCGTTTATGATAGTGGCTCCGACTGGTTTAACTAGGTCCAGTTACCTTTTCCCTATCGCTATTGGTTTACGATATATCATTAACTACCAATAGACAGGGATATCAGATCAATTCTTCTTGCTGATCAGGCAAAAGAATGACCCTTAAGCTGATTTGGGTTCAGCCAAACCACAAATAAGACTTTGCCTCTTTGAGAAGAGGACTTAAAAGAATGTAGAAATTAATCTAATTGCAAACTTATTCTATAATGCAAGCAAAAAGAAACTAATCTAAATCCTATCTCAATTAGGTAGATGAAAATCTAACCCAACTAAGAGCAAGATAATTAAGTGATGAGAATTAAAATATGTCTGGCTTTTAATTAATGTCAAACTAATGAAGAAATTCAATTAGTTCACATTTGTGAGTACCAAAACACATTCTATTGAGACCATTCGACTAAAATAATAAATCAACAACACTCCGGAAGAAATTCACAAAAATGATATCGATTATCATATCAGTCAAACTAATAATTAAACAATAACATGTGGAAGAAATTCACAACACATTATTATTTAATAAATCAGTGTTATAAGACAGATTTCTGAGTAATGGTTACTCAGAAATTAGATTTTAATTCATAAGAGCAGAGATACTTAACAATTTGAGACAAATTATCCATATCAACAGAAATGCCAAAACATGAATAAAATGAAACAACAATTTTATTAAAATAAAAAGGAAACTGGTATTTGATACAGAAATGCAAAAAATACCAGTTAATTGAATCTGCTTCTCTGATCCTGGTCTCTAACAGTACTTTACATTACTTGAATTTCTGCTTTCAAGACTAGAGCTGCAGAAATGCAAACTCTGCCCATCATGCATAATTCAAGATATAAAGAATAAACTCTCATTAATGTTCAGATCTGAAATTTTCTCTCCTCCCCATCTACAACTCTAAATCCCTATTACAGAAATGCTTTTAGAAGTCTGGAATTGCAGAGGAGAGCAGCCCCTTTTACATTTTGCAATCTGCAATTTATAATCTTTCCAAAAGTATTTTTAGAAGAGAGTTTGTTGAAGAAAAATCTGCCCAATCCAATTTTAATTGCTCAAAAATTCCAATCTTTAATTGTTGGAGTCTTCTCATTGATTGAAATCTTTTTCCTCAATATCCCTTCTATTGTTTTTTCCTGCAAAAAGAAATTAAAATGAATTACGATGCAACAATAAAATCCAAATATTATTTCTAACATTAAAACAAATCCAATCAAATTCTATTTAAATAAATAAAAAGGAAATTTGAGCTTCTTATTGATACTCATAACGATCTTAATTAACCAAGGATAATATTGATGCATGAATCTGTAATTAGAAGAGGCTGGACAAATGAAAATGAAGAAAGCAAAACTCAGAAAATTGATTTTATTTTTAGAAATTCGGAGCTTGATCTTCTGCCTGATTTTTGACCCAATAAATGATCAAATCTGTTATTGAAACCTCCTCAGAAATGTTCTCCTTGATTTTCTCTTTCCAATGAGCCGTCCTGGGCCTCATTTGGCCAAGTAAAACTCATTCTATGGGCCTCTTCTCATTGATTGAAATCTTTTTCCTCAATATCCCTTCCATTGTTTTTTCCTGCAAAAAGAAATTAAAATGAATTAAGATGTAACAATAAAATCCAAATATTATTTCTAACATTAAAACAAATCCAATCAAATTCTATTTAAATAAATAAAAAGGAAATTTGAGCTTCTTATTGATACTCATAACGATCTTAATTAACCAAGGATATATTGATGCATCAATCTATAATTAGAAGAGGTTGGGCAAATGAAAATGAAGAAAGCAAAGCTCATAAAATTGATTTTATTTTTAGAAATTCGGAGCTTGATCTTCTGTCTGATTTTTGACCCAATAAATGATCAAATCTGTTATTGAAAGCTCCTCAGAAATGTTCTCCTTGATTTTCTCTTTCCAATGAGCCGTCCTGGGCCTCATTTGGCCAAGTATAACTCAATCAATGAGCCTCCAAAGTTGATGAGTCAAAACTGGCACAATTCTAGAAATTCTGTTGTTGGGCTAAAAATCAGAATTTAAATTAAAAAATTAATCTTGAATTAGAATTCTAATTGACTGATAATTAATTCTAATTTAATTATTAATTATGAACTAAAGTAATTAATTAATAAACTATTTATTAATTAATATCTAACTAACTAAAATATTAACTATTTAAAAACTAATTAATATTAATATAAATAATATTTAAATTTTAATTTAATTAAATATCATATATTAATTAATTTAATTAATATAATATTTAAATATTAAATATTAAACTTAACCTACCACTCCATTAACTCTACTCATATGTATCATTGAAATCTTAAAACATATGTCTTATGCCATATGAGTTTGTGGAGGGATATGGTGAGTGGAGTGTGAGGTGAGGGTGAGTGAGGTGGAGGTACGGGAGGCATAAGGGGAAAACAAAAACTTTATATTAAAAAATTTTAACACATCGCATATCGCCTTATCGCAATATCGCATTTTGTCAAATGTGCATTATATAAAAATTGCGACGTGTTCCGATATTGCGATATTGCGATTTTGCGATATGCGATGTAAATTTTATTTTTTTATATATTTTTTTAATATTAAGTTTTAATTTTAATTAAATTAATTATATTTTATTATAATAATTAAATTAATTAATGTTTAAAATTTAATGTTAAATATCAGTTTTTTATTTTTTTATTTTTTTATTTTGGTTTTATTTTAATGATGTTTAGTTTAGTTATGAAATTTTCTAAACTACAACCACTCCGAAAATAAATAAAAAGAATAAAAATAACATTTTTAACCTAGACTAGATAAATGATGGGACTTCAAATGAGTGCCATTTTCAAACCAGTTGACCAAATGAGGCGAAACAAGCGTCAATGGGAGGCTTATAAAAAATCGATTATAACAAAGCAATCAAAACAAGAATCCAAAGAAAATGAAAAATTAACAAAAGCGTAGGATAATTAGCTAAATAAAATCCTAAAAGGTGCTTAGCCAAAATTTTATAGAAATGGTCCCCATTATTTGAAGTGAACAAGTAAAAAAATGGGGCATTTTCTTGAACAACACGAAAGATATCAGTTGTATTTGTAATTGCAATTTTTCTGACAGCGGTGTTTGGTTCAAGTGTGTTCTCATAAAGCATTTCACCCCTCCCTCTCCCTCGGACTTCATGCTTTAGGGGCCATCTGTTACACAGCATTTTGTCACAATCCCTAGAATCCCCAACTCGCACATTGGAGGGTCGTTTCTATGACCAATATGTAGTGTCATGCTTTGCAAATAACATCCTTGCATCCCTTTCGAGGAAATAAACATTCTTCTTGTTGACATTTCCCTAAGCAGAGTTGTAAAAATACCTATTTTTTCCTTGGCGCGAGTAGCCCGTTACCTCCTCACGCCGACCTAGAAATTTAACATTGAGCCCATGCCACTTGCTACTCTGTGCCAATTAGGCACCTGCGCTAAGATATTTATGAAAAAAAAATTAAAATAGAGGCGGCGGTTCCATTCCAACCACCTCGAGGATGAGTCATTGGGAGTGGTTGAACTGAAACAACCATGAGCTTCCTCCTTTAGTTAGTAGTTTCCACCTCCCTTGGAACACTCCTAAAGGATAGGCCTCCCTTCAACCTTTGTAGGGATCCCAACCTCTTCCTTTGCCTCTATATAAACAAGCCTTATCTCTTTATGAAAGCTAGCTGAACAAAGAGAATTATACAGCTGAAGTGTTGAACTTGAAGGACTGAACTATAGCTGAATAATTGAGTTATTGAGAAGGTAGAACAAGGAGGAAATCCATCGAGAGACCTTTATCCCATCTTAATTCCCTGACAAGCTTTGAGATGTGCTTAACCCGAACCCCACTGGAGGAGACCACGATGTCAGAGCATGGTTTTATCTCTTCTTTCTACCTAATAATATAAGTGAATATTGTCTGGTTCCCATCTTGTATTTTGTCTTTATTGAATGCAATATGCTTAGTCTTCTCTGCCTGACTAGTAGTTTTTGGATGAAATTAGCATCTGGTATGCGGTTATTGTTTTCTAATATTTGTGCAGGTGTCCAAGTGTGATAAGAAAATGGATTGTGACTTGCCAAATCGGGAGTGAGAAGTTCTCATCACCACTACGAATGCCGACAACAGCATTGGACCATAGGTAAGCCATCTTATCGCGTCCTCTTTCATTCAAATATCTAGGAACCTACACTCTAGCATGATTCCTTGTTACTAGACCCACTCTAGGGCTAGAGGGATTGTCTCTGTCTGCAAAGAGGATTTACCTACATAACAGTCATGTTTAACAAAAGGTATTCCTTTTTCATAGAAATTATATCTAATTCGGAAAGGAGTTAAACTTATATTGATTAGATATCGTTCATTTACTTTTACGAGCTCAAAAAGACAAGTGCTCGACAATCTTTTCACATTATCGAAGTCTGAAAAGAGCTAAAAGAAGGCTCCAGGAGTTCCTTTTTCGCCGTTATCGAAGCTCGAAAAAAGAGATAAAGAGAAATGTCACTTCAAATCCTTTTTCATTTTTAACAAAGCTCGAAAAATAAGGAGAAAAAGTATGCTTTGTGGTCAAGTCAGTCTTTGGAATAGTATGCACGACTAATCTGTTCATCAGTTGTATATCTTGTTCAGAACAACACCAAATGGATTAAAAATACTTTTTTCATGATAAAAACATAATAAAACTATAGTCATAGCAATAAATTTAACTTGCAAGTAATTAAATGACTATTAAAAGTAGTTTCACTATTCATTTTTACCATTCCATAGTTACCATTTGCATTTTGGAGCTCTAAACCTGATTTTTCCCCCGAACTTCAGCTGTTGATTGTGATCATTTCTGTAGATGGTTTTTGTTGCCGTTTGACCCTCCTCTTTCCTTTAGTACTCATTTCATTTCCAATTCTTGCAAATTTTTAGGGTTTTAAGGCCCTAGGATAAATTATGCCCTAAAAGAGGGCAACGCACCCCTGAATATCGAAACTTGCATTGCATAGCAGGTACAGTGAAGGGTACTTGCATATGCAAAGCACTGTCTCTTGTTAGGGAGTGCGTTGAGCGCAATATAAGTTTTTGATTTTCACATTATGCCTAAAATTTGCCTAGTTTTTGCAATGAATGGATTCTAATGGATCTTATTTCAGGTTTCCATCGGATTACAATGACGATTACATGGAGGGAAAGATAACATGAAGAATAGGATATGATTTTCTTAAATGATCCAGGTACAGTAAGAGCCCCAAGATATTGTGGACTGCTTAAGTACTTCAAATTGTCTGGGATCAGGCAACAAATAGAACTATTGGAGTTGTTAATTAGAGCATGGGATCCAGCTATCGAGGCATTTCATATTAAGAACCAAGTGGTTCCTATAACAGTCGAGGATGTGTACTTTCTCACAGGTTTGTCGAGGAGAGGCTTGCCCATTTCACTCTTAGGGTCTATTGTTAGAGGAGAGACAGTGAGAGATTATGTTTTGAAACATTGTTATCCAGGGTCAAAGCCAAGAAAATATGGAAAGATAAACATTCGAGATGTTATATATTTGCCCTTGAGAACTATCCTTTTGACGATCGCAAAACTTGTCGGCACCGTTACATTACATGTAGCGAATAGATCGTATATGCAGTATGCGCTAGAGTGTATGGAGCCAACAATATTCAACTGTTCTAAAGCTGTTCTATCTCAGATAAAGGAGCAACTGAATAAAGCAAAGGGAGGAAGGAAGAATAATTTCATTTATGGTTCTATCCTTATATCTTTCGCCTTGGAACGGATTCCATTGATGCAGCCACAACATGTGACATTGGATATAGTTAGCCCTAGAGATCCTCGGATGCAGAGATGGGTAGAACTCATGATTCGGCATGCAGTTCAATCGAATTTTGTGTTCTCTACTGCATTCCTTGTCCGGTTCCGATGACAGATCGTCACCATCGATGAGTATGCATACGCAGGCATCGATTTCCAAGGGGATCTAGATTTAGCATTACCAGAAGGCGCTCAGTGGGGTGCAATAGGTAAGAATGTTTTGACCTTGTTTTTTATTTTCCTAAGGTTTATACAATGTTTTTGTATTTTGATATTTTCCCAAGACTAAACTAAATGTTTGATGTAATGCAGATGTTGGTCTTGTTCAACCAGTAGTGGAACCAGAGCACAAAGTAGATGTGCCAGCAGAGAGGGTTGTCAGGAGAGCAGTCCTTCAAGACCTTGATATGGTTGAGACTCTGACTTAGCTTCAGCAGCACATAGAGGGTTTGACCTTCGGGATTCCAGATTTCTGGATCAAAGAGCTTCCTATGCGACTGCAGTGACACACTATTGGGGTTCCTAACTGCTGGATGCGGTTACTTCATAGGATAGCTATATCTATAGCATGTTACCACGAGCACCACTAGTTTACTTGTGACATTTTGCATACATTTTGAGGTCAGATGACCAATGTGTCTTGGGCACAAATTTTTGTAAAAACCTATAACTATCTATCTATATGATTTCAATGTTTTCCTATGTTTATTGTGCAATCCTATTCAATGATGTGAATGTTTTATTTACATATGTTGCAAATGTCTGTCTAAAACTTGATTAGCTAATGAATCATTCAATGTGTTCAAATTTCTGGAAATGTGATGATATTGAATAAAATCAAAGTGTCCTTCCAAAAGTCGAACTCTAGGGAACAATCTATGCAATGTTGGATTTCTAACAGTATAAACACTAGTAAGTTGTAAAACCACAAGTTGCTAGTCTAACCTTATGATGATATGGTTAATACCAAATGAAATGGCATCAGAGAGAAGTTCAATCAACGTGCTATACTCAGCAATATTGTTCGTTGATCTACCAATACAAATCCCTTGAAAACTCACTAACTTTCCGTTCGGAGCAAAAATGGCCCACGCTGCAGAGGGTAGATTCTGCGTACTACGACTAGCACCATCATCATATCCAAAAAAGGGTTCTGAAGATTCAGACATCTACGATGAAATGTAAAGCGGATTACTAACGTCAAGAAAACTCTAAAAACAAATTAAGATAATGAATGCAAATCAAGAGCATATATTTACAATATAATACAAAAAATTACTACGCTCATGATTAAGCATAGTAACGATTCAAGTACAACCCATTTCTAGGCTGCACCAACAGAATTCCATCGTAATCAACCAACTCATAGGCACCCTTAGTAAGAACTCTTTTGAAAATATAGGGGCCATGCCATAATGGCTCAAACTTTCTTGTCCTATAACATCAGCTTCTTGATCGTAAAGAAGGACCAAGTTGCCCTCTGAGAAAATGCGAGGCTGGACATTTTTGTCATATTGCGCCTTTATACATATCTTATGCACTTTGTTGGCCAACTGGGCTTCATGACGCATTTCATCAAGATTGATGAGGCTAAGGAGACGCGCTTTTTCTTCTGAGGTGTCAGGTAACAAGTCAATTGCGAGTTTTAACGATGGCATTTCACATTGGATTGGTAAGATAGATTCTAGACCATACACCAACTAAAAAGGAGTAAAGCCAATTGCGTTTCTCACCGAGGTTCGATACGCCGACAAGGTAGAGTACATGATCAAATTCCAGTTTCTTTTACGAACTCCTATCATTCGTTGAAGCATACGTATAAGAATTTTGTTGATAGCCTCAACTTGTTCATTTGATTGTGGATAATAAGGAGTAGAATTATCATGTGACAATCCTA